>OX336397.1:285759605-286959605 GCA_946902985.2 Meconema thalassinum
GAGTCTAAATCCATAACCCCCCAAAAACAATCAAAATGAGTCTAAATCCATAACCCCCCCAAAAACAATCAAAACGAGTCTAAATCCATAACCCCCCCAAAACAATCAAAATGAGTCTAAATCCATAACCCCCCAAAAACAATCAAAATTAGTCTAAATCCATAACCCCCCAAAAACAATCAAAATGAGTCTAAATCCATAACCCCCAAAAACAATCAAAATGAGTCTAAATCCATAACCACCCAAAAACAATCAAAATGAGTCTAAATCCACATCCCCCCAAAAACAATCAAATGAGTTTAAATCCATAACCCCCCCAAAACAATCAAAACGAGTCTAAATCCATAACCCCCCAAAAACAATCAAAATGAGTCTAAATCCATAACCCCCCAAAAACAATCAAAATGAGTCTAAATCCATAACCACCCTAAAACAATCAAAATTAGTCTAAATCCACAACCCCCCCAAAAACAATCAAAATGAATCTAAATCCATAACCCCCCAAAAACAATCAAAATTAGTCTAAATCCATAACCACCCAAAAACAATCAAAATTAGTCTAAATCCATAACCCCCCAAAAACAATCAAAACGAGTCTAAATCCATAACCCCCCAAAAACAATCAAAACGAGTCTAAATCCATAAACCCCCAAAAACAATCAAAACGAGTCTAAATCCATAACCCCCCAAAAACAATCAAAACGAGTCTAAATCCACAACCCCCAAAAACAATCAAAATTAGTCTAAATCCACAACCCCCCAAAAACAATCAAAACGAGTCTAAATACATAACCTCACAAAAACAATCAAAACGAGTCTAAATCCATAACCCCCCAAAAACAATCAAAATGAGTCTAAATCCACAACCTCCCAAAAACAATCAAAACGAGTCTAAATCCATAACCCCCCAAAAACAATCAAAACGAGTCTAAATCCATAACCCCCCCAAAACAATCGAAACGAGTCTATATCCATAACCCCCCAAAAACAATCAAAATGAGTCTAAATCCACAACCCCCCAAAAACAATCAAAACGAGTCTAAATCCATAACCCCCCAAAAACAATCAAAACGAGTCTAAATCCATAACCCCCCCAAAACAATCAAAATGAGTCTAAATCCATAACCCCCCAAAAACAATCAAAATTAGTCTAAATCCAATACCCCCCCAAAAACAATCAAAATGAGTCTAAATCCATAACCCCCAAAAACAATCAAAATGAGTCTAAATCCATAACCACCCAAAAACAATCAAAATGAGTCTAAATCCATAACCCCCCAAAAACAATCAAAATTAGTCTAAATCCATAACCCCCAAAAACAATCAAAATAAGTGTAAATCCATAACCCCCCCAAAAACAATCAAAATGAGTCTAAATCCACAACCCCCCCAAAAAAAATCAAAATGAGTTTAAATCCATAACCCCCCAAAACAATCAAAACGAGTCTAAATCCATAACCCCCCAAAAACAATCAAAATGAGTCTAAATCCATAGCCCCCCAAAAACAATCAAAATGAGTCTAAATCCATAACCACCCTAAAACAATCAAAATTAGTCTAAATCCACAACCCCCCAAAAACAATCAAAATGAATCTAAATCCATAACCCCCCAAAAACAATCAAAATTAGTCTAAATCCATAACCACCCAAAAACAATCAAAATTAGTCTAAATCCATAACCCCCCCAAAAACAATCAAAACGAGTCTAAATCCATAACCCCCCAAAAACAATCAAAACGAGTCTAAATCCATAAACCCCCAAAAACAATCAAAACGAGTCTAAATCCATAACCCCCCAAAAACAATCAAAACGAGTCTAAATCCACAACCCCCCAAAAACAATCAAAATTAGTCTAAATCCACAACCCCCCAAAAACAATCAAAACGAGTCTAAATCCATAACCTCACAAAAACAATCAAAACGAGTCTAAATCCATAACCCCCCAAAAACAATCAAAATAAGTCTAAATCCATAACCCCCCAAAACAATCAAAATGAGTCAAAATCCATAACCCCCCAAAAACAATCAAAATGAGTCTTAATCCACAACCCCCCAAAAACAATCAAAACGAGTCTAAATCCATAATCCCCCAAAAACAATCAAAACGAGTGTAAATCCATAACCCCCCAAAAACAATCAAAACGAGTCTAAATCCATAACCCCCCAAAAACAATCAAAACTAGTCTAAATCCATAACCCCCCAAAAACAATCAAAATGAGTCTAAATCCATAACCCCCAAAACAATCAAAATGAGTCTTAATCCATAACCCCCCCAAAACAATCAAAATGAGTCTAAATCCACAACCCCCCAAAACAATCAAAACGAGTCTAAATCCATAACCCCCCAAAAACAATCAAAACGAGTCTTAACCCATAACCCCCCAAAAACAATCAAAACGAGTCTAAATCCATAACCCCCCAAAAACAATCAAAATGAGTCTAAATCCACATCCCCCCAAAAACAATCAAAACGAGTCTAAATCCATAACCCCCCAAAAACAATCAAAACTAGTCTAAATCCACAACCCCCCAAAAACAATCAAAATTAGTCTAAATCCACAACCCCCAAAAACAATCAAAACGAGTCTAAATCCATAACACCCCAAAAACAATCAAAACGAGTCTAAATCCATAACCCCCCCAAAACAATCAAAATGAGTCTAAATCCATAACCCCCAAACAATCAAAGTGAGTCTAAATCCATAACTCCCCAAAAACAATCAAAATTAGTCTAAATCCACAACCCCCCAAAAACAATCAAAATGAGTCTAAATCCATAACCCTCCAAAAACAATCAAAATGAGTCTAAATCCATAACCCCCCAAACAATCAAAATGAGTCTAAATCCATAACCACCCAAAAACAATCAAAATGAGTCCTAATCCACAACCCCCCAAAAACGATCACAATTAGTCTAAATCCACAACCCCCCCCAAAACAATCAAAATGAGTCTAAATCCATAACCCCCCAAAAACAATCAAAATGAGTCTAAATCCACAACCCCCCAAAAACAATCAAAATGAGTCTAAATCCATAACCCCACAAAAACAATCAAAATGAGTCTAAATCCATAACCCCCCAAAAACAATCAAAATTAGTCTAAATCCACAACCCCCCAAAAACAATCAAAATTAGTCTAAATCCACAACCCCCCCAAAACAATCAAAATGAGTCTAAATCCATAACCCCCCAAAAACAATTAAAACGAGTCTAAATCCATAACCCCCCAAAAACAATAAAAAAAAGTCTAAATCCATAACCCCCCAAAAACAATCAAAATGAGTCTAAATCCACAATCCCCCAAAAACAATCAAAATTAGTCTAAATCCACAATCCCCCAAAAACAAACAAAATTAGTCTAAATCCATAACCCCCCAAAAACAATCAAAATGAGTCTAAATCCATAACCCCCCAAAAAAAATCAAAATGAGTCTGAATCCATAACCCCCCAAAAACAATCAAAATGAGTCTAAATCCATAACCCCCCAAAAACAATCAAAACGAGTCTAAATCCATAATCCCCCAAAAATAATCAAAATTAGTCTAAATCCATAACCCCCCAAAAACAATCAAAATGAGTCTAAATCCACAACCCCCCAAAAACAATCAAAATGAGTCTAAATCCACAACCCCCCCAAAACAATCAAAACGAGTCTAAATCCATAACCCCCCAAAAACATTCAAAATGAGTATAAATCCATAAGCCCCCAAAACAATCAAAATGAGTCTAAATCCACAACCCCCCAAAAACAATCAAAATTAGTCTAAATCCATAACCCCCCAAAAACAATCAAAATGAGTCTAAATCCACAACCCCCCAAAACAATCAAAATGAGTCTATATCCACAACCCCCCAAAAACAATCAAAACGAGTCTAAATCCATAACCCCCCAAAAACAATCAAAACGAGTCTAATTCCATAACCCCCAAAAACAATCAAAACGAGTCTAAATCCATAACCCCCCAAAAACAATCAAAATGAGTCTAAATCCATAACCCCCCAAAAACAATCAAAATGAGTCTAAATCCATAACCCCCCAAAAACAATCAAAATGAGTCTAAATCCATAACCCCCCAAAAACAATCAAAACGAGTCCAAATCCATAACCCCCCAAAAACAATCAAAACGAGTCCAAATCCATAACCCCCCAAAAACAATCAAAATTAGTCTAAATCCATAACCCCCCAAAAACAATCAAAATGAGTCTAAATCCACAACCCCCCAAAAACAATCAAAATGAGTCTAAATCCACAACCCCCCAACAACAATCAAAACGAGTCTAAATCCATAACCCCCCAAAAACAATCAAAATGAGTTAAAATCCATAACCCCCCAAAAACAATCAAAATGAGTCTAAATCCACAACCCCCCAAAAACAATCATAATGAGTCCAAATCCACAACCCCCCAAAAACAATCAAAATGAGTCTAAATCCACAACCCCCCAAAAACAATCAAAACGAGTCTAAATCCATAACCCCCCAAAAACACCAAAATGAGTTTAAATCCACAACCCCCCAAAAACAATCAAAATTAGTCTAAATCCATAACCCCCCAAAAACAATCAAAAAGAGTCTAAATCCACAACCCCCCCAAAACAATCAAAATTAGTCTAAATCCATAACCCCCCAAAAACAATAAAAACGAGTCTAAATCCATAACCCCCCAAAAACAATCAAAATGAGTCTAAATGCACAACCCCCCAAAAACAATCAAAATGAGTCTAAATCCACAACCCCCACAAACAATCAAAACGAGTCTAAATCCATAACCCCCCAAAAACAATCATAACGAGTCTAAATCCATAACCCCCCAAAAACAATCAAAATGAGTCTAAATCCATAACCCCCCAAAAACAATCAAAATGAGTCTAAATCCATAACCCCCCAAAAACAATCAAAATGAGTCTAAATCCATAACCCCCCAAAACCAATCATAATGAGTCTAAATCCATAACCCCCCAAAACAATCAAAATTAGTCTAAATCCATAACCCCCCAAAAACAATCAAAACGAGTCTAAATCCATAACCCCCCCAAAACAATCAAAACGAGTCTAAATCCACAACCCCCCAAAAACAATCAAAATTAGTCTAAATCCACAACCCCCCAAAAACAATCAAAACGAGTCTAAATCCATAACCCCCCAAAAACAGTCAAAACGAGTCTAAATCCATAACCCCCCAAAAACAATCAAAATGAGTCTAAATCCATAACCCCCCAAAACATTCAAAATGAGTCTAAATCCATAACCCCCCAAAAACAATCATAATGAGTCTAAATCCACAACCCCCCAAAACAATCAAAACGAGTCTAAATCCATAACCCCCCAAAAACAATCAAAACGAGTCTAAATCCATAACCCCCCAGAAACAATCAAAACGAGTCTAAATCCACAACCCCCCAAAAATATTCAAAATTAGTCTAAATCCACAACCCCCCAAAAACAATCAAAACGAGTCTAAATCCATAACCCCCCAAAAACAATCAAAACGAGTATAAATCCATAACCCCCCAAAAACAATCAAAATGAGTCTAAATCCATAACCCCCCAAAACAATCAAAATGAGTCTAAATCCATAACCCCCCAAAAACAATCAAAATGAGTCTAAAAACACAACCCCCCAAAAACAAACAAAACGAGTCTAAATCCATAACCCCCCAAAAACAATCAAAATGAGTCTATATCCATAACCCCCCAAAAACAATCAAAATGAGTCTAAATCCATAACCCGCCAAAAACAATCAAAACGAGTCTAAATCCATAACCTCCCAAAACAATCAAAACGAGTCTAAATCCATAACCCCCCAAAAACAATCAAAATGAGTCTAAATCCACAACCCCCCAAAAACAATCAAAATGAGTCTAAATCCATAACCCCCCAAAACAATCAAAACGAGTCTAAATCCATAACCCCCCAAAAACAATCAAAATGAGTCTAAATCCATAACCCCCCAAAAACAATCAAAACGAGTCTAAATCCATAACCCCCCCAAAACAATCAAAATGAGTCTAAATCCATAACCCCCCAAAAACAATCAAAATTAGTCTAAATCCATAACCCCCCAAAAACAATCAAAATGAGTCTAAATCCATAACCCCCAAAAACAATCAAAATGAGTCTAAATCCATAACCACCCAAAAACAATCAAAATGAGTCTAAATCCACATCCCCCCAAAAACAATCAAAATGAGTTTAAATCCATAACCCCCCAAAACAATCAAAACGAGTCTAAATCCATAACCCCCCAAAAACAATCAAAATGAGTCTAAATCCATAACCCCCCAAAAACAATCAAAATGAGTCTAAATCCATAACCACCCTAAAACAATCAAAATTAGTCTAAATCCACAACCCCCCAAAAACAATCAAAATGAATCTAAATCCATAACCCCCCAAAAACAATCAAAATTAGTCTAAATCCATAACCACCCAAAAACAATCAAAATTAGTCTAAATCCATAACCCCCCAAAAACAATCAAAACGAGTCTAAATCCATAACCCCCCAAAAACAATCAAAACGAGTCTAAATCCATAAACCCCCAAAAACAATCAAAACGAGTCTAAATCCATAACCCCCCAAAAACAATCAAAACGAGTCTAAATCCACAACCCCCCAAAAACAATCAAAATTAGTCTAAATCCACAACCCCCCAAAAACAATCAAAACGAGTCTAAATACATAACCTCACAAAAACAATCAAAACGAGTCTAAATCCATAACCCCCCAAAAACAATCAAAATAAGTCTAAATCCATAACCCCCCAAAACAATCAAAATGAGTCAAAATCCATAACCCCCCAAAAACAATCAAAATGAGTCTTAATCCACAACCCCCCAAAAACAATCAAAACGAGTCTAAATCCATAATCCCCCAAAAACAATCAAAACGAGTCTAAATCCATAACCCCCCAAAAACAATCAAAACGAGTCTAAATCCAAAACCCCCCAAAAACAATCAAAACTAGTCTAAATCCATAACCCCCCAAAAACAATCAAAATGAGTCTAAATCCATAACCCCCAAAACAATCAAAATGAGTCTTAATCCATAACCCCCCAAAAACAATCAAAATGAGTCTAAATCCACAACCCCCCAAAACAATCAAAACGAGTCTAAATCCATAACCCCCCAAAAACAATCAAAACGAGTCTTAACCCATAACCCCCCAAAAACAATCAAAACGAGTCTAAATCCATAACCCCCCAAAAACAATCAAAATGAGTCTAAATCCACATCCCCCCAAAAACAATCAAAACGAGTCTAAATCCATAACCCCCCAAAAACAATCAAAACTAGTCTAAATCCACAACCCCCCAAAAACAATCAAAATTAGTCTAAATCCACAACCCCCCAAAAACAATCAAAACGAGTCTAAATCCATAACCCCCCAAAAACAATCAAAACGAGTCTAAATCCATAACCCCCCCAAAACAATCAAAATGAGTCTAAATCCATAACCCCCAAACAATCAAAGTGAGTCTAAATCCATAACTCCCCAAAAACAATCAAAATTAGTCTAAATCCACAACCCCCCCAAAACAATCAAAATGAGTCTAAATCCATAACCCCCAAACAATCAAAACGAGTCTAAATCCATAACCCCCCCAAAACAATCAAAATGAGTCTAAATCCATAACCACCCAAAAACAATCAAAATGAGTCCTAATCCACAACCCCCCAAAAACGATCACAATTAGTCTAAATCCACAACCCCCCCCCAAAACAATCAAAATGAGTCTAAATCCATAACCCCCCAAAAACAATCAAAATGAGTCTAAATCCACAACCCCCCAAAAACAATCAAAATAAGTCTAAATCCATAACCCCACAAAAACAATCAAAATGAGTCTAAATCCATAACCCCCCAAAAACAATCAAAATTAGTCTAAATCCACAACCCCCCAAAAACAATCAAAATTAGTCTAAATCCACAACCCCCCCAAAACAATCAAAATGAGTCTAAATCCATTACCCCCCAAAAACAATTAAAACGAGTCTAAATCCATAACCCCCCAAAAACAATCAAAAAAAAGTCTAAATCCATAACCCCCCAAAAACAATCAAAATGAGTCTAAATCCACAATCCCCCAAAAACAATCAAAATTAGTCTAAATCCACAATCCCCCAAAAACAAACAAAATTAGTCTAAATCCATAACCCCCCAAAAACAATCAAAATGAGTCTAAATCCATAACCCCCCCAAAAAAATCAAAATGAGTCTAAATCCATAACCCCCCAAAAACAATCAAAATGAGTCTAAATCCATAACCCCCCAAAAACAATCAAAACGAGTCTAAATCCATAATCCCCCAAAAATAATCAAAATTAGTCTAAATCCATAACCCCCCAAAAACAATCAAAATGAGTCTAAATCCACAACCCCCCAAAAACAATCAAAATGAGTCTAAATCCACAACCCCCCCAAAACAATCAAAACGAGTCTAAATCCATAACCCCCCAAAAACATTCAAAATGAGTATAAATCCATAAGCCCCCAAAACAATCAAAATGAGTCTAAATCCACAACCCCCCAAAAACAATCAAAATTAGTCTAAATCCATAACCCCCCAAAAACAATCAAAATGAGTCTAAATCCACAACCCCCCAAAACAATCAAAATGAGTCTATATCCACAACCCCCCAAAAACAATCAAAACGAGTCTAAATCCATAACCCCCCAAAAACAATCAAAACGAGTCTAATTCCATAACCCCCAAAAACAATCAAAACGAGTCTAAATCCATAACCCCCCAAAAACAATCAAAATGAGTCTAAATCCATAACCCCCCAAAAACAATCAAAATGAGTCTAAATCCATAACCCCCCAAAAACAATCAAAATGAGTCTAAATCCATAACCCCCCAAAAACAATCAAAACGAGTCCAAATCCATAACCCCCCAAAAACAATCAAAATTAGTCTAAATCCATAACCCCCCTAAAACAATCAAAATGAGTCTAAATCCACAACCCCCCAAAAACAATCAAAATGAGTCTAAATCCACAACCCCCCAAAAACAATCAAAACGAGTCTAAATCCATAACCCCCCAAAAACAATCAAAATGAGTTAAAATCCATAACCCCCCAAAAACAATCAAAATGAGTCTAAATCCACAACCCCCCAAGAACAATCAAAATTAGTCTAAATCCATAACCCCCCAAAATCATCAAAATGAGTCTATATCCACAACCCCCCAAAAACAATCAAAATGAGTCTAAATCCATAACCCCCCAAAACAATCATAATGAGTCCAAATCCACAACCCCCCAAAAACAATCAAAATGAGTCTAAATCCACAACCCCCCAAAAACAATCAAAACGAGTCTAAATCCATAACCCCCCAAAAACAATCAAAATGAGTTTAAATCCACAACCCCCCAAAAACAATCAAAATTAGTCTAAATCCATAACCCCCCAAAAACAATCAAAAAGAGTCTAAATCCACAACCCCCCCAAAACAATCAAAATTAGTCTAAATCCATAACCCCCCAAAAACAATAAAAACGAGTCTAAATCCATAACCCCCCAAAAACAATCAAAATGAGTCTAAATGCACAACCCCCCAAAAACAATCAAAATGAGTCTAAATCCACAACCCCCACAAACAATCAAAACGAGTCTAAATCCATAACCCCCCAAAAACAATCATAACGAGTCTAAATCCATAACCCCACAAAAACAATCAAAATGAGTCTAAATCCATAACCCCCCAAAAACAATCAAAATGAGTCTAAATCCATAACCCCCCAAAAACAATCAAAATGAGTCTAAATCCATAACCCCCCAAAACCAATCATAATGAGTCTAAATCCATAACCCCCCAAAACAATCAAAATTAGTCTAAATCCATAACCCCCCAAAAACAATCAAAACGAGTCTAAATCCATAAACCCCCCAAAACAATCAAAACGAGTCTAAATCCACAACCCCCCAAAAACAATCAAAATTAGTCTAAATCCACAACCCCCCAAAAACAATCAAAACGAGTCTAAATCCATAACCCCCCAAAAACAGTCAAAATGAGTCTAAATCCATAACCCCCCAAAAACAATCATAATGAGTCTAAATCCACAACCCCCCAAAATAATCAAAACGAGTCTAAATCCATAACCCCCCAAAAACAATCAAAACGAGTCTAAATCCATAACCCCCCAAAAACAATCAAAATGAGTCTATAACCATAACCCCCCAAAAACAATCAAAACGAGTCTAAATCCATAACCCCCCAAAACAATCAAAACGAGTCTAAATCCATAACCCCCCAAAAACAATCAAAATGAGTCTAAATCCACAACCCCCCAAAAACAATCAAAATGAGTCTAAATCCACAACCCCCCAAAAACAATCAAAACGAGTATAAATCCATAACCCCCAAAAACAATCAAAACGAGTCTAAATCCATAACCCCCCAAAAACAATCAAAACGAGTCTAAATCCATAACCCCCCAAAAACAATCAAAATGAGTCTAAATCCATAACCCCCCAAAAACAATCAAAATTAGTCTAAATCCATAACCCCCCAAAAACAATCAAAATTAGTCTAAATCCATAACCCCCCAAAAACAATCAAAAGGAGTCTAAATCCATAACCCCCCAAAAACAATCAAAATGAGTCTAAATCCATAACCCCCCAAAAACAATCAAAATTAGTCTAAATCCATAACCCCCCAAAAACAATCAAAATGAGTCTAAATCCATAACCCCCCAAAAACAATCAAAATGAGTCTAAATCCATAACCCCCCTAAAACAATCAAAATTAGTCTAAATCCACAACCCCCCAAAAACAATCAAAATGAATCTAAATCCATAAACCCCCAAAAACAATCAAAATTAGTCTAAATCCATAACCCCCCAAAAACAATCAAAATTAGTCTAAATCCATAACCCCCCAGAAACAATCAAAACGTGTCTACATCCATAACCCCCCAAAAACAATCAAAACGAGTCTAAATCCATAACCCCCCAAAAACAATCAAAAGGAGTCTAAATCCTTAACCCCCCAAAAACAATCAAAACGAGTCTAAATCCACAACCCCCCAAAAACAATCAAAATTAGTCTAAATCCACAACCCCCCAAAAACAATCAAAACGAGTCTAAATCCATAACCCCCCCAAAACAATCAAAACGAATCTAAATCCAAAAACCCCCAAAAACAATCAAAATGAGTCTAAATCCATAACCCCCCAAAACAATCAAAATGAGTCTAAATCCATAACCCCCCAAAAACAATCAAAATGAGTGTAAATCCACAACCCCCCAAAAACAATCAAAACGAGTCTAAATCCATAACCCCCCAAAAACAATCAAAACGAGTCTAAATCCATAACCCCCCAAAAACAATCAAAACGAGTCTAAATCCATAACCCCCCAAAGACAATCAAAACGAGTCTAAATCCATAACCCCCCAAAAACAATCAAAATGAGTCTAAATCCATAACCCCCCAAAACAGTCAAAATGAGTCTTAATCCATAACCCCCCAAAAACAATCAAAATGAGTCTAAATCCACAACCTCCCAAAAACAATCAAAACGAGTCTAAATCCATAACCCCCCAAAAACAATCAAAACGAGTCTAAATCCATAACCCCCCCAAAACAATCGAAACGAGTCTATATCCATAACCCCCCAAAAACAATCAAAATGAGTCTAAATCCACAACCCCCCAAAAACAATCAAAACGAGTCTAAATCCATAACCCCCCAAAAACAATCAAAACTAGTCTAAATCCACAACCGCCCAAAAACAATCAAAATTAGTCTAAATCCACAACCCCCCAAAAACAATCAAAACGAGTCTAAATCCATAACCCCCCAAAAACAATCAAAACGAGTCTAAATCCATAACCCCCCAAAAACAATCAAAACGAGTCTAAATCCATAACCCCCCAAAAACAATCAAAACGAGTCTAAATCCATAACCCCCCAAAATCAATCAAAATGAGTCTAAATACATAACCCCCCAAAAACAATCAAAACAAGTCTAAATCCACAACCCACCAAAAACAATCAAAATTAGTCTAAATCCACAACCCCCCCAAAACAATCAAAATGAGTCTAAATCCATAACCCCCCCCCCCCCAAACAATCAAAATGAGTCTAAATCCATAACCCCCCAAAAACAATCAAAATTAGTCATTTTTTCAAAATAAAAGCAAAACAATAAAAAAATGTAAAAACATTAAAAATCTAAAACGAAAACACAAAATTCACGATTAAAAGTTTAAAATATAGGCTACGCCAATCAATTCTTACACACATATATCTATTATCCCTTTTTAAGAGCGTTAAAAATCCCTCAGTATGCCTTCCTTCGCAGGGAAAGTAAAGCCGGCGGTCCCATGTCATAGATTTATGGCATGTTAAAGAACCTTCCACTAATTACACCTGTGTGAAGCTAAATTGGATAGGTTAAGAATGTAAACAACGCTCTTAGGTTCCTACGTTCGTTGCCAAGAGCCGACTGCGGTGGCGTCTGGTAGCTAAGTTCTGAACTAGTAGTGGTTGACGCTGGCGTTTGTTGGCAAAAGTAGGAACTATTTGAAAATTTCAAAGTTGCAGTCCTCACTTGAATTAAAACAGATAACACACACTAATACAGCCATCACAATTAACACCGGCTATCAGACAGATTCTACACACACCCCAAGTACACGGGGCTACATGACCGCTTTGTCGCAGGCCTTAAACTGAGGAACCGACCAACCAACCAACCTATATTGTGCGTGTCCCAACCTGACATTGAGGTTTTCTTCAGCTCAATTAAGAATAAAAATAAAATACTAGAGATGCACTTAAGTCTAATGATTGTTTGATATGAAAAATGTTTATGAGATCAATTGTAATTAAAATAATAAAACTGGATATCCATACAATGTAATATTAATTGTAAATAAAATAAAATATAATATTTGGCTGTATTAAAAATTCAAAAATACAGAACTAAACTATTATTTTAATATAAAGCCCAATATTTTATTTACACTTAGCCTGCTATTACAACATTTCTTCTTTTTCTATCTGTATTTTGAAAAATTAATGTAAAGCCCAATATTGTATTTTAACTTATTTACAATTAATATTATATTGTAAGGACATACATTTTTATTACTTTATTTCATTCTTTTAGTTACAATGTATATCATAAACAATTTTCACATCAAACAAAAATTAGACTTACGTACATCTCTAGTATCTTACTTTTATTCTTAATCGAGCTGAAAGAGACTTCAATGTCAGGTCGAAACATTAGATATATTTGTGTCTACGAACATTTGTGGTATCAATGGCAAATGTATTTGCATTCTGTAAACATCAAAATTATAAAAACTCATAAACAAAACAATCACAATTAGTCATAATTAATGAAAACCAGCTCAAAAATTCCAAATTAATAAATAAATGAAAAACTAGTCAAAATCCAAAAAAATATATAAAAATTAAACAAATTTATTCAAAAACAGTCCCCATTCTGCTAGCCTAGAGTGAAATAAAAGTTGACGTAAGTGGTACTTATTATTACTTAGGACCGGAGGTCATGAACTACTAAATGAATAAATATGCATGGAAAAATGCTCCAATTGTTAGTCAAATATGCATCACGTTTAAAAAATATGCACTATAAAATAACTAGGACAATTATTACGACTAGCATTAGCCGTCGTGGCTTAGCCCGCGAATATCCTAGTTGTAAAGAGTTTGTCATTCCTTCATAGGTATATCAGAGCGAAGTTACTTTTCTGGGAATATCACAGACTCTGTTAATTTAAGGGCCTTTAAATGAGGTTTTCGGAAGCCCTTTATAGTCGTGTGAAAAAGACCTTTCGTACCACACTCACACGTGAAAATTGCGTGAAAATATTCTAGAGTGCCCCTTGACCCCCTTAAGCGCATTATACTGTATGTATTGATGAATTTTACAGCTTAATTTGGTTCAGTGATAACCTTATAACCGTCTGGAAACTTGCACAGTAATGTAATAATTGGAATTGCATTGCGTCTTACAGAAAAAGATTCTGCTACCATGGTTACCGTGCTGCATTCTTTCATTATTTCATTGTAAATATACATGTTTTAAGGTATTTATTTAATTGTGAGGCATTTAAAGAGTAAGTGAGTGCGTTATGCTGAACCTGTAGGTACCCCATTTGTGTAGGTTGGTGTTAATGGGACCTTATTTTCGGTTCAAAACTGGAATGGGACCTTAGCAGAATAATATAGGGAGGGATCACCTTGTATTCTTTAGGTTTCTATTTTGAATATAAAGAAAATATGAACAGACGGACGGACACCTTTCTTTAAAATATCTCAACTAAGACATAGTTCCAAATAGTAGGAAATGTTATTTTATGGAACTTCAAGCGGTGTTGACCATCAATAATTATTTTATTATGTTAATTTTTAAGGATAAATGATTTACAATTTTAAGAGCCATTGAATTTTTAAAAATGAATATAATTTTCAATATTTACAGTACATAGTGAATGTTGAATAAAAATAATTGATATTAATCTGCAAGGGGGAGTGAAACGTACTCGGTAATTGAATAATTTCAGTATTATTCTATGATACACTCTTGGAGTCCGAATCGAAATATACGACTTTAAGAACAAAAAGTGACATTCAGTCTCAAAGACTAGACTTTGTATCATTTTAAATGCTACAAATGCTGAAAAATGCTAGAAAGGCTGGAGGCTTCTCGGTTCGTTCGAAGCCAAAGACTCTTGACATGTTAGAAAATGATCTGCATAATACTTATCTTGCTTATCTTGTTTCAAATTACTCGCGAACGGCAAGTGCAAACCAAGGGCAAAGCAAGGTCAAGCACGCGGGTCGTGCCCCTTCCATCCAGTCTAAAAACACTTATAGTGGGGGATGTATTGAAGATAGAGATTTGCTCTCCCGGACTTTTTAGTAGAACTTTTCATGCTGACCAATTCTTACGCTCACAGTATATTGATATTTTAACGGTTTGCCCAGCGTAAGCTTAAGAAGAGAACGGACGCCAAGTTTGTTTTCGACTTTTTCACTGAAATCGTTACTGCTTGGCTTCCTTTGATCATACATAAATTATTTTCTACAGAATCTTTCCTCGACATACCCTTTACAGAATGGTGAAAACCGCATCAAAATCCATTCAGTGGTTTTCAAGATTACCCGTGACATCAAAGAATCAGGGATTTTTGTCTTATACTAACGAAGTCGAGATTGTCGGGGAACACATGAGTTATGTATCCCGTCTAGGTTCGAACCCCAGACCCCATTCTAACCTAAAGGTTATGGTCCTTCTTCCTATAGAAGGAACATCATTGCCCAATATATCCCTCAATATGCTATTAACAAAGTGTTTACTTGATGAACGTTCATTCTTGGAACCAAAGAAATGACATTGCATACTTCTTTCACAACATGTTATTGTCAACGTAATTACTTCACAATCTGTAAATTGTTATTTGTCAAATACTTCCTAGAAGGAACTAAGGAAATGACCCTGTACATTTCCTCATATGATTATTCAATATGTTATTTCAAATGTGTTGGCTCCAACAGCTATGAGTGGTCAAATTCACGGAACTATTATCAAAGACATGAGTCCATATCCTGTAAGATGTATATTTCCACATACATGTTATCGAGTGCGCCCCACTACTGTGACGCACATTGTTATGAAAGGATTTGTATAAAAGACCTGGGCTAAGAAGCAAAAGGTCTCTTCCAACAGCAGCAACTAAACATGTCTCTGACTGGTGTTCACTTGTATATATTGAATTGTCGACAAGTTAATAAATACATACAAACTAACCAACGAGTTCTCATTCATAGAAAGCAGATACTACTCATCAGAAGTAAGAACCACGAGACCTACTGACTTAGCAGTAGCAACGACTTCTTAGTACATCACTAAAGAAGACTGTTAAGCGACAAACTTAACTGGGGGCCCGTCCGGGATAGGTAACGATTATCCTTGCCAGATAATCTACGAGTAAGTTGGTACAGTGTTCTGATAAACCTCACAAGGAGGCCTTTCGTCACTATACTAGCGTCACCAAGGTACCTATCTTCAACACTAGATGCAGTCATCGATCCTATGAACCAGCCAGCAAGCCAGGAGTGGAATTGACAACCTCAGGGAGGCCTTTCATCCACGACTAACTTCGCCAGCTTGAAGGAAGGAAGTTCGCCGACAAACGTTCCAAGAAGCCCACGCTCCAAGTAACGCCTTTCGCAACAACCAACCGCCATCGCCGTACGTGCCGACAACGCTCCAGAAGCGCTTTCCGACCACACGACGACACAAGAGAACCAACCGACTCCGCAGTTCCAAGAGGATGCAGCCAGCACTGATCATCTTTTCTTGTCTGTAAGTCAAACTCCAAATAATACCTTATTTGTGAACTAGAGTATTATTAGTGAAGCATGGTTCAATATTTCAAGTATCAAACTAGGAAGAGCAATAATAATAATAATAATAATAATAATAATAATAATAATAACATCATTTCTTAACAAAAGTGAGTTAGTGCAGCCCATACTGGTCTTTCGCTTGTCACTATTAAAGGAATTAATCAAATAATTAAATATTTATTATAAATAACATTTTGAAACCGTCTTTATAAATTCAAACAAAATGCCTGAAACCGAGCTCCTTTCAAAGTTCGAATATGCTCAGATACAGCTTTTGCCTGAATTTAACGGCACTAATTCTTGCAGTCTTGACTATTTCTTAGCAAGAACAGAATCATTTCTAAACACACATAAGAGTATAGCGTCAGCTACGAACTCAGTATTAATAAATGATTTCTTCTTTAACGTCATAAAGTCAAAACTAAAAGGTGAAGCATGTAGCATTCTTGACTTAGAAGCCAACAGTACTTATGAAAAATTTAAAGATAAACTCATAAGAAAATACGGTAACGTCAAAGACGAGAGACTTCTCATCCAGGAGATCTCTAATTGCTACCAGAAAAGAAACGAATCATACAATGACTACCATGATAAATTGGAAGGATTGACTTTGCAATGCAAAAGCTTATGCAAACTCAATTACCAAAATCAAATTTTGGAATTGAAATTAAGAGAACTTGAAGAGTTAAGCCTAAACACGTTTAAAGCAGGAGTTTTGGAACCCTATCGTTCATACTTAAGATATGCACAGATTACAGACCTGAATCATTGCCTCAGGTTATGCAGGTCTTATGATAACGATCGCGCCCATGAAGATTACATGGACCAACTAACAGGAAAACTACCTCCTAGCAAGTTTCCACCAACAGCTCGACCACTAGGCCACTCAGCACACAATCCATTCCCGAATTTTAACCCCGCTCCACCAAGGAACCCATTTAACCAACCGTTCATGCAAAATCAAACCCACAGACCCTTCTTTAAAGATAAACCACAACCAATTTTCGGACACACTCAAGCTCCGAACACTCAGCCTTTCAAGCCACCTAACTCCATGAATCGTACTTACCCAACTCCCAATAATATTGGCCGACGTTTCACACCCACTAACCAGCAAAGACTTCCACAGCCGATGTCAGGTGTTTCAACCATTAGAGGTAATCTGAATGCTCACTTAGAACCTTCAGAAGACATCGAACAGGAAGCTTTAGGTCCCATACAGCAAACACAAGAGTATGTAGATGAGTACAACATACAGAACTACCCACAAGAGTACGACACTCAGTACTATGAATACGAGTGCGATACAGAGGAACAGTCTCTGGATTTTCGCTTGGCCCAGCCATCAAAATCGAAGACTTAAATAACTTGGGTAATGCTCCCAAACTACCATTCATCACACTGTTTGGACTAAAGATCTTAATTGATAGCGGTGCTTGGAATTCAATTATGAACCCTGACTTCGCACACTCATTGTTCGCAGAGTATATGTTTATAGAACCATTTTGTATCCAATCAATCCACTCGCAAACAATAGGAGAAGATAATATCCAATTCCCTATTTTTTCCGAATACAACATAGATTCACCTATAACATTCAGAGTTATGCAATGGCATAATTACTTCGACGCATTAATTGGTAGCGCAGCTTTTGCTCAGCTAGGTGCAAAGATTGACTACGCCTCGAACCTAGTCACTCTCAACAACACGGACATACCGTTTCACTTTCATTCCCCACATAAGCAAGAAAGCTTTCAACCTGCATTAAATGCATATCATCTAGCTATACCTGTCAACATACAACACGGAGACGTGTATATTTCCAAATTTGAATACGAAGGAATATGTATTCCAGATGCTATTTTTCATGCAGAGAACTACCAGGTTCTATATCCCACAAACACTCAGTTGAAACAAGAATTCACCGAGCCCATACTAGTTGAACCTTTAGAGAATGTAACAATCCGACCACTGGAAATAAATTCCATTTCTGAAAGGAACATTCATGAACACCTCCGAACACAACACTTGAACGATCTACAAAACAGTGCTATTCTAGACATATGCGCGGAATTCTCCGATGTTTTCTATTACCCAGGATATGATCTGACATTTTCAAGTGCAGTAAAGCCTTTTATTCGCACTACAGATGAAGACCCAGTACACCAAAGAAATTATCGGTACCCACCACCTCTAAAGCAAATATTAAACAACGAAGTAGAGAAACTTTTGGACCAGGGAATAGTCACGCATAGCGAATCTCCATACTGCAATCCAGTCTGGATTGTCCCCAAGAAGCTTGACGCTTCGGGACAAAAGAAATGGAGACTAGTCATAGATTTCAGACAGTTGAACAAAAAAACTATCGAGGATAAATATCCCCTGCCTAGAATAACAGAGATCTTAGATAATCTCGGTCGATGTCAGTACTTCAGTACTTTAGATCTGGCTCAGGGATTTCACCAAATTGAGATGGACCCCAGGTCTATCGAGAAAACAGCCTTTACAATCGACAATAGACAGCTAATTTTCAAAAGAATGCCCTTCGGCCTAAAAAATGCACCAGCTGCGTTTCAACGTGTAATGGACAATGTCTTGCGTCCTTATCTGTACAAGTTCTGCTTTGTGTACATTGACGACATAATAATCTTCAGCAAGTCGCTAAGCGAACATGTACAACATTTAACCCTTGTGCTACAGAAATTCAGAGAAGTAAATCTCAAAATACAACTAGACAAGACAGAGTTTCTTCACAAAGAAGTTGCTTTTCTTGGTGACATTGTATCACAAGACGGAGTCAAACCAAACCTCGAAAAGATCAGAGTAGTCAAGGACTATCCTATTCCGAAGTCCACCAAAGAAATCAAACAATTTCTTGGCCTTGCTGGATTTTACAGAAAATTCATCAAAGATTTCGCAAAAGTAGCACAACCCATGGTTCGCTGCTTAAAGAAAGGATCCAAAGTCGATATAGAGAATACTGAATACAAGTCCGCTTTTATGAACCTTAAGACCCTTTTAATAAATGCTTCTGTGTTAGTTTATCCAAACTTCGAAGAAGCATTCACGTTAACCACGGACAGTTCAGATTTTGCTCTGGGAAGCGTCCTATCGCAGAAGGGACACCCCATCGCATACTACTCCAGGACTCTAAACCCAGCAGAGAAAAACTACTCCACAATAGAGAGAGAGTTATTAGGAATTGTAGAAAGCTGCAAACATTTCAAGCCTTACTTATGGGGACGACACTTTCAAGTAGAATGTGATCACCGCCCGATACAGTGGCTCTTCACGCTAAAGGATCCTAGTTCGAGACTTTACCGTTGGGAGATAAAGCTTGGAGAGTTTGACTTTGACATCAAATACGTCAAAGGCAAAACCAACTATGTCGCAGACGCACTCTCTAGAATAGAAATTAACATGGCTGATGAAACAGCTTCAATTGTTGACATCCCCGGAGAAGACACCTACCAAAATGATATGGATAATGAAACTATCCGTTCAAACCAAGCAGACCCCATATTCACATTGAAAATATCTGAACAGAACTTAAACCAAAACCGCAATCAGATTATTGTAAAATATGGTAATTATCCCAAGTTACTTAAACAAAATCTGTTTAAAAAATGTACCAGACACATAATGATTGTCACAAAGAAGAATCTTCAGGAAGATTTAGCAAATCACCTCCTCAAAATAATAGTAACCTCAAACAAGTACGCTACTTATTTTGACGATATCACTCTCGAGATCCCATTCATCAGGGCTTGCCAGAAGCTATTTACTTCTGAACTAATCATTATCAGGTCATCCAAATTCTTGGAAGACATTGAAAGCCCCGAAACTCAGAGACAGCTGATTTCACACTATCATTCTGAAAACCACAATGGTATAGTAGAAACTTACGAACATCTTAAGACCAAATACTACTGGCCTCATTTCAGAGAACAAATTAGGACAATCATCAATGTAACCTCTGTCAAAGAAACAAATACGAGAGACACCCTAACGAGGTATCGAACCAAGGTCCCATCACCGCCGATCACCCTTTCTCTCAAATTCACATCGACACGTTTCACTTCGAGCAAAGTCGCATATTAACTATAATTGACATTTTCTCAAAGTATGGACAAGCCTACATTCTACCAAATGGTACAGGTCTGGCCACACTAAGCCAATTACAAGTTTACTTTTCCCACCATGGATTCCCAAGGATAATCACACATGACCAAGGAGGAGAGTTCGAAAACAATGTCATAAAAGAATATTGTAAAGCCACGAACATCTAATATCACGCTACTACCCCCTTTGAATTCTTCATCTAATTCTCCAGTAGAAAAACTGAATTCGACCCTTCTAGAGAAACTTCGTATCTCCAGAGATCACGATAAGTTCACTCCGCTCTCAGAGCTCGTGACCACCATAATCACGAATTACAATTCTTCAATCCATTCCACTACTAAACAACCTCCTTTCAACGTTCTATATGGACCATACTATAAGGCTTTAGACCACGTCTTCTCGCCATGTCCCAAAATCAATGAATACATTGAAAGACAAGGAAATCAGTTGAAAATTGTAAAAGAGAGTCATACTAAACCAAACACCGACACAAATTAATGAAACTGTCTACGTATTAGAACCCCTCACCAGAAACCAGAAATCAAAAAACCTGTACAACGAAGGTATCGTTACCAAAATTGAAGAAAACAGGGTATACTGTAAAATGAGAAACGGTAAAACTCATGTAAGGAATTTTCGGGACATTAAACCAAAAAGAAAATTTCTTATTCCAGATTCCTCCCTGGATATGGCACCATCATCTCACAGCCCATCCAGACACAAGGATTCTATGCCAACTCATTAGGACCAGCCTTAATAATTAACGATTATCACCGGTTCATGTTTCATTTCAATTTAACGAGTTTAATAGAATCTTATAATAACATTCAAGACACTATCTCAAGTCTCGTATCACGAATCAATAATACTTTTCCTTATCTAATATCAGAATTAAGAGAATCAATTAAAGAAACAAAAAAGGAATTAAATAAGTTGCTACCTGCTACACCTAGAAGTAAGAGAGGTCTTATAAATGGTTTAGGTAGTATAATAAAATTCATATCAGGTAATCTAGACCAAGATGATCTAGACAACCTACAAGAGCAATTAGAAGCATTAAAACAAAGTAACGCCAAGGAAATTAAACATATTAATAAATTAGTATCATTCAGTAACTCCATTGCTCAAAAGTTCTATAATGACATGAACCATGTAAACTATAATATGAAGGTAATTAAAGGTATTTTACAAGAAGAAGACTTCAAGATTAACCTTCTGGAACATCAACAATATGTGCTCTTGTGTACGAACAAATTAGATAAAATCATACAAGTGATACAAGATACTATTAGCTTGTCATTTAATGAAATAACAAATATCAAGATGTTCTCCCAAAAGGATTTAACAAATGTTGTAAAACATTTACAACTAATCTACCCAACAAAAACTATAATTCATACTGACCAGTTTCATCAATTTGAGAACTTTAAACTGTCAAAAACACAAGTTCTCATGATGAACGAAGAAATTGTTGTAATATTATATATGCCAATCACTGATGCTAAAACTTATACATTGTATAAAATTTCTCCTGTGCCTAGCAATAATCTAATATAAATCCCTCCGGAAAAATATTACTTGCAAGGACCTTGTTTGCTCTCAGAGAGAATATACTTATATAATTGTTATTTCCACAGTTGGCAAAGGACATTTATTTATGTTTAGGTTGGCAGCAGTGACCTGGACAGAGAGTGAAGTTGCCATCATGGCTGAATGTGTTTGTGTTTCGGAGCAACAGCTCCTTCACATATCAAGTGTTGTGTCTTTTGTAACATGTACATTTTTGTAAATACAGTCCACTAGAGTTAATTCGACATTTTCATTTATCCCCTGATGTTTCATCTGGGGCACGTATGTCGCAGACAGACATATGTTTTGGTCCAACACGGGCAGGATTCCCTCTATATCAACTGAGGCCATGTGGTCTCGACAAACGCTAAAACTGCTGTATTTAAGTGAACCAGTGCGAAATACGTATGTAGAGACAATACTAGTACATTATTGTGAACAATGCAGGCGCAATTGCAATGTATTTATCAATGTTTGTCTGTTCGATCTAACTTATTTGAAAATTGAGCACAATGGCTGCCAAATAATGCCAACACCGAACCCATGTGCTATGCCTTCGTGTCGCCTCGGCTAGTGTCGTTTATATTCGGTGCATACATGTGCGTGATCGCAGTGCTCGCCAGTCTGCTTGATTCATGTTTACAACGCAGTTGTTGTAATACAAGTTTAATATTTGAATAAGTTAATTCATGCAGCGGGACTTGCAAAATTAATCATGATGAATTGTATATTCGTAAAAGCATATCCAGTATTGTGAAAGTTTCGGTGTGCAGTTGAAAGCATCAATGGACACAGTTCCATTCAGTAGTGCAGCCTTCGATTCCTGACGGACACAGTTCCATTCAGTAGTGCAGCCTTCGATTCCTGACGGACACAGTTCCATTCAGTAGTGCAGCCTTCGATTCCTGGCGGACGCAGTTCCATTCAGTAGTGCAGCCTTCGATTCCTGACGGACGCAGTTCCATTCAGCAGTGCAGCCTTCGATTCCTGACGTACGCAGTTCCATTCAGCAGTGCAGCCTTCGATTACTGACGGACACAGTTCCATTCAGTAGTGCAGCCTTCGATTCCTGACGGACACATTTCCATTCAGCAGTGCAGCCTTCGATTCCTGGCGGACGCAGTTCCATTCAGCAGTGCAGCCTTCGATTCCTGACGGACACAGTTCCATTCAGCAGTGCAGCCTTCGATTACAGACGGACGCAGTTCCATTCAGCAGTGCAGCCTTCGATTCCTGACGGACGCAGTTCCATTCAGCGGTGCAGCCTTCGATTCCTGACAGACGCAGTTCCATTCAGACGTCCTGACTTCGATATCCGACCGTTGGGTGACGACGCAGACGGAAAGAACCTCTACACCAGATAAGTTAACAAAGGCATTTCATAGCAATTCCTTCCCACACCCAGCGATCCTTCCTGTGCATGAACCATTTTAAGCATGTCTACTGAATGTGAGATAAAGTCACTGACCAAGCGCAGAGGTGTTCTCCGAGCATCCCTCACGAGACTCCATACCCAAATTAATGAATTTAATAATGAGACTCCTGCTGAAGTATTAAATGTGAAGAATGAACGTTTATTAGCTCTATTACCAGAATTTAATGAAATTCAAAGCAAATTGGAGGATTTGGATGACAAAAATCCTCACGAGCAGGTCTGGTGTGAATTCGAAGATGATTATGATGAACTTAGGGCTAAGCTACAACAGTTACTAAATACCCATTGCACACATGCCTCATCTGTCTCTAGCAACGGTAGAGAATCTACAAGTAGTAATACAGGTTCGTACAGTTTGCCCAAGATACGGTTAGCAGAATTTTCAGGTGATGTTACACAATTCATGCATTTCCATGACCTGTTTGATTCATTAATACTGAAGAATCAGTCTTTGGGTAATGTTGAAAGGTTCCATTACTTAATGTCAGCACTGCGTGGCAATGCTCATCAACTCATTCAAAACATTCCTCTTACTGCCGATAACTTTGAGCTAGCTTGGGAAACGGTCTGCAAGCGATACCGCAATTCAAAAGTAATAGTAAATGCACATATCAAATTACTGTTATCTCCAGATATCGTCCAAAGGGAATCATCTTCTAGTCTACGCACACTTTTGAATCAAGTACAGTCCAATTTAAAGGCTGTTGAGTCTTTGAATTTGAATATTCCCCTACATGAAATCATAATAGGTCAAATCATACTTGACAAGTTACCTGAAGCCACACGTAAGCAATGGGAAATGAGCAACAAATCCAAGGAACTATCTACACTTACGGAGTTGTTAGAATATCTTGAAAGGCGGGCTCAAACCCTTGAATTAATTGATTTTTCACCTACTAAGGGTCACAGTGATAATATCAGCAGATTGTCTCAAGATAAAACTTCTAAGCATGGTTTCAAGCATGAGAAACAACCATTTACAAGTAGTTCATACATTGCAATTAACAATAATTGTGAAGCCTGTAAGGGGCAACATCCAATCTTCAGATGTGATAAATTTTTAGGTTATGATGTTAATCGTAGATACAACCTAGTTAAGCAGCATAAGCTTTGCTACAACTGTTTGCATGAATCACACGCTATAAGTTCTTGTCCTTCGAAGTCAACATGCAAAACTTGCAACGGTCGTCACAACTCACTGTTGCATTTTGATTCAGGGAATCAGCAATTCAATGCCAACTCGTCTAAACAGTCCCAGCAAGGAGCTATCAGCAGATGCTCAAACCCCGAGTCCAACCAGGCTCACAATGCTCAAGTTCGTGGTAACTCCTCCAGTTATTGCACTATGAAACTCAAACCACAAACTCAAGTTCTACTTTCTACAGCAATAGTAAAGGTAAAGGATAGTGCTGGTAGGCTACACTTAGCTCGTTGCTTATTGGACAGTGGCAGTCAAAGCAATTTTGTAACCGAGAGTTTGGTTCAAAATTTGGGCTTAAGAAAGGCCAAGAATCTCACACCCATCGAAGGTATTTCTCAGTCCATGTCTGAAGCCAAGTATAGTGTGAGCGTTGAAGTGCAATCTTCCATAAGCAACATACGCCACAATGTTGAATGTCTGATCCTATCCAAAATTACAAGCGACATGCCTAGTCAGCAGGTACCCTATGAAGAGTGGGAGCTCCCTAATGATATTCAGTTAGCAGATCCGAGGTTTTATGCCCCAGCCAAGATAGACATGCTTCTCGGTGCTGATGTATTCTTTAGAATTCTACAGAGGGGACACAGGACGAGACCAGGGAAGTTTCCAGTCCTACAAAACACAGATTTTGGATGGATTGTGTCAGGTTCATATGAATCCACCTCGAGAAAGAGAAACAATGCAGCAGGAACGTTTTTCCTTCGTAATGATGTTCACCTTCCTAACCAAGTACAACGATTTTGGGAGATCGAAGAACTTCACGAGCCAGTCAAGTCGCAAGAAGAGATTGAATGTGAACAGCATTTTTCTGATCATGTGACACGAGATGCATCTGGGAAATACATAGTCAGACTACCATTTAAGCAGGATCCAAGTATATTAAGCAATTCTTTACAAACAGCTACTAGCAGATTTCAATACCTTGAGCGTAGGCTTAACAATGATACGCAACTGAAGGTAGATTATGACCAGTTTCTCACTGAATACCAGGAACTAGGACACATGGATATTGTTAATTCTAGTATGGCAACATCGGTAGCATACTACATGCCGCACCATCCGGTATTCAAGAAATCCAGCACTACTACAAAAACTAGAGTTGTCTTCGACGCTTCTTGTAAATCGAGGTCAGGAAAGTCACTTAATGATATTTTAATGACGGGTCCTACTATTCAACAAGATTTATGTTCGATTGTCGCTAGATTTAGAACTCACGCCATAGGCTTTACAGCTGACATCGAGAAGATGTACAGACAAGTTAAGGTTGATTCCAGAGACAGCAGCCTTCAACGCATCCTTTGGAGAGCTTCTCCTAATGAGCCTATCAAGCAGTACCAACTTCAGACGGTCACATATGGCACATCATCAGCTCCATTTCTAGCAATAAGATGTTTAAGGCAATTGGCATATGATGAGGGACAACAGTATCCGCAGGCAGCATCTGTCCTTCTTCGTGATTTTTATGTAGACGACTGCATTTCAGGAACAAGTAAGGTTGACAATGCATTACTCCTACAACGTGAACTGATCCAATTGTTATCCAAGGGAGGCTTCAAGCTCCGCAAGTGGTGCTCTAACCATCCAGCATTGTTAGAGGCGGTTCCAAAGGACTGCAGAGAGACGCAGCTTCCCCTTCAGATTGATTCTGGAGAAAATATAAAGACTTTAGGTCTACTTTGGAATCCAGCGACAGACAAACTACAGATATCCAGTGGTGTGCAGAAAGAACAAGGAAGTGGATCTCCAGTGACCAAACGCAAGGTGTTATCGATTGTGTCGTCAATTTATGACCCTATTGGGCTAATCAGTCCTATTGTCATCGCATTCAAGATGTTTCTGCAGCAACTATGGCAAGGGAAGATAGGATGGGATGATGAACTTCCAACGGAACTTCTTACAAGTTGGCGTACTCTGCATTCTCAAATACCCTTGATTGACAATATATATATTAACAGATTTGTGCTTCAAGAATATTGTACTCAGGTGCAGTTGCATGGCTTCGCTGATGCATCCTTGAAGGGCTACGGTGCATGTTTATTCCTACGCTCGTCAACAGATCAAGGTCACGTAATAACACATTTCCTGTGCTCCAAGTCCAGAGTGGCTCCACTGAAACAGATCACGCTACCCAGACTAGAGTTGTGTGCAGCAGTACTATTGTCACAAGTGGTTAAAAAGATGTGTCATGTTCTCAATATTGAATTCCATAGTATTCATCTGTGGACAGACTCAAAGATTGTTCTCGCATGGTTAGCAGGTGAACCGTCAAAATGGAAAACTTTTGTTGCGCACCGTGTGGCTGAAGTGCAAGGCAATACTGGGTAGTTTATTGGCTGAGGAATAACCCACCCACCAAGGGAAGATGATTAAGAGAAGGAAGTAGATTTTGGATTGGAGAAAAAGGATAGAAAGATAGGAGGAGAGTTCCACAAAATTAATGAATTTGACTTTCAATACATTTAGAAGCGGTTGCCACCGCAAATCCGTGCTCGGATACCTAAAGTGGGTACGAGCTTGGTCGAAGCTGACGGGAACCGCAGCTAAGACTTGGGCAGTTTGCCAGAGAAAGGCTTTAGTGTATTTCCTCCCAAGCACGAATACAAGTACTATAGGGAAGGGTGATGGTCTGGCCAGACAAATAGTAAAAGCTTTATTGAGTATGAACGAGGGCATAAACCTAGGAAGAGCTAGGAAAGCCAGGATCTTGCCTAACTGTAGTATCAGAGAAATGATGAATCCAAAAACAAATATTTAATTTATTTAACAATGCAAAGAAGTTTGAGGAAATTAACAAGCGTGTAATATAATTTGGACAAACATAGTTCATTTGAACTTTTTAACAAATGGGGTCGCAGACCTCTCAACATTAAACGTTTGCTCCAGGCAAATGACAATTTATGCGGTTTGAAACCTTACATGTTTCTAAAATCTTTATAAGATTTAAACAAATAAACAATGAAGTAATTAAAGTTTGAACGTGAATTGGAGTACAAAGAGTGTACCTTAAGAAATTCTTGAGAGAATGTTCTAGAGAAAGTGACAACTTCGAAAATAACAATAATAAAAACATGAAAAATAAGATAGAAGTTCTTACAACTTCTTATATTTATACAGAATTAATATATGAGAATTATACAAAAGAGGTCAGGTAACTTACTGTGAAACCTGAAGAAAGTGAAAAGGAAAGTTCTAGACTTCCCAAGTTTGAGCAGGAATCACTAGCCAAATGGGACAGTTTCCATTTCGTGAAACCTGAACATGACTCGCTCAAGAGTTTAAAGAATAATTTTCCCTGATTATAGGAAAGGAACAATGTGAATTTGAATCGTGTGTCACACACGTAATTATACAGAATTTAATTAATGTTAAACTAGCAAAGTTGGAAGGGCACCTTGTGAGTGACACCTTATAGAAAGTTACAATTTTATTAATATGGGTGGTTAGTAGAAGGTTGAGGAAAGATCATTGGGATATAGGATCAATGTTCATGGCCGTATTTAATATAACCGGACGATCGCGACGCGGTAGAAACGTGGAGCAAGCACTGGTTATCACTATAGTCTGTAAAAATTGATGCAAAGTTCACTGTAGAAACTCGAAAGTTCATGAGAAAGAAAGATTTTACAATGCTGGAAAGAACTGGTTGCACTAGGTAGGCGAGAGTCTATTGCTGGAGAAAATGGTGGATTACAGTTAAATGCGCCATAGAACATCCCAACGGTGGACGAAAGTTAGCTATTGCAGTAATTTAAGGAAGATTCCTCATTTTAACTAGTATTTTCACAAGTGAGTGAAAAATACCTGACGGCAAGCCTCGCAGATAGAGTACCAGATCTGGAAAGTTCCAGAACGATCTTTATAGAAGAATGGAGACAAAGTTAATCCAGCGGAGGAACTAGCTTTATAATTTATAGACAGCGGGTATTAGATAATATCCCACGTAGTGAGAGGATTTCTCATTTTGCAAGCATAAGAAATGCTGCATTTCACCAAGATTGGCTTGATTAGACAAAAGCCCAACATGGAAAATCCCGTGAAGAATGATTACCGCCCCACAAGTAATCTCACGCTGTCTATAAAATAATCAATAAAAGCATGTAGATAAAATTGATGAAGATGAGGTTAAAACCTTTAAAATGGTACTTATCTTGATTTCATGTTGAAGTCGAAGTTTCCGTTGATGACTACCTAGCCAACATGGCGTAGAAGAGTGTGTGCCTCTTGGTTTGAGGATGCTAGCTCGAGAGGAGCTTTAACTGATCGAGTCAACTGCCGACTGAGAAGTGAGACCTGCTCAACGGAGCACGGAGGGTTCAAGGAAGGGAAAAAGAGTGGGGGGTAGGAGACAAAAGGAGAACATATAAACATTGCCAACTTTAAAACAAAAAATTGATCTCTTGCTGAGCTGGTCTTCAAAGAGTTGACAACAGATGATACTAGCGCAGCATGGTGAGTAAAGAGATAGACGTAGTCCTCTTGCTCAAGGAGAAAATAGCTGGCGATGGTAACAGGATCTGGTAGCCAAATGGATATGGAATTCCTCTTGCGCGAGGAAGAGTTGAAGAGCTTCAGAAATTCGTTGCTATACGACGCTAGGTGGGTCACAGAATATATATCTGGAACAGACTCATACAAAATATAAGCGACCTGAACCCCTAAGAGAAAACAGAAGATCACTGTTGGTGTTTGACAAAGAGGAAGGAAAGAACATGCAAAAGCATTGAAAATTATAATCTCTGGTACCGTGTATTCCAAGAATACACCAAATACTTCAGTCAAGGATTGGAAGCACGTAGCATCAGCAGACAATCCTGCAGATCTAATTTCTCGAGGAACTGATCCTACAAACCTTTTAAATAATCATCTTTGGTGGCATGGCCCTGAATGGCTACAGTGTTCGGAACGGAACTGGCCCACTTCCAGTGAACAACCTGAATCAGAGATTCCTGAGCAACGCAAGATAGTGCTTAGTTGTTCAGTCCACTCTAATCCTGCAGACGTGCTCACAAGATTTTCTTCCCATCTCAAGCTACAATGAGTGTTAGCATACTGTTTAAGATTCGTGCACAACACTAAACACAAACCTTCAGAACGGAAACATGGTCCATTAACAATAGAAGAGTTGCAGCAAACTAACATGACATGTGTTAGACTAGTCCAGTCAATAGCATTCCGCGAGGAAATAGCTGATCTTTTGAAACACAATGCAGTGTCAAGACGTAGCAAACTTCAAAGTTTAGTACCATTTTTAGACAAGGATCAAATCTTGAGAGTTGGAGGAAGACTAGAGAACTCCAATCAAGACTACGATTTCAAACATCAGATGATTTTGCCCGCTAAACATCAGTTTACTGATTTAATAATCAAGAGGGAACATGAAAGACTCCTACATTCAGGAAACCAGTTGACTTTAGCATCCATCAGACAGTGCTACTGGATCATCAATGGAAAGTCGGTGGTTCGAAGAGTTATTAACACTTGTACAAAATGCTTCAGGTTCAAAGCCAAAACTACACAGCAAGTAATGGGACAGTTGCCCTCAGTTCGTGTGTCTCAAGCAAGACCATTCCGCAACACCGGCACAGACTTCACGGGCCCTTTCTACTTGAAGATCGGCAATCCACGTAGCAAGACCATTGTCAAGGGTTACATATGCATTTTCATATGTATGTGCACCAAGGCCATTCATTTAGAAATAGTTTCCGACCTAACCACTCAAGCTTTCCTCGCAGCACTCAGGAGATTCATCGCAAGAAGAGGATTATGCAGCAACATGTACTCCGACAATGGTACAAATTTCCAAGGTGCTAGTAGAGAGCTCAAGGAGCTCAAGAAATTGTTCACTCAGGAACGGACTAGAGAGGAGATCAGTAACTTCGCCAGTAGTTGTGGAGTTAAGTGGCATTTCATACCTCCTCATGCCCCTAATTTTGGAGGGCTTTGGGAGGCCGGAGTAAAATCCCTCAAACATCATCTAAGAAGAGTTCTCGGAACACTTCATTTCACATATGAAGAATTGGCTACATTAACTGCGCAAATTGAGGCTTGCTTAAACTCACGTCCCCTTCTAACCCTGTCAAATGATCCTTCAGATGCATCTACCTTGACACCAGGTCACTTCCTTATAGGCGAACCCCTCACTACTCTTCCCGAACCTGATTTAACATTATGTAAACGGCCTTTGTTAACTAGATATAAGGTTCTGCAACAAAGACTCCAATCCTTTTGGAAGAGATGGTCATTAGATTACCTCACCCATCTGCAACAGCGCAGCAAATGGACGACCTCCTCCAGCAACGTATCACCAGGTACTGTGGTGCTGATACGGGAAGACAATGTTCCCCCACTCCAGTGGCCCCTTGGTGTTATCACAGAAGTGCATGGTGGTAAAGACAATGTGGTAAGAGTGGTTTCAGTGAAGTGCAACAGTGGTATTTTTAAACGACCAGTTTCCAAGGTAGCTCCGCTACCAATTGAGCAGACACATAATTTTGACTGTTAATAATATGTCAGTGTTTAAGTTAGTGAATATTTTAGTGTTTTATGTCCTTGTCATTGGAACATTTCAGTGTTTCCGTTTCAGATTATTGAAATCCATGTATTTCAAGGTGGGGAGTATGTTTGCTCTCAGAGAGAATATACTTATATAATTGTTATTTCCACAGTTGGCAAAGGACATTTATTTATGTTTAGGTTGGCAGCAGTGACCTGGACAGAGAGTGAAGTTGCCATCATGGCTGAATGTGTTTGTGTTTCGGAGCAACAGCTCCTTCGCATATCAAGTGTTGTGTCTTTTGTAACATGTACATTTTTGTAAATACAGTCCACTAGAGTTAATTCGACATTTTCATTTATCCCCTGATGTTTCATCTGGGGCACGTATGTCGCAGACAGACAGACCTACCTTAAGATGGTCTAACGCACCTTGTATAAAAATTACTCAATATTACGCATGTATACCCTTTAATACTAGAATAACTTCATGTAATTTAACGGACACTACCAGATGTCAATTTGCCACTGTAAAAAAAACGAGGTACAACTATTTCAACCACTAAATAAGAAGCATAGCCTTTTCTCTAGTAAAAATCCTCAAATAATCTTGCAAACCTGCCCAGAATCTCAGAGAACTATAAAATTAGCAGGATCATATGTTATCTACTCAAATGAGTCTTGCCCTATTACAAGCATGGGTATAACTTTGCAACAGCAACCTACAAATTATGTACACCTGTTTCCACTCCTATCAACTCCAAATGATCCATATGTTAAAACCGAAATAAATTTCCATTCATCCCACCTCGATGTGAAAGGAATGAAGTTCGATTTAAAACCCATTCCAGAATACAATACTAAAATTAAAACTTTTGTGTCTGTGAACACAAGTATTATAATACTTATTCTCTGTGTTATCATGTTAATATTTAGAACAAGAATATACCAATACATTAAATCTGTAAAGAATAGATTTAAGAAAATTGTTATCGAGGACGATAACGAGCAACAATTGTGGAGGAGTTATGTATCCCGTCTAGGTTCGAACCCCAGACCCCATTCTAACCTAAAGGTTATGGTCCTTCTTCCTATAGAAGGAACATCATTGCCCAATATATCCCTCAATATGCTATTAACAAAGTGTTTACTTGATGAATGTTCATTCTTGGAACCAAGGAAATGACATTGCATACTTCTTTCACAACATGTTATTGTCAACGTAATTACTTCACAATCTGTAAATTGTTATTTGTCAAATACTTCCTAGAAGGAACTAAGGAAATGACCCTGTACATTTCCTCATATGATTATTCAATATGTTATTTCAAATGTGTTGACTCCAACAGCTATGAGTGGTCAAATTCACGAAACTATTATCAAAGACATGAGTCCATATCCTGTAAGATGTATATTTCCACATACATGTTATCGAGTGCGCCCCACTACTTTGACGCACATTGTTATGAAAGGATTTGTATAAAAGACCTGGGCTAAGAAGCAAAAGGTCTCTTCCAACAGCAGCAACTAAACAGGTTGTCTGACTGGTGTTCACTTGTATATATTGAATTGTCGACAAGTTAATAAATACATACAAACTAACCAACGAGTTCTCTTCATAGAAAGCAGATACTACTCCTCAGAAGTAAGAACCACGAGACCTACTGACTTAGCAGTAACAACGACTTCTTAGTACATCACTAAAGAAGACTGTTAAGCGACGAACTTAACTCATGCACCAAGTGGCACTATGACGTCACACACCTCAGTGCATCTGGGTACATTTCGTCCCGTCACCGTAACGTAACGCCAGACCCCAGCGTAACGACGAAGTCGACAAGATCATTTAAAATGATAAAAAGCGCTTCAAGGTAATAAATAGGAAATTAGAATATTCGCCCTTCTCAAGCAGAGATATGCACTTAAACAAGCAAAGGATAGAAATATCCTTCATTGTGCCAAAATAACCAAAATATGCAAAACTCTGATTTTGTATGAACTTCCAAGCCTTAAATATCAGTTTGTAGCACCGTAGTCGTTGCCGATAACAAGTGCTACCGTTCTAGGGTTAAGCTGCTTACTCTGACATCTACTTCAGTGATGCAGAATTCCAGTTAAGGGATGTAATTCAAAAGTCCAGTGCAAACTCATCTTATGATCGTTTCATGCAGTAAAAATAAAATCTCAATGATTTTCGTGGTTTACCATTTTCACCACCAGGCAGGTTGTCACGGAGGGTGAGTGGTTATCGTGTCGCACTACCAACCCCAAGTTTGGGCCGTGGTAAGTAATTTTAAAAGGCGACAAAAATCTCGGTACGCATGTCATACGTCGTTGGCATTTTAAGAACCCATTTTAATTCAGTAGGCCGTGTTCATAATGGCAAAATTACTCTCTTGATTTTCCGCAAACACAAAGTTCCTCCTTTCTCTACGAGAAAGCGCTATAGTGTCAAGGAGCTTAGATATAAGGTGCATTCAAAAAGTAACGAGCCGGAGGCTGTAATGCGCAAACCGGTGACGGCATCGGCTAATCGTGACGTGTGTAACGAGCTGTGGTTCCGACCAGAGCGTGGAAGGTCACAGCCCGTCGCTAGAGGGCACGCGTGCACGTCACGTGACGATACAAAGCGAGCAGCAGCATGCTTCAATCGTCCAACCAAGACCAAGACAGTAGGCCATTCGACATGCTTCCTGGTGTGGTTGAAGACTGTGGGGCAGCCATTGGGCACACACTTAAGGCAAGTGCAGTCGTTCCTTCATGATGGTGTGCACACTTCCGACTCTCAATCCGACCACGGCGGCTATGGCGTTCACTGTCACTCGGCGGTCCTGAGTAATGACCGCATCAACCAGCTGGACGTTGCCATCGATAATACAGGGGGGTGCTCCAGACCGGGCATCATCGGCTAACGACACCCGTCCTTCCCTGAAGCGCTTGTGCCACGCCTTGACCCTTGCAAGGGACATGCAGTGCTCACCGTACACTTGTGACATTCGGCGATGAATGTCCGTTCCCCCTACTCCTTCCGCTGTCAGAAACCGAACAACACCTCTTTGCTCTTCGTTTGACGCCTCTATGTCACTGTTTGCAATGTGACTGTCAGCGTTGGACGATTGATGCATGCTGCTGCTCGCTTTGTATCGTCACGTGACGTGCACGCGTGCCCTCTAGAGACGGGCTGTGACCTTCCACGCTCTGGTCAAAAAAAAACAACTCGTTAGACACGCCACGATTAGCCGATGTCAACACCAGTTTGCGCATTCCAGCCTCCGGCTCGTTACTTTTTGAACGCACTTATATAGGCCTATCCTCCTTGACTTTAAAAGCGCTCCAAGGGACGACAAAAATTAGACATGCAAGCTGTCCTCTGCACGTCAAATAACAAAGCTTGCACCCTGCACCCGAGGCCATACGATATTATTATGTATTATTACCACCGGGACGGCTCCTTTCAACAGTTGCGTAGTAGCTAAAATTCTTGGCTATAAGAGTACAATTAATTAATATATTGTGTCCGAAGTCCGCGACAGCATATCTCTATCTTTAATAGGGGAGAGGGGGGCATGTTGTTACAATTTTCAATTACTTTTTTAAACTATTCTCCTGGAAGCTATTAGCTTGTTATGGCAGTGATAATGAAGTATCAGTATTTGGCTTTATATATGAAAAATGTGAAGACTGGCGTAAAAATATTTTCGGTATTAATATTTTTCTTGTTAATGTGGTAAATTGTAACAACATGCCCCACAACGGGGCTAGTTGTTATATGCCATGAGTAAGTTGTTACACTCAACTTAATTATAAAATGCGACATAGTTGTAACTCCATTCTTGTTTTTTTTTAACTCGAAATAATATAACAGTCAAACTTGAAATACATTTACCACATTTCACAATTCTTGTTTTTACGGCCAAATGCCCTTCCTGACGCCAACCTCATGAGACGAGTAAATGAAATATGAAATGAATGAAGATAAATGAAAATGGGCAAGGATGTGGAAGGAAGCGGCCGTGACCTGTCAGAAAGTACCGTCCCAACATTTTCCTGGAGTTGAAAATGGGAAACCACGGAAAACCATTTCAAGGTCGGAGAGGGTGGGGCTCGAACCCACGTCTTGCGAATTTGCAGAGAGCTTGGCCCCATGGCCTAGCGCTGGGTGTTAGCAAGCATAGCTCTCACTGTCGGTATAGAGAAATAATAATGATACCGGTAATAATAATCAACTAGCAAATACGTTAATACGTTTGTTTAGCAATTAATAATATTACGATACCATGGGGCAAGTTGTTACAGTGTAACAACAAGCCCCCAGCTTACTGTAACAACTTGCCCCACCGGCCGACATTTTGTATTAAAGGTCAATACTTCGGCGGGGAAGCCTCCGTAGCTTAGGCGGCAGCACACCGGCCTCTCACCGTGGTTCAAATCCCGGTCACTCCATGTGAGATCTGTGCTGGACAAAACGGAGGCAGACAGGTTTTTATCCGGGTACTCCGGTTTTCCCTGTCAAAATTTCATTCCAGCAACACTCTCCACTATCATTTCATTTCATCTGTCATTCATTTAATCATTGCCCCAGAGGAGTGCGTCAGGCCTCGGCAGCCGGCAAAGTTCATATCCTCGCCGCTAGATGGGGGCTTCATTCATTCCATTCCTGACCCGGTCGGAGACTGGAAGCAGGCTGTGGATTTTCATTTTCATTTTCACTTCGGCGGGGAGTGGCCTAGCTATCTACTCTCACAAGCATTTCTTTCGTAATATATCAAACTACATTCTCAGAGACATGCAAGTACTTACCATCAACACAGATGAAAGTAGTGGTTTTTGAGGGATTCAGATACCACCGCCACCGCCACCGCTGGAATACTAAAATGGCAATATCTCGCGAACCAATCAGGCTAGAGACTTGTACGAGGTGTCAAATTACTCAGGCGAACACTCCCTTTCCATTGGACAACATATTTCAACCCCAAAAATAAAACCTACCCTACTAGAGGGTGAAATTAAATTTTTTAGAGAATCTCTCTTTCCAATTGCAACATGTGAGAGTTTGAATGCCGATATGGAATGTAACGTTGTTCTGCAAACCAATAATCAAAGAGGGGCAAGTTAGGCCTTGAGGTGAGAGCCCCTGTTATTGTTGACGAGCCCCCTGCTGTCGAGCCCCTGTTGATGGGTTATTGTTGACAGGTCCTTGAGGACGAGTCCTTGTGGACAAGCCCTTGTGGACAGGTCCTTGTGGACGAGTCCTTGTGGACAAGTCCTTGTGGACGAGTCCTTGTCCCTTTGGACTGATCCCTTTGGACGCGTCCCTTTGACCTGGTCCCTATGGACTGGCTCATGATTTCATTTAAATTATATTAAAGGGCCTAACTATATTTGTGTGTGTTGAACTGACGTTGTTCACCAACCCCCACTACTATAATGGGATAACGATATGAAAGGAAAGTGACGAAATACATGTGAACATACAAGGGATCTAACTTGGTGGATGGATGTGTTCTAACGAGTCATTTGTAGTTGAAAGAGAAAATACATGTTCTTAAGATGTTAAAACTGAGGAGATGGCATGTACAGTAAGACGTCTTGTTACTTCCTGCGTCATATTACAGACATGACAGAGAGCGCGCAGATCTGTTGCTATGACTAACACTGCAGTAATTTGAAACCACAAGTGTTCATTAAGACAATGGATGATGATCATGCAAAGTTAGCAGTTATTGGATATTACACAGGTGTTCCTTCCGGTGTCATGTTGCTGACATACCAGAGAGCGCACACTGCTGTTGCTATGACTGACGCTGCAGTAATTTGAAACCCCATGTGTTGATTAAGACAATGGGTGATGATCATGCAAAAGTCAGCAGTCATTGGATACCACACAGGTGTTCCTAGTGTACTTTGGACTCTCAACTGTATTGGGAAAGGAATTGCAATGATCTGTATAAAACTGCTGACATGAGCGATGAGAGTTTATATAAGGGGAGTGTCATATATCTCCCTACTGTCAGTCTTTATTACTCGCTTTGAGTGAACAGTGCTCTATTACTGCTCAAGAGTTGTAAAAAAGCCCTTTTGGTAGAAAATCATTAAATTATTTTGCAAGGTAAGTACTTATTATTAATGGATTGTAGTCTTTTATTACTAATTGATGTTGAAGTTATTGATTGGAATGTATTTATCGATTGATTGATTGATTGATTTGTTTACAGATAATTGGGTACCTGTAGGTTACCAGATTCCTACAATCTGTTCATTCAGTGACAGCAGTTGATAAATTATAAAAAGGTAAGTGCCCCCTCTAATAACTTTTAAACAGTTAGAGTGATATTTACCAATGTTCACCCCTACATGTTAGTGAAAATGGTATATTTGGCAGTCAAAAGATGGAACTACTTGACCATGGTGTGTAAAGCTAATTTTGTAGGTTAGATTTTGATTACCGCTCTATTAAGTCTGAATGTTCATTGCTAGGTGTCAGTGACAGAGGGAATATTTAAAGACTTAACCTCAGTTCACTTAACTTTACCTAACTTAACCTTGTCATGTGACATGTTTTACAATTTTAAAACTTGTTTTAAGACTGGCTATGACGTTACACTTAGCTCACTTAACTGGCGATCGCTGGTTTCTATCACGTGACATGTTCTACAAGTTTAGACTTGTTTTAAGACTGGCTATGACATTACACTTAGCTCACTTAAATGGCGATCGCTGGTTTCTATCACGTGACATGTTCTACAAGATTAGACTTGCTTTAAGACTGGCTATGACGCCACACTTAGCTCACTTAACTGGCGACCGCTGGTTTCTACCACTCTATCAAGTTCCAATGTTCACTGCTAAGTGTCAGTGACAGTGGTATATAGTAACCCCCAGTTAGAACTACATAAAGTTAGACTTGCTAGGAGTTCACAGATCGATTTAAATACCCTGCTATAACCATTGACTGGAATATAATTAAACTATTTATATTATACTTTTTGTTTTATCTTTTATTAACATTGATGATTTCTTTCTTTTATAGATAACTTGGAAAGTAATCATCATGTTCAAGTGTGGTGACTGTAAGAAACAGTTCTCAAGACCTGACAGCTTTCAACGTCATGCAAGTACAAAACATAATCAGAAAATGTTTGTATGCAGTCATTGTGCTACAACATTTAACAGACAGGATAGTCTTACACGACATGTAAATTTAAAACATGTCAGTACTGCACCATTTTCGTGTTCAGTTTGTGAACTTGGTTTTTCTGCTGTAAAGCGATATCAATCCCACATGGTTGAAGTGCATGGTGAACAACAAGAATTAAAAACTGTAAAACCAACATCTAGCATGGAACCTTTAAATGAATGTAATGCTCAAAAGCGTAAACGTTCTCAAGATTGTGAAAATAGTTGTGCATCAAAAAGAAAGAAGAATGGTGAACTTTCAATAACACATTGTGATGTATGTAATATTGATATACCTTCTTCAATCATTCATGGACATTTACGCAGTATTCAACATAAAAATAACACTTGCCATGAAAGAAATTCTGGAAATGTTCAACAAATTGGTAGTGCATTTAAAAGTCGAATTGCTAGTTATAGACTTCATAGTGAAGAAAAAAAACTCAAAGTATTGAATCATTTTTAAAAAATGTTCAACCTACTGTGTTTGGCTTGGTAGGTAATGTTTTATTAGAACATAAAACATTTAAAATGAATTTTGAACTTTTTGGCCTGTATGTAAAAACTGGGAGCGAAGGTGAAATTACGGATATCAAATCTTTTAATACAAAAAACGTAATTGTTAGTGAATCAACTAATATTAGTGATATATATCAAAATATTTCAAGTGCTATCATCGTGAAGAGTGAAGAGTTCCAGGAAAGGGAGTCGGGCTGGGCATTGGTTGAAGTACTTTATTTAGAAACCAACATGAATAAATACAACCCCCTTCGAGCATCATCATACGTTGATTTGCCAGGATGGATCAAACGTAAGCACGCTTGTGTAAACGTTATGAATAATGATGACGCATGCTTTGCATGGGCTGTAACCTCAGCCCTCCATCCAGCAGTGAGGGCCACGATGAGAACATCATCATATCCTCACTATTCTTCAGTGTTAGATTTAGAAGAAATGGATTTTCCTATGGCGATAAAAGACATTCAACGTTTTGAAGAGCTGAACAATGTAAGTATTAATGTTTATGGAATTGAAAATAAGAGTATAGTTGGTCCTCTATATTATACTCAGGAAAAAAAGGATATTCATGTAAATTTACTATACATAACCGAAGGTGAAAATGCTCACTATTGTTGGATAAAACATTTATGTAGACTTGTTGGTAATCAACTATCAAAATACAAAGGTAAGAAGTGGTTGTGTGATGGCTGTTTGCTATATTTCAGAAAAGAGGACCAACTAATTCAACATCAAAAATGGGGGTGTAATCATGTTTGTACGGTATTACCGACTCCTAAAAATAACATTCTAAAATTTATGGATTATGAGAAACAGCTTCGAGTACCATTTGTTATATATGCTGACTTCGAGGCTTTGCTAAAACCATTTAATACATGTTCATCGAATCCAGCCCAACCTTTCACCAACACTACTCACATTCATGAACCTTTTAGCTTTGCATATTATATTAAATGTAGTTATGATGACTCTTTAAATAAGTTTGAGCTCTATAGAGGACCTGATGCACCTAAAGTTTTTATGGAAAGGCTTGAGAAAGATGCCATCCGTATATCCTCTATTTTAAATACGATCATTCCAATGGAGCCACTAACTTCATCAGAGCAAATGAATTTTGAAACTGAAACTAATTGTTTTATATGTGGTGAATGTTTATATACAGACAGGGTTCGCGATCATGACCATTTAACAGGAAAATATCGTGGTGCGGCTCACCAAGAATGTAATTTAAATTATAGAGTAAGTAAATTCATTCCGGTCATTCTACACAATGGTAGCAAATACGATAACCACTTTATCGTTAAAGAATTTGGAGCTTCAGATGTGAAAATTGATGTTATTGCAAATAATAAGGAACAATACATATCGTTCACAAAATACATCAAAACTAGCAATAAAAAAAACCATTAAATTGCGATTTTTAGATTCATTCCGCTTTATGCCGAGTAGTCTTGATAAGCTGACTAGTAATTTAAAATCAGATCAGTTTCATGAAATTCAACGTGTCTTTCCTAAAGAAGATGATTTTAATTTGATTCGTCAAAAGGGTATATTCCCTTATGAATATATTAGCTGTGTGGAACGTCTTGAGGAGTGTTGTTTACCACCGAAAGATGCATTTTACAGTTCCTTAAACACAAGTCATATCAGTGATCAGGAATATTTACATGCACAACGTGTATGGGCACAGTTTGACATTCAAACTTTAGGAGAATTTTCAGACATATATTTGAAGACAGATGTGTTGTTATTAGCAGATGTTTTTGAAAATTTTCGGAATGTATGTATGAAAACTTATGACCTTGATCCTTGTCAGTATTTCACAGCTCCTGGGTTAAGTTTCAGTTCAATGTTGAAAAAAAACGAAAGTAAATTTAGAATTAATGACTGATATAGACATGATCAATTTTATAAAATCATCAATTCGAGGTGGAATAAGTCAATGTAGTGGACGGTACTCTAAAGCGTATAATAAATACATGCCTAGCTACAACCCTTGTGAAGAGTCAAAGTACACACATCAAAAAAAGTTTTGCATCACCTCGGTTCCAAGAGTTCCGGAACCGTTAAATACAAAGGGAATAGAGATCAACACAAACAACATTTCAGCTCGTTTTATTGCTCATGAGACCCACACATTGCATGTTGTACCATCATACAGCTAGACTTTCAGCATTTGTGGTCCAGATTGCAGTACACACCACTACCTCTAATACCCAGTAGCACGTCCTCTTGCATTGATGCATGCCTGTATTCGCCGTGGCATACTATCCACAAGTTCATCAAGACACTGTTGGTCCAAATTGTCCCACTCCTCAACGACAATTCGGCGTAAATCTCTCAGAGTGGTTGGTGGGTCAAGACGTCCATAAACAGCCCTTTTCAACATATCCCAGGCATGTTCGATAGGGTTCATGTCTGGCGAACATGCTGGCCACTGTAGTCGAGCGATGTCGTTATCTTGAAGGAACGCATTCACAAGATGTGCACGATGAGGTCGAGAATTGTCGTCCATGAAGACAAATGCCTCTCCAATATTCTGCCGATATGGTTGCACTATGGGTCGGAGGATGTCATTCAGGTATCGTAAAGCCGTTTCGGAGCCTTCCATGACCACCAGTGGCGTACGTCGGCCCCACATAATGCCACCCCAAAACATCAGGGAACCACCACCTTGCTGCACTCGCTGGACAGTGTGTCTAAGACGTTCAGCCTGACCAGGGTGCCTCCAAACACGTCTCCGACGATTGTCTGGTTGAAGGCATATGCGACACTCATCGGTGAAGAGAACGTGATGCCAATTCCGTGGGGTCCATTCAGCATGTTGTTGGGCCCATCTGTACCGCGCTGCATGGTGTCGGGGTTGCAAAGCTGGACCTCGCCATGGACGTCGGGAGTGAAGTTGCGCATCATGCAGCCTATTGCGCACAGTTTGAGTTGAAACACGACGTCCTGTGGCTGAACGAAACGCATTATTCAACATGGTGGCATTGCTGTCAGGGTTCCTCCGAGCGGCAATCCGTAAGTAGCGGTCATCCACTACAGTAGTAGCCCTTGGGCGGCCTGAGCGAGGCCTGTCATCGACAGTTCCTGTATCTCTGTACCTCCTCCATGTCCGAACAACATCGCTTTGGTTCACTCTGAGACGCCTGGAAACTTCCCTTGTTGAGAGCCCTTCTTGACACAAAGTAACAATGCGGACGCGATCGAACTGCGGTATTGACCTTCTAGGCATGGTAGAACTATAGACAACATGAGCAGCGTACCTTCGTCCTGGTGGAATGACTGGAACTGATCGGCTGTCGTACCCCCTCCGTCTAATAGGCCCTGCTCATGCATGGTTGTTTACATCTTTGAGCAGTTTTAGTGACATCTATGAACAGTCAAAGGGACTGTATCTTGGATACAATATACACAGTCAACGTCTATATGCCGGAGATCTGGGAACCGAGGTGATGCAAAATTTTTTTGATGTGTGTATATTGTCTACCTCGATGCAAATAACCAATATGGTTGGGCTATGAGTCAATATCTACCACTGAACGATTTTCGCTGGCTGACACAACCTGAAATTGATGTCTTACATGTCGACACTCTTAATGATATCGATGATAAAGGATATATTTTAGAGGTAAATCTTGAGTACCCTAAAGAGTTACATGATGATCATAATGATTTACCATTTTGTCCTGAGAATATGAAATCTCCATACATCACATCACGAACAAAAATGTTAATTGCTAATGTAAATGATAAATGTAAATATGTAATACATTATCAAAACTTGAAACAGTGTCTACAGCATGGATTGAAATTAACTAAAATTCATCGCGTATTGCAATTTCATCAGTCAGCATGGCTCAAACCGTATATTGATCTAAACAATAATTTAAGAACGCAGTCAACAAACGCGTTTGAAAAAGATTTTTATAAACTCATGAATAATAGTGTTTTGGAAAGACTATGGAGAATGTTGATAAACGAGTTGATGTAAAGCTGATAACAAAGTGGGATAATGATGGTAAAAGGTATGGTGCGAGCAACTTAATAAGCAAGCCTAACTTTCATAGCTGTTCAATTATTCATGGGGATTTAGTTGTAATACAAATGAATCGTCTTAAAGTAACTTACAACAAACCCATATATGTGGGTTACACCATTCTGGAATTATCAAAAACACTTATGTATGAATTTCACTATGATTATGTAAAGAAAAACTAACTTAATAATGCTAAATTACTCTACACAGACACAGATTCTTTTATTTATGAGTTTAAAACTGATGATTTTTACGAGGACATCAAAACTGAGCTAAATAGGTTTGATACAAGTGACTACCCCAAGGATAATATTTACCATTTACCTCTAGTAAACAAAAAGGTTCTTGGGAAATTTAAGGATGAATGTGCTGGTGTTATTATAGACACCTTTGTGGGCACAAAATCTAAATCATACAGCTATATAACAATTGATGATGTAGTAGTAAAAAAATTAAAAGGAGTGAAAAAGAATGTTGTTAGTAAAGAGTTAGTTATAAGTGATTATAAAAACTGTATAGTTAGTAACCCACCTGTATTATATAAGAAAATGTGTGTATTTAGAAGTAAAAATCATCAGCTACATACCAATTTGTTGAACAAAGTTGCTTTAAGTAATGAAGACAACAAACGATTCATTATACCCAACACATTTAATACTCTTGCATGGGGAAACAGTCGCATTGACGACTATTACTTTACTTAAGTCTAATGATCACTATATTGTAATAATTGTAGTGTGTTTTATATTGTAATTTTTTTTTTTTGTAAAAACTGTAAGTAGAATGTATAATGTTAGGCTACTGTAGATTAGTAAAAATAAGATAAGTAATACATTTTAGTGTAAAATGTTTGCTTTTGTATATTACGAAAAAGATTTTAAAAAATTTACTGAATGTGTGAACTAAACAAGGGAATGTAAAAAATGTAAAGTGGAAATTGTAAATATCCATGTATGAGAAAAGTGAAATGGCTATCACCATTTTAAAATTAAAAAAAGACATTGTGATCTGGTAAACCTTGTTTTTTATTTCACAACAACAAAAATGTACAGAATGTGTAAACTAAACAAGGGGAATGTAAAAAAATGAAAAGTGGAAATTGCAAATATTCATGTGTGAAAAAATGAAAATAAAGAAATGGCTATCACCATTTTAAAATTAAAAGACATAGTCATTTAGTGAACCTTATTTATATTTCACAAAAAAAAATGTACAGAATGTGTGAACTAAACAAGGGGAATGTAAAAAAATGTAAAGTGGAAATTGTAAATATTCATGTGTAAAAAAATGAAAATGAAGAAAATGACTATCACCATTTTTAGAATTAAAAGACATTGTGATCTGGTAAACCTTGTTTTTTATTTCACAACAACAAAAATGTACAGAATGTTTAAACTAAACAAGGGGAATGTAAAAAAATGTAAAGTGGAAATTGTAAATATTCATGTGTGAAAAAAATGAAATGGCTATCACCATTTTTTTAAATAAAAGACATTGTGATCTTGTAAACCTTGTTTTTATTTCACAACAAATAGAGCTTTACAAAAATAGAATACAAAGAAATACCAATTCCTCAATCCTTTTCAATGTCCATGTCCACTCATTATTAACTTTCCTTTTATAACACTAATCACAATGACGACTGCCAACCTCTCTCCCACTGAGACATCACAGAATGTCAAAAGTTGTTTAGCTTTTCAACGATACTTTATCCGCTACACGTCTTAATGCAGAATGACTGTGGTGATAAGAAAGGTGCATGCTTGATCCAAAGGATTAATAGGTATATCACTATGCTGCAAAGGTTCTTCAAGACAAGTTCCAGGACTACACAAATAATAACCAAGTAGGTAGATTTCGAAAGTCAAGTATTGAATTACTTTGTTAATGACGCCATTGCCAGTACAGGTCTGGCATATCCTTTTCCATTGGTGGTAAAAAGGTTTGATCTTCCTCTTCCTCTGTGGATGACGTTTGTTGTTGCTGCTTTTTTTCTCCATCACACCCGTGGAATGAGGAAACAAAGTCTTTACACTGACTTTTATGACCATGATACAGTTTGACCACCTGGCAAGTAGCACACTGTCGCATAGAGGGTATTTTTGCCATAGCCACTTGCTTATGGTGATCATAATCCGTACATGGTTGCAATTCACTTAACACAGGGTCTTGAGTCCATGATTTTGGTACATGTTGCCAGATTTCTTTCACTGCATTTGCTGCGACATAATAAATGAATGATTTTGGAAGAGCCAATAATTCTTCTTTAGTAAAACTGTCTAGTTTCTTTTTACACACAAAGAACTTTCCAATCGCTTTATCGGTAGCATCCCCTTTCTCCATGGTATCACGTTGATGTTTACACGTCGCTTGTAGAAATCTCACTGGTGTCATCCACAGGTAAACCTTTAGTTTAATTTTATGTAACAACTCCCAGCAGGCATTGGTGGATAGCCAATGAAACAATTGCCACACCTGTGCCAAGGCTTTATGGGTAATATTGTCACAGGGGCAGCGATCCATGAGTGTTTGCAGCGATGGACAGCCCATGTCCATTAAATCGATACATTGACAGTAAGACGCTAAAAATGGTTGTAGCCATTGACGTTTTTCACTACCTTTCACAAATATTACATGGGCAGAAGACAAGTGGGCTTTCATGACCATGTCCAGGTGCTTATATGAAATGGTTCCTTGCTTCCAGTCTAGTTGCATATGAGTTTCAATCCACTGGGTTTGTTTACGGTCTTTATCACACAACAAATCAAACGCATAAGGTGGTTTAAACACCAAATGAGTAGCTTGTGATATCCAAAAAGTGGAACAATCGATGATGGCCACTTCTTTAAATATAAATTTGTTATCTCCAATTTTAAACCCTTGACAGTTGACAATCAGTGTACGCAACATGTTCACTCTTGTCTGGATCAAGTCCAACTGACCACAGACTGACAATTGTTCAGTAAGGTGTACCCATGTCATTTTCTTACATTCCATTCTAGTAAAAGAAAAGAAAAAACATCGAGTAGTCACTATAGAGGTTAGGATATGACAGGGGGGGCATAAGAAATAATAATATAACAACAACAACCAATTTTTTTTATTTCATTATTTTATTAGCATAACAAGTTTTACATTCTTTTTTCATTCTAGGATAGAGGCGGTACCATCTCATACAACAAAAAAGTCTTTTGTGTTTATAGTGTCCATAACACTGATGATATCCCAATGTCTCTAAACTGGATGTTTTTGACTGTGAGCTGCTCACTGAAGCACTGCCGGGACCATAAAGTCCACACGTATCATAACTTTTTTCATCACTCAGAGGCATGAGTGAGGGGTTACTTGAATGACAGGGTATATTACCCACCTCCATTCTGCACAGGTAGGGGCAGGCAGGTGACCAGCGCTGATGTTCCTGCACGGGTTCATCGCTCTCTTGCCATTGGTCTAAGATGATGGGACAAAACACACATTTCACTTCATCTCTTCTTTTTAAATAGTAGAATCCAGCGGCTGCTAAGGCTTGAGGGTTTATAAAAGGCACCGGCCACGTCGCAAAGGTCTTGAAACGTTGTTCCTCAGATTTTAAATTCATGGATGTAACTTCTCTTGAGGCTTGAAAGCAAGACATGACTGAGCGGTTTGATGTGGGTTGACCTGCTATTTATACACTTGTCACTTGGTTGGACAGTGGATAATAGTTGACTTGTTTGTGATGAATAATCAAACAGTAGGCCGTGGTATTGGCTGGAACATTGTCATGCGTTTCAAAATCTAGTCGAATGTCAATATTGGATGGTTTGACAGACTCTTCCAAGTAGGAACAGTCAAAGACAATCAGTGGCGCCCTTGTCTTAAAAGCTTGGGGTGATAACATTGGACAATTCTCTTTTTGATAATACGACCATCTAAATTTAGAAAACAAGTCGTACAGGGGGCCAAACTTATTTTTTGAAAAATCTAAATCCAACCCTTCATAGGGAAACACAGCACCGTTGAGAAAAAGACGTGCATTTCTCAATTGCAGGTGATCAAATTGCGTGACATCTTTGGTTTGTTGATACTTGCGATTCGTTTGAAAACCCACAATCATGTAGAGAGGTCTCTCTGTATAGCGGGCTGTTTTTATAGACCAACTGTGTGTGTTGGTGGTGGGCAATAACGGGTACTCATGGAGTGCCCAGCTTCTAAATTCCATGGGTAGAGGTATATCTCTCTTTACCATTTTAAGTATGTTCAGTTTTTTGCTATCGTTAAGGGTCACATGAGGCACTTTCCATAGCAAGCGTTGTAGTTGAATTTTTGAATCAATGGGGGCATTGTCGACTCCCTTGAGTGCATTATTATCACTCCTGTCTCTCACCAGATAAAGCACTTGCCTTGCGTTAACCACAATGCGCTGGTGATCTTCAGCAAAGCCTAAAATCAGTTTAAGAGGTAAATATCCAGTGAAGGTGCCATCGGTGTGTACCATCCAGTCATTGGTCGAGTCAGGGCACCAACCTGCCATTCAAAGTGTTTTAGCTTCTTCCTCACTATAAGAGGGATATAGTTTCATGACACTGGAAATACCCACATTTCGAGTGCTATCCACCACGATATCGTTAATGACATAACGTACTTCAGAAAACAGAAAGGCGAAAGCATGGTTGGCTAACTTGGATGTAGTGGGTGTAGAACCATCGGCTTTGGTGAGCCGACCTTCAATCTGAATAACACTTTCATGCGGTAGAGTGTAAATATCTTGGTTGTTGATAACAAATTGAATTTCATCATTGTTATTGAGTCCAGGTGTTTGAGCTTGATAAGAATGCAGATCAATTCTTACCACTCCTGGTTGCTCCTCGATGTGGTTCGCTACCTCTAGAATAGAATTCATCGCGGGGGTTAATGTGGTAACCCAAATGCTGTAAAATCTGCTTGTTCTGAGATGTTAACGTGTATTCACGTGGTAAACAACTAACACCATTCCTAGACGGTGCTGTTGCTTTATATACAAACTTCATAGTGGTTTTAGCACCAACTTGTAAGTCACTGGTGTGGTAGAATCTAGATCAATGAGTTGTTGCTCTCTATTGATCAGTCTTAATGTTATATTACTAATACCATCGACAGCCACAGAATGAAAAAGCACCACTGGAGGGTTTTCACGAATAATATAGCCATTGGGTGATGTTACAATAAAGTCATAAAGCGAATGCGACGGTTCTTGATTGGTGTACACTTGACTAATAATATTACACGTCACCGAAACATGATGGTCCTCAATGAATTTCACTTCATGTTCTGATTCATGTTTTTTGTTGGGCTCCAACACACGAGGTTTAAATCCTAGTAATGAACCAATGGAATCGGGGTGAGTTTTAAAGTCAATTTTGAATGTAGAAAAAATACTGCAGCGATGAGTGTTGGTATTTCCTACAAGTTCAAACTTGCGCGTTCCATCGAGAAATGACTTTAAACCATATTCATTGATCAACACCACATAAATGTGTTCATAAATGTCATCTATCGTGTATCCACCAGAGTTCAGGGTGAGCACAGAATCATCATAGTAAAACTTGTTGTTCACATTTTCACGTATGTTGTATATTCGATTGTACGTTTCAAGAGAAACAAGTCCTAAACCATAAGGTTTTTCACTCAATTCGATAGGTGGGTAAAAGTCTAGACTCACTTCAGGTCCACGTCCATGCAGTGTAAACGTCTTACTTTCCACCGACATACTGTTGACGTTTTTGCTTATGTTGCGTCTTATATAAAAAAATTAAACACAAACGTCCACACTGTTGGCTGTTAAGCGTTTGCTCACGTTTCACATTATAATATATCTTGATCCTGTTTCCAAAATAGGTCACTAGTTCCATGGGCGGGGGCAAATTCCCAAAACTGTCAAAGTACCATACAGTAGATCCATCTTTGACATAAGCTACATAATGTGTTCCAGGTCCTCGGTGATCATCCAAATTGACAACAGCACATTCATGTTTCCAGGGTTGTGAGGGTAATTGATTTCGCATAAACACACCTCGAAAATGAGAAAGCTTCAGTTGTTTAGCATAGCTTTCCACTTGCTGATGCGTCAGGGCATGTCTTGCTATGGTTGAGGTTAAAGATGTTTTGTTTTTTTATTTCGAAAAGGTGAAATTCCAAATCCTTGTTGATAAAAGGCTGCTTCAAATTGACATTTCTAGCCCCCATAGCAATGGCCTCCATTGTTTCATTGTGTCGCTGACTTTCATTGAGTTGTTGCTTGCCCTGTTGCACGGCTTTAATGGTTTTTGCCACTGCACTGGCGCCGCCTAAAAGTGAACCTAGAGCAGCCAGTCCAGCGAATAATGCAGGTAAAAATCCCGCTCGTTTGGGGACGGGGATCACTCGCCCTTGTTTTGAACCCTGTCGCTGACGTTTTGGAATAACATGTCTCTGTGCTACTCGAAGAGCTTTCCTTATGGTCAACACATTATTTTTTCTTTTTTTCTTTCGCAAGGGCTTGTCCACGAATGTCATAAGCCCAGGCTTTGCCAAGGACAGGCTCATATTTTTTGTCTTTCTCACCACATATCTTTGTTTCACCATGATGATGATGACCAACAACCTTTCACAAGAAAGTTTAAGTCACAACTAACATTAGATTGTTATTTCATGGCTGTATATTCCAATTCTACATAAAGTGGGAAATCATTTATGGTTTTTCCAGCTTGCTTTTCATTCCATGTCAACAGGAGATGAAAGGATAATTCGTCTCCTGCATTGACCATTTCATGGTTATGGACCAACATCCTATGACCATTTATCTCTATTTGTAAATGGTTCTCATCAGGTATGGCATATTTAATGTGAATGGTTCCATCATAGTGAAGTCGATAGTGGCTTAAACCTGAAGCAAGCACATAGGTCAAGTGCTGGTCATGAACTAGCGGTATATGGTTTCTCTCATTCACAGGTTTTACATTTGTCAGATGCACTAAAAATACAGATGGGATAAATTTATAAAGCCTTTTCATTTCATAGGTCACGTATCGCTTGGTACAGACATCATTATCTTCTTGTGGGTCTTCCACGTGAATAATGCGGTGATGATTAGCGCTATAGCCATCCACCGTAAGCTGAGGCACTTTATCATAAAACTCATACACCTTGTTATCCACATACTTTTTTGTAGTAACGTCTGTAGACACTTGAGGATGTTTTACATGAGTTAACCGCTTTCCTTTAAAGTCATAATCTCTTTGTTTTGTGCGTGGCACTACTGACCTATCCACATAGTGTTTATTAGCAGGATCTGTTTCTTGTTTAGGATCATGTATGGGAACAGACCTAGCTTTGACCATCAACGCACGTCCAAAGACATCCATCGTCAACCTGTAGTACGAGTCTACTGTTTCTATGACAAGGCTCGGTGCGATGTATATAGACAGCCGGCTAAACTCTCTAAGCCTTAGTTGAAATGAAGCTAATTAAGCAGCAAGAGTCATTCCCCGTAAGGGACATGGTTTCCCATCTCTGCCCCACATCACGTGAACAACGCCATGGTTCACTGTTTCCATCTCCCATTCGCTGCATCATTGTGGGACCTTCCGGCTGTGGAAAGACCAATCTTTTGCTGACACTTATTACAGCGCCCAATGGTCTGTGTTTTCAAAATATTTATATTTTCGCAAAATCTCTCTACCAACCCCTCTACGTGTTTCTGGATCAAGTCATGTCCGGATTAAAAAATGAGAATATGGGGTATTTTTCATTTTCCACGCAAGAAAATGTTATTTCACCGGATGAGGTAAAGCCTGATTCACTCATGATTTTCGATGATGTATCCACTGAACGACAAGGTATCATTCAAAGCTATTTCAGCATGGGTCGACACAAACATATCGATTGCTTCTATCTTGGACAAACGTATTCTAAAATGTCCAAACAGTTGATTCGTGACAATGCCAATGTCATTGTTTTATTTCGCCAGGACGAGAGGAACAGTCGTTACATTTATAATGAACATGTGAATCCGGATATGACCTTTCAAATGTTTACAGAATTGTGTGGCAAGTGCTGGAACACACAACGTCATGCCTGTTTAGTGATTGACAAACAAAGTGAACTCAACCAAGGGCGGTATCGCTTAGGGTTTGATCATTTTATTGCTATTTAAGGCACTGTATCATTCCCTCTCAAGTCATTTGTCGTGACATCATGGCGTTAGCAGAGAGTCAATTGAAAAAGCATATTATTAGAGCAAAAAATAATGATGATGATGATAATTGTTGTTTTAAGGGGCCTAACATCTAGGTTATCGGCCCAGCAAAAAATACTATTCGCCAAAAGTTTCGTCAATTGAAACGATCGCGTGCGGATCATGCTTTGTTTATTCAACAACATTTAGCACCTCCGCTAAAAGCTATGTTGAAACCCTCTTTCAAGCCATCTGAAACGCTACCTACCGTTTCACAAGCCAGTCAGACGCACCACGAGGACTCTGAGGAAGATAAAGAGGAAGATGAAGAGGAACAGGAAGATTTAACTAGTGTTAGCGAAGTTGAGGATAATGAGGAACAAGTGTTTACGCCTCAAAAAAAGGCATCACCCCTTGCAGAGTTTTTAAGAAAAAGGAAATCCTTGACCATGGTCGAAACCCCTTGCCCTTCCAGATCGTCTCCATTTTCACAACTCTTGGCCACTCCTCAACATAAAGCTCAACTGAAAAACATTTTAATAAAATATTATGGATCAACACTGGAACCATATTTCACTAATCTATTTGTTGGAAACACAGATACCACATATGGCGTTCGCTATGAGAATGATAGTTTTAAAATTGGTGATTCATCGATTAAATTTAGTCCTACTAAAGCTGTCATTAAAAAGATCAACTATAAATTAACACCAGGACTGTTAAAGCTACTATTCTCTAGGACTCCCTCATCTAAAGATTATACGTCAGAGGACCTTAGTAAATATAAATCGGGGCGTGGTGGCTCAGCGGTCTAGCTGTACGCCTCTCACCAAGGCGGTCCGGGTTCGATTCCCGGTCAATGCATGTGAGATTTTCGAAGTGAAATGCCATGTCCTGTGGTTCGGATTCCACGTAAAAAGGAGGTCCCGTGGCTCATGATCTCAGGATTAACGGTCACGTTAAACTACAAGCTTCCTTTTTTAAATATAAATCCATTTTATTGGATACCCATGCTCACAAAAGACAGTATGATCCCACTCAACAAGTGAATGCTAATATATCCCAAAAATATAAAACCATCATTGCAAAAATGTTCCCCACTAGTCAAAGTGGTCGTCGTAAAGTGTCCGCTTCAGGGGTGACATTTAAACCATTAAAACCCCTTGTGGATGTTACCTACTGGCACAATCCAAATAAACTCGTCCAGCGACTACAGCTGTTGCATGCTTCACGTCAAGCTGGCCATACTGGTCACGATTGGGAAATTCAAGAAATTGAGGAAGAACTTCGAAATGTCAAAATTATTGTTTAAGCCCTCACCCATTAAAATGGGTATTACTCACGAGTTGCATCGTCCAGCTAGACGTCACTATCAGCGACTCAAGGTGATTTCACAGGGTGTGGATGAACTTTGGCAAGCAGACTTAGTTGAAATGATTCCCTATGCTAACGTTAACAATGGTGTACGCTATATGTTGACGGTCATTGATATTTATTCCAAAATGGCGTTTGTTGAACCTGTGCGTCGCAAGTCTAGTCCACTAGTCACCAAAGCCTTTCAACATATTATTCAACAATCTAAACGTCAACCTCAGCTGCTACAAACCGACCAGGGAAAAGAATTTTTCAACAAGGATTTCTCCAGTTTTCTCAAATCTAAGGATATTCACCATTTCACCACGTACAGCAATCTCTAAGCCAGCGTGGTCGAGCGGTTCAACCGAACATTGAAAACCTATATGTGGAAAGCGTTTACCGCTCAGGGCACTTATCGCTGGTTGGACTTGTTACCTGATTTAGTGTCACGTTACAACGACACCAAACACAGAACCATTGGGACCAAGCCACGACTTGTAACTAAAAATATTCCACAACTGGATAAACTGTTTAACCCCATAAAAACAGCAGACCCTAAACGTCATCGCCTTAACATTGGGGACCATGTTCGTGTGAGCAAATTCAAGTCCGTCTTCGACAAGGGCTACACACCAAATTGGGGGACTGAACTATTTCGAATTCGTCAAGTCAACCTGAACAGTCCAGTCACCTATTTACTCGAGGACCTCAACCATCAACCCATAAAAGGCAGGTTTTATCTTCAAGAACTTCAAAAGACAGCGTTTCCTAAACATTACCTTGTGGAAAAAGTGTTGAAACAAAAAGGAAATAAACTATATGTAAAATGGTTGGGATTTAGCTCAGCCTTTAATTCTTGGATTAATAAATTACATGTTGTGTGAACCTGTGTGTCTTGTATTTATTTATTTACTCATGTTGTACTTAACCTACAGTCCTATGTACAGTCCTCAGCTATACATGTATTATGAGCAATACATATTTCTTTCTCTCTTCACCTGTGTTCTCTCTTACACTAACCCCCCCTTCACCTCCCAACACTGTCAAAACAGGTTGTGACTTGTTAGCTCTTATCGTGCGCGTGTACAGGTGAACACCTGTGTGTTAGATCATATTACACATGAACTCACATTTTCTCACGTATGAAGCAAAACAGGATGTGACTTGTTTCACAAGGAGGACGGTAATAAGGTCATTTCACACGTGTTCACATGTATTTCGTCACTTTCCTTTCATATCGTTATCCTATTATAGTAGTGGGGGTTGGTGAACAACGTCAGTTCAACACACACAAATGTAGTTAGGCCCTTTAATATAATTTAAATGAAATCATGAGCCAGTCCATAGGGACCAGGTCAAAGGGACGCGTCCAAAGGGATCAGTCCAAAGGGACAAGGACTCGTCCACAAGGACTTGTCCACAAGGACTCGTCCACAAGGACCTGTCCACAAGGGCTTGTCCACAAGGACTCGTCCTCAAGGACCTGTCAACAATAACCCATCAACAGGGGCTCGACAGCAGGGGGCTCGTCAACAATAACAGGGGCTCTCACCTCAAGGCCTAACTTGCCCCTCTTTGATTATTGGTTTGCAGAACAACGTTACATTCCATATCGGCATTCAAACTCTCACATGTTGCAATTGGAAAGAGAGATTCTCTAAAAATTTAATTTCACCCTCTAGTAGGGTAGGTTTTATTTTTGGGGTTGAAATATGTTGTCCAATGGAAAGGGAGTGTTCGCCTGAGTAATTTGACACCTCGTACAAGTCTCTAGCCTGATTGGTTCGCGAGATATTGCCATTTTAGTATTCCAGCGGTGGCGGTGGCGGTGGTATCTGAATCCCTTAAAAACCACTACTGATGAAGACAGATGACTTCAAAGTCGAATATTTATTTTTACTTTTCACTTCAAAAAACGCTTCATAACATTCTTCAAATACATACAATGGTTTCCTTGTCTTCACAGCATCTGCAGACAGGCACCCCACGTTTAAGTAGCTGATCCTTACGTGCTTCAGCCACACGGGTGATTTTAAAACTAACATGTAACAACATGCCCCCTCTCTCCTACATCGCCCACTATAAGTGGTTTCTTTTTTAGTTTTCATTTCGTCCAACAATCTCCATTCAGTGTAAATTTAAATTGCGAGCTAGTGAGTGAGCCTATCGCCCCATCTTCGGCCAGCATCAAACTATCGAGTCGTGTCGAGTTAAGACTTCAGAGAAGAGCATTTTGTATTTGGAGTTTCGCTGTTCATCTCGGCTTTTCTGAATTGCGTCTGAGAGGCGCCTTTAAGCTTACGCTGAGTAAACCGTTAAAAATACCGAGTTGCAAGTTACTGATAAATAATACTAAAGCAATTCTGCCTCCGAAAAAGAGCCATTTATTTTTGAAAGCCTTTCTCTGGAGCGTGGTGCTCTATGGAAGTGAAACTTGGACAATTGGTGCAGCAGAAAAGAAGAGAATTGAAGCGATTGAAATGTGGTGTTACAGGAGAAAGTGTTATGTAATGATGAAGATCATATGGGTAGATAGGGTTACAAACGAAGACGAGTGGGAGAGGACAGATGTTTCTCGCGACTGCAAATGAAGAGAAGAGATAGGTTGGTAGGACACACTCTAAGACACCCAGGAATAGCAAGCTTAGTTGTGGAAGGAAGGTCGAGGACAAGAACTGTAAGGGTAGACCAAGGTTAGAATATGTTAAACAGATTGCCTCGGATGTAGGGTGTGGTAGCTATGTAGAGATGAAACGATTAGCTCAGGACAGGGAGGCATGGGGATCTGCATCAAACCACTCAAAAGACTGAAGACTCAAACAACAACAATGTTGCAAGACTGAGAAATGAGGATCCATCAACAAACAGTCTTCCCCCAGCAACTAATCTAAGTTATTTATATTAACGTTACCTTACAAAGTGTTTTGAGAACGCAAACAGGGTCTAGTACTGCAAAAAATATTGCTAAGATATGCGAGTTAGATTGCATTGAGATAGCACAATTAACAATCTGATTATGATAAGTAAACTTAACTCAGATAAGAATCTGTAACAGCGAATGTTGTTCGAGATGAATCATATACCCGCCGAACGAAGGAACGAAGAACATCTGTCCATGGCCTCGTTAAACCTGCTCTGCGTAGTTGCAAGAAAAGAGAAATGTCGCTACGTCTGGGTATCTTTGATGTACACCGTAGGTAATTGGGCTGGTTATAATAAGTGTAAATTGTTGGAATAATCCTTCGAGAGCGGAAATTCCATGCAATATTCAAACGAGACTTGTTTTAAACCGGGCTGCAGTCGGTATACGATTTTGAAATAGGCTACACAGCCTTCTCCTTTAGCCTATATTATAGAGCACGGCGCATCCACCCCACATTCGCATGCATACGGTTGGGGTTAGGTTGGTTGGTTCCTCAGTTTAGGGGCAACGACAACGCGGTCATGTGGCCCCGTGTACTTTGGGTGTGTGTAGAATTCGTCTGATAACGGGTGTTAATTGTGATGGCTGTATTAGGCTAGTGTGTGTTACCTGCAATTCAGGTAAGGACTGCAGACGATCAATTGCAAGTACCCTGAAACCTCTCTAAAAGACCACCCCTATTGAAAGACCACCCCTCATAAAGACCGATTTTTCTTGGAACCGATTTAAAACCTCATAAGGTCAATGTATTTGTTACCTCTATTTAAGGACCACCCCTCTCCCCGACCATTTTCTCAGTCTGACCTCTTTCAAAAGACCACTTCTCGCCTGCCTTCCCATTGGAGAGGGTGATGATGTAAATAATGGTTCTGTTGGCACAGAACTGCATCAGCATACAATGTCATTAGAAAAAGTGTTATATAATGTATAAAAAATACAAAAAACGCCTCTCCTAGAAGATTGTTCGAACCCAGAACAAATTAATGGACTTTCGAACTCACTCAGAGATATTCTAGGAAGTGAAATTGTTAAAAAAAGATGTGCTAATCTGAAACTCACTAAATGCAGATAAATTGTAATCAAGTTTGTGTTCCAACTGTACTTTATTAACAATGCAGTATGAAATTATTTTTAATGTCTATCGCTATTAAGAGACCACCCCTCTAAAAGACCAGTTTTCCATGGATCCGCCGCTGGTCTCTTAATAGAGGTTTCACTGTAGTTCCTACTTTTGCTACCAAATGTTACCGTCAACGACACCCTGCTTTGAACTTGGCTACTAGATGCCACCACTACCTTCACCTTGTAGCGAACGATAGAACTAATAGAGCGTTAATCAAATCTAACCTATAACTTTAGCTTCACACAATTGTAGTTAGTGGAAGTTTGTTTTACATGCCATAAATCTATGACATGGGCTCGCCGGCTTTATTTCCCCTGAAGGAAGGTATACTGAGGGATTTTTAACGCTCTTAAAAAATCCGACGACTTCGTCCGGGTTTGAACCCGCGATCTTGGTCATAGAAGCTCAGCGTGCTACCCACTACGCCACCGGGGCACCCGTGGCGCAATGCCACCTTATTCTGTAAAAAGATTACACGAGATTAATAATTTTTTCAGGATTAGGGAACCACCCTTTACAATTAGGTAGACTACAATCGCGTTGACAGACTGAAAGACATTAAATGTCAATTATTAAGGCAACACAGTAGCTTCCAACATAATATACAATAATGTTAATGCTTCTAAAACAAACTACAACTTTTCTACCAAATATAATGTATTTTTGTTCTTACAAAATACAAATACTTCACAGGATTTTCGGAATTAGAATTAAATTGTTTATTTGAAAACTCCTTCTGGTGCGAAGTAAGGAAAAAAAGGTCAAAGGAGGGTAAATACAAGTGAAAAAAATCGCAAAACAAACCAAACCCCAATAAAAAAATTAAAACAAGTAAAAACAAAAACATATCAATAAGACCACAAATAAAACCAGACGAAAGAAGCGAAATAAAAAGCAAGAGGAAAACAACAACAAATCAAAAATAATAAAATAACAAAACACAACAGATCTTAACAACAAAGAAGAAATAACTTAACAACAAATCAAATTAAAAAACAACATAATAAATGAAACACAAATATAAACAAACACTAAACTATTCAAAACTAGGCTATAACAAAACACAATAAATAAACAACAAAATCAAAACCAAAAGCAAAATAGAAACATAAGCAAAACAAAATAAAAACGAAGATGAAAACGACGACAAAGACGATCAAGAAAAGAAAAAAATAGTTTTAGCCCTCAATACTGAAAACAAGTAGCCTAATTTTGTAATAACAAGTGTAATTGAATGAACGTAAATAAAATATTTGGCTTTACATTAAATATTCCAAAAATTCATGTAGACAATTAAATAATTTAGAAAGAACAAGTGCAGAATATCAATAAATACGTTAACTGAGTTGCCTGAGAATTAATAAAATTAAATCTTTTTTCGAAATATGGTTTGTAAATTTTGCTTCCTGGTGCCAACCAGTCATTGCGTCTTTTGGATGTCTCTCTATATTTTTGAATTTTTAATTTGAAGACCAATATTATATTATCTTCGAATGAGCCAACTATGGACTACCAAAATGGTTTTCAGCTTGATGAGTTGTGATTGGTTTCACGTTCTTAAGAGTCTTCTTCCTAGCCCATATCTGCTTCATTTTCTGACTTTGTAGTTCTTTAGCTGCTTCTGACCTCTTTGGTCTCTGCCCTTTCTTATGTTGAATCTGTGGGCCTTCTTTTAACATTTTCCGAAAAGCTTGTCGGTCTTGTATAACGGACTCAGAGATGTTAAAGGTTTGCAGATCTTGTTTAATTTGCTGGTAGGCTACCACAGTGATGCTTTCTTACAGGAGCTGTCTCTGTGGATTACACTGGTCAATCTTGCTCGTTCATTCTCTCACGGTGTCTGTGGAATTGGAGGCGTCTCTTGATGATTGTGTTCATTAGAGGTTCTTGCTTTAGGTATAGATCTTCGTTGGGCCTGTGATACCTTTCTCCATTTATGATCCTTGGGCCTAAGATCTTCCTCAAGATAATTCTCTCTAGTTTCTGTATCCGTTTTTCCCCTTCAATGGTTGAGTTTCAGCTGCATAGAGGACATCGGGCCTGATTACAGCGTTAAGCCCGTTGCTCACGGTAAAATGTTTCTTAAAATTTATTTTACAACTAATTTTATAAAAATTTGACGAAAGCAAGCTGTGTTGTTCACGGTAAAATTGTTTTATAAAACCCGTGGATGTATCAGGATCGCCATCTACCGATAAACTTCTGAACCAAGAATCAGCTGTTCAACACACATTGGTTTGAGAGTATGGCTCCAACAAACAAAGCAAAAATTGCAAAAATTGCTGCTTTAGCTACAATTATATGTCATCCAGTGGTTAAAAGGAAGAAAAATACTAGGAAGCCCTGGACTCGGGAATGGATAAAAAGAAGAGATGAGTAGAGGAATGCTGTCCTTGGTCGAAAATGAGTTGAGGTTTGAAGATCAGAATTCATATAAAAAAATTCTAAGAATGGAGGAAAGCAGTTTTAAAAATCTCCTAGATCTTTTTGGTCCCAAAATTATTCGACAGGACACTAACATGAGGCAAGCCATTTCTCCTGAAATGAGACTGCAAGTGAGTTCGAAACCCGTTTATCTTCGCCTTCACATCCGTCTGGCTTGTGTTCGGTCGAATTTGTGAAACATATTCGACGATTGAGATTTCTGCCTCCCTTCATGCATTTCTATTGTGGTATATGGGCGTGTTACCTCGTACAAACACTGATATTTCTGGTACTCGTCCAGTAAAACACTAACAGCTTCCTTAGTCCAGCCGAAGCCTGCCATTTTCGAAGTGTTTGTTTACAAGCGAGCCTCACAATCTTCTCACCACGTGGCGCCAGCATCATCATCATGTCAGCTTCCCTGATTGGTTCGTTTCGTAAAATTAATTTTACGGAATAGAACATGTCCTATTTCAAGGAAAGTTTTATCAAAGGTTTTATAAAACTTGAATTTGACCGTCAGCAACAGAAATTTTATAAAATTAAATTATTGTACAATAAATTTGAAGGAAAATTTTACCGTGAGCAACGGGCTTTAGAGTGCCGATACCCATTTTATTATTTTATTCTTTTAATTATAATTTATCTTTTTTTTTTTTCAAATCAAACATTCATAATTAGACTTAAGTACTGAACCCATTATCCACAGGCTGTATAAAGGATTCTAATAAATTATTCATAATCATTTGATACATTTCTACAGACAGCAGATATGAGAGCCAGACGGTGTTGGGAAATGTTCAGAAATCAGTGGCAGAGAGAACACAAAGCTTTAAGCTCCTGTGGTATTTTAGAAAGAAGCATAGAAACCATGACGCATAGGACAGGTGCAACTTTGAGCGCGAAGAGAGGCTTGGGTACGCACAATATGGTTTGTTACTATGAGAGTTTGCGCCAAGAAGAAAATTGAATGCTACGATGTGAATGGTCAATCTTCATGTTAACCACTCCGTATGGCAGGAATACAAATAAGAGCTCGCGAAGATCTACAAGAGTCTGAACCAATAATATCAATAATAAGCGGCAACTCGGCGTTATAACGCATCCTGGTGAATTAACGCGGGAGTTATCTACGGATTAATTTCACGATCGATTCGAGCTAGCTACAGCATAATCGTGACCTCCACATTGCTACGAACTCAATGATACCGATCGCATGCTAGTCTGATAATTATTATGGAATATTTTCCATAAATCCCCTTCCATGCCTACTCTAGCCAGTTTCATTTATAAGTGGTCCAGGAAGCTTCGAGAGATGACTTTTATTTGAGCGTTTGAGGACGTAAGGCCTTTATTCAGGTGTCTGAGGACACAAGGCATAACTTCTAATTTTCATGTGTGTGAACATGGAATATTTTCGTCAAGTTATAAGTGTAACTTCAGTGATTTATTTGTAGTCCCAGTACTACCAGATAGGGCGAGTTCGTCGAAATAATTCACCAATAGAAAGTCAAGGAATTCAGTACTTGATCGGTGAATTTAATAGGAAATATATCGTGTATGTATCTGACAAACATTATTTTAATTCAGCACGAGATGACGTCTAGGAACGAGGGCGGATCTTGGAATCAGCAGGACATTTGCCAGAAGATGTCGATGGCGAGCTAAGCATTTTAAAGGAGTGATGGCTGGAGATGTTTTCCTGACGCTGTTCTATAGGAATGAGTACAAATGAATTTATTTATTTATTTATTAAATCAGCTATGGTTTTATGGGACGTATTTTTTTAGATATTTGTTTGCTTGTTTGGTCATGTAGATTCTTAGTTCTTGTTTACTGACACATTAAGTATGGGACAAGCCGAGCGCTTTGTATTTTGTAGATATTGTGATTTTGTTTGGTTCAACTGTATGGGGCTATGTGCAGCTCGTGCTCGCATTCGCTTGCGTAAATCGCGGTCAAGCATTGTAAATTCGGAAGTATGCCTTATAACAAAAATGGAACTGAATTAATTTTGAGATTAAAAATAGAATTTGGAGGGTATTTGTGAGCAGAATTTATGATGGATCAGGATTATTTTGATAGTTGCTTTTCTAGCAGGTCTCTACGGAATGGCACTCTTGCACCCGAGGTTTTGTTTTTAATTTGTTTAATGTGTCTATGGACGCAATATAGGTTGATCTGTTTTGAGCCGACCCAGATGGTATGTTTATGAGTGAGTCAGTCCAAGCTTTATGGTGTATATTGTGATTTTATGATGTGTTTGCGGGAAATATATCATTGAGATTATTCCGACTTGCTGCACATCAGCCCAGTTCATAACCTAGCGAGGCTGAACTAGTGGAAAATATTTGTGTCCTTGCCATCCAAGTGGATGAGTGAGATATGTCTTTTCGCGTTTCCAGATGGATAACGGGATCAGTGTGGTCCCATGTATAATTAGCACCAAGCTTGAAGGACTGACAGAGAGGAGAGGCAGCGTTGAGTCATAACTAGGGGAGCGCTCAAATCAGATAACGCGACGTGGTCATTAGTAGCAGGCTAGGTTCCTGTATTTCAATATAAGATGTTGTTTAAATTCACAAAACCCTGATCGGTTATAAAGAGTATTTGATTGATTAAATGGGTGTTGTCCATGGTTTTAAGGTATCTTCCGAAACATCTGTTTGTCTGGCTTTTATTCATGTAAATATAATTTTCAGCCGTTAGGCTTGTATTTTGTTGTTGTTGCTTGACTTCTTGTGTGTTTATTTTACGCGTTCAATGACCCCGTGTGGCATTAGGGTGTGCGAGACTGTGTTCCCAATTTATGATGCGAGCTTTTTGGCATATTTTCGGCTTGCTCTTTATGTTTGGTGTGCTTTGGCACGGGCTAGAATCTCGGGTAGGTTCATCGTATTTTTGTATTATTAGATCTTGCATGTGTCAGTAGTAATTATAGTGCGTTAGTTAAAGGTGGGTCCCATAGCCGTAGTGTGATTTAAAAGATGCAACTCCGTGAGCAATATGACTGTTTCAGTTGTAAACGGACTCGCATCAGTACTCATTTTCTTATTAAGAATCAGTACACCACGCATTATATAACCAGGACAAATGGACTTGCATCCATATGTTGTGAGGAGCGAGTTCTTACCGCTCAATTTTATGTTATGATTAATCATTTGAGTGAAGCTGTATTCACATTGTTTTGTTGTGTGGAGCAAGTTCTTACCGCTCGGTAATATATTTATTTCTTATGGGAGTGAAAGTCAGGGAGGACTTCTTTTTATTATTATTATTATTATTATTATTATTATTATTATTATTATTATTATTATTATTATTATGCATATAATTTTCAGTCATTAAATACTTTTTATTCTACTTGTTATTCATTTTATTTCTAATATAGCCTCTGTTATGGACCTTTCTATTCATTAGAGCATGTTGTTTTTGCGAACTTTGCTGTAAAAAGCATTCAGGACTGAGCGCGACCCCGCAGAAAGAATCTTGATAAAACACTGCTTTATTGAAGGGTGCAGTACATCATTAGTATTTTAATTCTTAATTGGTCTGAAGAGGACTCAATGTCAGGTCGAAACACTTACCCATCCTATAATATATTATACATGTATTCTAATTCAAGTTTGATTGGCGTATGTTTTAAACTTTAGAATTAAAACAAAAAGAATAAAACACACCAAAATAAGAAATAAATTAAATAAACAGAATAAATAAAATAACATAGTTTAACAAAAATTTTACATTTGTTCAGGGAAACGAACAAAGTTCTTGGATGCTCAAGCTCCGTGACGCGCAGTGCTACAGAATACGTCCTAACAAGCAGATACATCATGTACAATAACAAGACGTACTGTTGTATAGCAATTGCCTTAGTTAATTAACGAACTGCCCGGTAATTATGACTGTTTCATTAACCCAGTGTGTAATTAAGACCGGTTATGGAAATAGCCTACAACAAAACATTCCTACCTCGTTACTACACGGTGCTGCCTCCTATCACATTCAGCATCAACTTCTCAAGACTACTACTGTACTTCCTGGAGTTCATCAACATCTATCAATCCATTCTTTTTGTATACAGTATTTACAAGCCGTACCCGGCATGCGTTGCAATTTTGTTTGTTGAAGTGCTTTTGGATACACAATCATTAGTTTTACTTTTTCCATTAACTGCCTCTTAACTATCCTAAAATGGATTTACTAATTCATAAACATTCGTGGGAGCGTGCACAACAACTCACCAAAATTCCATCACAATCGGATGTATGCTATATGAACGCATATGGGACTGTGTTGAAATGATTCGTGCGTCATCACTCATTTGGTGAATCTACTCGTGTGCTACCTATTATAAAATGGATTTACTAAGTCAGAAATCTTCACGGGAGTGTACACAATAACTCACGAAAGTTTCATCGTAATCGGAAGAATGGTATATGAACGCATTAAGGACATGGGCTACATTCACACAGACAAACAAACTATCACGTAACATTCATTTTAGATATAGAGATTTAATTATCCATTTTGTGTTTATTTACTTATATATCCATTTATTTACTTATATATCCATTTATTTACTTATATACCCATTTATTTACTTATTTACTCATTCATTCAATTATTTATTTATGTATCTTGTTATTGGCTTATTAATTTATTCTTTTATTATAAATATTTATCGACTTATCAATTTAGTCTATGTATTTATTTATGTACATACTTATCTAGTGTAGGCCTGTTTGTTTAATTATTTCTTTATTTAGGCTATTTATCTATTTATTCATTCATTGAATTACTTATTTATAAGTAAATCTGTTGACATCAAAGATAGATTTAGGTATTAAAAGTAATTTATGAAAGCGTGGCGCTCTATGGACGTGAAACTCGGACTGTTGGTGCAGCAGAAAAGAGGAGAATTGAAATGAGGTGTTACATGAGACTGATGACTTATTAATACGTGTGAGAGAGGAGAGATGCTTTGGCGACTGCTAATGAAGAGAAGAGATAGGTTGGTAGGACACATACTAAGACACCCAGGAATAGCAAGCTTAGTTATGGAAGGATATAATAATAATAATGTTATTGGTTTTACGTTCCTTTTAACTACTGCGAGTTTTAAAGACGTCAGGGAGCCGGAATTTTTCGTCGAAGGGGATCATTAACGTGCCAGTAAATCTACTGACACGGCTCATTCGCATTTTGCGCACCCTCAAATTCGAAGTGACTGTCAGGATTCCATCCTGTAACCTTGGGTGGGAACAGCAGGCGAGAACGTTACCGCTGAGCCACCCAGCCGGCCTATGGAAGGAAGGGTCGGAGACAAGAACTGAAGGGGTAGACCAAGGTTAGAATATGATAAACAGAATGTAGTATAGGCTATGGTAGTTGTGTAGACATGAAACGATTCACTCAGAACAGGGAGGCATGGAATACTGCATCAAACCAGTCAAAACACTGAAGACTGATCCTTAGGTTGGTTGGTTCCTCAGTTTAGGGGTTGCGACAATGCAATCATGTAGCCCCGTGTACTTTGGTTGTGTGTAGAATATGTCTGATAATCGGTGTTAATTGTGATGGCTGTATTAGTGTGTGTTATGTGTTTTTAATTCAAGTAAGGGAACAGACATTCAATTTTCAAGTAGTTCCTACTTTTGCTACCATGCGCCACCGTCAACGACAACTAGTTCTGAACTCGGTTACTAGATGCCACTGGAGTCGGCTCCCGGTAACGAACGTTGGAACATAAGAGCGTTAGTCAAATCTAACCTATAATTTAGCTACACACAAGTGTAATTAGTGGAAGGTTCTTTTACATGGCATAAATCTATGATATGGGCCCACCGACCTCACTTCCCCTCCGAAGGAAGGCAGAGTCTACTGAGGGATTTTTAACGCTCTTAAAAAATCCGACGAGTTGGGCCGGGATTGAAGAGATGTTCTTTGACATGGATATATTAACATGTATTACATTTGTCCCAAGAAATGTAAATTCTAGTCAAAACTCCATGTGAATAATTCCTTCAATGTAGGTCTACTTCTACTACCAGTATTGACTAATAGGTCTAGCCTACTTCTTTTTCTGTAAACACCTAAAGGGCCCAGTCAAATTCTCCTTTGTGTAATAATTGCAAGTGGTTAGCTTTGTAGCTTGTACTGGAGTGAAGCTCCTCACATATTCTCTTTGACCACACCACGGCGCTCTTAACCTCTCTGCGGTGACTTCAAACGGAAAGGAATAATTTCACAAATTAAATGGTTCTTCTCTTCCCTTTCTTGGTGCCAACGTAGTGTTAACAGGCCGTCAGTAAATGTCTCTAATTTTAACATCGGAACTAAACTCGTTGGCGTTTCAAAAGAATAATAATGATATAAAAGTAATTTCATTCTCATCGCTGACCGGAGCCAAAGGGTGGGCGGGCCCCTATACATGGCTGCACCATCTCTTGGGCCAACGGAAGGGAGCATAAGAGAAGATCAACATTATATGGAGGTGGGGAATGACGAAGTGTGGAAGAGTGTAAAGAGAATTATATAGAGACCTTTTGCCTAATATTTAAAGATTTAAGAAAACGTTTTGTGTGGGAGTTTTGTATCGTTCTAGTTGTGAGATTGAGTAGTTGGTAGGATGATTTTTTAAATTTATTTTTTTACTGAAGAAGAAAAGAATAAGTAAAGAAATATACGGAGAATGGTTTGAATTGGAAGGTAAATAGAGAAAGGATGTGAAAGCTGTGGTAAGCAATGAGATGATGTGAATTTATTCGAAATAAATAGTGTCGAGAGTTGGGAAAAATTAAGAGAGACAGAAAGCGATGGTTGGAAGTGAAAGGTAAGTAGAGAGAAAGAGAAATAGAGAAAGAGCGATATGTTTTCTTCAAACAGAAGAAGAAAAGAAAAGTAAAATGAATCAATGGTTTGAAATAGACGGTGAGTAGAGAAATACAGTATATGAATGGTGTAGTGCGATGAGATGCTGCGAATTAACTTGAAGTTAAAAGACAAAGAAAGAATGTCGAGAAAAGGGAAATAAAAGAAGAAAAGTAAGATAGACAGACATTCTACGATTAGAGCGGCTTCGGTGGCGTAGTTGGTAGCGTGCTGAGCTTCTATGCCCAAGATCGCGGGTTCAAACCCGGCCGAAGTCGTCGGGTTTTTTAAGAGCGTTAAAATCCCTCAGTATGCCTTCCTTCGGAGGGGAAGTAAAGCCGGCGGTCCCATGACATAGATTTATGACATGTTAAAGAACCGTCCACTAATTACACCTGTGTGAAGCTAAATTATATAGTATATAGGTTAAACCATCGACAAACGCTCTTAGGTTCCGACGTTCCTCGCCAGGAGCCGACTGCGGTGGCATCTGGTAATCAAGTTCTGAAGTAGTAGTCGTTGACAGTGGCGTTTTGCGGCAAAAGTAGGAACTACTTGAAAAAATTGAATGTCTGCAGTCCTCACTTGAATTGAAAACAGATAACACACACTAATACAGCCATCACAACACCGGTTATCAGACAGATTCTACACACACCCAAAGTACACGGGGCTACATGACCGCGTTGTCACAGCCCTTAAACTTAAGAAACAACCAACCAACCATAGATTCGGAATTCAATTCTAGGTTCTTTTTTGATCCAGGCAAATGCCGGTACGGTTTTGAACACAACCTACAGTAAGGCCACAGCAGCCTCCTTCACAAATCATAGCCTCAATACGTTTGAGTCTTCAGCCTTTTGACTGGTTTGATGCAACTCTCCATTCCTCCTGCCCTGAGCTAATCGCTCCATCTCTCTAAAGCTACCGCACCTTAGCCTCAGGAATGAGATATAATGACCCGTTAGAAATCGAAAAGTACCTAGATTAATATGGTGCAAACACATAATTTTGGGCATTCCGGAGTTCCTTAATAGCTTGAAGCAGTGATGCGCAAAGTGCGGCCCGCGACATGGTTTCAAATTATATTACCTTCAATTACACACAGGTCATACATACTTCCTGCTCTGTGTAGGCTACCTAGAAGTGAAAAACTATTTCAATCGCATTGTGTTTATGCGTTTTGTGTAATATAATTTTGTGCGAAAAATCTCCACGGCGAATTTGAATGAAGATTTCAGAACTTCAAAGTTATTGAACAGGGCTTAGACGTTTTCAGCATGGCATTTAATGTTGACTGTGAAACAGTAAAATCAGAGTTGCAGCTAGAACTGATTGAGTTGCAATGTAACAACGAATTAAAGCAACTATTCCTCAACGTTTCGAAAATTGAGTTCTACAAGAGGCCCTACAAAAATCAAGCTTCCGGAACTTGGAATCTCATGCACAGAAGATAACTGCCATGTTCGCATCTTACTATATCTGTGAACAGATGTTTTCTACAATGAAGCTTCGCTTAGCGTCAGAAATAGATTGACAGATCACCATTTAGCTGCGCTACTAAGAATCAGCTCATCCCAGTTTCAACCAGATTATGAAAAACGTTTCGAAGCACAGTTTCACTTGCCACATGCTCCTTCCTCTTGTAACAAATAATGAAGGTGTGTTCTTTTTTCCGAAGTATTCTACCTTTTTTAGCCTATAAGATTCGTTTGATTTAAAATGCAGATATAGAAAGTTTATAATCTATCTATAAACATGTGTTGTTCTTTTTTCTCGGCCCGCCTCGATATATTTTGTGTTGATTCTGGCTCTGCCCCAAAAGTGTTTGCCCATGTCTGGCTAAAAGCCTTCATTTCGTATCAGTGAAAGTCCAATTCTTGTAACATTAAAATCCCTTTGGACAGAAAGCTCCTTTTGAAAGTCATGGACATGTGGCAACTAGGACACGGCTATTCATAGTCTCCATCTGGATCGAAGATTACAATTATTAGTAGTCCACTACAATCTGCAGGGAGTCAAGGTTACTGCTGCTCAAGGATATCCCCAGAGGAAACAGCTGCACCCACAAGAAAGTACTGATGTTGCTTCAATAGGAACGTTTTGTCCAAATACGATATTTGTTGTTGTTGTTGTTCTTGTTATTGTTGTTGTTGTTGTTGTTGTTGTTGTTTGGGTCTTCAGTCTTTTGACTGGTTTGATTCAGCCCTCCATGCTTCCCTGTCCTAAGCTAATCGTTTCATCTCTACATTGCTACCACACCCTTCATCCGAGGCAACCTTTTGAACATAGCCTATTCTAACCTTGATCTACCAATACAATTCTTATCCTCGACCCTTCCTTCCATAACTAAGTTTGCTTTTCCTCGGAGTCTTCGTATGTGACCCACCAACCTATCTCTTCTCTTCATCAGAGCGACTTCGGTGGCGTAGTTGGTAGCATGATGAGCTTCTATGCCAAAAATCGTGGGTTCAAACACGGCCGAAATCATCGGTTTTTAAGAGTGTTAAAATTCCTCAGTATGCCTTCCTAAGGCAGGGAAGTAAGGCCGGTTGGCCCAAGTCATAGATTTATGGCATGTAAACGAACCTTCCACTAACTAAAATCAAATGAAGCTAAATTTGTTGGTTAGATTTGATTAATGCTCTATTAAGTTCCAACGTTCGTCGCCAGGTGCCGGTTGCAGTGGCATCTAGTAGCCAAGTACAAAACTACGTATTGTTCACGGTATCATTTGGTAGCAAAAGTTGGAACTACTTGAAATTGATTGTCTGCAGTCCTTACCTGAATTACAGATAACATACACTAATACAGCCATCACAATTAACACTGGTTATCAGACAGATTATTCACACACCCAAGGTACACGGGGCTACATGACCGCCTTGTCGCAGCCCCTAAACTGAGGAACCAACCATCTCTAGCAGTCGCCAGAAAAATCTAGCCTCTCCTAATCGTCTTAATACCTCTTCATTTGTAACCCTACCCATCTGATCTTCATTCTCCTGTAACACCACATTTTTAAACTCTTCAATTTTCCTCTTTTCTGCTGCTCCAATAGTCCAAGTTTCACTTTCATAGAGCACCGCGCTCCAGACATAGGCCTTCAAAAATGACTTCTTAATACCTGAATCTATAGCCTATTCGATGTCAACAGATTCCTTTTCTGTAGAAATGCTTTCCCTGTCTCTGCCAACCTACAGTACTTTTTATATCCTCTTTGCTTCGTCCATCACTGGTTATTTTGCTTCCTAAGTAACAGAAGTCTTGTAACCGTACAAGATCCTACACGATCTATCGGGGGTGGTACTTATTAATACCATAAGGGATACTTTTCTATAAACATATATTTTCATCTCTTCTCATTCTTTTCGCATCACATCAAACAGCCACTCTCATAATCTAAATCTAACACATATAACCGATTCCATTCTTCATCCAAATCAGAACCCAATTCCCTACTTAATCCACTTTTTCATTCATTCAACAACCAACTCATAAGCCCATATTTTTCACCTCTAACAAAGAAAAAAGAAGAAGATCAAAAAAATATACACAGATATGCAACTCAATTTAGGCATGACCAACCACATGACCCATCCCACTGCTGCATCATCACAAGGAATTCCATGGCTCAAGGCTCAATCCTCCTTGCAATGATACACCAGTAAAAGATGGCCATACCATAACCTAACATATAAAAATAATCAGGGAAGATGAACAGTGACAGTCTCCTACATCCTTTAGTTTTTCCCCTGCCAATTTGACATTCATATGGGTTTCTGATTTATTTCGGCTGCATTCCAATACTTTTGTTTTACATTTATTAATTTCCATAATTAATTATTTCCTCAAGACGGAGTCCGTACCATTTAAAAACTCATTCAAATGCTCTGGTGTGTCGGCTTAGATGACAATGTCATCAGCAATTCTCAGTTGAAATTATTTCTTCTTGAATCTTTACTCCTACTTTGAATGTTTCTCCAATTTCCTTAATTGCTTGTTCAATGTATAGTTTGAAAAGTAGCCATGGTTTTAACTCCATTTTTTTTTTGGTAGAATGAAAATGTCTTACTCATCTTTTTTTTTTGTGTGTGTTCAACGTTTCATGATGATAATTGTTGTTTTAAGGGGCCTAACATCTGGGTTATTGGCATCTAATGATTTGGGTGATAGTCAAATTGACTGTGGAAAGTATAAGTTAACTACTGATTTAATCACTAGAAGAGAAATGTGAAAGCAAAAATAAGAATAAGAATGGAGGAAAGGAAATGCCCTCAACCCTCGAAGAATGAGAATTAGGGGACTAGGAAGAAAGGGGAGTCATAAAAGGCAGATAAGAAGGGGAAAGAGGAGAGGGCAATGGGAAATGAGAGAAAGGACCCGGCTCTGGAATTCCTTGTGGTCTAAAATTTCCGAACTCACCAGCCGTGAGCCCTTAAAGGTGTAGCACTACACACACCCTGCCTATTTGAGGGCCTTGAGTAGAAAGCAGGAGATATCATGAAAAGAAAAGAAGAGGTAGATAGATTTATTTTGTCTGGCAAGATTAGGGCCATTGGGCCCTTTCTTCCATCTAACCAGATTATTCAATTGATACATAATGAACAATATGCTACTTAAATCAAACAACAATACAATTTTGATATAATATAAAATAGACCTATTGCTAGGGTGAATAAGTAACATACTGAGACGTAAGTTTAAAATTAGTGTAAGAAAAGGAAATAGGCCTACTGATAAAATATAGACAAATGATGGTTGTGATGATGATGACTATAATTATTATTAGTCATTACTTATGAGCAAGATTAATTATGCAGTGTATTTTGAATGGACGAAGAAGGTTATTTAGGTGTCTAAATAGAGAGTAAATAAAAAAGTGTGAATTGGAAAGATTGAATAGGCTATCATTAATACGACTTAAGAATACATGTCTTCCAAGTGTTGAGGTACCGCGAGAATAACGTCACGTAAAACCTCAATCTTCCTTTTCGAACCCAAGATAACAGGGTTGATGCCTTGATAAGACGTAGGCCAACAACAGAAGGAGATGGAAACTTAAGGTAAGAGCCTAAATATGACGCGGCATAAAATCTTCAATATAATTTGTCCGAAAGATCATAGTAGTACCAAAAGGCCCTATCACTCAAGATCGAAACTAACAACTAGCACGCCTTGGTCTGCTCATGTTTCCTGTTTTAAGGGGCTGTGCAAATTATCCCCCGAACAGGGCACGTGACGAAGTGTTTATCTTCACATCCAGTTAGGCTGTTCAAACAGGATGCGAGGATTAAATTGTCAGTACACGGAAGTTGGCAGAGAACTTCCCGAGTTGATAGACAAGATAATGTTTGGACAAGGATAGAGGGAAAGAAAACGGCCGCATACAAGTTGAGCACAATGTTAGTTAGGCATGGTTGTATTACGGGGCGGAACAGCGAGGTCATCTTCCCTTCGTAACACAGATTAAATTATACAAATTTAGAGATGGACGCCTAAATATGACAAACCCTAACAATTAAAATGAAAATCCACAGCCTGCTTCCAGTCTCCGACCGGGTCAGGAATGGAATGAATGAAGCCCCCATCTAGCGGCGAGGATATGAACTGTGCCGGCTGCCGAAGCCTGTCGCACTCCTCTGGGGCAATGATTAAATGAATGACAGATGAAATGAATTGATAGTGGAGAGTGTTGCTGGAATGAAATTTTTGACAGGGGAAACCGGAGTACCCGGAGAAAAACCTGTCTACCTCTGCTTTGTCCAGCAATGATCTCACATGGAGTGACCGGGATATTGAACCACGGACCCAGTGGTGAGAGGCCGTCGTGCTGCTGCCTAAGCCACGGAGGCTGTTCGAACCCTAAAAATAAAATAACTAAAACTAATAATTAGGCTATAACAATAAATAAAGCGGCAATAGAAAACAAGAGACTTAAACTAGAAAAACTAAACTTCGCCACCAAAGATATAGGCTACAACAAAAAGAACGTCCTATCCATCAACGCAAAAATAAAGCACTGCAATGCTGTAGTAAAACCGGTGATCCTATATGGTGCACTTAAAAAAAAAGGGAGGTAGTGCGCCGTTCGCTACTCCTGTGAGGGACCGGACACGAACACCAAGAGCCCGCTGATGAGCCAGCTTGCCGTTCCTAGGCGAAACCCCAAACAAAACACGGCACAACCTAGAAAAATTGTTGAGTTTTTTGAAATGTGTTTATTGAATTAGAATGTAAATAAAAGCAGTTATTCCCTTAGACTGGTTAATGTACAACTTTTGATATTCGATTTCTAGTTTCTAATAGAGCTCTCCAAGACTCACAATTTGAAACCTTTCTGCGCCCTTTAGCCCTTGAACGTTTGGCACAATTGAGGACATTGCTCAATTTTACGTTTTTGTTAAGTTGGGGACCCTGCTTTGTCTACTGAGAAATTGGTAAGTGCATCCAAATATGCTATATGAATCCCTTAAGGACAATGGCTTATTTTCCACAATTAAATGAGCAAATGTTAAAAACAAAATTCTCTTATTTCCGTTTGGTCAATGGTGGTTAATCTTACACTAAACAAAGATCTAACCTTTCTAAGCCACCTGCTAACAATAAATATAAAATATTATTGTCTCATTTTGTGCAGGGTGTTCAAAAACAAGATCACACAAAAACAATCCCGCAAGTTAAGATTTTAGAGATTCTGCTTCACGTTTCTCAGGAACTACGTAAGTTACAGGCCTGATCTATTGTAATGTGTTGGTAAGTAGGCTATTATACAATGAATGGAAAGCTATTTAAATAATATTTATCTTTTCAATTTATAAATTAAAAATTCATACATTTTAAGAGGCATAACTATTTTTTTGAGTCTGTTAGCTTTTAAACGGCTCAAAATAATTATTCTAGAAAAACCAATCCGTTTATTTTTAAAGTAACATGTTCTTTACATTCCAGGAAAAAATTAAGTAGGCCTATCCTTGACGAGAAAGTTTCAAGAAAAGTGTACCAAACTTCAGAAATGTATATACAGTACTAGAATTGTTTACTCTGACCCTGTTTTTGAACAAAATCAGACAATAATATTTCATATTTATTGTTAACAGGTGGCTTAGAAAGGTTAGATTTTTTAATGTAAAATTAACAACCTTTGATCAAACGGAAATAACAGAAATGTGTTATTAAAATTTGCTGATTTAACCTAATTGTGGAAAATAATCCATTGTCACAACCCAGTGTCCTTTAAGCCATTTAGTATTATCGTTCTCCACTGTAGCAATATCCCAGAACATAGGTAACGGCTTCAAACTCGTCACGTTTTCGGCTTCCTCCAAGAAGTTTTCAGCTGTAGACTAGGACAAAGCAGCCTGTTAACCGTGATGATATCCTACGTCAGTATCTTCGTTTACTATCTTACGAGCGAACTGGCAGCAATTTATGTATACAAGGGCACAATGCTAATTATTTGCTCAAGATCACTTCCGAGATTGACCTCTCAGCCGTACTAAGAACACCACTTCTGTTGATCAGAACGCGTCTACGTAAGCTTGTGGGCTAATTAGGGAGGGAAATTAGTTCACCGACGCGATGTTTGGGTTGATAAACGAGGCGGACAGAATTCAAATTTTTAAAAAATACCACTTTTAAACAAAATACAGTAAAACCTGCCTAAGGCGGAACGCAATAATTCTGGATTTATTTTTCCGTTTCTCAAAGGGTTGAATTTGAATAAGACAACACTGTATTATCGCGTAGAATTACTATAAAATAATCTGAGTTTTTCCCACTTTAAACAACACAGTTAATTCTTTAGCCGGACGTTTGTTTTTCTCGTGTCCTTCAATAACTTTAATTTTCTCCTCCAGTGTAAGTGTCTTATGTTTAGAAGGCATTGTCACTGAATTACAGTACGTAAATAAAGGCAGTAGGCTACACATCTTTAATGATTACTCCAGTTCTTTGTATTCTTCTACTACTTCTAGGCCTACTCTCATTTGTCAGATGGAAACTGTGTGTAGGCCCTATTAGGTCGGTATTACACTGTCAAAGAAATTTGTCAAAGATCTTTAATAAAAGATCCTAAATAAAAGATATGACAGTGTAATGGGGAAATCTTTTATAAAAGGTGGTTTTATAAAATTTATTTTATAAAATGTATGAGCATCATGCTATCTTTTATAAAAGATTCAAACCAAAATGGCGCTCGAGTCCGGAATGTAAGGATCAGGGATCGAATCCTTCCTAAAGCATACTTTTTTACGTGGTATGTCTCAATTTTCTTTGCTCAAGTTTCTTGTCACGTGGGCGACCCTTGGTTTAATCCATAGACGTTTAGTTTATATTTCCGTTTATTTTACATAGTCTACCGGTATTGCCACTACGGAAATTCAACTACCGTTAAACAGTCAAGTGAACAAGCCCTTCAACCATTTTGCTGAACTATGATCAAATATTTGATGTAGTGTAACTGTGTGATTATTGCTTTGTAGGTCTATAGGCTAACTCTTATAAAAGTTCGGTTTTATAAAATATTTTATAAAATTTCTTTGTCAAACTTCTTTGATAGTGTAATACCGGCCTTACAAGTGGGGTGGAGGAAGTAATGGTACAGATGTTGTGAAATGTAGCAAACGTGCTGCATCCTTGAGGAAAAATTAGAGTTAATGTTTCCTAGGACTTTGGTGCAAGTACAGTCGCACTCCAAATTTAGTAGGCTACATAGCTTTGTATTATGGATAAGATAATCCGTCTAAGTCAGCTTATTTACGCCTACAGTGTCATTTTACATAGGAAGCACCTCCGTTCCGAATTTTGTTTTCCATTTGTCCAGGTTTCCGGTATAGAGAGGGAGGTTTTACTCGAATATAAACTTGTGCGAATTCTCAAACCCCACAATGAATAATCCAGGTTCCGATACAATCTAATTTCGTTAGAAAGAACGAAAGAAAGAATGAAAGAAATAAAGATATAAAAATAGTTAAGAGTTGTTGTTGATTTATTTGGGGCGATTTGGGACTTAAAGCCCCATGTACTTTTGTGTATGTGGAAGTTGTCTGATAACCTCTTCTCAGTTTTGACTCACGAGGCTGAGTGTACCCCGTTCCAGTCCTCAGACCAGAATTAAGTTTCTTGGCAGAGCCGGGAATCAAACCCGGACCTCTGGGGCGAGAGCCAAGAATGCTAGCCGTTACACCAGGAAGAGGAAAAGAAGTAAAGAAATACATCAGTAAGAAAAGTAATGAAAGAAGATATAAATATGCTAAATAAAGCTGTGGTTGAGAGCGGAGCGATGCCAACCTGCTACAACAGACTGGACTGACATAAGCTATTCTCCCGCAGGGCCAGACAGTTTATAGCTGTGTTCCCGAACTGGTTCCAAAAGTAATCCTATCGTTTAATAGTCTATTATAATCTGTTTATCTTTCAATTAAACTGCATCAAGTAACTTATTCATTGTAGAATGTAAGGACTTGTGCTGTAATACGCACTAGCCTATTAAGCGTTTTCTCGTCATTTGCGACCTATCAGCACATTATCCCCGTATTATCCGAGGTAGTCTCGGTCCCAATTCAGAACATCGCGAGTCTACTGCATTAGCTAATAACTTTATGGTACAAAATTGACTACTAGTCTATTAATATCAGTTGATATGAGGAGCTTGATTTCAGAACTGAATATCTCAAAAAATGTAAAAGAAAAGAAATATGGTTGATTCCGTAACATTTGCCTCGGCTGCATTGGAATGTAAAATATGTTGATCAAATGTTAATATGTCCCATTGATAAGGCTGTGAGAAAACATGATTTACGTTCAAAACTGAATAAGTTATAGCCTATCCATCACCTCCTAATATATTGAACTGTTTTTTTTATTAAGGCATTTAAATTCTAATCGTATCTATTCATATCATGTTTAAAATAAATATCACGCATTAGAATAAATATTTGAGATTATGTGAAATATTCTGCTTTCCATAGCTAAATACAACCTCCATTTTTTTTTTTTCAAAGCTAAACATAGGCCTATCCATTCATTTTTATCAATCTTTTATCAATAACTTTTTATGTACTAACTTATATATAATTTGGTGCACTTTTGGTGATAGTATGCTCTTTCTAGCCATCATCCAAACTCCATTTTGATAATCCTATCTGAAGATAAAATCCTATAAAATTTATGATTGTGGAGATATTCAGTTTTGAAAACAAGCTCCTCATATTTTTACTGCTTTGCTAATAATATTAGTGTGAGATGGACCTGGACCAGTGGCGTAACTAGGATTTGTATCTGAAGGGTGATGAGCGGAATCAAAATTAGGCTAAGTTAGGGGCCTATCTGCTGATGATGCTTCAAAACAAAATGACTGGCGCCTCAGGAATAAGAAAGCCGATCCCGCGTAACGGGAAAAGGCGAGGAGGAAGAGGTAGGGTCTCGGGCAAAATGTGACAAAATCAGTAAAAGTAAATATACGATACTGAATGTTCGAAACCTTGTATCTACACTTTTATCGTGTTTCATTTCAACAATTTGATTCATTGTATCTGCGGCTATCAAAGTGTTATAGCTTAACGCGGGTTATAGGCATAGAGGCCTACAAGTATTTGGTTTATTGGATGTTGTGAGAGTGAAACTACTGCGTCATAATTATATAATTATGACATATAGGCTAGCCTATTGTTAACGTTAGAAGGTTTATTTCGCACTGCTGTAAACTTTTTATTTCAAGACCTAAGAGATTGGTTGTTCCAGCATCGATTTGTAAATTACTGTTTATAAAACAAACTCATCATAATACAAGTTGGTATTATAAAATCCAGTTTTTAGGGATTCTCCGCAAAATTGACTGACTCCTCATTTTACCCAATATTGCACATATAATAATAATAATAATAATTAATATTAATAATAATATTAATAAAATAATAATAATAATGCTTCAGAATGTCTAGTATTCAACCGGAAGGGACCCACGGACAAATTCGAAGTACAGGAGAGAAAGATAATGAGGAAGATATTGGGACCTGAATACAGAAGGCGTACTGTCAAAGAATCATGGATGTTGCTAGGAAACGACATGTAGCATTTTATGGACACGTCTACAGGATGCAGCCTACCAGGTTGACCAACCAGCTCCTCGGTTACTGGAAAAAGTGGAAGACCAAGTCACCATGGTTTTGGGAAGTGAGCAAAGATCTGCAAGAACTTGGAGGGACGGAAAGAGACTTAAAAGACCGGACATCTTTCAGGAAGATGCTTCAGCAATTGAGGTTCCAGGATAAACCGCCAAGAAAGAAGACAGGTGCCCTCTGGACACAGGAGGGGAGGGAGCAACACAACCAGAGGATGCGTAACTACTGGGCAAACATCAAAGCCCACTCCAAATGTAACAGTTGAATGTCGTGGTCCCTAGACGGCCTATACGAAACAAGAAGAAGAAGAATAGAAGGAACTGTCTAGCCGTCGCGGATGATCTGCTACTACTCTCAGACAACGAAACCAGATCAATCAGACATATAGAAGTAGCCTAGTCCAAGAGTGCGCCGAAAATGTAGGGCTCAGATCTCGTCCCAAAAGACAGATTTTCTGTACGAAATTCGACATACAGATTTTAAACACGAAATATGGTGGCAAGATCAATAGAGTCGCCCACTTTAAATACCTAGGTGAAGTGTTCGAGCCGACGGGAAAAGAGAATATCGTGCAGAACACTAAGTTAATGAAAATGAAGAGAGCCTTAAGCCTATACAAGACACAGGGTGTCTACAATAAAAAATGTCTGTCCACAATCACCAAACTTTGTCATTACAACTTTGTGCTTTACGCCAGTGAGACATTGACGTTACACACTAAGGGCGACTTGAAAAAAATCCTCATAGAGGAATGAAAATTAATAAGGAAAATTATTGCACCAAAGCTCACAGATGAAGGATACAGGCTCCACTTCAGAGACACCACAGAGGAATTGTCCAACCTCGCAGTGGACATCAGAAAGAGACGACTAAAATTTTACGGTCACATGAGCACACTCCCACAAACCAACTCGCCAACAAAATGCTTATATACATACAGCGGCTCAAGACTAGGCTACTACACCCTGGATGATGCAAGTAAAAATTGATCTGGAAAAAGCACAGCTCGAACCAAAAGACTTCACATAGACAAAAGCGTCTTTCGACACAAAGTATACAAATGGGAAGTGTTGTCAGAGAGAGCAGCACCTACAGCCCAAAGACCAAAGTGGACCGAAGAAAGTAAGAGGGCCTTTAGTGCACGAATGAAAGACTACTGGAAAGACAGGAAGAACAAAAAGTCACGATTGCTTCGCGTGGTATGATAGGCCTGTAACGTGTAAAATAAATAATAATAATAATAAACCACAGTTTCCAACTAATGCCAAATACAATAATTGTAGGCCTACAGAATAATACTTACTCCCAAAATGACACTATCGCACATATTCGGATACTAGGCCTATCAGAATGGCAACTGATAAGTGATTTAAGTTATTATTGGGAAGGTATGAAGAATAATAATAACAACAAGAAGAAGAAATTGGCATTACAGAGGAATGGCATAACGATGTAGGCCTATAATTAAAAATAAACAATAGCCTAATGTTATTGGTTTTACGTTCCTTTTAACTACTGAGGTTTTTAGAGACGCCGGAATTACGCTCCGAAGGTGATCTTTAACGTGCCCGTAAGTCTACTGACAGGGCTCCCTCGCATTTGCGCACCCACAAATAGCGCCAGGATTTGATCCTGCAACCTTGGGCCACCGCTAAGCCACACCGCCAGGCTAAGGAATGAGGGAAGAATGTATCACGCCCGTTGCACCGCCTGAGCTCTGACCAACTGAACTGTTGACCGTTTTCCTCGTTCAGTTTGAGTTCAGTTTAGGTAACTTAACACTAAACGTTTTGCACGAGTAAAAAATAGCGTAGGTTAAACTTACATAGGCCTAATCCAATTGCTTGTCAACATTGTTCTTATTCAAAATTGAAACTTCAACAAATTTCTTATTCTTTGGGGTACAATATCTTTTTCAAATTTGTGTATATTACTTTTTCTTTAGATAACTCGAATTAAAACCCTGGAAACAAATCATGGATTTTTTTCTTCAAAATTTGAATTTTGAAGCTAAAAACTTCATCGTCTATGCTTAAATAATTTGACTCATCTCGTTGTTACACATTGAAACCATATTTAAGGAAAACATTAACTTTACACAAATTCTAGGCTATCCCAAAATGTAAAATTTACAATAGCCTAATACGGTATTTCGAAAATTGTGTTGGAAAAAATACTATACATAGTAAAGCGTAACTTAGGCTATGACTGTAAATAGCAGGCCTTCAAAAACGATTTAGAATACAATAAAATGGCTGAAATCACGTCATTGTTTTACCAATTCACAAAACAGTTTAATAGGCCTATTGTTTCATAAAGTTTCTTTATTTTAAATTGTTACTCCACAAATTGGTAGGAGACGTCTGTTACTTAAGACACAAAATAACCAGTGATGGACAAAGCAAAGAGGATATAAAAAGTAGGTTGGCTCAGACAAGGAAAGCATCTCTAGGCTATACAGAAAAGAAATCGGTTGACATCAAATTAGGAAGTCAGTTTTGAAAGCCTTTGTCGGGAGCGTGGCACTTTATGGAAGTGAAGCTTGGACTGTTGGTGCAGCAGAAAAGAGGACAATTGATATGTGGTGTTACAGGAGAATGAGCAGACGGGTAGATAGAGAGTAACAAATGAAGAGGGGGCGAGGAGAGATGTTTCTGGCGACTGCTAATGAAGAGAAGAGATAGGTTGGTAGGACATCCCGGAAGAGCAAACTTAGTTATGGACGGAAGGGTCGAGGATAAGAACTGTAGGGGTAGACCAAGGTTAGAATATATTAAGCAGATTGTAAGGTGAAGTAGCTATGGAACGATGAAACGATTAGCTCAGGACTGGGAGGCGTGGAGTGCTGCATCAAACCAGTCAAAAGGCTGAAGATCCAAACAATAACAACAACTCTAAAATATCACAAAAACTATCACCCAAATGGGATATAGCCTAAGTCACTAATTTAGGCCTAATTTTTACAAGATTTTCCCGTGGAGGACCTCCGAACCCCATCTCTAAGCTATTTTATCATACCTCCCAGACTCTACAAAAACTTGGTTTAAATTCACCCCTGGGCTGTGGAGGGGAGTGTGTTTGATCCCCCTAATCCCCCCCGTAATTACCTACGCCTCTGCCCTGGACGATGAAAGCCACAACAGTGTCAAATGAAAATGAAAGACCAGGTACCAATACAGAGTTATATTTATTCAAAAACGTACGTTCTTTTAGGTGCCCTGTTTTGAACTCATTCCATCATTGTCTCCCTCGGAGGAAGTGTGGGAAATAAAGGTATTCTCTTTCAGAAACACTAGAAATAAGCTACGCTTTGATATTAATTCACCCAAGCTTGCCTTCAAATGAATATTGAAAGCGTTCATTGCCCCTCCCAAGGCTAGTTATTCTCACGGACACTACACCAGATGTCAGCAGCGATCGAAGGCGAAGCTTTTGTGTTGCGTGTGTGGCTCCCGGCCTTCTGGATCTTTATCGTACCGGAACCGCGCTTGGGAGGGTCAGTGGGGAGGGGGAGAAAAGTGGGCGTGTTCTTCTGACACTTGTCAATCATTAGACTCCTCCCCACTTCAAATAGGCCCCGCCTCTTGAGTTGCGCGCGCACTGGAAGAATCATTAGCATAATACCACTATCATGGTGGGTATGTACTCGGACATTCAGAGGAGGGCCATGAGATTCAGAATGGAGGCTAAAATGTCTTCAAATGCAAAGTTTGTTTTGATAAAGGAATTATAATTAAATAGGAATATAATAGACTACCGTAAGGCAATAAATTGTAATTCTTGAGTACAGTGTAGCCTACTGGTTTCGGTTACGTTAGCCTATAACTAAGGCTCGGATGTTAGGAATAATATAATTATTATTTTTGTCTCTATTTTCATGTTGGATTGGTCACAATGCAGTGGTTTTTATTTGTCATAAAAATCCATATTTCGATTTTTTTTTATCATTAGGTCATATTTTGAGCTTTTTGATGTGTAACATCTTTCCACTCGGTATCTGGATATTTTTGTGGCACTCGGTAGCTGGACATTTTTGTGGGAGTGATTTTGGAAAAGAGACGGAAGTGGATGGGACGGAAGTGCATGGGACGGAAACAATGAGCGCACTAGGTGGCGGAGATCGGTACAACGACGTACTGTAAGCCATGTGACTATGTGGAATGTAAATCGCATACGGTTTACCTCAAGGTTTGGAGGCACCATTAAAGAAATTCCTACAATAAATCATCTTCAAGTTGTCGTTCTTTGGTGTGAAAATATTAATTATATCATATTTGCTGAAAACAATTACGATTTATTAAAACTTCATACGTTTGCTGTATTCTTATTTAATGTAAGCACTCGAGTGCTATATCGCATCAACAAACACTCCAAACAACGTAGGAATTCAGCATATCAACACCGACTACTAACAATAATTGAAACTTCGTTGGTCTAAACGTAGCCTATCACTGGGAGAAACGCATTTAATATACCTAATTTTTAATCACGCCTATACAGTACTTGGCAGTGCGCTATATCGGCAATAAGAGGCCATTTTCAATAACACCGCTGGCATGGGTTCACTAACTGGCCGGTATAAAGCGCAGCTCGCATCAAGTAGGCAGTGGATTGCTCCCGCATACAGTTGCAGGTATATGTCACTACTGCAGATGCATTGGAGAATCCTTTCATGTTTGCAGGCACAAGGTAGCACTATTAGTTCATTCTTAAAAAAAAATGCGAGTAAGTAGCCTAATATGGAATTATTCGAATAACATGTCAGATGTTACACATCATATGCGACTACTGTAAGGCTGTTTTTGTTGTTGTTGTAAGAACGCCATATTTCGGTAGTTTGACAGCAGCTGTAGTGTGCAATCATCGTCAACTCACCGAACGGGAACTAGTGTTTACACAAATACACTGTAAATAGGCTAACCACTTAAACATGCAGGCCTACTTTAGCCCATATTCAGAAAATTAATATGAAAACAGGAATAAAAAAATTATTAAACAATTTAATCTCGAAGGGATTGTCGCTTGGATTTATAATTTTTTAAACCGGCCGTACAGTACTTAAATCAGTCATTTTCAGGTCATATTTTGTCGTTTTTGAGTCATATTTCGTCATTTTTAGGTAATATTTGCTTGCATATTCGGGCTATTGTTAGGGCTTAAACATCCTTCTTCAGTAAACAGTAGGCTAGGCCTATATGATACAAATCTGATACAAAATTCTATAAATGGAAATGTCAATGATGTGGAATTATTTATTGTTCACTTTAGACCATCCTCCCTTTTCATCACTTTTAACACCTTAGCTTAGGCTATTGAAAATATATAATTTATGATATGCATACCTTTCGGGGAGTTGTTTGGAGTCGTTTCACAATCTCTTCATACTCAATAGCCACTGCTGCACCGCAATAATTGTTATTTCACGGAAATAATGCAATTTTTCTTCACTTAATATGGATGCCATTTTGGACAGTCATGTGACACTCGAAAGACGATCATGTGACCACGTTACCAACTTGAATAAAGAAATTCACCACACGCCTTTGCTACTAAGTTAGGCACTGTCTTGCGGAAAATTACTGGTAGTACCACAAGCAAAGGGGTCTGGGGCGTAAGCCCCAGGTTAGGTCTGTTTTTCTATGTAAAGCATTAATAAGATAGAATTTATGTCCGCTACTAGGTTGGGTACTGCCTGATCGAAAATTAATGCTAGTACCACAAGCAAGGGGGTCAGGGGCGTAAGCCCCAGGTTAGGTTGTTTTTCTATGTAAAGCATTATAAATACATAAATAAACACTGTAATTGAGTTCACTTTCCACTGAGTATAGCGATTTCATACATCACGTGCGAAATAGTACCAAACGCGTGGGGTTGGCATTACTGACTCAGTGAGAAAGATGGAGGTCAGAACTTCGATTTCAACTAGCCTATATAGCCTAAGTCGTGTTGCTATTTGGGCGGGATGGTGGGTCTATGACAGCAGAGCAGTGAACATCTAATTCTCAATCCTCTCCTGATATCCTCCTGACTATTAAATCAGGTAATTTAAGTTTTTTTAAATTTCTATAGGCCTACAAAGGATGGTCTAATATGGACTCTTACCGTGGAATTCATGTAACGGTTCATTGAAAAATTTTAAGGGATGGTTTGTAATATTGTGCTCATGTGTTTAAGCTGAAATAAAACGCTTTATGATAGGTCTATGTTATCGTGAAAACGGCCCAATAAAATGGAGTAGGCTTTATAAATGAATGATCTATTATAGAACCATTAGGCCCACATCAGTTTCACAGCATCGACATTTCCACTTCGAGCTGTCTTTTCAAGAGATATATTTTCATCCTTAATCTAAAAAATGTAAGAGATCTAATTTTTAGTCTTTTAGAGTATTTTCAATCATTTTAGATAGAATTTTGGAAATAGGTTTGAAATCAGTCTTTTTTTTTTATGTTGTGTCAATCTTGCAACTTCATTTGTATCAAGTAGTGTTCGCTGAAGAAGGTTATAATGTAATACTGTACTCAAGAATTAGTCTATGAATGTATTGACTTGCGGTAGGCTTATTATTTTTCTATTTCAGTGAACTTTGTCAATAAGCCACGCATGGTATTTTTCATGTCTTTTCGTACTAATGCTAAAGGAATTATAGGTTAGCCTACTTAATTTTTATGGATTGAATAGGCTATTAAATTAAAAGATGAGGATGTAACCGGGTGAATAGATTCAAAAATATCTTTATCAGAGGAAGTGCCGTAATGTAATTTCAAACCAAAGGATTTTACTGAAAGAATATCTCCAATCAATATGACGTAGGCCTATGGTTAAAAAAAACTCCTTCACAAATTAAATACCGTACAGTAAAGGTTGAATAATTTAAAAAAACGCTTTATAACCCTTGAATTTTAATTATTCTTTTGGTTTCATACGTTGTCAGCATGTTCTTCACGAAAGATAAACTCATCTGATTCCGTGATATTAATTAACAATAATAGACCTAATAATAATAAATAATGTTATTGGTTTTACGTCCCTTTTAACTACTGCGGCTTTTAGAGACGCCGGGGTGCCGGAATTTTGCCCTGAAGGAGATGTTTAACGTGTCAGTAAATCTACTGCATTTGCGCACCCTCAAAATGTCCGTGATTTAGCCTATGCATTCTAGTTCATTTTCAGTAGCCTATTAAGTAAGAAACAGGTCTAGGCCTGAATAAACATTTTTTAAAAGCACTGTTACCAACTGTTGGTGTTTGTTCATCGTGTCCTCGCAGGTTTACAAACTACATAAGTATTATTATTAATATTTTCTTTTATTTGCGAATAGACCACTGAGGATCACGCTACACATTTCTTCTTTGTCATAACTTATGCTTCCTCTTCCTCCAGAAGTCCTTCATATGGATGCTGTGTTGCTGCTTCTGTTCATCCGTCCAGGTTTATCCAGTCTTCGCAGTTCTTCCGTCTTGGTGTCCTTCCAAATTGTCCGAAATGTATCGCTATCTAACATCTGAACTTCCTGAATATTGAGCCTTCCTAGATCTTTACGAACTTCCTTAATCTGTCACGATCTGAGCCTCTTAGAGTTCACCACAAGGCAGGCGCGAATTCAAGGGGGGAGGGGGGCGGTCCTGGGGGTCACGGAGGTCATGACCCCCCCCCCCCCCAAACGGAGACCAAATTTTTTGGCAAACTCAAAAAACGAAAACACAATAAGCAGACAAATAAAACTTAACGAATTTTAAGTGAAAAACAGTTTTTTTTTTTTCATTTTATTCAATCCTGAAAATATCTTTATTGCAATTAGGCCTGTTATGTTCTTTTACAACTGTAGACTACATATTTACAACTTCATACCTGTTGTATAAAAACGATTATTTATGTAACAAAATCAACTCGTCTATTTTGTTTAGCAAACCTTGTAATTACCGAATCGATGTTTATGGTGATGTCTCGATGAATGTGCAGCAATGCACGGATAGGAATTTGGGGCTTTTTTCGCACCAAAAAAATTTGCGGACGTCCAAACTGCAAGCTTGGTTGGCAATTTAAGCTGTGACTTTCTCCCTTTGTTGGTACCAACTCGACTTGCCGAAACTGTAACGACCTTGATATTTTTCTCGAAGCTCGATGTAAAAGTCGCAAAACACGCCGTTGCAATTTGTACGAATATTTTTGGTGCGCTAAACGCATCAAATTTCTATCCATGTAGCTTGCAAAGAAAAAATGGTCTGGTTTTGTACGTTTGGTTATTTTGCGATTGCGTTGTTAGTGATACAATTTTTCTTAACAATTTCGATTCTGTGACCCCCCCCCAAAGCCAAACTCTAGATCCGCGCCTGCCACAGGACCTAAAACGGCAGTGCTCCGTCTCCAAGGTTCATGATTTAGTTTAAACCAAGGGACAAAAACTTCAGGACCAATCATGTTAAGTGGAGGGCTGAATTTACCCAGAAGCCGAAAGTCACGCTGACTGAATTAACGAAATACGAGACAAAGCTTCCCAGTTAACAAATATATTTATGAAATCAAAAACAATTTACAAACATGTTACTTAAAGAAACTTATTACACTTCCTATCACTGAAAATCCTGGAGGCGAATTTGAGAATAATCACATTAATAAATCACATGCCTGAAAGGCAAAACATGAAATTACCCTGGTGACAGGGTAGAAAAAAAACTCCCACAGAAAGTTACAAATACAGGAACAACTACCCACGTGGTCAAAAGTACAACACAAAATAAGTTACACAAAGAAAATATTTTAAAAAAAGTTAGAAATATTGACCGGTGAACAACGATGTTAATTGAAATACCAACACAGAAAAGACTGGAGACACCAGTCAGGAGCCGCAAAATGCGACTGACCTGTTCGAACGACAGTGCAAGAAGACACCGGGCCAAAGTTAAAGAATTAAGTACGAAACATCCCCCACTTCCGCGACATATAGGCTAAATGGGCAAAAGATATCTGGTTTCCCATCCCAACATTTTAATTAACACATCACAATACATTTTAAACTGGCCATTAATTAAAAACACATTTGTTGATATAAATAAATTAGGATGGTGCCTTCAAAGTTGGATATCGGGACAGCCGCGTGGCTCGGGCATGGGGCGACTTGACCCAAGAACGACACAGTCGTTAGATAACCATGCCGTAGTTGTCTCCATTCTGTAGGTACGAATGTTCGAGAAATGACAACCTCCTCCTTTTCATGGTTTTTGAGATCTTCTCCACATATTTGTGAACTTCATGGTTGTTCCGAAGTTTCCAGCCGGTTTCAGTCTGGACTGGACCCATGATATTCCGAAGTAGGATTATTCCTCCTAGTATCTTCATCTTTAGACCTATTATTATTATTATTATTATTATTATTATTATTATTATTATAACATGTCTAAATAAACAATAGGCTATCAAGTTAATGGCCAATGGAGAATAGCTTCAAATAACACAGTCAATAAGGAAATCGAACCAGTATTGAACACAAAAAGAGTCCCCGGGAAAAATTGGGGTAGGTCACATTCTACACATTTTTAAGAAGAGCAAATTTAAACTTTCAACACTAAAAATAAATACTTTAAAAACAATTGAGGGTAAGCAATAGAAAGTTTTTTTTTCAAATGTAGGCTATTTCTTATAGCCTAAAGGAAGTACATGTAAAACAAATAAAAACTGAAGTTAAATTATGAAAAATGTGAGATGTTGTGGGACGTTCTTTACGTTTTCACCAAAAGTAAAAAGCTTTGTATCTCGGTGACATTGCGCTCTATTTGAAATTAATTTCAACTGATCTGTAGTGAGGATGGCTGGCCACCAGAAAGCGCCATAAACTCATTTCCGAAAAAAATGGACTTACTCCGTTCTTTCCCGGTCTTGAGTTAGAAAGAAACGCATTTCATTTTATGGACATTGTCTTCGAACACCGAAAACTAGAATTAGTAGAAGAATAATAGAACATGGAATAGCAATACCAGGATTAAATGGATTACAGGAATGATATCAAAGAACTCCCATAGGCTAACATTAGATGATCTCAAGAATAACTTAGAACAGATAAAATTAAGATTCTAGACGGTTATAGGACATAACGTACCACTTGGCCGGCTGATTACCTGTGAAGAGTCAGAATATTTAGGAGAGGACATAACCTACCACTTGAAAGAGTGGAAAGTATTTATTGAACTACTTTCTAGTGTGTGACAAGGCGGCTTTTCTAATTGGTGATTAATATTAGTCAACACGGATAATATTTAATAATAAAATAAAAATAAAAATAACTCCTGGCACTATACAGCCCATGAAATGCCTAGGCCGACCAAGCGACCGCTGCCCAGCCATTTGACCTGCAGATATTGGGGTGACGCGTCATCAGCGCATCGGGTCCCCTCGACCGTTAATCTTGGTTTTCGTGATCGGGGCGCTGCCTCACTGTCAGACAGCTACTCAGTTGTCCTCATAAGGCTGAGTGCATCCCGTTCCAGCCCTCACGTAAGTTTTTAAAATCCCTAACGGAGCCGGGAATCGTACCCGGGACCTCCGGGTGAGAGGCAGGCACGCTACCCCAACACCACGGGGCCGGCGATAATATTTAATACCATCTTCATAACGGTTAATGTCTATGCATTTCATAAAATATGAAACAAAAATTTAAAAATATATTAGGCTATTATTAATAGTCTATTATTATTATTTATTAGCTTGCCACGGTGGGTGAGTGGTTAACGTGTCGGTCTACTAACAACTTGATTGCAGGTTCGCTCTTGGCAGTGGTAGGCTAAGTGATTTTTGAAAGGCGGCAAAAATACGACACGCATGTCATATGATGTTGGCATGTCAAAGAACCCATTTGAATTCAGTAGGCCGTGTTCATAATGGCAAAATTAATCTCGGCAGTTACCGCCAACACAAAGTTCCTCATTTCTCTACTTGAAAGTGCTATAGTGTTCAAGGAGCTTAGATATCTAACCTCCTTGACTTTCATAGTGATTCAAGGAACAACGAAATTCGCAATGCAAGCTACCCTCTGGGTGCGAAATTACAAAGCTTGCACCCGGCAACCGAGGCCATGCGATATTATTATTTATTTATTTATTTATTTAAGCTGTTTAGGCCCATGGGATCACATAAAACAAATTATGATCTGCTGCTGATTTTCTTGGTCTTCCTAAACTCCTCCGCCGTTTCGCTATGACGAACTGGACGTGACGTTCCTCCGTCTATCGTTTCCCCGTTCTCTTTGGTCGATCATCAGGTGTAACTTTCCAACTGTGTATCTTATGTCTGAAAGTCATTCTATCTTCGATGTTTATTGGTGTGATATTGGTACTTCTGAGATCAATTTGGACCTGTCCAATATGTCAGAATTCTCTTCGTTAATCGGTCGTCATTCAGTCACATGATGTGGCCGTAAAACCTCAGTCGTCGTTTGCGGAAATCTGTCTCGATATTGGAGCATCTCCCTGTGATTGTAGACGATATACTTCATCAGTGAGTTTAAGACCCAAGATTTTCAGGATGAATTTTCTTTCTCCGCCTTCATGATGTTTTCGAGATCCCCGTTGTAGTTGAGTTTTAAGGTCTCGCTGGCGTAGAGTGTCTCGGGCTTAGTGACTTAATTATTATTCTTAATTATGATTTAATTATTATTAACTTATTATTATTATTATTATTATTATTATTATTACATCACAATTATTCACAGATCATTCAGGAAAGGCGGACGAACGTCCAAGGACGACAGTATAATTTTGAAACAAACTCCCCTTCAAATTGTAAATAGCTTCACCTACTATGCAATCCTTCAGGATTCACATAAAACAGCGGGTGGCAAGGACTACTAAAGCTATTTTCGATATTAGAAACATATCTCGACTTTCACTGAAATCCGCCTTTGATACCAAGATTGATCCGGTCCTCACATAGCCTATGGGTTAGACATAGTCGGGGATAAATTAAGCTTGAGCGATCTCAGATCACTTGAAAAAGTCAAAGCGCGATACTTAAAGGCTGCCCTGGGAGTATCAAAATACACGCACCCCCGACTTGTTTATGAACTTGCCAGGGAAACTTTTCTTATTGAAGACTTAAGATTTCGATTGCAATTGCCTTCTACAAGACAGGAACAGGAATTCCTAAGGATGAGACAAAGAAAGCGAGCGAAAATCGACCTAGAATTCTATAGGACTGATGCCATGTCTCAGAGAAGTTGGACTGAGCCTAACTGTGAAATGAGGAGTGCTCTGAATAGACTTGCTGTGCACGGCTTCCATCATAAGCTGTACGTGCGACGTGGCTTTCATGAACCTTCTGAACCGTGTGTAGACTAGGCCTATGCATAGACTATTATGTGCTAAACAGTGTGGTCGATATCATTTTAGTAAATGCTCTAAGAGAACACTGTCCTTATTGGATTACTCGAAAATGTAATGCACATTTGTGCGCAGTTACTTTAGGGTATTATTATTATTAGTCTATTATTCTCAGATCATTGCCTGGTAAAACACAAGGCAAGTACGCATATTAAATTGAATCAAAGTATACTCATCACATTAATTCAGATCACTGCCAATGAATTTACGAACTATCCTAGTTGTAGACAATAACAGTGCCTTCTGTATTAATTTATGGACGTTAGTGTCCAGATAAAGCTATTTCAGAACTTGCAGAAGATGTATAGGAACCACTCCAGTGCTTGAGATGACTGTTGGTACAATTAGAACTCGCTTGACCTGCCATTCCTTCATGATTGATTCAACCAGCTCCAAATATTTGAACACTATTTCAGCATCTTTTTGACTGCGGTTGGTTGGTTGGTTCCTCGGTTTAGGGGTTGCGACAACGCGGTCATGTAGCCCCGTGTACTTTGGGTGTGTGTAGAATCTGTCTGATAACCGGTGTTAATTGTGATGGCTGTATTAGTGTATGTTATCTGTAATTCAGGTAAGGACTGCAGATGATCGATTTCAAGTAGTTCCCACTTTTGCTACCAAATGCTACCGTCAACGACACCTAGCTGTGAACTTGGATACTAGATGCCACCGCAACCAGCACCTGTTGGCGAACGTTGGAACTTTAGAGCGTTAATCAAATCTAACCTACAAATTTTAGCTTCAAACAATTTAAGATAGTGGAAGGTTCTTTTACATGCCATACATCTATGACATGGGCCCGCCGGCTTCACTTCCCCTCCGAGGGGAGGCAAACTGAGGGATTTTTAGCGTTCTTAAAAATCCGATGACTTTGGCGGAGTTTGAACCCGCGGTCTCGGACATAGAAGATCAGCATCCGAAGCCGCTGTTTAGACTGCAGGTTGTGCGTATTCGAAACGGCAACATCAATCTTTTGTTGAAGATCACTGTGTCAGGCCTGTTATGTTTCACTGTCGTTCCGGTGAGCACAGTCCGATCCCAATACAGTTCATTTTCAGCCACGCTCTCTGGTAGTATGTTCTGTTTTAAAAGTTGGAGTTTCCGAGCTGGTGCAGAATTTTTGTTGATACGGTGTCTTCCTGATTGCGGTCATTCCAGATTGCGTTCACGTCATTAACAGTCCAGATTGCGGCCACTTCCATTTTACGGAAGAACTATGGACATTCCAGCGTCCAGATTGCGATCACTTTTCTTGGGAGACCGGTCCGGTTGTAACTCCCCTCTATTACCTCTTCTCAGTTTTGCTTCACGAGGCTGAATTAAATTTCTTGGCAGAGCCGGGAATCGATCCTAGGCCTTCGCGGTGACAGTCAGAATGACGAATTTTTTGAGGTAATGAAAAGAATGTTTTTCACGATATAGGCCTACAGTACCGGTACCTATTATAAAATAGATATCTCGCACCTCAAATGGAAGAGGAGGGTCAGAAATTAAAAATTATACCCTGTAAGTATAAAATTTCCCGTTACAACAATTTTGTTGAAAGTGAAGGTCATTGATTCCGATCCTGAAACGTTTCTATTCTTAAGACTGAACATGTTATAATCATATAATCATAAGCTGCCGTCAGATTGGGAGAGGACTTGAATTTTTAAGTGAAGTTTTATGAACACTGAACTGTATTCTTTGGTTAGGTAGACAAATAACAGTTTCCCCTTGTTTCCACAAAACTTGGCTTACGGAAGGTATGAGTCAGTCGGGAAGAACCAAGAACCAAGGACCGGTCCCCCAAGAAAAGTGATCGCAACTAATGAGGTGAACGCAATCTGGAATGACCGCAATCAGGACACAACCGTTGATACACCATCATGACTGAGAAATTGCTTCCAACACGATAAAGCCAACATTAGAACATTGTCATAAAAGTGGGATATTTATTCTCAAGTAAACATGTAAATAAGGCAGGTGGGGATCGACAGGCAAATGAGATTTCAGAAACAGCATTAAGAATACAAAATGTAAAACCAATGAAAAGATGAAGACAAGAACATTGTGGACAGAAGAACGGAAACAGGAGCACAGTCAATGGATGAAGAGATTTTGGGAAGAGAAGAGGAAGAAGGGACAGAAGTGAAAACCATGTCGTCGTGAGATATTTAGGCTAAAGTTCAAACACTGTCCATAAGGGCAAAAGTGATATAATAAAAGAAACTGAAAATCCACAGCCTGCTTCCAGTCTCCGACCGGGTCAGGAATGGAATGAATGAAGCCCCCATCTAGCGGCGAGGATATGATCTGTGCCGGCTGCCGAAGCCTGTCGCACTCCTCTGGGGTAATGATTAAATGAATGACAGATGAAATGAAATTATAGTGGAGAGTGTTGCTGGAATGAAATGTTGACAGGGAAAACCGGAGTGCCCGGAGAAAATCCTGTCTGCCTCCGTTTTGTCCAGCACAGATCTCACATGGAGTGGCCGGGATTTGAACCACAGACCGGCGTGCTGCCGCCTAAGCCACGGAGGCTCACTGATAAAATAAATAATAATAATAAATTAAGCGTTTGTTACTTGAAGAACACAAGAGGCAGTTGTATGAATTACTGAGATGAGTCTATTGTTGTGAGAGTTCATTGACGCGAGTCTATATACTGAACGAGACCTTGGTCTAGCTGCAGTGTTACGTGAAGTCCGCAGAGCTGAGTGGGGGGGGGGGGGGCTATTGACCTAGGCTTGTCGTGTCACATGACACACAGACATAGCCACGCAGACTGGCACTCTCACCTTCAATAACTGTAGTCTACTGTCTAGACACTAGAGTGTTTCCCAAACTTTTCAGATCACTCGTGCATTCTATTTTTGTTAAACAAAATAAAAACAATGCAGTCGAAACTCGATATCTCGAATCGTTAGGCTGTCAAATTAAATTCTACTTATCGAAAATTCGTGATGGACATACATAGGCCTAGCAAAATTTTAATTTGTGAAAACTGGTTGCGAAATAGGCTACAATGTACTGTCTGCAGCTATTTATTTATTTATCGTATGGCTTTTAGTGCTGGGAGTGTCCGAGGACACAGACGCGACAATGTGCTGTCTGTAACTTAACAGACGCGACGTTAAATGCGACAATGTAGGCCTACCTACTGTCTGCAACTACACAGACGCGACGTTTAAACGCGACAATGTGCTGTCTGTAACCACACAGACGCGACGATTAAACGCGACAATGCACCTACTGTCTGTAACTACACAGACGCGACGTTAAAATGCGACAATATAGTCTGTAACTACACAGACGCGACGTTAAAATGCGACAATATAGTCTGTAACTACACAGACGCGACGTTAAAATGCGACAATATAGTCTGTAACTACACAGACGCGACGTTAAAATGCGACAATATAGTCTGTAACTACACAGACGCGACGTTAAAATGCGACAATATAGTCTGTAACTACACAGACGCGACGTTAAAATGAGACAATATAGTCTGTAACTACACAGACGCGACGTTAAAATGCGACAATATAGTCTGTAACTACACAGACGCGACGTTAAAATGCGACAATATAGTCTGTAACTACACAGACGCGACGTTAAAATGCGACAATATAGTCTGTAACTACACAGACGCGACGTTAAAATGCGACAATATAGTCTGTAACTACACAGACGCGACGTTAAAATGCGACAATATAGTCTGTAACTACACAGACGCGACGTTTGAACGCCACAATGCGCTGTCTGTAACTAAACAGACGCGATAAAGTGTCTGTACTGAATGGACGCGGCGTTTAAACGCAACAATGCGCTGTCTGTAACTACACAGACGCGACGTTAAAATGCGACAATATAGTCTGTAACTACACAGACGCGACGTTTGAACGCCACAATGCGCTGTCTGTAACTACACAGACGCGATAAAGTGTCTGTACTGAATGGACGCGACGTTAAAATGCGACAATATAGTCTGTAACTACACAGACGCGACGTTAAAATGCGACAATATAGTCTGTAACTACACAGACGCGACGTTTGAACGCCACAATGCGCTGTCTGTAACTACACAGACGCGATAAAGTGTCTGTACTGAATGGACGCGGCGTTTAAACGCAACAATGCGCTGTCTGTAACTACACAGACGCGACGTTAAAATGCGACAATATAGTCTGTAACTACACAGACGCGACGTTTGAACGCCACAATGCGCTGTCTGTAACTACACAGACGCGATAAAGTGTCTGTACTGAATGGACGCGACGTTAAAATGCGACAATATAGTCTGTAACTACACAGACGCGACGTTTGAACGCCACAATGCGCTGTCTGTAACTACACAGACGCGATAAAGTGTCTGTACTGAATGGACGCGGCGTTTAAACGCAACAATGCGCTGTCTGTAACTACACAGACGCGACGTTAAAATGCGACAATATAGTCTGTAACTACACAGACGCGACGTTTGAACGCCACAATGCGCTGTCTGTAACTACACAGACGCGATAAAGTGTCTGTACTGAATGGACGCGACGTTAAAATGCGACAATATAGTCTGTAACTACACAGACGCGACGTTTGAACGCCACAATGCGCTGTCTGTAACTACACAGACGCGATAAAGTGTCTGTACTGAATGGACGCGGCGTTTAAACGCAACAATGCGCTGTCTGTAACTACACAGACGCGACGTTAAAATGCGACAATATAGTCTGTAACTACACAGACGCGACGTTTGAACGCCACAATGCGCTGTCTGTAACTACACAGACGCGATAAAGTGTCTGTACTGAATGGACGCGACGTTAAAATGCGACAATATAGTCTGTAACTACACAGACGCGACGTTAAAATGCGACAATATAGTCTGTAACTACACAGACGCGACGTTTGAACGCCACAATGCGCTGTCTGTAACTACACAGACGCGATAAAGTGTCTGTACTGAATGGACGCGGCGTTTAAACGCAACATTGCACTCTGTAATCAGAATGGCGGTTAGAGCAGAAAGCGGAAAGTGCTGTGAACTCAACATTGGATCCTGCAACCTTGGCGACAGCAGGCGAGAGCGTTTACAATTTACGACAGGAAGATTTTCGTTTTACTTTGTTTTAGCCTAGTTTTCATCTTCGTTTTTGATGTGTAACATTTTTCCACTCGGTTGCTGGATATTTTTGTGGGAGTGATTTTGAAAAATGGGACGGAAGTGGATCGAACGGAAGTGTGTAAGACCCACTGCCAGTTAGATCGTACCCCTCTTGGCTGCTTTAGCAGCCAGGAGAGATGCCATCAGCTTCAGCTGGCAGTGGTACCATGTGGAATGTATATAACGAGAGTGATGTAGCAGCAGAGTATCAAAAAGGCAGTGTTAGAGTAGCCGGATGCCCTTCCTGACGCCACGTGATTTTTCAGGTCAAAATTCCACCCCGTTGTCACCGGGATTCGAACCCCAGCCGTCCGGGTGAAAGACGAGCAGCTAAGCCACTGCGCCATCACGCTCCCCTATCAAGTGGGCTACAGTAAGCAGTGAAAAAAAAAAGAGTCTTGGAATTGTTATGTATTATTTTAATAATAATAATATCGTATGGCCTCGGGTGCCGGGTGCAAGCTTTGTTATTTGACACCCAGTGGGTAGCTTGCATGTCGAATTTCGTTGTTCCTTGACTATGAAATTCAAGGAGGTTAGATGTTAGATATCTAAGCCTCTTGAACACTATAGCGCTTTCTAGTAGAGAAATGAGGAACTTTGTGTTGGCGGAAACTCCCGAGATTAATTTTGCCATTATGAACTCGGCCTACTGAAATCAAATGGGTTCTTTGACATGCCAACATCGTATGACATGCGTATCGTATTTTTGCCGCCTTTCAAAAAACCACTTACAACGGCCAGGAGTGAACCTACAATCTTGGGGATAGTAGACCGACACGCTATCCACTCACCCACCGTGGCAAGCTTGTTATGTAATATTAGAGTGTAAATAAAAAAGATTTGTGTGTGTTGAATGTCAAGGATATTAAAAACGGTAGCCAAACATTTAATGGAGCATAAAAATACTTCCATATTATTACCGGCACGCGAATATGAGTACCTTTGTTGTACTCCAAATGCCTGTGGTGTTAATGGCTGTGTGGATAACATCTTGGTCTGGGAATCATGAGGTCTCAGGTTCGAACCCTAGCCTAGTCCCGGAAATTCTTTTTGCTACCGGATTATCGATTTGAACGATATATATCAAAAGATTATGCGTCATTTTAACAGAATCTACATAAAATTACGATTTATCTAATTTTAATTACAATAGTTTGCACCAAGCAGGAGTTGGGAAATTCGATTGTATTATCTCTTGTAGTCTATAGATAGGCTAGAGACTATCGTTTCACTCCTCCTCTTAATTTACATCATAATATGTGATGTTTGTTCAAACAAATGTGACAGTAGCATATATCCAATTAAATCTATACATTCATCATAGTACCAGTATGAAAACGGAGCGTAAATTAACATTTTCAGAATGTCCAAGCTGTGTAGTATACGAGTAGGATAACATGTCAGATGACTTCACATACATTTCATCTCAATTTCATAGTAAGATAACATGTTACACAACATATGCGACTACTGTAAGGCTCGTATCTCTTTTTAAAAATTATATGATACCTCGCTAAACAGCCCTTCAGCAATAAGAGACAGCTTCTGACAAGCAGGCACATTAGCATAAATACTAGAAAATCGGTTATCAAAACATAGTGTTTTGTCCAAAGGAATCAGCCAAAAGGACCTGTCCACAGGGACCCATCAAACATGACTCCATTCAAAAAGGGCCCGTCCAAAAGGGGCTAGTCAACAGGGACCAGTCCAAAGGGACAAATCAACAGGGATCAATGAAAAGGAGAAAGCGCGTCATATAAGTCGTTGCGCGCCGCCGCCGTGGGAACATAAGTGTTTATCAGCAGTCTCCGGCAATGTTCGGGAGAGTAACCTTGAAAAGTAGCTGAAACTCGGTAGTCGAAAGCATAGCTTGACCCGTTTCTTACCTATATGACAAGGTTAGGTTAGGTAAATTTAGGTTATGTTAGGTGAGCTGAGGTTAAGTCTTAAAATATTCCCTCTCTTATGTGTTCAAAGTCGATTCACCCTGAACAGTCAGCCAAAACTTTAAATATGTATATATCATTACATAAAGAATTAAAGCAAACTTAATTAATTATGAATGGCGTTTTTTTGTGTTACTGTTCAATGTAGACAGAATATATGCATTAAATGATAGACAAAACACAAAATGTTTTGATTGTTGACTTGTGTTATTGATAAATTGGTTTAATGTTAGGGGCAGTGCACACTTTCCATGTCGATAATTTATATAGGCTAGAAGGAGGGGGTTGCAAACTTCTAATGTGTATTTCCAAATTTCCTGCATAGTCTATTTCATAGAATTTTCCTGTAACTTAAAAGTTCATGCTGATTTTGTCTTTGTGTGTTTGACATTGTAACTACAATGGTTGATTGGATATTCTTTCTCAACTTTCAAATCATGTAATTCATGTCAGATATGTTGGAATTTTTATTCATGTGTAAAGCTATCAAGTACCGATACCTAATTGGTTACACAACTGTTTCATAATGAAAATCTTGATCTCTGATTCATTGGAGAACTGTTTACGCTTGTCTGAACCAAGACTAACTGACTACTCACTGCTAAGGATTAGAAATTACATTTACTCAAATCACATTCTGGTAAAAAAGATCATGACTACTATAAACTGCTACCACTCTTCCACCACTTTGCTAACACTTTTCTACCATTTGACTCTCACTTTTACTCTTACTTTAAACTGCACATACTACAAACAATCATTTTTATTATCGAGTTAACTTTACTAGAGATTAGTTTATGCTTAACAGTTGACATGGAAGTATCAACGACTAGCTATGGTAAGCCATGTGCTTACTATAAAGGATATGCATATATTGTAAAAAGAACTAATAAAAATGGAACTGTTATTTGGTGCTGTTCGAAACAACGATCTAAAAAGTGTCGAGGAATGATTAAGACAAAAGGCTCCAACATACTTATTTCAATCAATCATCATTGTAAATCTCAAAATAATACTCATTTAAATGGTCAAAATACTCTAACCAAGGTAAAAAAGCAAGACCAAGAAAAAATAGTGTGGCTCAAGATAGTGCTTTGTTTGTTAAAGAGCATTTATTATCTCCTGAAAAAGACATGTTAGGACAGTCGTTATCGTCTAAGAAACCTCTAACGCTATCAAAGACAACACAAACTATGCCAAAGGTTGTTGCATTGCAAGATGAACAAAAAGGATTAGATAGTAATAGTGATGATGGTTATATTGATGATAATTATATTGATGATGATAACCATGATGATGATTATGATGATAATGATGATGATGATGATGATGATGATGATAATGGTTTTCACCCAAAAAAATCATTTGTTAAATTTGTTTACTGGAACAATCCCAGTAAGCTAATCCAGCGGCTTCAGTACTTGCATACCTGTAAACAAGCTGGTCATACTAAATATGAGGAAGAACTTTTGGATATAGAAAATGAGCTTCGTAATGCTAAAATTATAGTGTAATGAATCCATATAACCGCTTAAACTATTTCTTAACAATACATGTAATATTTTCTACCACTTTGCTACCACTTTGCTACCACTTTTCTAGTTTGCTACCACTTTTCTACCACTTTGCTACCACTTTTCTACTACTTTTCTGACACTTTTCTACCACTTTTCTAGTTTGCTACCACTTTTCTACCACATTGCTACCACTTTTCTACTACTTTTCTGCCACTTTTCTACCACTTTTCTACCACTTTGCTACCACTTTTCTACCACTATGTTACCAATTATCTACCACTTTGCTACCACGTTTCTACCACTTTTCTATCACTTTAAACTGTACATATTAAATATAAAAGCCAACGCTAAATAATTCTATTACCAGAACAGAGATAACCTTTGTAGTGTGCAAATCATACTAACAGGTTAGTTACTACTTTGGAACTTACTACAACTAACCGAGGTAAACAACGTGTACTCTATAAAGGCTACTCTTATAACTATAGACGACAAAATGTAAAAGGAATACTATTCTGGCAATGCTCAAAACAGAGGTCAACAAAATGTCGAGGCAATATGAAAAGTAGAAATAGTGTGGTTTTAAGTGTGAGTGATCATCAATGTAGTGCTCCAGACAAAACACTGATGGTGTTGACAAATAATCATCAGAATGCTAAAAAGTTAGTACAAGAGAAAGATGTTGCTACTCAAAATAGTGCATTGTTTGTTGAGCAACGTTTAACCCCTGTTGTAAAAGTTATGTTGTATCCATCTTCCACGCCTCAAGAGTCATCAACATCACAGACTATGCAAGAAGTAGTGTTGTTGTTTTAAGGGGCTGAACTACAAAGCCATCTGCCCTTGATATGCAAGTGGATCGAAAAGGACTAAATAGTTATAGACAAAAGAGAGTTGTAGTTTGTATATAACTATTGTACAAGTACTTACATTAAATAAATAAAAATAGTGTATGTGTATTGCCTGTTTATCTTAATTGCTATCCCTATGTCCCACTATTAATGCAATTGTTAACCATCAACAGTCTCTGACTATGTTCGCAAAGAGAGTGACCTTAAACAATACACTCTATCTATGGTTTGTGTACCGAGTACACAATAATACAGTGTGGTCAAGCCATGTTGAGGCAATAGTTATATCAGGTAAGGGATTCGAACCCTTGCTTTCTTGTACAGAAAATTTGAACTTAAGTCAAACACCATAACCACTCGGTCAACCTGACAGTTACTAATTTAATTATTTTTGTGGACTTGAGTGTTTATAAAACTTTTTCCAGTATACATTGACTAAACCACTTGTTTGTTTTGAAATATAGATTTTGTTTTGTTTGACCATAACATTGCAGTTATGAGTCTTGTGAACTGGGTGTTTAATATAGGGTTAAAGGCATTTTAAAATAATTTTAGAAAAGCTCTTAGGTATCGTGTCATGGGTTTTAGTAATGCATTACTGTTCGTTGACTAACATTTACCGTTACACAACATTATTTTGGTGAGCTCTACATGTTGTTGTTTGAGTCGTCAGTCTTTTGACTGGTTTGATGCAGATCTCCATGCCTCCCTCCCCCGAGCGAAACGTCTCATCTCTATATAGCTACCACACCCTACATTCAAGGCTATCTGTTTAACATATTATAACCTTGGATCTCCCCTACAAGCTCTTGGGTTCAATTCCTAGATTTAACACAAAATTTTAAAAGTGGTATGACAACTAAAACTAGTCTACTCAGTCTCGGGTGATCCAAATAAGTAGAGAGGGTTTGATTCACACCTCAACCATAGATCACCATGTTCTTTTTTTTTAAATAATGATAGCCATTTGTTCAATTTCACATTTCACACATTGCAAGTTGTCAATTTTCCATTTGCATTTTTTTAAATGACAGTTTGATGTTTTTCAATTTCATGATATGGAAACATGGATTTTTCCATTTTCATATTTACGCATTTGTCAATTTCCCATTTGCATATATTTTCTTAAATGTCCGTTTAAGGTTTTTAAATTTTGTCTATATGGAAACATGGATTTTCCATTTTGCTGTTTACAAATTTTTTATATATTTATTTTGTGTATGTTGAAAAAAATCGATATTTCCAAAACAAGATTTTTATTTTTCATTTTATGATTTTGTAAATGATCTTAATGTGAGTGCTTGACCATGGATTTTCCATTTTGCTGTTTACAAATTTTTTATATATTTATTTTGTGTATGTTGAAAAACGATATTTCCAAAACAAGATTTTTTATTTTTCATTTTATGATTTTGTAAATGATCTTAATGTGAGTGCTTGAACATGGCAATAATACAGTCTATCTATGTGTTAGCGGAACCATAGAGTCTTATTACTACTGCAAGTAAGAATGTTTTACAAAATAACGGCTATCTACCACTGCATTTGAAAAACAAAACTATTGAAAAAAAAAACTAAAATACTATTTACCATTCATTCATATATAAGTGTTAATTCTCCCTCTCCCCACCCTACCTCATCGTATTTTCTCTGGTCAAATTATCAATGCTACCCATACATACACTAGCTTTCTATAGCTCTCTCTATATATATGTTTTCTCTGCTCCACAAGATACAAATTATGGTTGCTGGATTGTATCCTGCACTGTTTATGCGACATACCATTGCCAGTTCATAAAACCGTTATGTAGTTCTCTACACATAGCGATTTTACCACTGCTCTACCTACGCCTTTTGCTTGTTTGGCTTTCTTACAGGCTAGTATGCGATAGGCAGCATTAACTGTATATCAAACCCAGTCCACCTTTGTATTTGCAATCTAAGTAATAATTTGAAAAGAGACAAGTGTAATCAGTTTTAAACATTATCTCTGCTTTTTTGTTTGTTTGTTTGTTTGTTTGTTTGTTTGTTTATGACATGTATATTAACCTAAAATCAAACCCTAGTCTACCTTAGTGATAGGCTAACAGTTTAACCACTGCGTCACCATACCCTTCTTTCTTAGTTTGATTCATTCTAGGCCTTAGAGCTAGAAATCGAGTTACGATCTCCAGTGCAAGAGGCACATGTGCTCACCACTATAGCATGTAATGGTTAGCTGGTAACATTAGACAAACGAAAATGATTGTATTTCTGTTAGCCAAGCATTTCTGTCATTTGCCTACTGTGTGAGCACTGCCAGCAAGACAGTTTAGTTTAGAACAAGCGTGTGTGTATAGATTATTAGCCTCAAGTATTTAAAGCTTGTTGTGTGTAGCGTCCATCTTGCTCAGTAACCACTGAGTAAGTTTTAACAGTTAACTCATAAAAACAGCATAGAGTAGTTGTGTGTGTGTGTGGTTCATGTACTTGGGAATATACATTAGCACCATGCGCTAGCTTTACCTTACCCTCTAGAGGTAGAGCGTTATCCCTCCTTTTAGACATTGCCAATGACAGCATTCCCCCACAAGTTTTACACTTAAGCCCTTGGCTTGTTCTTGATTAGGTTTGGTTTGCTTTAGGCTTGGTTTGGTTCAGTTGGGTTTGATTCGACTTGGTTCAGTTTAGTTTAATGTAGTCACCATTTTTTTATTTTTAGCTACACTCTTTAACCAATTAATTAATGATAGTCTACTCTCAATTCTTGAATCGATAAATTGAATTTTGTGTGCACCGTTTGTCAATCCATGCCTACAACCTATACTCCCTATGTACTACAGTCAGATCTGAAAACAAGTTCCAATGGTCAAAGACGTGTCAGTCACCATACATATATCGTACAATAATTCTTTCTTTACCTAGCTAGATTTCGTCACTCACAGTAAACATATTACATTATGGTTTTGCAATATATTAAGAAAAGCAAAAGTCCATGATCTTGTTGTTTTGGGTCTTTTTTGGGGAAATTCATAAGCCATAAAAAGAATGACATCATGTCAAGTTCTGAGTGGATCTTGTATGTCAAAATCCCATTATCGGTTTATAAAATCTCAAGGCCATGCCCTAGCAGTTTTGGATTATTTCAATCAATGAGTCCACCATAGAAAACATTGAAAAAATAAATACCCTTAAAACAAGTCGTCACATGACCCTCTCCGAACAATGCTTCGCAAAATATAAATTCATCCATTGAACATGATCGGCGACATCATCCTAGCTTCCCCCTCCCACCATGGTTGCCATATCGTTTGACCTTCAAGTGTCCTCAGCATCTCTGTGCTTTTTTCATTGCCCTGTTGTCAAGTCAGATCAACGCCTTCCAATAAGCTCAAATAACATTCACATCCTGTCAGTCTGCCCCAGCAAGTTTGTATTCTATACTCACTTCAAGCAACATATAACCAAGTTCTGTTTGTTCTATCTAAAGCCAACTTCATCGGATCAAGGAATTATCATTTGTCATGTCACTCATAATCGTTTACACGTTAAAGACCCCCTTCAGGGGGTTTAGGAATTAGGAATTCCATCATAGGAAAAATCAGAAAACGAACCCTCGACCCGCCGTCTCATCGAAATAGCGAATACTGTATTGGTATATCACCACCGTGGCCAGTAATAGCTTCGTTGAAACACGTGTCCAGTGGTATCGTCTCTTTCTATCTACAACTACGCGTCATGAACATTTTAGACACATTTAACAAAAGTTTTAAAAACTGAAATGTTTTCAACATAAGTGTCGTTAGGCCCTTTCGCATTTTTTAAAACATAAAAACTATATTCGAAAGGAGGGGGTGAGGGGCGTCACCCCGAGTCCTACGACCCCTCGTATACGTCTCTGGCGTTATTGGTTTGTGAGATATAACAGAAAGTCTAAAATCATGGTTTTACCCCCAAAAATCCTGTTTCCCTCATTCTCAAAACTCTAACCTATTAATAACATATAAAGGGCTTCGAGACAAGTGATTTGACACGTCACACGTCCAAATCCGACCTTGCGTTTGAGAGATATCGGCAAACTTCGTAGGAAAGTAGGCGACTATCTGGCTCTCTCCTCACCACCAAAACCTCTTCTTATCAATCATTTTTTGCAAAGAGCTCGCCCTCTTACAAAAATCCCCAGTGCGCATGCGTAAAAAACAAAAACAAAAATGTTCATCCATAGCGGCAGCCATAAAAACGCATGCGCTATATGAGCAACAACGTTTAGTTCATTTTAGCAGTGCACCTTACACATGTCCCATTTGAAAAGAGGCTTTCACTAAAAAATTAAAATTTCACCCCCTAGTAGGGGTAGGTTTTATTTAGGGGTTGAAATGAGTGGTCCATTGGAAAGAGGGCGTCAACCCGAGTCCAACGACACCTCATTTGTCAAAATCGGACCATGCGTTTGAGAGATATTAATTATTTCAATTTCGCGCGGCGGCCATGTTGGTTTGTTGGGCACAGGAGTGTCAAGTGGGGCAGAACCATCATCACCCCCCTACTCCTCACAATTAAATAAATACCTTAAAACATGTATATTTACAATGAAATAATGAAGGAATGCAACACGGTAACCATGGTAACAGAATCTCACAGGTCCATCTACGCAATGCAATTCCAATTATTACATTACTGTCAAAGTTTCCAGACGGTTATAAGGTTATCACGGAACCAAATTAAGCTGTAATTCATCAATACATACAGTATAATGCGCTTAAGGGAGTCAAGGGGAACTCTACAATTTTTTCACGCAATTTTCACGTTTGAGTGTGGTACGAAAGGTCTTTTTCACCCGACTATAAAGGGTATCCGAAAAGCACATTTAAAGGCCCTTAAATTAACAGTGCCTGTGATATTCCCAGAAAACTAACTTCGCTCTGATATACCTATGAAGGAATGCACCAGCAGCTGAATTGATAAAGTCTGATTATTCATACCAAGGATAAATCCGTCATAGCATTCATGATTGAGATTTTGCTAAGTGTACTCTTTACAACTAGAATAATCGCGGGCGAAGCCGCGACGGGTAATGCTAGTATGCATTATTTTATTTGAATATGGTAACCAAATGTTTAAAAGCATTTTTCTCTAATACACATTTTTTGTAGAATCTGAAGCCTTTTTTCGAAAACTATAAATCGCAGAGATATGATTTTTTCAGGAGTTGTTCATTACACATTGTGGAATATATGGAACTATAATTGTAATCATTACTTATTTAAAGTTTTATCTATAGGGTTTTATGTGATGAAAAAATGTCTTAGTCCTACAACAGTAAGTTCAAGAATTTGTAAGTAAAAAATTAATATGCATAAATGTAATTTATTTTAGTACAGTAGTGATAGTTTCATGCAGTAAAAATTTCAAAGTGATTGCCTCATTAGAATTCCTGTTATGGCTTTCATGCAAAAAGAGCATAACTGTTAATCATAGATTATATATTATTTCAGTAGTATAGATCCCTCCTGCAGCGCTCACAAGCGACCAATCGTGACAAACGACCATTCGAATGACAGAGAATAGACATTAGCAGTGACGAATTGCACTCGAATTTAATAAATATCTATAATTTCTTTAATAAATCACTTTAAAAAATGTACAAAATGTGCGATTTGCAGTTACTGTTGCTGTAGTAAAATACGCTGTCCACGGGCCGCTGTGATGGCTGTTTCATGTAATTTTAACCATCTGAGGTCTTTGCTTTATCCTGAAATGTAAATAGTGTTCTATAATCATTTGGATGAAATAAAAACATAACAACCTTTCTTATTAAGTCTCTCATTGTAAACTTATAGCTTGCCACGGTGGGTGAGTGGATAGCGTGTCGGTCTACTAACCCCAAGATTGCAGGTTCGCCCCTGGCCGTGGTAAGTGATTTGTGAAAGGCGGCAAAAATACGACTCGCATTTCATACGATATTGGCATGTCAAAGAACCCATTTGAATTCAGTAGGCCGTGTTCATAATGGCAAAATTAATCTCGGGAGTTTCCGCCAACACAAAGTTCCTCATTTCTCTACTAGAAAGCACTATAGTGTTCAAGGAGCTTAGATATCTAACCTCCTTGACTTTCATAGTGATTCATGGAACAAGGAAATTCGACATGCAAGCTACCCTCTGGGTGTCAAATTACAAAGCTTGCACCCGGCCACCGAGGCCATACGATATTATTAGTATTATTGTAAACCTATTAGGGAAAGTGTGGTTTATGAACATGTGAGATTTCCCGCACAGGTCCGCTAGTTGCCTTATAATATTAAAGTATATGCCGTACATCTAGGTCTCTAATTATATTTTATTCATTTATTGCAGTTATTTATCTATCTACACAGAACATTTCATGCCTTTAACTCAAAAACTATGGTTGTAATGATATTTTAAGAAAAAGCTTGCATTTCCAAATAGGCGTACATCCCCCTTAAAACGCTCAGCAAATGTGGTTGCAGTGACAAGATGATGATACCAAGACCAACTACAATCCTCACACCTTAATGTAGAAAAAAAAAACATGGCGGCGATGGTTGCCCTACCAATAGCTAAGATCATGTCATCGGGGTTGTCACAGTTCGTGTAAATTATTATTTGTACTCATCTAAGAGCATAAAAGATATCACAAGACGAGACTAGGTTCCGAAGAAATATGCATCAATAATTTAGACTTACCTGAATTAATTTATCTATATAGTGCTGGCCTCGAATTATAGGTTTCTTCGTCTTCACCCAAAGGCAAGCTACAATAGTCTCACTGTTTCTGTGGTTGTGGCCGGCCCCATGGTGTTGGGGTAGCGCGCCTGCCTCTCACCCGGAGGCCCCGGGTTCGATCGCCTGCTCCGTCAGGGATTTTAAAACTGACATGAGGGTTGGAACGGGGTGCACTCAGCCTCGTGAGGACAATTGAGTAGCTGTCTGACAGTGAAGACAGCGCCCCGATCACGAATACCAAGATTAACGGCCGAGGGGACCCGACGCGCTGATCACGCGTCACCCCAATATCTGCAGGCCAAATGGCTGGGCAGCGGTCGCTTGGTCGGCCTTAGCCCGTCATGGGCTGGATAGTGCCAGGGGTTGACTTTTTTGACTTTTTTGACTTTGTTTCTGTGGTTGTATAAGAAGCTTTTTGGCGAGTTATCACGATTTGTATAGCCTATAAGTTCAGTAATTATAGATTAATATTATTAGCATAAAATCAAACAGATTCTGAAATAGGAGAGAAGAAAGTACCCGGTTACTGAAGTGCTGTCCCAGCACATGCAGAGTATTTGTGTACACAATCGGAATGAGAATAGTTGCCTGAAATAATCGAACCAATGCTATATACAATTCAATTAAGACCTCTCGTAGAATTGTCTAAATTCTCGGCTAAAACATCACACAGAATTAGTTGATTGAAATATGCAAAGAAGTCGCCGTGTGGATATCTGAACATAATTATGGAGATTACCACACTCAAAGGACACGATAATATGTTACCATCTAACCTATTAAACATTCGCTGTTACCGTTTGGAATAGTTGTACGCTGGAAATAGTAGATTTAGTAAAGTAGTGTAGGTAGGAAAGCACCATCTCCCTCTTACGGAATTATCGCAGCACACCATCTAGCAATATAAGTACATAGCCTAATTGGCAAGTTACTCACAACACTTTATTACACACATCATAATAAAAAATATCTTGCAAGCTGTAAGAATCACAAAAGTATGAATAATGACGGAACACAATGAGTTCACTGTTTGGCACAGGGGAAACATCTTCCTTAACCGATAAAACAAAAGTTCACTGTAATATTTGGCGTGTATACAAGGCAGTGTAGAACATCTGCTAGACTGGTATGGATTTACGGAGACACATGAAGCTGAGCGTTCAAGATAACGACAACGGTTTGGTCTTGCCGTAGATGCTCATTGCGTTTTCCCTTTACGTACTTAAGTTCGACACTACCGGTACTGAAGTGCACTAAGTTATTATTATATTGTCACTAACTAGCAAATCCTTGCGGTGTATATTCTTGAGACACTTCTATTAATGCTTTAGTCTTAGGTACTTCAACATCTGCAGTAAATCACACAATGCCATCGGTCGACTGAACAATCATCACACAATCGAACCACTCCATAATAAGCGTATTATCTCATATTTACACACGATTGCAGTACATTAACGCGAACTGGACTTAACAGACATACTGAAGACATTAAATATTACATATGAGCAATAGTTTCATCAAACGAAGCTAATCAAAGCTAATATTGTATCCCAGCAACGAATGTAAAAAAAAAAAAAAGTCAACCCCTGGCACTATCCAGCCCATGACGGGCTAAGGCCGACCAAGCGACCGCTGCCCAGCCATTCGGCCTGCAGATATTGGGGTGACGCGTGATCAGTGCGTCGGGTCCCCTCGGCCGTTAATCTTGGTTTTCGTGATCGGGGCGCTGTCTCACTGTCAGACAGCTACTCAATTGTCCTCACGAGGCTGAGTGCACCCCGTTCCAACCCTCACGTCAGTTTTAAAATCCCTGACGGAGCCGGGGATCGAACCCGGGGCCTCCGGGTGAGAGGCAGGCGCGCTACCCCTACACCACGGGGCCGGCTAACGAATGTAAACAAACAATATCTCGGGCTTCAGCAAACGCCATTTTCACCCTTTCGATACCTGCATTAAGGTCTGAGTATTGTAGTTGGTCTTGACTGTACACTGTGTTGCTTCTGTGAGAACGTAGTGAAAGGGACGAATTATTCGACCAACCGATTATCGATTAACTCACAATCGATTTATCATTATATTGTACCAATTAATTGATTTTCAGCTTTGATAATTCGATAAAAAATACTAGTTAGTTATTGTTGTTTTAAGGGACAGAACTACGAGGTCATCCGCCCCTCTTAACACAGATTAAAAAAGGAGGCTTCGGTGGCGTAGTCGGTAGCATGCTGAGCTTCTATGCCCAAGATAGAGGGTTCAAACTCGGCCGAAACCGTCGGATTTTTAAGAGCGTTAAAATCCCTCAGTATGCGTTCCCTCGGAGGGGAAGTAAAGCCGGCGGTCCCATGTCATAGATTTATGGCATGTTAAAGAACCTGCCACTAATTACACCTGTGTGAAGCTAAATTGTATAGGTTAGGAATGTAAACAACGCTCTTAAGTTTCTACGTTCGTTGCCAAGAGCGACTGCGGTGGCGTCTAGTAGCTAAGTTCTGAACTAGGCCTAGTAGTCGTTGACGGTTGCGTTTGGCAGCAAAAGTAGGAACTATTTGAAAAATTCAATGTTGCAGTCCTTACTTGAATAAAAAAACCAGATACACGCACTAATACAGTCAACACAATTAACACCGGTTATCAGACACATTCTACACACACCCAAAGTACACGGGGATACATGACCACGTTGTCGCAGCCCCTAAACTGAGGAACCAACCAACCAACAGATTAAAGAATACAAATTTGGAATTGAATTTAAAATTTAGAGGTGGACACCTAAAATTAATAAAACAGAAAGTTAAATAAAAATAATAATTATAAAAAGTAATGTTGATAACAGCGAGAGACCTTTACAAATATCTTTCGTAACGTAGAGAGGCAGGAATTCTAGCCAAGAAACTATGACCGTTATAACCGCCACCAAGACAGAGAGTTTAGTTTCTCTTATAATTAGGCTGGAAACAGCGAGATGTAGTAAAGTGTGGGAAACAGAGATCGCACGTAATTGGTCTTCTCCGGGCTGTGCTGTGATAAGCTCCAAGGTTTCTAAGCAATTACAGTGTCCGTCCGCTTGGGTCTGCTTCACAATCCTCATGGCGGTGTCTTTCATAATGCGGGCCGCAAAAAGTTCTACTGGAGCCAAGTACACTAACACATTCTTACCACTACGCTATTATTATTATTATTATTAGTTTTAATCGCTTATCCTCCCAGCTCGGCTTCAGCCACGCGCTCGGCGAGGGATCATTCCTCTACCGTCGCAAGGACAATGCCTGTAAGCTGAACACACTGTCAGTAGATACAACTTGGGATGGTGAAAGGCAGGGGCATATATAAGCCCCCACCCCCCCTGAAATGTTGTCACATATAATATTTGTTTATGAATTAAAACATTAAAAGCTGATATACCTATGATGTAGTCTACTATTGTTACTAAGCGACGTTTGGCAACATTGCAAAGCAAGGCGACGTTAGCGCGACGTAAAAAGTGTGACAATTAGTTTGCTCTGATCTTATGTGTAACAAACAACATAACCTCTTATTACTCTCCAGTGCCTTCGCTCTTATGAACGTACCAAGAACAGCAAAAAGTGCCCGTGAAGCGTGTGTCAAAAGTTCTTAGCATAACTTTTATACCCTTATTAAACTTTTGGCAAATTTGCCTGTCTCTGTGGCTACCGCCAAACGTAGTTTGAGTTGGTTGAAAACATACTTAAGAAATTCTACTTCTGAAAACTGACTCAACGGTCTAGCATTGTCATCTATTCACATAGAGGCTACATCTCAATGATGATGAAATTATAAACCGATTTGGCAATATTTACAATATATACACTTATTTAGTTGCAGTATTAGTTGAGATAATGCAACTCGCGATTACCCGTTACATCCAGGAATCGGGGACTTTGTGTTATAGCCTACTCCGTAGAGTCGCTTTATCTCAACTAATAATGCAACTAAATAAGTGTAGCCTACATATTGTAAATATTTTCACCCATATTTTCAGACATAGATTTTATAGCCTAAGTGTAATGGATCTGATGATGATCGCTTGACGATCGAAACTGGTCATCCAAGTGTATTTATTAATCTCATGGAATCTCATATCAGGGCATAACCCATCTCATTTGGGTACAATCGTGTTGACCGACTGAAAAGCACCAAACTTTTGTTCAAGGTAAGACGTGATTAATTTCAAGAAATAAAAAACCCATCGGAAACCCAATCCTAACCTAGCCCATTACTAAAGGCAGCTTTGCATCTTCGTCAATTTAAATTCAACTCCAAAACCTGACATCTGGTGGTCAACTCTTCAAACGTACATGTCCGCTGTTTTTGCTTGCATAAAAGGTTTCATTTCCGTCTTGTATATAATTATCTCGTAGACAACGGAAGTATTTGAAAATAAGTGACTATCGGAATCCCCAGTGCAATAAAACAATTAACTATCGCATGCAGTGCGAGATACTTACCCATAGTTTCTGCTATATATTTCGCCAACTCTGCAAGAACCAAGAACATTTCCCTAAATACTCTCCCAAAAATCACTGTTTAATCAGACCACAGACAGGAAGCGCTTTCCTTTGGATGCGAAAAGTTCCTTCGGCCAACAGCAACTGTGCTTATTGTAGCACTGTACGTAAAGAAAAACGCTTGAAATTAATCTCTTCAGACCCAAGACAATATTTGCGGCTGTTGTTGTTGCTTGAGTCTTCAGTCTTTGCACTGGTTTGATGCAGCTTTCCATGGCTCCCTGTCCTGAGTTAATCGTTTCATCTCTACATAGCTACCACACCCTTCATCAGAGGCAATCTGTTAAACATATTCTAACCTTGGTCTACCCCTACAGTTCTTGTCCTCGACCCTTCCTTCCATAACTAAGCTTACTATTTCTGGACGTCTAAGTATGTGTCCTACCAACCTATCTCTTCTCTTCATTAGCAGTCGCCAGAAACATCCCTCCTCTCCCACTCGTCTTAATACCTCTTGGTTTGCAACCCTATCTACCCATCTGATCTTCATCATTCTCCTGTAATATCACATTTCAAACGCTTCAATTCTCCTCTTTTCTGTTGCACCAATAGTCCAAGTTTCACTTCCATAGAGCGCCACGCTCCAGACAAAGGCTTTCAAAAATGACTTCCTAATAGGCTACCTAAATCTACATTCGATGGCAACAGATTCCTTTTTTGTAGAAATGCTTTCCTTGCCTGAGCCAACCTACTTTTTATATCCTCTTTGCTTCGTCCAACACTGGTTATTTTGCTTCCTACGTGACAGAAGTCCCCTACTTCCTTTAGCCTTACACCTGCCAATTTGATGTCCATAGGGGTTTCTGATTTCTTTCCTCTATTTTTTATACAGCGGAGGAGTAAACATCTATTACTACATCTCCAGATATCTTCCCGACTATTCATTCAGGTAATTTGGTTAATATCAGTACTTAAAGAATTTTGTACCGAAAAGTACCTTTTCTGAATGCTTACCCAAATAGCAATGCTCAGGTTAGAATTCACATAATACAACCCCTGCTGATAAAAAGGAAGTCTAAAGAAGTAAAGCACCGATCTAATAGAAAGTAATGTATACACTCTATGTATAAATAAAATTTATTTTTGTAGAAATCTACAGCATTTACCAGATCTTAAACTAATAACTCAGCCTATATCGTAGCGTACATACAGTGGGGTTAGGCTACTTCTTGTCCTCCTCATCTTTGAACTTGTCACCGTAGAAAGGCATATAAGTCACGATTACCCTCCAATCAGTGAAGTATAGAAGTGCTGCGAATCCCGCTGCTCCATAAAGGGCTGCTGAAGGAATCCAGCGTATTGCCTGCTGTATGTGGTTTGGGCCTATTCGATTTGGCAATAAATTGGCTCTCCCTGCGTACGTACCCGTCAGAATCCTTGAACGTATCCTATTGAACATTACTCATAATAAATCAGAGCAGATGATACTTCAAAAAGGGTTCAAATTTCCACAGCATTGTCACAACACAAAATATAGTGACATAGAAATACTGAAAGATGTTCATAATGTGCGTCACCTCCACACTGGACTCGTTGCGTCGGGTAGAACGCATTCTGGTGGTGATTTCCTCGAAACAGTTCATGAGCGGCCATTTTGCAGGATATTTGTCAGCCTCTGTATCCTAAGAATCTCTGCAGAGTATAAAATGAAATCCCCGATTCTTGGATATAACGGGCAATCTTGAGAACGACTGGATGGATTTTGATGCGGTTTTCACCATTCTATAAAGGATTTCTCGAGGAAGGTTTTTATAGAAAAATATTCTTTTATGACCAAAGGAAGCCGAGCAGAAACGATTTCAGTGAATCGAGTCGAAGAAAAACCAGCCATCCGTGCGCCTTTTAAGCTTACGCTGGATAAACCGTTAAAATATCGATATAGCCTATGAGTGTAAGAATTGTTCAGCATGAAAAGTTCTACAAAAAAGTCCGCGACAGCATATCTCTATCTTTAATACATCGCCCACTATAAGTGTGCCTAAGTTTTAATTTCTTCCAACAATCTCCATTCAGTGGAAAATTAAATAACTAGCTACAGAGCTAGTTTACGAGCTATCGAGAGAGCCTAACACCCCAGATTTGGCCAGCAGGAAACTGTCGAGTCGTGTCGAATTAAGACTTTAGAGAAGAGTATAGCCATAGACGTAATTACGGGGTGGCAAGGGGTGGCAGTTGCCACCCCAGAATTCCCAAACCCCACTTTTTGCCTACAAACAAGTAAAAAATTAGTTTACAGACTTGGTATAATCTTGATTTTGTTTTTAACTGTATCTCTCAGGAACAATTTAATTGCCCAAACAATAATAGCTTTCATTTTCAAAATGATGGCGTAAAAAGTAATAAAACCATTTGCGTGAATAATGGGACTAAGCGATTAAGCGATATAAATGTCACTAGGTGGCAACCCTGTAATATGTAATGCAAAGCAGACATCAGCTGTTGTCTGTCGTTTGCATTTTCGAAAGAGATCTACTCGTACTATTCTACCTGTAACGTGTTGCCTTCATTTTCTTGAAATTTCTAAGTTTCTTTCAGTGAACTATCTGCATCATAGGATTGGATTTCATGTACTGAGACATGGTAAGTTAAATTATTTTCAGTTCAAGTGTCTACCTATTTTATAGGTTAAGTTATAAGCCAGTTTCTCTCACAGCGCACAGAATAGTATAGTGAAGCCAGTGTCCGCAATATTGATGAGGTCTAGACTCTAGAGAAAGCAAAATCACGCGTCTGAGAACGGTCTTGAGTAAAATAAAAGACGGTCATTCACTTACACTGCGGTTTAACACGTTGACTGCGAAATTTGCCCTCATTATGTTCCCAATATACGAACAGAGAAATGCACTAACCGCGAAAATAAAGCGCCACGAAAGTGCCGAGCGCGGGAAACTGAGACCACGCGGAATTTAAACTCGCCACAGAGTCAGCTGTCAGAGAAACATAACCTCAAACGCATAGCATAGAACAAGTCTAGTGTTGTCCAATGTGCTGTAACAAAAAATAAACAAAATATTTTTGCGTTTTTAAGTAACTTTGATATGGTTAGATTTATTTAAATGTTTTTTTTTAAATCCAAACAAATTTTATTTTTTTCTAAGACGTTGCTACTGAAAGAAAAATATTGTGTGCCTGCTTATTTTTGCAGTTTTCCACGTTATTTCCGTTCCTCCATGTTCACATTATCTGCCATATCATATTACAGTTATTATTTCTTGATCTTGTTCTAACGAGAGAAAAATTGCCTCAAAACATACAGTATATTTTCACCGTTCCTCGTGTTGTGTGTCATTTTAAGCCAGCCTTATTTTGTTGTTTATAAACTGAGTCTAATTTTCCCCTCAAATTACACTAAACCCTTTTCTTGAGGTTGATACTATGGTAAAAAAAACTTGCAACTTGTAAAAAAAAATTAACTTGTAGGCCCTATACAACTTTTTATTTACCATGAGACAGACATCTTGTAAATTTTTGAATTGTTGGTGTTTGAAAACAAGTTTAATCCCTTTCTTTTCAGGCTCAGAAGAACAAAAAGGGACAAAGTTCGTTGGTGTCTTACTTTTGCTCAGGCCCACCAAGCAAGAAGAAACAGCGTCTAGAAGATGAACCAACAGAAAAAGATTCTTTGGGACATAAGTCAGAGCCACATCTGCCTACAGAAGAAGTGTTAGGCTCCTCATCCACTCAGTCATCTACACTTACGAAGGGCAGTACTTCGAGTGAGGAAAATTTACCAAGTTCCAGCTGTTCCTCTACTGCAATTGACCAATTATTGTCAATTGGACTGATCAACAAGCGTGATCCTGCCCATGGTCCAGATATGGCCATATTGCATGTTAAAGAAGGATCATTTCAACCACAAGATTTCGTTTTCCCTAAAAAGGATGGAAGAAAGTTTAGGCGTGAATGGTACAAAATGTTTTCTTGGCTGGAATATAGTCCTCTAACCGATAAAGCATTCTGTTTTGTCTGTCGTGTGTTTTACAAGACGGAAAAAAATGCTGAAGACGCTTTAACAATCAGTGGGTTTTCGAAGTGGAAGAAAGCTGTAAAAGTGTTTGAAAAACATGATTGTAGTAATTTGCATAAGACTAGTATGACTAAGTTCACCTCTCTACAAGAAGCATATAGAAGTGGTACTGTTATTGAAAAAGTTAATGAGAAGTACTCCAAAGAAGTTGAAGAAAACCGATTGTATTTAGGAGCTTTGTGTGAATCGTTAATATTTTGTGGCAGGCAATCCATTGCTCTCAGAGGACATGATGAATCAGCAGAATCAAAGAACAGAGGAAACTTTTTGGAGCTGATGGAGCTTCGTTCTAAAGATAGTGATTTGATCAAGAAGTTCTACACTGAGCATCGAAAGAATTTTCAGTACTCTTCAGCGACTTTACAGAATGAGTTACTGTTCATTATTGGAGAACAAATCAAGCTGCACATTGCCAAAGAAGTTAAAGAGTCCAAAGTGTTTGCCGTTATAGCTGATGAGACTCAAGACATAGGAAAGCATGAGTAAGTAGCTGTCGTTTTCAGGCATGTCAACGACAAATTACAAGTTTATGAGTCGTTTGTAGGGTTTTATCGAGCCAAAAAAAACTGATGGTGAAACTCTGGCAAATGAACTAAAGAATATTTTGATTTCACTGGATTTGAATATTAAAAATCTGCGTGCTCAGTGCTACGATGGGGCCTCAAACATGAGGGGTCCATATAAAGGAGTGGCAGCTAGAATTATGGAAGAAGCCCCAACAGCAATGTATATTCACTGCAATGCACATATATTAAATTTGTGCATTGTAAGCAGTTGTACAAGCGTAACATCAATAAGAAATACTTTTTTTGTGCTTCAAAGTCTTTACAACTTTATTGAGAAATCAACTAAACGACATGCTGTTTTTAAACAAATTCAAAACAGTTCCAAAAGCTTTAGTGGTGGAACTGTAACATTAAAGTCTTTAATTGTTACCAGATGGGCTTGCCGTGTTGAAGCAGTGCGGTCTTTGTTAGACAATTTCGAAACAACTTTGAACACTTTACAACAAATTGCACACATAGACCCTGATAGTGGTGGACAGGCCAATGCTTTGTTAAAGAGCATGGAGAATGTCAGCTTTGTGTTTGACTTGCTGTTACTGAGGAGAGTTCTTACGCAATGTGATGTACTGTCAAAAACATTACAAGCAAGCGATGTGACCTACGAAGTTTTGAAATCTGTCAAAATCAGCACAATTGAAGTATTACAATCCTTCAGAACAGATGAATTTTTTAATAAGTTATTTAACCACTGCCCAGAAATCTCTGAGCACTGCGGATTCCAAGCAGCACGCATGCCAAGAAGAGGGAGAATTCCATCAAACATTGGTGGTGGGGATAAAACTCCTTTTGAAACAGTGGAACAATACTACAAGGTTTCAACCCTTTGGCCAGTTATTGACATCCTGGTGCAAGAGATAGAAGCCAAGCTTCAAGAAAACAATCTAGATGTACTGAACCATTTAAGCAAAGTTCTTGGTGCAACTGACGTGGAACTTTCCAGTGTACAGTATTTGTGCAAGTACTACAGTATGGAAAGTGAACTGCTCCTCTCTGAACTAAGATGTTTTTACAACATGGATGAGTTCAAAAAGAAAAAGAGTATTCAAGAAAGAGCTGACCTTGTGGTAAAAAAATCTTTGAAAAGTGTGTTCCCTCTTCTTTTTGAACTGCTCCGCTTATATTTTACAATTCCCATGCACTCAGCATCCTGTGAAAGGTCTTTTTCATGTCTAAGGAGGTTAAAAACCTACACCAGAAACACTGTTGGCCAAGAAAGGTTGTCGTCATTGGCCCTTCTGGCAATTGAAAGGAGTGTTGAAATAGATATTCCCCAAGTAATTGATGTTTTTAACTCAAAACAAAAGAGAAGGCTTCATTTTGTGTAAAATAGTTTTTGTACAACTTATGGTGTTATCAAGTAAAACTTCAATAAAGCATTGTTATTTTAGTATGATGTTTTCTTAATTTATACTTAACTAGGGTAAGCATTAAAATTAATAATTATCAACAACAGACCAAACTTTAAAAAACTTTGTATGGATGGTATTTTTTTCAAACGATTTTGTTGTTGATGTTATTAAAAATAACACATTTTGGTATAACTAGGCACATAAATAATAACACAAATCATTGGTAAAAATGATTTACATTTATGCTGGTATGGTATGTAAAGCAGTTTAAAAAGTGCTTGTAAACTTCAGTTTTAACGCAAAATTTAAAAAAATTCCGGGGGATGGCCCCCGTACCCCTCTTTTGCCTGGGGGGTATTCCATACCCCCCAGACCTCCCAGCAAAACTTGCCACCCCAGTTAAAAAGCTGAAATTACGCCCATGAGTATAGCCTATGTATTTGGAGTTTCGCTGTTTACCTCGGCTTTTCTGAATTGCGTCTGGGACTTGCCGTACGCTGGGTAAACCGTTCAAGATTCCGGACGAAGCCGGGGTGGGTTGCTAGTTAGACCTATATATATACCGGTATATTTATTGCAGCTAATGGTCATATAGCCTAAAGAGAAACCTAACGCAGGGAGCGTTAGTCACTACAAAATTGCATCACGGAAGGCAATCTTCCTTTGCAGTACGTCGCTTGATATTGGTCACAGGGCTCGTTCCACAATTCACATAGGCATGTAGCTTCATTAAAAGGCTCTTTTTCTGTACAGTATATCGTGAAGTGAAATCCATGGACTGCGAAACGCGTCACAGTGTGATGTCTGCTGACTACCAGTCACATTAGCCGCTATGGAGTAAATTTGATCCCGTACATCAACTTGTTTTATTTCGTTTACGTTGCTTTTAGTCAGATGAGGCCATATTAGTTCCATGCCGTAAGTTCAAATCGGTGTCAGTGAGGAAACAAGGAGTTTCATACCAGTATTTTCTCAATGAACTTGGCAAAAACAGTGCAAATGGTTTTTGGAAAGGGTGGTCGTCTAGCAGTAGGCGACAACATTCTGCAAATTAAGACGCCTTCAAGTACTTGGGGGAAGGTAACACTCCAAACAACAGTCAAATCATTTCGAATAGGCTTCACATGAAAGAGAGAGCCGCAGTTGCGACAATAGCAATATCACACAATTATCACTAGGGCTCGGATTTTTAGGTAAATAAATATTTTTTTCTATAAATACATATATTCCTGCTTTTCACTTATAAGCGCATAAAAAGGCATAATATTTACATTTTTTAAAATCAGTAGGCCTATGCTAGATATAACAGTTTATTGAACTTTTGTTCTGTGTTACTTCAACGGGGAAGAACGTGTGAGCTAGGCCTATCTAATCTTCATGCAGAGCGTATGCCAGCTTGCAACTGTGTCATTCTTAACATATCGCCCCGCGCCACTCAGTGTGGAAGCCGGGGATTTCGTTGTCCACAGCCATATTGCACCACGTGCTAGATCTCCCCTTCCCCCCAGCTAGCTGGAACCAGTGTTACTCACATGCAGTTCCTTTCTGGCACTGTGAAGTGTAAGGCAGTTCAACGATGCCTAAAGTAAAAACAACTACAAGTAATCGTATGTGGCAGAATTTAAAGATAAATTTACTTCTGATGGGGACGTTCTGTTCTGCCAACCATGTGGGAAAGCAGTCAAGGCTGAACAGCGATCTCAAGTTACACAACACCTCACGGGCAGTTTTGCGCCTTCAGAAGAAGTGTTTCGCGATAATCGTCGGTCATTTGTGATGGACAACCTGAAGATGTATCTCGTTGTGTATTGTAATGCTTCAGCAGTCAGTGAGACATAGCATAAATTGCATTAGTAAGTACTACATATTGTTTATATTCACATTAATAAACTGAATTATAATTACATAATTTTACTTTTTTGTCACATATTTCAGGTATTTTTAATACATAAAAAATAAATATTTTTCCGATTTTTAGAACCTAAAAATCCGAGCCCTAATTATCACTTGCATTAGCCATGAAATCTTATCTTCACGTATGGGATACAAATACGGGATAACTTAAGCCACCTTCAAACCCTGGAAACTGTGAAAGATAGGTTCATTCAAGCTGCACTAGGGATTTCGAAACACGACCCATCTAGACTTGCATATGAATTAGCACGCGAAACGTTCCCCATGGAAGATCTACGAACTAGGTTCCTGCTGCCATCTAAACAAGAATCGCAATTAAAGCAGAACAGGCAACAGAAGAGACGAGAAATACCATTGAACTGGACTTTTTGTAGCTTTTCAGTCGGTCAACAATGAGAAATACCGACCGAATCCCACGCGAAAAGGAAGAAGAAGAAAACTAAGGGATGCAGGATCTGATCTGGTAATGCTCGAAACATGGCATTTCTTCTTCTTCTTCTCCTCTCCCCAGGGGCTCACAACTTGTGGGACGTGGGTTGGCGACCACGGTACCCCAGCTGAGTTCGGCATTGCTTCCACTTACTTGTGCTGGGCTCTTCTCCGTTGTTATTTTTCCTCTCGACCTCCCTTGGTGAACTCTTTGCTGTTTTCCGACCCCGACGGTATTATGGTATCAGGGGCCTAGGGAGTCTTTCACTTTTCCGCCTTAATTGGCCCTTGTCCCATCTTTCCTGATCCCTAATTCTTCGAGGGGTCAGACCTCTTGTTTCCTTTTGATTGTACCTCCTGCCTTCTGCTCAAGGCCCTCAAGGGGGCAGCGTGTGTGTAGCTCCACCACTTCTGGTGCACCCTCAAGGGCTCACGGCTGGCGAGTTGGCGAGTTGGGGCTTCCTGAGCTGGATCCCGTTTTTCTCCTTCTTCCATTCCCTTTGGAGTAGTCCCTCTCCTCTTTACCTTTCCTGGCTGTCCTTTCTTCCAAGTCCCTTAATTCTCATTCTTTAGGGGTTGAGGGCATTTCCTTCCCTCCTGTCTTTTGATTCCCTTATTCTTATTTTTGTTTTCCATTTTCTCTTTAGGTTTAGTAGCATTTCATTTACATGTTCATTATCACCCAAACCATTAGGAGCCGATAACCAAGATGTTAGGCCCTTTAAAACAACAATTTTCCTCTGCTTCTTCTTGTTCTGCTTCTTCGTCTTCTTATTCTCTATCTTCTTCTTCTCTTGGGCTGCTGCTTCTTCCTCTTTAGTCCGTAACTACAGTAAGTTATATATAAATCTTAATCACATGTAATTAATTTCTAGCAATTTTTCACATATTCCAGGGGCAGATGGCCTCGTAGTTCCGCTCCTTAAAACAACAATAACTAACTTTCACATATTCGCTTACTGAAAGCTACAATATTAATTGTCCTCAAAGCTCGCTGACTCAGAGTTAGTTTTACGAGCCATGATATTCAGTGGTGTAGCATTTCTATTATCCGCGTCAGGGCCAATCTTTCTTGTTGGCCGTGCAGGGTGGCTACCAGAGATGGCGCAAGGTCATGAAGAAGAAGGGCAGACAAAGAATGGAACCCCATGGGAACTTGCTTCTGACAAGCACTTCCTCCTACTGTCTAGTTCCCAGCGTTTCTAAATATTGACACAGCTAGCGATCACGCCCATCCGCCTGACAGTCGTACACTCAGCGCTAATTGCGCTTCCATTCTGGATACTGATAACAAATAACACTTTCGTCAACTCTTATTTCACTTATTTTTGTTAATATTTGTTTTGATTATGAGATTATGATTAATTTTTTATTTACTGTATTCATTCTTTTGGAAATGTTGAAATGGTTTTCACTAAAGCTCAGCAATATTTCTAGGTTTATGCCGTGTCTTGTGTTTCGCCTAGGACACTAAGCTGGCTCATCAGCGGACCTCGGCATGGACCTAGAAAAATTGCTGAGTTTTTATTCACTGACGTGAAAGCCATTAAGTTATACCATCTTTTTGGTTTTCACTAATTTTTGACTAATTTGGATTGTTTTCTTTTTGAAGAATGACTAATTTTTTGGACATTTTGAGACTTTTTGACCATGTTTGATTGTTTTTTGTTTTTTTATTTTTTATTTTGACTAGTATGGATTGATCTTGTTTTTTAAGATTTCAAGTATTTTTTCCTTTTTCTACTTTTTGAGCTTATTTTTTTTACAAAAGTTAACTAATTTTGATTGTTTTTTTAGAGTTTTATGCATTTTGACTAATTTTAGGACTGCCAAACTGGTGGGAATGGACAAAAGGGAGAAGTAAGCGGAGCTCATGATCAGTGCGACGTGGGTTGGCGACCAAGTGACCCAAGCTGAGTCTGGTATTTCTTTCACTTACTTGTGCCAGGCTCCTCACCTTCATCTTTCCTGTCGACCTCTCTTGGTCAACTCTAGTTCTTTATCGTCCCAAACCAAACCAAATCCTGTGGTACTACAGCCCATGAAGGGCATTACCCTACCACGTGACCACTGCCCAGCCATTTGACCTGCAGATTATGGGGTGACGTGTGGTCAGCGTTTTTGGTCCCCTCGGCCGTTAATCTTGGTCTCCGTGATCAAGCGGGTGTTGCCGCACTGCCAGACAGCGACTCAGTATTGTCCTCAATAGGCCGAGTGCACCCCGTTCCAGCCCTCACGTCGGTTTCCAAAATGCCTGACGGAGCCGAGATTCGAACCCGGCGCCTCTGATTGCGAGGCAGGCGCGCTACCCCAATACCACGATGGTGTTAGTGTATCCATGTGACCTACGGAGGCTTTCACATTCCCGCCTCAATTGGCCTTTGTCTCTACTTTCCCGATACCCTCATTCTTCGAGGGGTCAGACCTCTTCTTTTTCTTTTCATGATATCTCCTGCCTTCCGTTCAAGGCCCTAAAGGAGGCAGGGTGTGTGAATTGCTACACCCCCAAGGGTTCATCGGTGGTGAGTTCGGTATTTGGCGACCCCAATGGATTCCTGAGCTGGGTCCGTTTTCCTTTATCCATTGCCTCTGGGGCGGACCCTCATCTCTTTCCTGTCTGCCTTTCATGGCTTTTCTTCCCTTGCAGGTCCTTCTGTCCTCATTCTTTGAGGGTTGAGACGATTCTTTTCCTCCTGTCCTTTGTTCTCCTTACTACTTTCTTAGAAATTCCTTCATCTAGTACGTAAGTTAATGATTGTAGTTTTAGTAGTTTACATTTTCATCATTTTCACAATCACCCAAACGATTAGGGGCCGATAACCTAGATGTTTGGTCCCTTAAAACAACAATTATCACATAACAGCTTAGGCTTTCACGGCCGGCGTTCATAATTAAGTAGGCTACAAGTTTTCGGGCTTGTAGGCCGTGGTCCAGACAGGATATCTCCCGACGTTTCACCGGAAACTGCGTCCGGCAAGGAAAGGAGCGGAACCCTTGATAATGCCAGACGCAGTTTCCGGTAAAACGTCGGGAGATATCCTGTCTGGACCACGGCCTACAAGCCCGAAATACTTGTACTTAACAATTATCATCATCATTAACTCCGGTTTCTTCACTGGTTTGATGAAGCACTCCATGTCTCCCCGTCCTGAGCTAATCGTTTCATCTCTACATAGCTACACAGCTAACATCAGAGGCAATGTGTTTAATTATTCTAACCTTAGTTTCACCCTACAGTTTTTGTCCTCGACCCTTCCTTCGATAACTAAATTTGCTATTCCTGGGTGTCCTAGTATGTGTCCTACCAACCTATCTCTTCTCTCCTTTCCCACAGATGGCTACGGTGGCGTAGTTGGTAGCATGCTGAGCTTCTATGCCGAAACGCGGCCGAAATCGTCGGATTTTATAAGAGCGTTAAAAATCCCTCAGTATGCCTTCCTTCGAAGGGGAAGTACAGTAAAGCTGGTGGGCCCTTGTTATAGATTTATGGCATGTAAAAGAACTTTCCACTAGCTACAATTGTGTGAAGTTTAATTTGTAGATTAGATCTGATTAGGTCCCATCGTTCGCAGCCAGGTGCCGGTTGCGGTGGCAACTAGTAGCCAAGTTCACAGCTAGGTGTCATTGAAGGTAGCATTTGGTAGCAAAAGTAGGAACTACTTGGAATTATCGTCTGCAGTCTTTAGCTGAACCACAGAGAACGCACACTAATACAGCCATCACCGCTTGAGGGTTCTATCTGACTTGAAGTTAATTTTTCAGGAGAGTGTTTGAAGTTTGGAATTGCATAAAATATGTAGTATTGAAGCTAGCTCTTTGCGAAGTATTTCAAAATGATGATACAAGGATCTACTTTAATGAATTAACACCAAATTTAGCAATTACGTAGAGAACATAGGTTTTTTAATGGTATATTCCAAAGTTTGCATGCAGATAGAACTTTTTGGCTCTAAAATTTGCATAAGATGTTGGAGTCATAAGGTTCTTCATTTCTAAATTGCTTTGTAGAACTCTACATCGACAGAGGGCATCCATTTCATCACGGAATGGATATCTGTAGTCTTCTCCTTGGAAAATTTCCTCCATGATATAGAACAGAGGTTCCCATTAGGAATTTTTCTCGGACACCCTATAGCGATCGTTCTGCAAGCACGGACCCCCTGCTCCAAAAGTCAAGACATAAAATATTTAAATTGCTAATGGGAACCTCTATCTTGGAGTACTGTGCTCAATTATTTGTATGTTAAGATTAATTTATTTAATCCTATTACATCATCTAATTTTCTTAAGTCGTAAAGGTAGGTAGTGCTACAGACCTAAAAATAACAATGCAGTGGTTGAGAATGAACAAGTCCTATTTATTATCCTTTTGTTAAGAGCACAAATGTGTAAATCGGGCTGGCGTTCAATAAGACCAACGTAACCTATTTTTTCCGAAATGATTTCTCGAGGTCGGGTTGCAATTTCAAAATGTTCACCCTGATATCAGGCCCCATATCTAGTCTATTTCTATATTTGCTTTTCATTACGCACATTGTGGAAAAAGCTTGTCCGCACAACTAAGTTGTTACGAACAGAAGAATAATTTTTATTGCCTTATCGCTGATTCCCATGTCGTCCTATCGAGCTGTCACCAAGAAGTATGCTAGCTTTTTCTTTTTTTCATTAAACATTATCTTCATTTCACCACTTGAGGTCAATTCAACGAGTTGGTGTGTTCCTCCTCTGATAGTAGCTGAATATTTTCAAGTTTGAGATTGGTGCTGAATTTAACTCAAGTCCAGCAGTTATCACCATCGGGCTCAGGAAAATATTCCCGAAAAGTAGTTGCAAGACTACGAGGGAGGATGATCTGTTATATTTTCTTCACCTCGCAAGGCAAACCTTCGTTATATGACTGCATTAACGTTTTATTTTTTTGGGGGAGGATAGGCATATGAGCCATTTTGGACCCTTGCTCCCTAGATATTACACTTGTTTTACAATCGCACTGATCTTGTCTTCAACTCTGAAGACATCAACGTAGTCACCTTGCAAACTCAAATTCAAAACATTTAAGTGTTCAAACACGTCAGCCAAGTAAGCAGTTCTGCAAAGCCAAGAAATGTCATTGAGCAAAACCTCATGTATCGCCCCAAGAAGAAAGATCCGTACCTCATCTTTCATCTTGAAGAACCTCGTTAAAATCCTGCCCCTTGAAAGCCATCGCACTTCAATATGAATGTGAAGCTGCCCATGTTCGCTACCGATGTCTTTGCAGAGCAATGCAATAATAACCTGCATGTAAAGGAGCTGGTTTTGACATTGTTTATTATTTTCACTACTTCATTGAGGGTGTTCTGCAACAGATCAGGCAGTCTTTTGGTTACTAATGCCTCCTGGTGAATAAAAGCAACGTGTCCAATGTGTACGGCAATGAAGTTAAAAAGGTAGCTCCAGATATGAAGGCCCTTCCTGCATCCGGACAGAGCTTTCGCGCCATCTGTAGACAGATCCACACATTTCTTCCAGTCGATATCATGTTAATTACAATAATAATTCAGACCTGTGAAAATATCGTCTGCTGTTGTGTGTATTAGCTCACAGGAAAAAATGAAATCTTCATATATTTCGTCATGACATAAAAAAAACACTAAAACCAACATTATCGCCCTTTTTGATATGTCGGTACTACCATCCAACTGCAGAGCAAACTTGTCACACATGTGGAGGCTTGCCAACAACATCTCTTCAATATTGCTTGACATAATTATCTGTAATTCGCATTTGCACAGTATTTTTAGACAACTGGACGGTACTTACAAGCTTTTCGGCATCATCGCCCAGCATTCTCTTGCACAAAATAATTGCTGAAGGTACAATGAGCTCTTCAGCAATTGTATGGTTTTTGGCACGTTTTGCGACAAGATAAGGTACCGTACTTCGTATGTTGCAAACGTTGAATGTTCATTCACATTTGCACCAGAACCTTTGGTAATTACTTTCTGGCATGATTTCAGTTCGGCATTGAAGAATTCAATGGATTTACCTTTGTGCTCCGAGTGTTTGGATTGTACTGTAGATGCCTCCGGAGGTTTACATGTTTCATACTCTCGTTGGCAAGGGTTTCAAAGCACTTCACGCATTGAGGCTTAGGGCAATCTTCAGGTCCACAATACGTTAAGTCAATTTCCAAACATTTTATGTCGTATTTTCTACTTTTTGCAGTAGGCTTACTCTTTGAATGGCTAGGCTCAAGAGAGGCAGCAGGTGGCCCATTCACTTCCTTATTTATAACCACAGATTTATCTTCGTCACTATCTGTAGCAGTGGCCCTACTTCGTTTAAAAGATCCACTCTTCAACCAACGATCCATATTCAATGGAATTTATTAAAGCAATTTAAAGTTTCTACTTTCAAAACTCATGTAAATACAGTGTGTAAATACAGTATTTAAACACACAAAATGGCTGCGGAGCAGAACACAGAGAAACAGGAGCAGAACGCTCTCTAGCGGGAAACTTGAAACGCTCAAATTACGTTGCGCCACATATGAGTGCACCACTGGTACTGTGGGTGGAAACGCATATTATTATTATTTTTAAGGAACTCTTTGCACTTTCTCCGTATTCCATTTCCATTATTGCGTTACTTCTTGACGACTCTTCGCGGACCCCCTGGGCAACCGTCGCGGACCCCCTGGGCAACCGTCGCGGACCCCCTGGGCAACCGTCGCGGACCCCCTGGGCAACCGTCGCGGACCCCCTGGGCAACCGTCGCGGACCCCCTGGGCAACCGTCGCGGACCCCCTGGGCAACCGTCGCGGACCCCCTGGGCAACCGTCGCGGACCCCCTGGGCAACCGTCGCGGACCCCCTGGGGTCCGCGGATCACCTAATGGGAACCTCTGATATAGAAACTCTTGCTTCTGGAAGTCGGATTGGTACTATGTTCTGTTGCTGATTGTTGATGGGTGGGTGAGTGGATAGCGTGTCGGTCTACTAACCCCAAGATTGGAGGTTCGCACCTGGCCGTGGTAAGTGATTTTTGAAAGGAAGCAAAAATACGACACGCATGTTATACGATGTTGGCATGTCAAAGAACCCATTTGAATTCAGTAGGCCGAGTTCATAATGGCAAAAATAATCTCGGGAGTTTCCGCCAACACCAAGTTCCTCATTTCTCTACTAGAAAGCGCTATAGTGTTCAAGGAGCTTAGATATCTAACATCTAACCTCCTTGACTTTCATAGTCAAGGAACAACGAAATTCGACATGCAAGCTACCCTCTGGGTGTCAAATAGGAAAGCTTGCACCAGGCACCCTAGGCCATACGATATTATTATTATTATTATCAGTCCTGATGGTTCTACACTTCGATATCTTGACTTTATTACACTCATGAGTACCGTGACTTGTCTTAAAGTACACACTGAACAGGTCTGCTCAAAATTTCAGCTGCGATACCTGCAGATAGATACGGTAATTGACTATACTGAAACAGTTTCGTTTGAATCCGGTAGTCACGGAAATCGGATGCTCTCATCTAAAGTGCATGGTATGGTGACCTCCTGTTGCAAGAGAGAAGAGTTCTTGTTACTAAAACTGGAGACCATACCTCTGATAACCACAAAAACGTATTTATGTTTGAATGGATGTTGTCAACCTCCTGAATGCAAGAATGCCCCGGTGTTGAAAATTTCATGGGGATTTCCCTTATGTGGATATTTTTTGAAGAAAGCTAGCCAAAGCAAAAGAAATCAGTGAGTTCCTATTCTGAGGAACACAGCTATCACTCCAAAGAATATATTCCCTTACTTCCGGTTGAAACATTTTTAATACTTTAATTACAGCACTTGCAATGCCATTTCCATATCTGCCGCACAGTGCTTCTTGCCAAATAGTACAATAGCCATGCTTATTCCTCGATACATGAGCAGCAAGCGATCAGCTTTCTTTTATAAAAGAAGCAACTAACATTTGCACGAGGTAAAGCTATCACATTTTGTAGATCAAAGCATATCACCATAGCATTACTTCGTCTGTCATGTTCTCTTTCCTGTCGCATGAATGATTTCTCTTCTAAATGATTATCGAACTTCGTTGACAAACCCTCAGTGACTAGTTTCTCTTTTCGCCATGATAAACTCCTCACAAAGGTCACACCGATGGGATTTTGGTGCTAAGAAGTCCAGATTATATTCAGTGTTATATATTGAAAAGTACGTTGACAGTGTTACCGCTTCTGTATGCAAACTTCTTTATACATATATCTCATACATTCTAGTTACACTTAAATCAGGACTTAAATATTCCTGCGACTCTGCCCTTGGAAATGATTCAATGTGCTTTCTAACAAAATCTTTACAAATTTTGGAAATCCTCTCTTTTTTTCTTTCCTCTCTCGTTGGATTTTTGAATTCCCGGATGTTTTATCTTTGTTAAAATGTACATTGTATATTACTTTTTGACTGACCAACAAGGTCTCTTGCATACTCTTCTTACCTGCGTGCCATTCACTTGTAAAAAGTAAGAGAAATACTTAAGTTTCCTATGGTCAACTTTAATGGTCCTGGGAGAAGACTTACACTCGTAGTTTTGTAAAATATAATGTTTTTCACATATCTTGCAGTGAATAAAATAAAATCATTATGGAATTTCGGTCATCTTTAAAAATCATATGAAAGCACTTAAATTTGCACTTACAGTCTTCGTGTTTTTCTTCCTTCGCAGTCTCTTTTGAATATTCTTTTTCCATTGTTGAGGGTTATGCTTTCTCTTCCTGGACTTCTTACGAGTTATAAGTTAGCCAAACAGATGAGATGAGATAGAAGTGATCAACTCCAAACAGCTGATCCAGTGTGAACTGTAGGCTATACCAACATTCTGCAGATAGAACCATCTGGTTCTCAGCCTTGTAAACTTTTGCAGATAGGATCAAATTTACCTGCTTATTGACAGGAAATGGTAAATGATACGGATGTTGACGTCATGGATAACGATAGTTCATATCTCCCAGTACCATTTACAGCTTGCCACGGTGGGTGAGTGGTTATCGTGTCGGTCTACTAACCCCAAGATTGCAGGTTCGCTCTTGGCCGTGGAAAGTGATTTTTTGAAAGGCGGCAAAAATACGACACGCATGTCATACATTGTTTGCATGTCAAAGAACCCATTTGAATTCAGTAGGCCGAGTTCATAATGACAAAATTAATCACGGGAGTTTCCGCCAACACAAAGTTCCTCATTTCTCTACTAGAAAGCACTATAGTGTTCAAGGAGATTAGATATCTAACCTCCTTGACTTTCATAGTCAAGGAACAACGATATTCGACTTGCAAGCTACCCTCTGGGTGTCAAATAACAAAGCTTGCACCCGGCACCCGAGGCCATACGATATTATTAATATTAGTACCATTTACACCGAAAAAAACAAAATCCTTAAAAAGTGTAGATAGAACCCTCTGGTTGTCACCTCACGGTGTCCGGTTATCAGACAGATTCTACACACACCGCGCTACATGACCGCGTTGTCGCAGCCCCTAAACTGAGGAACCAACCAACCATCTTCTGGTGAATCGGCTGAGATGACAATGTCATCTACAAATGTCAGAATAGAAATGATTTCTCCTTTAATTTTTTCAGATGGTTGCGAGGCTCAGCGGTAACGTTCTCGCCTGCTGTTCTCATGGTTGCAGGATCGAATCCCGGCGCAGTCAGCTGGAATTTGAGGGTGCGCAAATGTGAGAGAGCCGTGTCAGTAGATTTACTGGCACGTTAAAGATCCCTTTTAGGGCGAAATTCCGGCTCCCTGACGTCTCTACAAGCCGCAGTAACTTAATTAAAAGGACGTAAAACCAACAACATTATTATTAGCCTATTAGGCCTATCATTATCTTATTCATTTAGCTTCCCCGTAGCGGAGTCGTGCTCGTTAAATCGTGCACCACGGCCGTGAGGGTAGTCAGGAGAACGTAGGTTTGAATACTGGCGTTGACAGCGGCTATTCTCCCATGTTTCTTCCATACTGCCTCCAAGCAAGAAAGAAAGCTTTTAGTTTTACGTAACTGTTAATCATGGGACCTTATTTTACAAGATGATGATAATTGTTGTTTTAAGGGGCCTAACATCTAGGTCATCGGCCCCTAATGCTCTGGGTGATAGTGACTGCCTTACGAACTAGAAGAGGAAATGGGAAACAAAAAGGAGAACAATGAAAATAAAAGACCCTCGAAGAATGAGGATTGAGGGACTTGGAAGGAAGGCGAGACATGAAAGGCAGAGAGGAAAGGGAAAGAGGAGACGGACTGCCTCAAAGAGGGAAACGGGCCCAGCTCAGGAATCCCTCAGGGTCACCAAATCCCAAGCTCACCAGCCGCGAGCATGTAGCATTATCCAGGGTGAGGCTACATACACTCTGCCTCCTTGGAAGCCATCAGCAGAAGGCAGGAGATAACATGAAAAGAAAATGGAGGCTGACTCCTCGAAGAATGAGGGTATCAGGAATGATGTGAAAAGGGCCAATTAAGGCGAGAAATTGAAAGACTCCCTAGGCCTCGGACACCCTTATACCATCGGGGTCGGAAAAGAGCAAGTGTTGGCCAATGTAGGTCGACATGAAAGATAACAGTACAGTGGAAGTAATGCTGAAATCAGCTGGGGTCCCGTGGTCGCCAACCTACGTCCCTCAAGGTGTGAGCCCTTGGGGGATTTGTTATGTGGAATCCGTAACACAGGACATAGCATTTCACTTCGACAATCTCACATGCATTAACTGGGAATTGAACCCGGTCCACACTTTGGTGAGAGGCCAACAGCTAGACCGCTGCGTTACCACGTCCCTAAACCTCCAGGTAACTGCCGTTATATTACCTTACTTCAAGTCCCGGTTTACCTACCTCATTGCTGTCTCTAGAGGCGTGATTGTTTCGCACTAATTTTAGCGTTTTTCGCGAAATAGATATTGCTGTATCGCTTATTCTAAAATTAACCATTAAAGATTTCATTATTGTGTTTATGAATTATTTATATGAATGGTAGATGTATAAATTACTAGTATGCATCCAATATTATCTTATTATATTCCTGACTTTGCATTAATTTCAATGCTAGCAGGGACTGAATTATTCAAGTTGTTGAATCTTTGTTCACTCTTCACTTTCTTTTCATGCATAATCTTGAAACAAAATGTCAAGCTCGTTATTCGCTACAGATTTCGCTGTAATATCGCGCTTATAGCGAAATAATCGAATTTCACTTTAAAATGGCCTTATCGCCTTAATTCGAGAACACAATATCCTAATTTTCTTACCCAGAAACATATGATTCGTAAAGACATCGCCAAATCGCTTCAAAATATGTTTTATCGTGTTTATCGTTAATACGAAAAAATCATGCCTCTAGCTGTCTCTAATACTGTTACACACACGACTACAGTCATCGTAGGTTTACAGATTATTATCAGATAAGTTCAACATATGGGTCTGATAACCAAGATGTCCCAAAGTCCTTTAATGATACAACAACAACTTTAGTTTAGCTGATCTTTGAATTTTGGTAATTTCATTTAGGGATTTTTTCGTGAATTCTTACTCTGATGTTGACTGACGGTCGCAAAGCAAACACTGTGCGGGAGATAGAAAACAAGAGAAATGAGACATGAACCATTATTGTAGTCTGACTCATGATCCCTCCCTACAAGAAGAACCTTGAACCAATCAAGTAACATCACAGCCGACTCGATCCGACACGTCGCGCCGCTTTCCTCCTTTCTACACAGCCTTGACAATCGCTCACCAGACACATGAAGGACACAATGATGATGATGATGATAATTGTTGTTTTACGGGGCCTAACATCCAGGTTATCGGCCCCTAATGGTTTGGGTGATAGTGAAACATGAGATGAGAATGTAAACTATAACTAATACTAACTACAGACTTACAAACTAGAAGAAGAAATGATAAACATATAAAGGATGAGGCAAACAAAGGACAGGAAGATAAGAAATGCCCTCAACCCTCGAAGAATGAGGATTGAGGGACTTGGAAGGAGGGAGAGCCATGAAAGGCAGATAGGGAAGGGAAAGATAAGAGGTCCCACCCCTAGGTCAGAAGAAAACGGGGACAAAACGGACCCAGCTCAAGAATCCCTCGGGATCACCAACTCCCAAACTCACCAGCCGTGAGCCCCTGAAGGTGTAGCAATATCCAGGGTGCACCAGAAGTGGTGGGGCTACATACACCCTGCCTCCTTGAGGGCCTTGAGCAGTAGGCAGGAGATATTATGAAATGGAAAAGAAGGCTGACCCGTCGCAGAAGGAGGGTATCAGGAAAGATGAGAAAAGGGCCAATTAAGGCGGGGAAAGAAGAGACTCCCTAGGCCTCGGATACCCTAATACCGCCGGGGTCGGATGAGGACAAGAGTTGACCAAGAGAGGTCGACAGGAAAGAAGACGGAGAGGAGCCTGGCACATGTAAGTGGAAGCAATGCCGGACTCAGCTGGGATCCCGTGGTCGCCAACCCACGTCCCACGAGATGTGAGACCCTGGGGGGAGCACTCAGTGAAAGAAGGGGTTAAGTCACAACGTTCAGTCAATGGCGTTTAAGCAGTTTAACTCTGTTTGTTGTTGTTTGAGTCTTCAGTCTTTTGACTGGTTTGATGCAGCTCTCCATTCCTCCCTGTCCTGAGCTAATCGTTTCATCTCTACATAACTACCACACCCTACATCTGAGGCAATCTGTTTAACATATTCTAACCTTGGTCTACCCCTACAGTTCTTGTCCTCGACCCTTCCTTCCATAACTAAGCTTGCTATTCCTGGGTGTCTTAGTATGTGTCCTACCAACCTATCTCTTCTCTTCATTAGCAGTCGCCAGAAACATCTCTCCTCTCCCACTCGTCTTAATACCTCTATGTTTGTAACCCTATCTACCCATCTGATCTTCATCATTCTCCTGTAACACCACATTTCAAATGCTTCTATTCTCCTCTTTTCTGCTGCACCAATAGTCCAAGTTTCACTTCCATAGAGCGCCACGCTCCAGACAAAGGCTTTCAAAAATGACTTCCTAATACCTAAATCTATATTCGATGTCAGCAGATTCCTTTTTTGTAGAAAAGCTTTCTTTGCCTGAGCCAACCTACTTTTTATATCCTCTTTGCTTCGTCCATCACTGGTTATTCTACTTCCTAAGTAACAGAAGTCTTCTACTTCCTTCAGCTTTTCACCTGTCAATTTGATCTCCATAGAGGTTTCTGATTTATTTCGGCTGCATTCCAGTATTTTTGTTTTACATTTATTAATTTTCATCATGAATTCTTTCTGTAAGACGGAGTCCATACCATTCAAAGACCCATTCAAATCCTCAGGCTTGTCGGCCAAGATGACTATGTCATCAGCAAATCTCAGAGTTGAAATTATTTCTCCTTGAATCTTCACTCCTACTTTAAATTTTTCTCTAATTTCCTTCATTGCTTGTTCAATGTAAAGATTGAAAAGTATGGGTGATAAGTTGCAGCCTTGCCTTACACCTTTCTGAATACCAGCTTCTCTCTCATGTCCTTCAACTCGAATGACTGCTGTCTGGTTTCTGTATAGATTGTATATCACCCTCCTATCCCTGTACTTTATTCCAATAGATATCAAAATGTCAAACAATTTAGTCCAATCAACGTTATCAAAAGCCTTTTCTAAGTCTACAAAAGCCATGAACGTTCTCTTATCTTTCCTTATTCTACCTTCCAAAATCAGCCTAAGACTTAGTACAGCTTCCCTTGTTCCTACATTTCTCCTGAAACCAAACTGGTCTTCACCCAACTCCGTTTCTATCTGGCTTTCAATCCTCTTGTAAATTATCCTAGACAGGATCTTTGAAGCATGAGTAATCAAGCTGATTGTACGGTAATCTTCACATCTGTTTATCAAATTTATTTTCAAAAACAATAAACAGTTATTTGTTTGCTTTCCTGTATAATTTTTAAACCATTTTTACTTATATTTTGAGTAAATAAACCATTGCATGGTTGGAAGGATAGGCCTCAACTTTGTATCTCCAACTACATCCTGACACCCTGCCGTTAGGAGATCCCATCAAATGAAAATGAAGAGATCTGACCCCCTGAGGGAATCAGGAAAGATGATACAAGGGCCAATTAAGGCGGGGATGTAAAAGACACCCTAGGTCTCGGATACCCTAATAGGCTACTGTCGGGGTAGGAAGAGAGCAAGAGTTGACCAATGAAGGTCGGCACAATTAAGTGTAAACGATGACATATAGTCGCTAATCTACGCTCCACTAGTTGTGATCTTCTAGGATTCGAACTCGTGGAAACCGCAGTAACTTCACACTTACAAAGCTAACAGGTCACGACGCGAAGTAGCGTCGCCATGTTACTGGTGTCATTGGAAATGCGATGCGACTATCCAGGTAATCAATTGAATGTGTTTGCTGTAGTAAGCTGCTCTTTGTAGGCTTGACAACATCAAGAATACTGTAGTGGGCGGGTGTTGTTTGCGCACGGAAACGAATTGAGCAGCCTCCCAGAGTTCACTGGCTTTGTTCAAACTACTAGCTTTGTGTAGGTTGAGGAAATTGTTGAATTAATTACCTGTAATAATACCGTAATATAACGGTTTAAAAATGTGGATTTTCTTCCTAAACGTAGGCCTATATACAGTACCTTGATCACCAAATTTGGAAATATCTCGCAAATAGATAAATTCAACTGTTAAGGACAACGTATTCAGCCAACGGAGAAAGAATTGCAGAATTACAAAAAACAAATAAAATTAATTACCTGGAATAGATCTAATAAATCATCCTTAGACTATCACAAAACGCAAAATTACTGTCGTCAAACCACAGGCATTTAAATTTTGATAATATCGGGGGCAGATCACAAATCATAAACATCGCGAGACAAGAGAGGAAACCCCTCAGAAGAATCTTAGGACGAAAGCAGCGTTATCTCACTCATTATTGTAAGTAAGTTAGAGCTGGTACAACAGTCTACGCCACTGGATTGGGTTTAAATCACCGGTATTATTAAAAGAAACGATATTTCACAAAATACCATGACATTTCCAGAAACAAACAAATAAAATCAGATTTAATGGGATATCAATATCGGGTTGAGCAGAATTTGCCAGCCTAGCCATTCCTTTGGATTTCTGTTTATCAGGGAGTTCGATTTCCAATGAGACGTTCTCCACGAGCCTTTAGTCGCCTTGTGAATTATAGAGCTGATACCAGCACAAGTTCCAAGACAAAGCGATGTACCTTCATGCGAACATACTACAGTCTTCCGATGCGGGATTGTTCTACTACACAATGTCTTAAATCCAAAATTGTTGGTATAACAGAAATGTAGATATCCTGTATTCATATTCATTTTTAAATATTGATACTTCTGACACGAATAAAGAAAGATTTAATGTCTATTTCTATCATCTCACGCTTTATTGTGTTCCTACACAGCATATATCACCCGTTAAAGTAGACCATCCGGTAGAAGGAGAAAAGTTGAAAGACATTAAGTCACTTTTAAATAGGTTAGGCATTTCTGAAGTGGGTCATGATTTGTATTGTTAGCAAGTAGGCTACAAACAATGAACAAGTAGGTTCACTTAAGTGGTTGCTAGTAGGAGAGGGCCATAAGCCCTAACTAGGAAATAGGCCTAACTAACTAACTGAAAATGAAAATCCACAGCCTGTTTCCAGTCTCCGACCGGGTCAGGAATGGAATGAATGAAGTCCGCATCTAGCGGCGAGGATATGAACTGTACCGGGTGCCGAAGCCTGTCGCACTCCCCTGGAGCAATGATTAACTGCATGACAGATGAAATGAAATGATAGTGGAGAGTGTTGCTGGAATGAAATTTGTGACAGGGAAAACGGGAGTACCCGGAGAAAAACCTGTCTGCCTCCGCTTTGTCCAGCACAATCTCAGCAATCTAACATGGAGTGACCGGGATTTGAACAACGGACCCAGCGGTGAGAGGCCGGCGTGCTTCCGCCAAAGCCACGGAGGCTCTATTACTAACTAACTAAATAAATAAATAAATATGACTATAATTCTTGTTTTAACATCTGGGTTATCGGCCCCTAAACAAAAATAATAAGTAAATAAATAAATCATAAATCTTCTGCGCAGTTGAGTGCGTGTTTCTAACTAAGAAGACCCCGTAAGGGCCCTCGAGGTACAGGAAAGGACATTCTTGCGGAAAATAGTGGGACCAAGGATCTTTCCAGATGGAAGACGATGGTACAAACCAAATTGTGATATCTACAAACACCACGAGAAGGAGACGCCTGGGTTTCTACAGCCACCTGTACAGAATGGACCACCCCACCACAGAATGTCTTATAAGATCTTCAAGGTAGCCAAGAAGGGTAAAGCCACTGGGTCCTTGTCGATCAAACAAATTGAGAAGGATCTTGCAGAACGTAATATTCAGCAAGACACAATAAATGACAGTAGTCTGACAGTTGAAACCAGACCTTTCCTCACATCCATTATAGAAGTTAACCACAACGCGTCCAGGAAATGGTCCGAGGAACTTAAGATAGAGCTCAGCAAGGAAATGAAAGATTATTGGTCCAATAGAAAGGCTCAAGATTTCAGCAAAAAAGCAGCCGCCAAACAATCCAGCAAAAACACCAGAAGTTGTAGACAAGAGCTAAAACACAAGCACCGTGCTCCATAGGTGGCCCAAACGATCAGAGGATAAATAAATAAATAAATAAATAAATAAATAAATAAATAAATAAATAAATAAATAAATAAATACGGTGTTGTGCAAATTATTAGACTCGATGCTAGTTTTCCAACATGTCATTTTTTTCTTTCTATGATTTAATGCAGTAAAAATGTATGCGTGGCACTCACGTTTTGAAAATCTACTTATTAAATAAATTATTGCAAGATGCGTGAACGTGAAAATCTACATTGTATTGTTTCTTTAAAGCAGGCAGAGTTATAATAAACATATTAACTTAGCTGGTAACATACCGAGCTTCTATGCCCAAGAGAGCGGGTTCAAACCCGGCCGAAGCCGTCGGATTTTTTAAGAGCGTTAAAAATCCCTCAGTATGTCTTCCTTCGGAGGGGAAGTAAAGCCGGCGATCCTATGTCATAGATTTATGGCATGTTAAAGAACCTTCCACTAATTACACCTGTGTGAAGCTAAATTGGATAGGTTAAGAATGGAAACAACGCTCTTAGGTTGCTACGTTCGTTGCCAAGAGCCGACTGCAGTGGCGACTAATAGCTAAGTTCTGAACTAGTAGTCGTTGACGGTGGGCGTTTGGCGGCAAAAGTAGGAACTATTTCATAAATTCCAAGTTGCAGTCCTTACTTGTGTAACGATTCGATCCCATAGCGGTTATATTTATAGGGTTATTCATTTATAATTATCATATTTATTATTCTTATTAATTAGTACATCAATGAGATGATTTTTATATCAGATAATTGTAAGCGGTTTTGATTATTATATTCAATTAGATTTTTATTAACAATTACTTGTAAAGAGACGAAGTACTATATATTGCAACAAGACTGGCGATATGGACTAACCCTGTGCGTCACAAACTGAACGACGTAGTAAGAATTTCACCACGGCAAACTGCGTCATTTTCCTGAGATGCTTAGAAACCCACTATGGTGTAACCAACACGCCATTTTCTACGGTATATACGCGTCAATATATATTGCAAGTTATGAGTCAAGAATGGAGAAGGCTAAGAAGAGAGGGAAGCTGTGACACCACGTGACAAGGAAGTCATTAGTATTAGTACCTGCGACTCCGACAAAAGACGCATTGATCTATAGCTATCAATGAAGGAAGGAAGTTGTAACCTTTCTTTCTGGGTCCTAATGGACTGAGCACCGAGAGTCGACACTGAACGATGTCTTGCCGACATCTATATCAATACATAATGGGTTATATCCCTGATCAAGAGTCTTTCTACAGATGGCAACGTACTTAATGAGGATATTTCATAGTAAATGAGATATCACATCATTTTTTTAAACATAAGCGACGTAACATCGAGATCATCGATCATTTCTTAAATATGACGAATCTTCGACTGGGTGAGCCAACAATTCAATAAAACTATCGTCTCTATTATAATTTAACTTCATTTAACTTTCAATTCATTTTAATATTCATTTTCTTTTAAATAATTAATTGCCGCATTGAGTAATTTTAAATTCAATTGTGTGACTATCACTATTCTGTTTTATTAATATTTTGTTTTTGCATTTAATAAATTCATTCTCTTCAACGTAATGCCTATTTCTTTCATTGTAGTTGGTACTTTAAGGCAATCATACTCCTTGATTAAATACGGATTGGTTAGATGACTTTGTCTCACTACGGCCCGGGTAAGTGGTTCTCGACTCTACTGCTGATAGCCGAGGTTAAATCAATAAATTTCGATTCACTATCTTAAATAGGAATCTGGCGCTCAACAACTTATTATATTACACTATCACAGGTAAGGTCACACCACAGTGTATATTATTTATTCATATCATGTTTGTTTTATTGAACCACAATAGTCATCACCACGTTCAACGACTCATTAAAAATGTTACATTTGGCGCCCAACGTGGGGAACGAAAACCATTCGGTATTTAGTCAGAGGAGTGTATAATTTCAGTGCAAATTGTCAGTGCTTTTGGGGGACAGTGAAGTGAAGTGAAATTTTGGAAGGGCAATTGTTATACGGTGTACTTCAAGATGTCGGAGGAGGAACAGAGGCAGTTGAGAAGTAGGGATGCAGTCAAGAAAGTTAATTATAAGGAGGTTGATAGCGGTAGCGATGTTGAGAGCGTAGAGAATAATACCAAGATGTCGGAGGTAAATCTTGAGAATAATCCTGAGAGTAATCCTGAAAATAATCCTGAGGTTAGCCCTGACATGAATACAGAGATAAATCTTGAGACGGATACAGAGGTACATCCTGAGACTAGTGGTAGTCTAGAGAAAGAGAAGTCTATAGAGATTCCTGAAGATCCATTAACTGCGCTCATAAGGCAGATGAGTAGAGATTTAAGTGCGAAATTTGTTGAAAGTATGAATAAAAATAGTGAAGAGAATAAAAGAAATTATTTGGAATTCAATGGTAAATTTGAGAAATTAGATAAAGATATGAATAAAAATAGTAAGGAGATGAGAGAAGAGATGGGTAGGCTAAATCAAGATATGAGTGAAAAATTAAATAAGCATAGTCAGGAGTTCAATGTTAAATTTGAGAAATTAGAAAAGAATTGTCAGGAGTTGAATTTGAAGCTTGATAAGAATAGTCAGGAAATGAGAGAAGAGATGGGTAGACAAAATCAGGAAAGTAGGAAGGAATTTAATGAGAAGTTTGAACAATTGCATAGAAATAGTAAAACGATCAACCAAAAGCTGGAAGAAAATAGTAAAAAGCTAGACAGTGTGGTTAAGGTAAATGAAGGATTGAGTAAGAAGTATGATATGCTACAGGAAAGTATTCAGGGGGTAAAACAGGAGATCAGAGGTGAAATTAAGGAAGTGGTAGAGAAGAAGGCTAAAGATATGGTTAAAAAAATAGATAAACAATTAGAAGCAGTAGAAAATCAAATTAAGGAAGTTGAGATAGAAGTTAATAAGAAAGTAGAATCAGTAAAGACAGCCTTTCAGGAGATTTTAGATGAAAGTAGATCTGAGTCCGAGGAAATTTTAGGTAAAGGTTTTAGCAAATTGATAGAAGCGGAAACTAGGCAGATGAGAGAAGATTTTGGGGATAAGATTAAGGTATTGAGAAATGAATTAATGGATAAAGAGAGTAATTTTCAAGAAATGGAGGCGAGATTAAAGAAGCAGATAAGGGAGGAAGGAAATAAGGATAGAATGAAGTATTTAAGTAGTATGAGAGAGACTGAACTGCCTAAGTTTTCAAACAAACAAGGGTGTCCTATGCAGTTCATGAATCAGGTGGAGGATAGATTTAAAGAAAGGCTAAAGGATGGTCAAATTGAATGGAAGATGGTAGTAGAGCTATTGGACCAGGCTTTTATAGGAGATACTAAGGGATGGTTTTTAGTGTACAAGCATACCTTGATAAATTTTGAAGATTTCAAAAGTAAATTTATTGAAAAATATTGGAATGAGGATATCCAATCACAAATGAGACAGATTATTAATTCTGGCAGGTATCAATCTGGGGAAGGGAGTAATATGACTGATTACTTTCTAGAGTATGTACTCATATGTAAACATCTTGACGGGATGAATCAAGATGGGGATGTGATAAGGCTTCTCCTCAGGCATTTCCCACCCAAGGTAAACGTGGCTGCTTGTATGCAAATGATCACTACAATACAGGAATTAGAGGGATTGTTAAGCAGATTCGATGCACTCGAAGATTCATACGATATGCCCATATTACAGAATAATCCTGAAAATAATTATTATGATAATAATCAGCAGAATTATAATGGCAGGGGCCAATATCAGAATAGTAGATGGTAAGAACTGTGATATGCCAGAGAAAGTAGTGATGCAAATTTATATTACCGATAGTTACTGTTCCGTATGACTTAAATATTAAGTAATGAAGTTTTATATGATTTAACAGAGGTAGATAAGGAACCTGCTGTGTGTAATTTTAATTCAGTCGTGAAGTTAGGATGGTAAGGGGCGCGTAGTGCCTACGCTTATTGATTTAGATTGACTAAAATTATTTAATTTTGAAGACAGAGGTTGTCGTGCTATTGAGCAATGCAGGTAAGTTGAATGTAGGTCCTTAAACTGCAGGTAAGTTGGATGAAGTAAGAATTAAATTTTAAAAGTAGGAAGGTTATTACATAGGTAAGTAATCGAAAGAAAGTAATAATTATTATGGCAACCATAATTAAGAATATAATGGTAATAAAGATTTAATTCAAAAGTGAGTGAAGATAAGATGATACAGTGGTAATAAAACTAGTGAGTTGAAGAATTAAGTATTGATTTAATAAAGAAGTTTCAGTTGAGGACAGCGAGGTTATCAGCGGATATATTTTGAGAAATTTATAAGTGGTTTAGAATTGTTAATGGTAATGCGTTGTATGAATTAGCCAACATCGGGCTGAAATGAGGAAGTAGTAACTAATTAGGACATCTGGTACTTGTTGACAGATATGTGTGTGTGTATGTGTGTATTTTCACGTAAATGGACGTGAGTTTGAAGAAGTAGGCCAACGAAGGTAATGCCGTTGAGCAATGTGGTTTTAAAGTTTTGGTAAGATGCCAAATGAAGTTTTTTAAGGAGGAAGTTTTGGTAAGATGCCAAATGAAGTTGTTTTTTGAGGAAGTTTTTGGTAAGATGCCAAATGAAGTTGTTTTTTGAGGAAGTTTTTGGTAAGATGCCAAATGAAGTAGGTTGGAGGAAGTTTTTGGTAAGATGAAGTAGGTCAGCGAGGTATATTCCGTTGAGCAATAATTATTTTTTATGGTATCTACGGGACTACGTGAAGTTAATAAGGGAGTTTTTTTTAAGTATATATGGATGTATGCACACAAGGTAATAAGAGATTACAAAGGTAAGATTGCCCAAGTTTTTGTTACAGTTACGCACGTTTTAAAGATATTACAAGGCTTGTTATCGAGCTAAACCACTTTGTAGTAAAAAGTTACTGATGATTAATAACGAATTAATGATGTGGTAGATTGTTGTCCTACATACAGGTTAAAGTAAAGATAATAGTAATAATTAAAAGGTTGACATAATATTTACTAATATTGAAAGGAATTTATTATAATTCAACGTTTTAGGATTTAAAGATAAATCATTTTTTTTTAGTAGACAGGAAATTAAAGTTTTATTTATGTCATACGGAGTTAGTAAAGATAAGTTAATATTTTGAAGGAAGAATAAGTTGGTAAGATAAGTGTATACCTAAGGGGCAATAATGAAGTTACAATTAAAGGCAGGTGTAATTTACGCGTTTAATTTGATAGAGAAGAAAGTATCTGAACTGTGTTATAACTCAGGACTTGCTTTATGAAGTGATTATGGGAGAATATTTGCTAATTAAGAGTGTCGGTGTTATTGACTATCAACTGGAACACTGTCATTATTTTAGGAAGACAATAGTTAGGAAAGCAAAGTGTGATGTTATTATTCCAAGGAATTAGTCGAAGCATGTAAGATTTTTTAGCTGAAATTTAGTGTGTTATTGGTCAGTAAGAGGTGACCTGTAACAGTAAGAAGAAGTGGGATTATACCACGAATAGGGGAGGTTTTTTGTATGTGACGTGTGAAGTCACGATGAGTTTTGAGAGATTCTGGTATAGCAAGAGTGAGCTATAGTCCAGGCGGTCAGAACAAGTAGGAAGTGGTGTTTGGAGGACACGGTACTTAATTAAGAGTTTTGAGAGAAAACTAAGGGGGGTTTTTAGGTATTCAGCAAAAAGTCAAATCATAATTAGACTAAGTTCAAAGTATAAGAGCATTAATATTTTGTGGAACGAAATATTTATTCCGAGGAGTTTGTCATGTGTTTTTGTGAAATAGTTTAGTGATATACGTAATTCAGGTATTGAGTAGTATTTTGTCCAAGTCTTAATCATTTTGTTATGGCAAGTAAGGAATGACGTTACGGTAAAGTTATATCTTGACGCTAAGTTAAATTTTATAAAGTGAACGAGAAGTCAGATTTTATGTCTATTGGTGATTTTGAAAATTCAAGTTATTGTTTTCGAGAAGTAGTAAAGAGGAATTATGGTTTTATGAGAAGTTAAGAAGTCGTGGAGACTTAGGAAGTATTAATTTGGAAGGAGGCGGCCGTGGCCTAAGAAAGAATTAAGCCACGAAGGCAGGTGAGTAGTAACTTGGATATTTAAATGAACTGTTTAATAACTGCTTTGAGGTATTTCGATGTCATTATGTATTTGGGGAAATATTTACATGTATGACATATGCACTGAAATAGGAATTGCCTTAGGTGTCTTGCTAAGTTATTTTTTTCTTCAATTATTGAAATTTTACTGCATTTGAGTAATCCCTTTATAAAGACGAAAGGAATATTGTATTGTTTGCATCCTATTATCGTGTGCTGTAATAGTTATTATGGGTTAATCAGCTGGTATTACAACAATGTACTTCTACGCCAGACTGATATACAAAAACTACGTTCAAAAGAGATGAAGCCAAAATTGTATGTCATGCATACGATCACCGAAATATAAACGAGTGCAGCGTTGACATATATGTCAAAAATAAAAGTGAAGGGCATTTTATATGTATTTTTTTACAGCATATAAAAAAAATGAACATTATGAACATTTGGAAGAATAAGATGAATGAAAGTTAAAATATGATTTTTTTGTGAAGAATACATTTATGTATATTTTTTTACAACATATATAAAGAAGAATGAACATTATGAACATTTGGAAGAATGAGAAATGATAGTACAAATATGTAAAGTGAAAAGAGTATGTTCTTGTATATTTTTATGTATTGTTGAAGGGTATTATTTGTATGTTGTCGTTATGGGGGTATTAATATTTACATTTGTATTCATTTGTGTAGGATGTGTAGTGATACAAATAATGTTACATTTTATTTTAAATTATTTATATCAGGGGCGATTGTAACGATTCGATCCCATAGCGGTTATATTTATAGGGTTATTCATTTATAATTATCATATTTATTATTCTTATTAATTAGTACATCAATGAGATGATTTTTATATCAGATAATTGTAAGCGGTTTTGATTATTATATTCAATTAGATTTTTATTAACAATTACTTGTAAAGAGACGAAGTACTATATATTGCAACAAGACTGGCGATATGGACTAACCCTGTGCGTCACAAACTGAACGACGTAGTAAGAATTTCACCACGGCAAACTGCGTCATTTTCCTGAGATGCTTAGAAACCCACTATGGTGTAACCAACACGCCATTTTCTACGGTATATACGCGTCAATATATATTGCAAGTTATGAGTCAAGAATGGAGAAGGCTAAGAAGAGAGGGAAGCTGTGACACCACGTGACAAGGAAGTCATTAGTATTAGTACCTGCGACTCCGACAAAAGACGCATTGATCTATAGCTATCAATGAAGGAAGGAAGTTGTAACCTTTCTTTCTGGGTCCTAATGGACTGAGCACCGAGAGTCGACACTGAACGATGTCTTGCCGACATCTATATCAATACATAATGGGTTATATCCCTGATCAAGAGTCTTTCTACAGATGGCAACGTACTTAATGAGGATATTTCATAGTAAATGAGATATCACATCATTTTTTTAAACATAAGCGACGTAACATCGAGATCATCGATCATTTCTTAAATATGACGAATCTTCGACTGGGTGAGCCAACAATTCAATAAAACTATCGTCTCTATTATAATTTAACTTCATTTAACTTTCAATTCATTTTAATATTCATTTTCTTTTAAATAATTAATTGCCGCATTGAGTAATTTTAAATTCAATTGTGTGACTATCACTATTCTGTTTTATTAATATTTTGTTTTTGCATTTAATAAATTCATTCTCTTCAACGTAATGCCTATTTCTTTCATTGTAGTTGGTACTTTAAGGCAATCATACTCCTTGATTAAATACGGATTGGTTAGATGACTTTGTCTCACTACGGCCCGGGTAAGTGGTTCTCGACTCTACTGCTGATAGCCGAGGTTAAATCAATAAATTTCGATTCACTATCTTAAATAGGAATCTGGCGCTCAACAACTTATTATATTACACTATCACAGGTAAGGTCACACCACAGTGTATATTATTTATTCATATCATGTTTGTTTTATTGAACCACAATAGTCATCACCACGTTCAACGACTCATTAAAAATGTTACACTTGAATTAAAAAACAGCTACACACACTAATACAGCCATCGCAATTAACACCGGTTATCAGACAGATTCTACACACACACAAAGTACACGGGGCTACATGACCGCGTTGTCGCAGCCCCTAAACTGAGTAACCAACCAACCAACACATTGTAACAAGTACATATCAAAGGAAAAGACCAGCTTGTGTTCACATGTATGATTAAGTCAAAGGAACCGTTGCCACTTGGATGCAAAGTTTCTCATACTGCTTTTTCTCTTGTTCACTCGAGTAGGATCATCACGTTTTATCAGCCAACAGTAGAGGTATTGTGAAATTTGACAATATCTTGTTAATCAAAATTACTGCAATGATAGGACAATTCAGATGAACGATGTACATGTAGAATAAGTGTCAAAGCCAAGAAAGGAAAAAACGTGTAGACATGTGTATTTGCTCACCTCTGCAGATAGATAAGTAATGAAATAATAAATTAATTATAAATACATGAACATAGATCCCAAAGTGTTAAAACATGTTAGGTTGGCAAGGGTTATAACCAAATGTTTACACTGCTCTGCCTTGCAAATGAAAATGGTGTGTGAATCAGGAGTGTAGTGAAACCTAAAATATTATAAATTAGAGAAACAGACTGAATCAGTTTACTAAAATATCAAAACCAGAACAGGTCATGGGCCCAGATGCGCCAAATGCAATGGGTAAACTGTGAAACATGATAAATAATCAAGAACTGTGCAGCGTGTTGAAGAAAAACAAAAGACTAAGACAATGGCATCAGAAGATAGTGAACTACACAGCATACAAAAACTCAGCAGCCCTGACACATTTCAACTGTGGGATTTTGAAATTCAAATTCTATTTAAAGCCAAGCAAGTATGGGATGTTGTTAATGGACAAGAACCTCTCACTGAAATACCACAAGATGCAGCTCAAAGGAGAAAGGCATGGTTGGCCAAAGATGCTAAAACTCAGTATTATATTCTGAGAACAATTGACAAGGTTGTGAAAAATCATATTCTGACATGTACTACTTCCAAAGAAATGTATGAAGCACTCAGAGGTGTATTCTGAAGAGATACCAGTGAACAAAAACAACAGCTGCTCATGGACTTCCATGGTTTAAAGTTTGATAAAACTAAAGGAATGATGATGAACATCAGCCATCTAAGAAATATTGTCTTCAAACTAAACAATTCAAACAAGAAATATCTGAAGAGATGGTTATGGCAAAAATCCTTTTTTCATTGCCTGAGCAATATCACTATTTCTCAAGTGCATGGGAATCTACTCCTACTTCAGATAGATCCATTGAAAATCTTGTGGCTAGACTTTGTGTTGAAGAAGACTACAAGTTGTCAAGTAGGCCTAAGTCAGAAGAGAAAAGTGTTGTTTTTGGTGCACAAAATAAATACAAGGGGTCAAAAGGGTCTCAAGTGAAGTGTTATAAATGTGGGGGAGAAGGGCATATTAAAACAAGATGTCCAAAGAAGAAATATTGCAAGATCTGTAAACGTGACACTCACAATGAAGAAGAATGCTTCAAGAAAAGAAACAATGCGCTTGACGGTAAGAAATGCATTTACAGTAAGAAATCTAATCATGTGTCTGACAACTGCTGGTTCAAAGAAGAACATGAAAATAAGAAAGACAAAGTAGCCTATCCTTCTTTGCAGGATCTGAACAGTATGGTGAAGTGATATTTTGTGAAAAACTAAATGAAAATATGTTTGTGGTAGACAGTGGTTCTACATCACATCTGACAAATGATTGTGACATTTTATCAAATACTGAATCATCAGAAGCTAAAATATACAGTGCAAAGAGAGGTGAAACAATGAACGCTGTGTTGTCAGGAGACATTGAAACTGACAAAGTGTAGTTTAAAGATGTGTCTTATGTGCCACAACTTACCAGAAACTTACTCTCTGTCAATGCCATCACTGAAAACAATGGAGAGGTAAGATTCAAAAATAAAGAAGTTTTGTTTTTGAAGGATGATAAAGTTGTGCTTACAGGAAAGAAAACTCCAGGTGGATTGTTTGTTGTGGACTTAATCGCTCAACATCAAGAAGAAACACTCCTAACCCAAACAGAAGAAGAACACATGGTATGGCACAAGAAATTAGGCCATATTACCTTTGGAAATCTACAGAAACTTCATAACCTATGTCAGGGAGTGCCTATTTCTCTAAGTAAATTCAAAGTTAACCCTAGATGTGAAATATGTGCTATAGCAAAACTCAACAGAAATCATTTTAACACAGTGCGACAAAGAGCAGAGAGACCTTTGGAAATTATACATACAGACTTGTGTGGTAAAATTGAACCACCAACTTTTGACAACAAGAACTATTTTATGTTATGTATAGATGATTTCACCCATTTTGTACAAGTGTATTTGCTAGAAACCAAAGACGAAGCTGAAGGTTTTTTAAAGGACTATATTGCAGAAGCAGAAAACCATCTTAACCTAAAGGTGTCTAAAATAAGAGTTGATAATGGTGGAGAATATCGGTCTAATGACTTCAAGAACTGGTGTAAGGGTAAAGGTATCAAATTAGACTCTACCATACCTCATACACCTCACTTGAACGGCACTGCTGAAGGGATGAATGTGACTCTAGGAAACAAAATGAGAGCGCTACTGTATGATGCAAATTTTCCCAATGACATGTGGGGAACTGCAGTGGAAACTGCTGCCTATCTTCAAAACAGGAGTCCAACGGTAACAGTTGACACCACTCCTGCCGAAAAATGGTACCACAGAAAACCAGATCTCTCTCGCCTTCAACAGTATGGTTCTGTGGTCTACACCAAGAGTCTCGGGCATCTGAAGAAACTAGATCCTAGAGGTAAGAAAGGTTATTTTGTCGGCTACTCCAATAATGGATACAGAATCTGGGACAAGGGAGATCGGGTGATCTATGTATCCAGAGATGTGAAGTTCTTTGATACAGAAAATGACAAGGAGCCTGCATTACAAAACCAAAGTATTACCATTGAAAATTTACTTGAAGATGAAGATAACCAGGAAAATGAAATAAACCATGAAAGTCAAGATGAAAGAGATAGTGAGGAAGCAAAAGATGAAGATACTGGATCGGATTATGAACCCTCAAGTGATGAAGATGATGCACCAATAAATCTACAACCAAACCAAAGACCAAAAAGAGACATAAAAGTGACAAAGAAATATGAAGATTATACATTGCTTACAGATGATTCACCTCTTACATATGAAGACTGCATACAGAGTCAAGATAGAGAAAAATGGAAGAAGGCCATACAAGAGGAAAAGGACTGCCTCAAGAAAAATGAAACTCGGGATTTAATCAACGAAGAATGTGCCAAAGGTAAAGAAATCGTTCCTAGTCGCTGGTTGTTCAAGATTAAAGAAGACGGTCGCTATAGGGCAAGATTGGTTGCTAGAGGCTTCCAACAGAAAAAGGGCTTAAACTATGAGGACATTTTCAGCTCAGTAGTACAATCAAACACTCTGAGAATGTTATTGGCTATTGCAGCTTCAGAAGGTTTTAAGATATCAACCTTTGACATCAAATCTGCTTTATTGTACGGTGACTTACCATCTGAGATATACATGCGCCTTCCAAAAGATTTAATGTCTCAGGAAAAATATGTAAACTAAGAAAAGCACTATATGGTCTCAAACAGGCACCCCAACAATGGTTCAAACGTCTTACGGACTATCTCAAAAGCGAAGGTTTGAAACAAACTCAAACAGACCAATGTGTGTTCAAGTCCACTTCAGGAAAGAAATTATTTGTTGCTATCCATGAGGATGATGGGATGGTGATAGGAGAAGATGACCAAAAAATTATAGAACTAATGACGAAAATGAAGAAGCTATTCGAGACTTCCATAAACCTCGAACCCAAGATCTACCTGGGAATGCAAATTTCTCAAAACAAAGATGGAGTATTCATCAGTCAAGAAAGATATGCTCAACATGTCATTGAAAAATACAACATGGAAACATCAAAAGCAACAAGTAGGCCTACTCCAATCTCACATCAAGATAATTCTCATGATGATGCCAAAACTTCCCAAACCAGCTTTCGATATCAAGAAGCAGTGGGAAGCCTGCTGTACCTATCCTGCAAGACAAAACCAGATATCAGCTATGCTGTCAACTATGCCAGCAGATACACAAGAAGTCCTACGAAGCAAGACGTTGTCAACATCAAAAGGACACTAAGATACCTAAAAGGATCCATTGAACAAGGTATTCACTGCTCAAACAATGTCAAGAATGTACATACTCTAGAAGTATTCTGCGACTCTGATCATGCAGGGGACAGAAAGGGATGCAAGAGTACATCAGGTTACATAATGTACTACGCTAATGGTCCAATTTCTTGGTGCTCTCGTAAACAGTCTATTGTAGCTCAATCATCAACTGAAGCTGAGTACATTTCAGCCGCCCAATGCTGCAAGGAAATGAAATATGTGAAATCTGTACTTGAGGAGCTACTGGAAGAAACTATCAACGTAAACTTGCATGTGGACAATACCAGTTGCTTAAAAATGATTCAAGCAAACCAGTTGACCAGAAAGTGTATCTATATTGATGTTAAATATCATCTGGTTAAAGATGAATACAAGAAAGGATGGTTCAAGATCCTGTATTGTTCTAGTGATCAAAATGTTGCAGACATTTTAACTAAACCTCTTCTTCCTGGTAAATTTGCAAATCTAAAAAACAGTGTTATGTTTAAAGTGTGATTTTTTAGAGTTTATTATATCAGTGTCATTTCCATTATGTAAGTGGAAAACAAAAAACTAAAATAAAATAAAAAAACTATTTGATTACACCCTTGAGGGAGTGTGTTAAAACATGTTAGGTTGGCAAGGGTTATTACCAAGTGTTTTTTCTGTCATGTTGGTACTTATTATGTATGTTATTTTGTTTTTTCAAGAAAAATAAAAGAGTAGTACACTGCTCTGCCTTGCAAGTGAAAATGGTGTGTGAATCAGTGAGTGTAGTGAAACCTAAAATATTATAAATTAGAGAAAGCAGACTGAATCAGTTTACTAAAATATCAAAATCAGAACACAAAGAGCCAACATGGGCAATGAAAACCAAGTAGTCTATGGTGACATAAGAAGAGTCCACAAATTCAAGTATCTAGGGGAGATTCTGACTCCTACGACGATGAGAAGTCTGCTATTGAAGAGAGTGCGCAGAAGATGGAGATTGCATTCAGATTATTCCAGGAAACTTAAATAAGTCCAAATCGCTCTCCTATGAAGCCAAACTCAGACACTATAATACCTAGGTGAAACCTGAATGCCTTTATGCAGCGGAGACAATTGCCAGAAAGGGGATCACAGAAATAGAAAAGAAAGAACGTAAATTTCTGACGAAAATTCTGGGACCCAAGGAAGCAGCAACAAATGAGTTTACCTTCCGTTTGAGATCAAATCAAGAGCTATATAAAAATGGGAGAACATTTCAACATCTATGAGGAATAGACGACTAACTTTCTATGGACACTTGAGAAGAATGAGACCGGGACGCCAAGCAAATAAGATCCTCATCTCTCATGAAAGGAGAAAGACTCAAGTACCATGGTTGAAAGAAAATTATCAGGATCTTAAAAATTGTGGCATTGAGGAGGGAGATATTGCAAACAGAATAGTATTCAGAAGGAAAATTGCGGAGTTGACAGATCTGTCCGTAGAGAAACCCAAGAGAACTGGAAAGGTGTTCTCGGTCGAGGAACGAGCAAGAGTGAGCCAACGAATGAAAGAGTATTGGCGTAACAGGAAAGAACATCAACAGTCAAGGAAGTTGAGTATTCGTAACTCATAGGAGTTGGAAACGATCCTAAATAATAAATAAATAAATAAATAAATAATAATAAATAGTCTAGTGGTGGGGCAATGGCCAGCACATAACTTGACAAACAAGAATGGTGAACGGTTAATTTAATTTTGTATTAACCATGGTCTAATTATGGAGACAACAAGGTTCAAGAGGAGACCACATAAATTAATGACATGGAAATGTCCTAATGTTAAGTTAGGAGAGTTTCAGATAGATCATGTGGCCATGGATCGGAAATTTCACAAAGAAATGTATAATGTAAAAGTCCTTCGTGGTGTTGATGTTGATTCGGATCATTACATTTCCAAGATTAAAATCAAATTAACTCCTAAAAGGAAAAATAAACCTCAAAAATTCAATAGCAAAAGATTGTATGATCCTAGTTCAGTTATCAATAATCCAGTATATTTTGAGCAATCCATCACGCTTTTAAGTGACAACTTGGGGACCACTGTTAACAAATTAAAAGCCGTAGCGGAAGACGTTGCTCCCATTAAAAACGAAAGAAACATGCATGATGGAATGAAGATTGTGATATAGCAATTCTACGCCGGCATTCAGCTTGGTTGAAGGACCAACAACAAAAATCTGAAAGTTCTAGGGAATAATTAATCAATGCTAGAAGGTTAACGGCCAAAGAAATCAGGAGGGTTAAAAGAGAATATCAGAAGGAAACATTAAAATCTATTGATGAAGCTTTCAATCGCCATAAAACAAGAGACTATTATAGGACATTTAAACAATACCAATCAAAATTTACTCCCCCTACTCTTTTGATGAAGGATACGAACGGGCAGGTGGCCCATAATGATTATGACAATGCAATAATTTTGGCCGATTACTTCATAAAATTACTTAATAGTGATGAACTTGAAGATTCTTTTGAATTCGATCCCTATCCTAGAAAAAAAACACCCCTGGAAAAGATCATACCGCCGGTTTACGATGAAGTGCGTACAGCGATTGATTCACTTAAGAATTTTAAAGCGGCAGGAGAGAATAAAATAGTAGCAGAACTTTGGAAGAATGCTAATGTACAGACTATTCATAACCTCCATAAACATCTTATTGACATTTGGAATACAGAAAAATTGCCTGAAGAGTAGAATATTGCAATTATACACCCCATACACAAAAAGGGCGATAGATCAGATCCTAGCAATTATCGAGGGATATCGTTACTGGATGTCACGTATAAGATTTTTTCAAAGATTTTATATTCCAGAATTCACGAACAACTTGATAATGAACTTGGTGAATATCAGGGTGGTTTCCGTCCAGGACGAAGCTGTCCAGATCAAATTATCAGTCTCAAATGGATTATAAAACATCACAGGATTAGGAGCAAAGATTTAGTGATCACATTCGTTGATTTTCAAAAAGCTTATGATAGTATTCATCGCGAATCTCTATTGAATGTCCTTACTGAATTTGGTTTACATCGAAAACTTGTTAACCTTATTGCGGTCACTCTTAAGAATACTAAATTTAGAGTTAGGTTTAGAAGTGAAACCTCTGAGTCATTTGAAATCCATGCTGGTCTTCGGCAGGGAGATGGATTATCTCCATTGTTGTTTAATTGTGTGCTGGAAAAAGTTATTCGTCAATGGAATAAGGTTTGTCCACTGAATGTTAAGATTGGAAAAAATGCTCGACTAAATTATCTCGCCTTTGCAGATGATCTAGCATTATTAGCAACTAGTATCGAAGAAGCTAAATTTCAGGTAGAGGAATTGGAACGATTAGCAACAAAGGTTGGGTTGAAAATTTCCTTTGAGAAAACAGAAATTATGCCATCTTTTCAAGTTGACACACGACATATTATACTGCATAATGCCCAGAAAATAAGGATTGTGAAAAAATTTAAATATCTTGGTGAGATCATCACTTGGAATGCCAATGAGAGAGCATCAATAGATAGTAGGACACTAAAATTGCGACGAGCACAACAGATTACCTGGCCAACATATAAGAAACAGTCTCTTTCGATTAATGCTAAAATTCGACATTATTTCTCCGTCGTTAAGCCAGAAGCAACATATGCAAGTGAAACTTTATTTAAACTAAACACCCGATCAACTACTGAAGGTTGATAGACGGATTCTTCGGACAATACTCAATAAAAACACCAGGTTGAGGGCCAGTGGAGACTTTTGCCCAATTCAATACTTTACACGGAAAATGAATCTAACATTGACACGATGCGAAAACTAAGGATTGCGTTTTTTGGACACATATCCCGCTTGCCAAATACTAGACTCTTGAAACAACTTTTTGACTTCTTTTGGAACAGTAAAACAAAAAACACGTGGTTTAAAGAAATACAAATGGATTTAGACGAATTGAAAATTACTAAGCATCAAATTGAACATAGAGAGGAGAAACGGCTTCTGAATAACAAATACACTCGACTAACATTCAAAATTTCACAGCGTAAGCAATATGTTATATCTGCCGAAGAACGGGCTGCAAGATCTTCCAGAATGAAGGAGTATTGGGAAAGAAAAAAATTATCAAGAATTAAGAACTGAACTTACTGTAGTATTTGAAGACTCCGTATATAAGGTTTGATTTTTGGTGCTCCAATGTGGGCGTAAACAGTGTAAATAAATAAATAAATAAATAAATAATAAATAAGTAATTTGCATATTAAGGCTTTCACGGCCCGGATTATTATATAAACAATTCATGCTTTTGGGCTAATGCCGTGTGTATTTTTAATTTAAACCATACGTTTCGGAGAAACCTTGCCTCCTTTTTCAATGGAAATAACAATGTCACATTGTTTATTTCCATTGAAAAAGGAGGCAAGGTTTCTCCGAAACGTATGGTTTAAATTAAAAATACACACGGCATTAGCCCAAAAGCATGAATTGTTTATATAATAAATAAGTACATAAAAACTCTACAGGTCACAGGATTACCTTTACAAGGCACGTCGAAGATAGAACAATCACCGCAATTAAGACCACAATGCAAATAAAAAGACTTAGAAGCGTATCACTGGCGACAGCAATTTCACTCCTCAAACTGAAAATTGCCCCAGTAGCCAGTACGCCATCGAAGTAATATGGCCACACCTGAACTACAAGAATGTCAATGCCCTGGATAGAGTCAAAGCCAGATACTTAAAGAAGACGCTTGGTGTATCGAAGTACGCTCCATCCCGAATAGTAGCCTATATCAACTGGCGGGAACAACGACATTTATAGAAGACATGGTGTTAACATACAGCTTGACCTCAACCGAAGCATGCCACAAGTTCTTGGAAGAACGAGTTCAGAAAGCAGCAGAAATCGACCCGGCATTCTACCGAACCCCAGCCATGAAAGAGGAAGAATGGAAAACAGCCGGTTACGAACTCCGCCACCTTTACACAAGAGGGGCAATATATGGATTCCACCATCGAATCTGCAGCAGGAAAGGTTTCCACAACGCCGACAATGAATGTGTCTGCGAACTCTGCCACCAAGCCTGCCCACAATATCATCTGTTCGAATGTGCCCAAAGAACTCGGCCAATCTCACATTACGGAAAGGACTGATGTAAATGACGTTTTCTATAGAATAACTAAGTACACATTGTGTTTAGTTCAATAAATATATTGCTCCATCTTGAAAAAGTGACGAGAATTTTCGTTACTTCGTTCATGTTAAAAGTTACTAATAACGGCGTTCCAAGGCCCTAATATAAGAGTGTTTCAAAATTCCCAATATTTAGTAAGATTTTATTCGCAAGGCGATTGATTGAACGATTATTTAGGAATTTTGTTTATTGTCTTCAGCCCTGAGATGATGATTGTTGGGTAAATCCCAAATAAGTCTGATGTAATTAACTGGCTAGAAGCAAACAAGGCAATCGAACAGAAGAGAACAGAGCAGAGCAGGGGAACATATTGTAGCCGGGCCCCAATTTCCTTGCCAGACCGTTATATAGGCGCTGTAATTGGTCTGGCTGTCATGGGTTACTCGTCACAGTTTGACAGCCGTACACTCTCCGACAAGCATGATAGACCTCGTGGCTCTCAGTTCAACAACTGCCAAATAAAATGTACAGATTATTTATTTATTTATCGTATGGCTTTTAGTGCCGGGAGTGTCCGAGGACATGTTCGGCTCGCCCAAGTTTTTAGCTGCTTCTATGTGGACACCCAAGGGGTGAGCTACAAGTACCGTCGCCTGTGGATAAGATGAAATGAGTGAAGACGAATGGGCAAAACCTGCCGAAGTCGTCGGAATGTTTAAGAGCGTTAAAAATCCCTCAGTATGCCTTCCTTCGGCGGGGAAGTAAAGCCGGCGGACCCATGTCTTAGATTTATGGCATGTTAAAGAACCTTCCACTAACTACACTAGTGTGAAGCAAAAATGTGTAGGTTAGATTATTTGATAACGCTATATTACAGTAGTCCCAACGTTCGCCGCCAGGTACTAGCTGTGATGGCATCTAGTAGCCAAGTCCACATCTAGGTGTCGTGGACGGTGGAATTTTGTAGCAGAAGTAGGAACTACTTGAAAAATTCATCGTCTGCAGTCCTTACTTGATTCACAGATAACACACACTAATACAGCCATCACAATAACACACACGGGGCTACATGACCACGTTGTCGCAGCCCTAAACTGAGGAACCAACCAAGTTCAATTTCAAGTAATTCTAACTTTGGCTACGAGATGCCACTGACACCTAGCGACGAACGTTCGAACTTGATAGAGCGTTCCTAAACCAAATAACTTACAAATTTAGTTACACACTACTAATTAGCTTCACACAAGTGTAATTAGTGGAAGGTTCTTTTCAATGCCATAAATCTATGACATGGGCCCGCCGACTTTACTTGCCCTCTGAAGCAAGGCATACAGGCCTACTACTGAAGAATTTTAACGCTCTTAAAAAATCCGACAACTTCGACTGGGTTTAAACCCGTGATCTTGAGCATAGCAGTTCTTCTTCTTTATCGTTTACCCTCCAGGGTTGGCTACTTCCACCTCCATCGCCACTGTCGTCCTGGAGCTTGAGACTCTGAGTCTTGGATACAACTGGGGAGGGTGATTAGCACGTCGCCCAGGCGGCCTCACCTGCAAAGCGAACAGGGGCCTGATGAAGGAGGGTTAGCCAAGGAAGAGGGAAGGAGGCGGCCGTGGTCTTCCGTTAGGTACCATCACGGCATTTGCCCGAAGACGAAGTGGGAAACCACTGAAATCCAGCATAGCATTTGTGCATGCCAAACTGTCCAGAAAAAGTCACTAAAAAAACTCTAAAAGGAATCGAATGGAGATCTTTTTTTTTTAAAGTTGGCTATGCCTGTTAACCAGCATGCATAATATAATGTTATTGGTTTTTACGTCCCTTTTAACTAACTTACTGCGGCTTTTAGAGACGCCAGGGTGCCGGAATTTTTTCCCGAAGGCTCCCTCGCATTTGCACCCCTCAAATGCCAACTAACTGCGGCAGGATTCGATCCTGCAATCTCGGGAACAGCGGGAGAGAACGTTACCGCTGAGCCACGCAGCCAGCCTTGTCTCAGTCTCGATCTCATTCATGGCTGTGATTATCTGGAAGCTACGGATGGATGAGCGGTGCTGAGTGATGACATGTTGTTGTGTGAGTCATCAGTCTTTCGACTGGTTTGATGCAGCCCTCCATGCCTCCCTGTCCTGAGCTAATCGTTTCATCTCTGCATAGCTACCACACCCTAGATCTGAGGCAATCTGTTCAACATATTCTAACCCCTACTGTTCGTATCTTCGACCATTCCTTCTATAACATTACTGAAGATCCACAGCCTGCTTCCAGTCGATCGACCGCTCCGGGGAATGGAATGAATGAAGCCCCAACCTAGCGACGAGGATATGAACTGTGTTGGCTGCCGAAGCCTGTCGCACTCTCCTGGGGCAATGATTAAGTAAATGACAGATGAAATGAAATGATGGTGGAAAGTGTTGCTGGAATGAAATTTGTCACAGGGAAAATCGGAGTACCCGGAGAAAACCTGTCTGCCTCCGCTTTGTCCAGCACAAATCTCACATGGAGTGAACGGGATTTGAACCACAGACCCAGTGGTGAGAGGCCGGCGTGCTGCCGCCTAAGTCACGGAGGATTTCCTTCTATAACTAACTTTGCTATTCCTGGGTGTCTTAGTATGTGTCCTACCAACCTATCTTTTCTCTTCTTTAGCAGTCGCCAGAAACATCTCTCCTCTCCCACTCGTCTTAATACCTCTTCATTCGTAACCCTATCTACCCATCTGATCTTCATCATTCTCCTGTAACACCACATTTCAAACGCTTCAATTCTCCTCTTTTCTGCTGCACCAATAGTCCAAGTTTCACTTCCATAGAGCGCCACGCTCCAGACAAAGGCTTTCAAAAATGATTTCCTAATACCTAAATCTATATTCGATGTCAACAGATTCCTTTTCGGTAGAAATGCTTTCCTTGCTTGGGCTAACCTACTTTTTATAGGCCTATCCTCTTTGCTTTGTCCATCACTGCTTCCTAAGTAACAGAAGTCTCCTACTTCCTTTAGCTTTTCACCTGCCAATTCGACAACCATAGGGATTTCTGATTTCTTTCGACTGAATTCCAATATTTTTGTTTTACATTTATTAATTTTCATCATGAATTCTTTCCTCAAGACAGAATCCATACCATTCAAAAACTCATTCAAATCCTCTGGGGTGTTGGCTATGATGTCATCAGCAAATCTCAGAGTTGAAATTATTTCTCCTTGAATCCGGACTCCTACTTTGAATTTTGCTCCAATTTCCTCCCTTGTATTTACATACAGTAATTCTTTATTACTCAGATTGAATTTTGTGGTGTTTGAAGCCATATTTTCAGTGTTGCCTTAGTAAACAAGAGTTTAGTGCTTTTCAGTCGGTCAACACGAATGTACCCAAAAGAGCGGGGTTATGCCCTAATCCTGAAATAAATTATATGAGATTAATAAAACACTAGGATGACCAGTTTCGATCGTCAAGCGATCATCATCAGATCCATTACACTTAGGCTATAAAATCTATGTTTGAAATACAGGTGAAAATATTTACAATATGTACAATTATTTAGTTGCAGTATTGGTACTGCAACTGTCAGTGTATGCTAAATGCAGTATATATGATGTTAGATGAAATGCTAAATGGTGATAGCTATCCGGAGTTTGTACTTTAGAGAGATTATATGGTTGTAAACTATGGTTAAACTATAAAATTGTAGGCTAACTACTTATCTGATTGTCTTCCTTACTACAGCTACTCGCAGTTTTCGTACTCACTGGAACTCACTGTGCGGTCGACTGCAGTGGTTATCTTAACGACTGGTTTTTCCCTGCCTTCTCCCCCCTGCCCATACGTGCTGTGGGGAGTGATAGCGATGTGTTTATGTGAGGTGTTGCCAACCTAGATAAGATGTATGTTATTGAATGAGGTGGGTCTACAACTATTAAAGACCGTGGATTAGCCCTCGCCACGCGTGGGCCATAAGCCATTCGAACTAAGCGTTGACGGTCTTATGAGGACGTCCCGGCACCTTTAATACTGCCGCGAATATGGGCCTTGGTTTATTGCAGAAGAAAAGTACATCGTACACCTGATCCAGATAACATTTACCTATTAAAAACCCCCTAATTTCCCCCTTTTTTTATCTAGCTTGGCTGTGTCGCTAAATTGTGTCTTGTTTCCGACAGGGTGTGTTTTTAGTAGCGTGAAGAGGGATGAGCTCTCCATGAACGTGTGTCCATTTAGATTGTTGGGATTGTTTCGTTTGGCTAGGTGTATCTCGATTGCTTCCTTTATGTCAAGAGCTCTGCCTTTCGATTCGTGATGGATTATTTTAAGGTCCGACTCTATGTTGGTAAAGCTGTGCCCTGCGTCACACATATGTTCGCACCCGGCTGAATGTGTTCCGTATCTTATCGCATTCCTATGTTCATTATAACGTGTGTCTACTCGCCTTCCACTCTGCCCGATGTAATTAGCTTGACAATCGGTGTCTTGGCACGTTATAGAATATACCCCTGACCTTGAATACGGGTCACGTTTATTTAGATTACTATTAAGGAGGTGCCTAGCGGTTGTGTTATTCGTCGTGAAAGCTATCTTTATGCCTTGCTTTTTGAATAGGTTAGTGATTTTATATGTATTCGCATTCACATAGTTGAAACGCGCAAATTTTTTCTCATTACTGTCCGGTTTGGGAATCGTTTTATCTTTATTTTTATGTTTGGCTATAATTTGATTTATTTTGCTTGGCGGGAAGTTGTTTTCCTTTGCTATTTGCTTAATTGTTCTTATTTCTTTTTATAGTTGTCTTTTGACATGGGTATGTTTAAAGCCCTGTGCACCATTGAATTGAAATCCGCTAGTTTGTGCGTACTGGGGTGATTAGACTGATTGTCGATTGCATGCGAGGTTTGTGTTGCTTTCCGGAATATGGAATATGAAAGGTCGTTGTCTTTATGTTCAATAGTTATATCGAGATAATTTATTTTCCGGTCTATTTCGGATTCCTTAGTGAATTTGATAGAGTGGTGTAGGCTATTAATGGATTGGAGAATTGTTTCTTCGCTTGTTAGTTCAGTATCGTAGATGCAAATTACATCATCTACGTATCTTTTCCATATTACTATTCCCTTTGTTGAAGTCTTTTCTAAGAACGCATTTTCTAGTGCATTGATGAAGATGTTAGCGATTAACCCACTTAGTGGCGATCCCATTGCTAGGCCTTCTCTCTGTGTGTATATTTTATTTTCGAATTGAAACACGTTTTGGGTGAGAACGACCCTCAGTAATCTCACAATCTCTTCAGTTTCCTTTACCGAATTGTTGGATTTTAAGTTGTTTTCGATAGTGTTGATTGCTTCAATAATCGGAATATTGGTGTACATGTTAGTTACATCGAAGGATACTAGCCTGAAGCTAGGTTTCATTTGTAGGGTGTTCAATGCTGTTACTAGTTCTGTTGTGTTCTTTACAGAGTTGTTTTTGTCGTTGGAAAGACGGCATTTTAAGATTTTTAGTAACTCTTTGCTGATTTTGTAATTAGGGGCATTCCTACAATTGACTATTGGTCTCATTGGGCATTCCTTTTTGTGTATTTTTAGTTGTCCCCTCAATGACGGTATTTTCGGGTTCATGTTTATTAGTTTTGATTTTTCGGCTTTGGTCAGTATGTATTCTGTTTCTTTTAGCGCACTTTTTATTTGTTTTTGGAATTTGTTGGTGGGGTCTTTTGTTAATTCCTTGATTTCGTTGTTGTTTAGGAATTCGACTGTTTTTTCAATGTATTCTGTTTTGTTCAAAATTACTGTAGTGTTCCCTTATCTGCTTTTGTGATGATTAAGTCATGTTCTTTTATTTTTTATTTCAACGACTTTATTTCTTTGAGTTGTTTGTTGTTTTGAATGTTATTGCTATCGCCCTCTCGTTTGAGGATTTTTTTGGCTTCGTTGGTGGCGAGATTTTTGGTTAATTCCCGGTCTTCTGCTGGGAGCTTGTGACTGGCTATCTCAATATCTGTGATTAACTGTTTTATATTGTGGTTCGTGTGTGCGTCTGTGCAGTTGTATTTCAAACCTTTGTCTAACATATTCATTTGACCTTGAGAAAAGGTTACGTTCGTTCTGTTGTTTACTCTGCTGTGGAAATTGAATTCATTGTTATTCGTGTGTTGTTCGTTAGATTGATGGTTCTGTGTTTCTCCTAGTTTTCTTAATTTATTTTCTAGCGTTTCATGCTTCCTTGTTGCTCTGATTTTGATGGTGTCTTGTAGGTGCTCGGTGAAGCTGTCCCATTGGGCTGCGTGCCAGAAATTACTTAGTTGCAATTGAATGTCGTATAATTGTTGGTTAATTTTTTTTTGCTTTCTTATGCATGCAAATCTTAATTCGTTTTTTATCCAAAGCGCTTTGGCTTGTTTAGTTGAAATGATCGAGGCTGGTGTGTTCGGTACGGTTTTAATTGGTACGTATTTAGGGGTGAGGTTTGATTTCTTGATTGAATTCTTTCTTTACTTATGCCCATCAATTATGCTATCCTCTATTCAAATTAAACACATGGCCTACATATTTTAAATTTTGTTTAAGGCTATTAGAGGCAACGCCAAGCAACTGTCACATTCATAGAAGCCTAAGCCCAGCGTGGTTGATTCCTCAGTTTAGGGGCTACGACAACGTGGTCATGTAGCCCCGTGTACTTTGGGTGTGTGTAGAATCTGTCTGATAACCGGTGTTAGTTGTGATGGTTGTATTAGTGTGTGTTAGTCGGCACCTTAAGACGAACCGCTTTACATCATCATGTGTAAAGTTTCTAATATCTACAATACTGGTTGCAACTTACGTTGATATGGCACATAAATACCTATGTATTCGAAAGGACATATTCAAGTGCTTGCAAGTACAATCCGTTCATTTCAAAGTAATATAATTTACGAGTTGCACCCTGTGTACCGATGATCGGCAGCGCAAGAAAAGCTGAGACCCGGTTATCAACACTCAAGTATACCATTAATCGGCAGTGGCAACTAAAATGCTGTTAAGTCAGGACAGATTTTATTTCTACCATAATAATATAAAATTTCACCCTAAAAATTGAAACAGTATGTTTTCTATTGAAGCACCATTAAATAACACGCACAAGGACACATTTCATTACAACACAAATTTGTGGTCTTAAGTAGAGTAAGCCCATCAAAACAATGTTTACCTTTGTCATAATTTATTTATTTATTTATTTACATATGTTACGCCCTCATTGGAGCACATAACCAAAACAAGTATATACATATCTCAAAAAACAATATTAATGATTCAGCTTCTTATTTTTCTCCTTCTTCTTCTTTGTCATAATATTATAATTATGCGTACGTTTCGTCCATAAGAAACACTGACACTGAAAGGTTTATTCATTTACACAACTGTGGCATGTGAATGTCATGGGAGCCCTTTTTTTAATTCATTCTGCAGCACTCTTCCTGAAACCATGTTTTGCACTGTACGCACAGTATCATAGGTAATGTTTTGTCTTCTTCACATATTTCTCATTACCATGAATCCTCTGCAACATCCGAAGGTTTCCCTACTCCTCTTCTGAACGTTATTTTGATGTACCGCTTCCTTATCGTTTGCTTCCTGAACCTTTTTATTACGAGTTGCTGTTTTAGGCTAAGTTTTCTTTTCCTCTCCTTGTTCTTCCTTTTTTGATTTTGCTTGCTCCCTTTTCTTTCTACGTTCCTCTAGTTCAGTTTGTTTTTTTCTTTTTTTCATCTTCCTTCTTAAGATAGTATCTCATCCATTGTACAGATGTTGCTACTACTGGTATCTTCTCCTTCTTTCTCTTCTTCAGAACTGGCTGATCTCTTGGCCAAAAAAGTATGCTTTTAAAATGGGACATAACTACCTGAGACGTGGAAGGTGGAGTAGATAGGTGTTTAGAACCCAACTCATTGAAATTTCTAGTGTTGCACTTATCGAGTGTTTGATCCGACGCTGTCTCCTGATTTGAACATGTAGGTCTATCGTATATCATATTGTCCGCTTGAGAATTATGATTCAATGTATCTCCAGAAACTTGAGTTGCACTGCTTGCAGATTCTGAAACTATTCCATTGCTATGATTAAAAAAACTAGAAAGAGGGATAAATCTACTTTCTGACGTGGATGCATGACACTTGGATTCTTCACGATTTGTTACAGAGGGATCGATCCATCCTTTAACAGAGTTAAACTCTGGAAGCAAGCACTTCTTTGACATTCGAAGTGGTAAATCTCTGTTGAAGTTATCCGATTGTTCAAACAGTCCCCTATCTAAATCGGATATGTGCCCAGATAATTCTTTAATAGTCCCTCCTGAGTATGAAGTATTCACACACTCACTTGGATGGGAAATCTCATTTGGAGTGTTAGTTAGGACTCTTTCAAATTCACTGAAATAGTGATTTTCAAAATACATCGAATGATCGGCACATAAATGTCCTAGTGTTCGGCATTTCTTTTATCAAGCTATAAATAGAAACTGAGTGAAGAATGTATATGCCGATTACTAGTTCAACTGTTCTCAATGTATTTCTTTTTGGTATTTCAAACGGAGGATTATGATGCGGGAGTATATAGTTTCTACTTTTGCAGCAAAATGCTACGTCAGGTGCGATCTTGGCTACTAGATGCCACCGCAACCGGCACCTGGCGTCGAACGTTGGAACTTAATAGAGTGTTATTCATATCTAACCTACAAATTTTGCATCACACAATTGTAGTTAGTGGAACGTTCTTTTACATGCCATAAATCTTTACTTCCCCTCCGAAGGAAGGCATACTGAGGGATTTTAACGCTCTTAAAAATCGGATGACTTCGGCCGTGTTTGACCCCGCGAGCTTGAGCATAGCAGCTCAGTATGCTACCGACTACGCCACGGAAGCCGCCTTTTGGACATGAATATACAACTCATGGTTATCCCGTCGTCTATTTCAACTTCAACTTTGTCTTTAATCGGGCCAAGAACTTTCCTCCTAATCTTTCTTTGATCTCCAATATTTCTACCAGACCTTCCTTGTTCATAGTGAGGCATTCCACTGCATACATAACCTCTGGTCGTATGGCAGTGCACTGAAGCCTATTATTATTATCATCTGTGCTTTTGCTTCTCTAACTTGAAACGTCAGGGCACACTACTGTTATTGCTAAGACTATTATTCCATTTGATCCCCCTAGATAGGCTAAGAAGGATCCGCCCTTCATAATAATTTATAAATTAAATACACGGTAATTTGGCTTTCAGAATATCGGTAGAGGTATAGTGAAAACAATACTTTCCATTTCCCTTTTGAACATCGACTCCTCCTTCTCTCCTTTGTGTATCAAACACAATGTGTGGGCGGTGTTTTGTGTGGAGGTGGGCCTTGCTCCATTTTGTAATGAGAGGGGGAGAGAGAACACACTCACAAAGCCTGCCCACATCATTGGTCAATGCAATATTCATTAGCACGTCGACTGCATTGTCCTTCCAACCTACCCTTTATAGGGCAAAAGACTGGGGGTATAGAACATTTGCTTTTTTTTTGCACATTTGTAATTGGGGGTGATAGATGAGTAGCAATATGAAACAATTTTATGGGTGTGGATTCTATTTTATGAAATATGGGGTGGGAAATTATTATCCCACTGCCCACACCCGACAGTATGTTTTCTTAAATGAGCAATGGGGTAATAATCTCCCACCTCCAAATTATGATGTTACTCTGTTTATCACTCAATAATGAGGTTCATTTAACAGGATATAATGTATAACAAGTAGTTCCGTGAAGAACTATACAGCCTATTTTCATATAGCCCACTTATTGCAACTATCAACATACAAAATTTCAGTTTGATTGCTGTAATAGATTCGTAGATATTGAGAACCGATTAAATAATTCGGATGGTCGCCATGTTGGATTTTATATATGTAGGTCCTAGAGTTATGTACTGTTACATGCAGATTATTGTGTACGTGTAGTATTCAAACTTCAATCGCATAATTAGGACACTAGAAGTTACAAGGAGATTTTAAAATTTCGCACAGCTGCCATCTTTAGGTTATGGAAACAATTGAAATAAATTAGATGCTAGTGGATTACCATTCGTATAAGGATTTACTGTACCAAGTTTCACTGCTCTCGGATGGTTAAATTGCGATAAACATCCATGAGAATATTTATAATTCGCGTCGCCGCTATGTTGGATTTGTGATCACCAGGTTATTTAAAGACCTATAAGTGAACTTGAGTTCATAGCCCCTATGAACAATAAAAAATTCAGTTTGATTGCTACAATAGATTCGTAGATATTGAGAGCCGTCTAAATATTTCGGATGGTCGCCATGTTGGATTGTTAAATGTATAGGCCATAGAGTCATGTACCATTATAGGAAAATTATTGGGTAGGTTCATTATTCAAACTTTCACTTCGATCGCATGACTACATCACAAGAAATAAAAACTTAATTTTAAAATTCGCACAGCCGCCATCTTGAGGTTATGAAAACAATTGAACTAAATTAGATACCAGTGCATTACAATGTGTATAAATATTTCCTGTACCAGATTTCAGTGCGTTTGGAGCATTAAATCGCGAGAAAGGTCTCTTTCAAATTTTCTAATTCGCTTGGCCGCCATGTTTGTTTTGTATATAACCGGTTTTTTAAAGTCGTATAAATGGACTTCCAGTAGTGCCCTTTATCTCCGTACAAAACTTCAGGGAGATACCGCAAATAGTTTCAGAGATACAGAATGCCGGTGAAATATTTCGCACATCCGCCATCTTGTGGTTATGTAAACAAATGAACGAAGTTAGTTGTCGGTGCATTACAATGTATATAAACATATACTGAACCAAGTTTCATTGCGTTTGGTTGGATAAATCGCGAGAAACGTCTATTTAAAAGTCGCTACTTCGCTTGGCCGCCATGTTGGTTTTGTAGTTACCAGGTTTTCAAAGATCACATAAGTGAACTTATAGTAGTTCCCTTTATCACCATACATGATGTCAGGGTAATATCGGTAATCGTTTCGGAGATACTGAATGCTGGTGAAATATTTCGCACAGCCGCCATGTTGGATTGGTGAGTCGTAACAAAATTTGAAGGGCACGGTCGAGGTCGCCCGGAATAGTGCTATGAACTTACTGAGTTTCATTGAAATCGCTCCAGCCGTTTAGATTTTATTAGGGGGACACACACACACACGAATCACACACACACACACACACGCGCACACACACACACACGGACAAAAGGTGATCTCATAAGCCTATTTTTTCAAAATTGAAAATAGGCTAAAAACACCCATCACGCTCTATAATTTAAGAAAAACCCGTAACTCCCACGCAAAACAAGGTCAGTGACTTATATCATCTTCGCCGAAAACTGCACAAAAAATATAAAAGTGATTTTGGAATGTTAAAAGTTAGTATATTCGAATATAATTAAATAATTTCAAAATAGTATTTATAAAAAACTCAGAAAATTAATTTTAAAAATCTTCTATTCTACAATAATTCTATAATAATTTCCAATATAGCTAAAATATATTTACTCAAGTGACCAAAACCATTATTAAAATTGTATATCAACTATATACCAGCGTTTACAAATCTCTTATCTTCAATAAAGACACCTTCTATAAAACAAAGCATTTCTTTCACTCAAGACAACCGAACTGACGAGCACGTGCACTGTGGAGACCACTGGGATATACAGTATGCTTCCCACCTTTGGTTTCTGAAGACAATATACATCACATTAATGGGTTTTCATTATTTCTCTGCATCTAGCTTGTGGATGAATGTGGAACTGCTTGAAATGAAAGGGATGGTAAGATTCTCTCCCTAACACCGTTCTATAAATACATGGTGGGAAGATAGTAGCCTATCCCAAGGACCTATAAAGGTTATGAGAATAGGCTACGGTCTGTTGGAAGCTTAAGGCTGCAACACATAACCCATGCTCACAGAATGGAATAAAATCAAGATAATATTGTTGTTGTTTGAATCAATGTCTTTTGAATGGTTTGATGGAGCAATGCTCAAATAATCGTCTATGTTACATTTTGTGTAATTTGAGATACTCACGGAACCAACATCTACGATGTTTTCTGAATAGGCCTACATAGCAACATTCTCCACTATCATTTCATTTCAACTGTCATTCATTTAATCATTGCCCCAGGAGAGTGCGACAGGCCTCGGAAGCCGGCACAGTTCATATCCTCGCCGCTAGATGGGGCTTCATTCATTCCATTCCCTGACCCGGTCGGTCGACTGAAAGCAGGCTGTGGATTTTCATTTGCATGTAGTTCGAGCATATCTCAACAGATGGCTTTAGTATTCCGGAAATTGTCAAGAGAAATGCAGTTTAAAAACAAGAAGTTCCGTGACGAACTAATGAGCCTACTTTCTTAAAATATAAGATTCATGCCAATGATCAATCTATATGAACCTATCTAGAATAATGACGAAATTAAGTTGATTATATAGAAATATCTAATTAAGTTAGTTCTAAATATACCTGGTATAATGTAACCTAATAGAGAATTACAGTTGGCAACCCTGGTGACTGAATATATTCTTAGTTCCATCTCTTAAGGTGCAGAATACAAAATTTGGTTGAAATCCAATGGATAGCATGGACGTTACATGCAGTTAGACATTGGATCTATCAGCGCGTGTAAAATCATTTTGGCAACAATGTCATGGAAGTGTTGGTCAGAAATAATCTGCAATATTATGATCTCTTGTGCCAATTTTGAATGAAATCCATTTGTTAGTATAGAAGTTACATGCATTTTAAAATTGGACCTATCATCAGGCTTATAATCATGTTGGCAGCACTGACGAATATTAGTCTACCGTTACTCCAAGTTAATAGAAAGTCAGGTACCATACGTGTACAAAGTTTAGAGCTATTGGCTTGCATACTTTCTGATATATTGATATTAGGCTAAGAAAATAGAGACAGCATTTTATTAACAGTTGGCAGCCCTGGTTGCTCTTAAGAATACGCATAGTCATATCTGTTATGGTACACATAGCACATACGAAATTTGGTTGAAATCCAGTTGATAGTATAGAAGTTACATGTGGTCTATTTAAAAATTGGTCCTATCAGCAGTCTTAGAATCATATTGGTAGCACTGACGTATAGGCTATACGTTACTCCAAATTAATCTAGAATGGCAGGTACTATACGTGTGCATAATTTAAAGCTGTCGGCTTGCATCCTTTCTGATATATTGGTATTTGGATTATAAAAAATAGAGAGAGCATTTATTAACAGTTGGCAGCCCTGGTGGCTCTTGAGAATACGCTCAGTCATATCTGTTTGTGTACTCATAGGCCTAGCACATACGAAATTCGGTTGAAATCCAATTAGTGTAGAAGTTATTTGCATTTAAAAATGGGACTTATCAGCAGGCTTAGAATCATTTTGGCAACACTGCCATATATGGCCTCCTGGAAATTAAGCTGAAATATTATTATCTATATGTGTGCCAATTTTGGAATAGCTCCCATGCATTCCTTCCAAGATATCCAACACGGAGCTCAAATTTCAATTGTGGGTTTTCAGCAGTTGGTAGCACTGACATTACTTTCCAAATATGGGCTTGGGATATTCAGGTATATATCTTTACTCATACCAAATTTGGTTTTGATTGCTGCAGCCGTTTAGGAGTTCATAGGGAGGGGGGACACCCAGACAGACAGACATACACATTGCCCGGATCGATCTCATAAGTCTACTTTTTCCTCAATTTTTGCAAAATGTGAAAAGCGGGCTACTAACGGAACAAAAGTCTATGTTACACCGCTTCCCGCTCAAACGCGGCAATAATGTTATCAAGTGAATGAACACATTCTCGTCAAGAGGTTGCTCTGGTGTTATTAGCTGTGTATTACTAAGCTTATTAGTGCAAATTATTGTGTTGAAACACCAAAAGGAAAAGGACCTGAGTAGGCTAGTATTTTGAAACTTAGTAAAAATAACTTGACCACGGCGAAGAAACAAGTTCATTGGCGTTTCACATTCAAAGGAACATTATTTTCACGGACTTATAGCTAAAGCCCTGCGCGGATAAACCCGCGGATATCCGCAACATTTTTCGCCACGCGGATATAGTTTGCATGGCTGTGCGGATAGCGGATACGCTGCGGATAATGTTTCGAGTAAATCTGCGGATAGTTTTTTGAATACAATGTGGAACTTACGATAATATTACATATTTGATATACCAATCTACAGCTTCATGATTAAAAAGAGGAATACTTCTATAGCCTATTGCGTACGAAATATTCAGGCACGTATTCCACTTACACGAGAAGATGATTTTACTCATGCTTTCAACTACATTTTATTACGTACCGTATGTTTGTAGCAGATGGTCTTGACATCTCATCAAATCTCACTGCCATTATTACTATAAGTATTTTACGAGATATAATTCTGGCAATAAGCTTGTTAGTTCATCTTGGTGACATCATTAACATTCCTCAAATCAGCTACTTCGCCGTCTAAGCTATCCTGTAATATGTGACGATAACACGTTGACTGTGATATTGCAACGGGGAGAGTTATGTTGACATCAACTATTCGAACATGGATGGGTCAAGAAGCAGGATGATGACAGACTTGGAATTTACGGCCAAATGTCAATCCCTTTCTCCAAGCGTAAAGAGAAGTTCACTTATTATTAGTGAATGTTACCGCGACCGGGAGTATGAACATGATTTCACCAACATGGATAAACTATCTATTAAAATAAAACAAAATTAATATTCAACAGTGCGTGAAACAAAGCTCAAGTCAACGATATGGCAGACATTTGGTTACGTTTTCAATGGAAACGAAAAGGTAAACGATATAGTAGGATGTTTTACCTGAAAAAAGAAGTGTATTCATACTCAGGACACAAATCAAACTTACTAAGGCACAAGTGCAAAAGTAGCCAAAAAGGTATAGTCTGTTTTTTTGTGTTTAAAGTGGAGGTAAAGAAACCAGTAGTGTCATCCAAATTTGAAGTTCCTTGCAATGAAGCAAATTGTCAGGAACGACTTTCTCCTCAAATGTCTAAATGTGTTGGTTTAACACTATGCTTCATCTAATAAATTAAAAATAATATTGAAATATCAGCGGATTTGGATAAGTCGTGCGGATGCGGGGTGGTTAAGGATAACAGTAGTGCGGATGCGGGGCGGATGCGGATAACAGTCGTGCGGATGCGGGGTGGTTAAGGATAACAGTAGTGCGGATGTGGGGCGGATGCGGATAACAGTCGTGCGGATGTGGGGCGGATGCGGATAACAGTCGTGCGGATGTGGGGCGGATGCGGATAACAGTAGTGCGGATGTGGGGCGAATGCGGATAACAGTCGTGCGGATGTGGGGTGGATGCGGATAACAGTAGTGCGGATGTGGGGCGGATGCGGATAACAGTAGTGCGGATGTGGGGTGGATGCGGATAACAGTAGTGCGGATGTGGGGCGGATGTGGATAACAGTCGTGCGGATGTGGGGCGGATGCGGATAACAGTCGTGGGGATGTGGGGCGGATGTGGATAACAGTCGTGCGGATGTGGGGCGGATGCGGATAACAGTCGTGCGGATGTGGGGCGGATGCGGATAACAGTAGTGCGGATGTGGGGCGGATGCGGATAACAGTCGTGCGAATGTGGGGCGGATGCGGATAACAGTCGTGCGGATGTGGGGCGGATGTGGATAACAGTCGTGCGGATGTGGGGCGGATGCGGATAACAGTCGTGCGGATGTGGGGCGGATGCGGATAACAGTAGTGCGGATGCGGGGCGGATGTGGATAACAGTCGTGCGGATGTGGGGCGGATGCGGATAACAGTCGTGCGGATGTGGGGCGGATGCGGATAACAGTCGTGCGGATGTGGGGCGGATGCGGATAACAGTCGTGCGGATGTGGGGCGGATGCGGATAACAGTAGTGCGGATGTGGGGCGGATGCGGATAACAGTCGTGCGGATGTGGGGCGGATGCGGATAACAGTAGTGCGGATGTGGGGCGGATGCGGATAACAGTCGTGCGGATGTGGGGCGGATGCGGATAACAGTCGTGGGGATGTGGGGCGGAAGTGGATAACAGTCGTGCGGATGTGGGGCGGATGCGGATAACAGTCGTGCGGATGTGGGGCGGATGCGGATAACAGTAGTGCGGATGTGGGGCGGATGCGGATAACAGTAGTGCGGATGTGGGGCGGATGTGGATAACAGTCGTGCGGATGTGGGGCGGATGCGGATAACAGTCGTGGGGATGTGGGGCGGATGTGGATAACAGTCGTGCGGATGTGGGGCGGATGTGGATAACAGTCGTGCGGATGTGGGGCGGATGCGGATAACAGTCGTGCGGATGTGGGGCGGATGCGGATAACAGTCGTGTGGATGTGGGGCGGATGCGGATAACAGTAGTGCGGATGTGGGGCGGATGTGGATAACAGTCGTGCGGATGTGGGGCGGATGCGGATAACAGTCGTGGGGATGTGGGGCGGATGTGGATAACAGTCGTGCGGATGTGGGGCGGATGTGGATAACAGTCGTGCGGATGTGGGGCGGATGTGGATAACAGTCGTGCGGATGTGGGGCGGATGCGGATAACAGTCGTGCGGATGTGGGGCGGATGCGGATAACAGTCGTGTGGATGTGGGGCGGATGCGGATAACAGTAGTGCGGATGCGGATAACGTTTTGTTTATCCGCGCAGGGCTCTACTAATAGCCTACATTTTAAGTAGGTACAACCAATAACATTAAACATAAAATAATGGTATTGCAACCATTCTGTGCGAGTGAGTGAGCTGTAGTGTGTTGGTTTACGGAACCAAAGTCTACGTCTTACCGCGTAGCACTGTCCCTTCATTGCTGTTTTTCTCAATAAATAAGAAATGTAACAGACCTTTGTTCCCATATTGGCTTCTGCCTCCCTGTCCTGAGGTAATTATTTCATCACTACATATCTAGCTCCCACACCTTACAATCTGTTTAAGATATTCTAACCTTGGTCTACCCCTACAGTTCTTGTCCTCTACCCTTCCTTCCATAACTAAGATTGCTATTCCTGGCTGTCTTAGTGGGGCCTATGTGACCTACCAACCTATCTCTTCTCTTCATTAGCAGTCACCAGAAACATCTCTCCTCACCCATTCGTGAGGCATGTTAAAGAACCTTCCACTAATTACACCTGTGTGAAGCTAAATTGTATAGGTTAAGAATGTAAACAACGCTCTTAGATTCATACATTCGTTGCCCAGAGCCGACTGTGGTGACGTCTGGTAGCTAAGTTCTGAACTAGTAGTCATAGACGGTGGCGTTTGGCGGCAAAAGTAGGAACTACTTGAAAATTGATCGTCTGCAGTGCTTACTTGAATTAAAACAGATACACACACTAATACAGTCATCACAATTAACACCGATTATCAGACAGATTCTACACACACCCAAAGTACACGGGGCTACATGGCCGCGTTGTCGCAGCCTCTAAACTTACGAACCAACCAACCAACCAACCAAAAGTGAGAAGAAGCTAGTTCGATTCACACCTCAGCGTTCTTGGAGGTGATGGTTTTCCGTGGTTTTCCACTTCTACTCTAGGCAAATGACGGGATGGTTCCTAACTTTAGGTCACATCTGTTTCCTTCCCAATCATCATTGATCTAAAGGCAAAAAACATCTAGGTTATACATTTGCATTTCTACGGGAAGACTATATAATTATGACGTTTACATTCATGAAGATATATTCAAAACCATACAGTACACCATTTGACAAGTAAAGAGAAGCTATTAATGCCGATATTCAACTACAAGAATCTTGCTTTCATTGTATTCATAACGTTTGGACAAATATTAGAACTGTCACCTATTCCACATGGGGCATTTCTCTTAGTCTATACAAATCACACCGAATTCTCCATCCTATACATCAAGGTTATTTTCATGTCGACATATTAACGGGTTGGCACCTATTCAAAATTTTTAAACTCCGTATTGAAGAAAGATTTAACTTATTCATTCAAGCACTGAACTGAATTAATTATTGATTTTAGAACTTAATTTTCTAAATTATTTTATGTAGCCTATATTATTTTGATCAATTTTTTTATTAGGCATATACAGCTTAACATTTATTTACTATCACCAGTAATATTTCTCGCTTTTTAACGACATTTTGAAAATTATTGTAAAAGGACCAGTATTAGGCTATATTTTATTTTATTTTATTCTGAATCGTAAGGATATCTGTTTTAATATTTTATTTCATTTTATTACAATTTTATCATTAACATTTCATTTCTTATTTAGATTTAAGTACATATATACTATTTTGGTTTAATTCTTAATTGATTTCCTTTTTTTAAGCTGAAGCTGAAGATGACCTCAATGAAGGTCGAAACATGTCCTATATCAAAATATATATGTGTTGAGTATTGATTTGGCGTATAATTTTAAAAATTTAATTTTACTATCAATACGGATATTTAAAACATTTGTTTTTTCATTGGCAAATGTGTTTGCATTCACCCGAAATACACACACACTGCCACAATAACACAGGTTATCAGAGAATACACGGAGCAGAATGACCACGATGTCCAAGTCACACAATTGAAACATTAACTGCACCAGCAACAACAAAATGACTATTATATGAAGCACAGCAGATGATAGACACGGGGCAAGCCTGATGGAACGTTGCCCTTGGTGTAACATTAGTTTCCGTGGCTAAATGGTTAGCGCACTAGGCTTTGGCCCCAAGTGCCCAGGGTTTGATTCCCGGCCGAGCCATCAGGAATTTTAATCTCCTGGTGTTAGTTCCCATGGCTCGTCTTCATAATCACTTCACCGGGTGAGTTGGCCGTGGTCGTTACGGCATGGCTGCTGGCAGTCGCTCACATCCGGGTGGCGAGGAGGTTCGAATCCTCCCGCCGGCAACCTTGAAGATGGTCTTGTGTGGTTTCCCATCTTCCTTGCACGCAAATGCCGGGGTTGGTCCCTAACTATAGGCCACAGGCGCTACCTTCCAACTCCTCGACCTTCCATTCAAACGTTCCTCCCCAGCAACACTCCACACGCGACGGAAAAAGGAAGGAAGCTTGTAGTTTAACGTGACCGTTAATCTTGAGATCATGAGCCACGGGACCTCCTTTTAACGTGGAATCCGAACCACAGGACATGGCATTTCACATCGAAAACACGCGACGGTACTTGTAGCTCACCCATTGGGTGTCCGCCTAGAAGCATCGACAAACTGGTGAGCCGAACATGTCCTCGGACACTCCCGGTACTAAAAGCCATACGCTAAAAAAGCATCACTTCACCCTCATTACGACGCGCAGGTCGTCCACGGGCGTCAACTAGAAAGACCTGCACTCGGCCTCTCCGGAGGCCACACGATCATTATGAACGTTAGCCATAATGGCAACGTATTAATTTATGCTCTGAAGAGAAAATATGGTGTTGGCTTGACGACATCGTGGTCATGTATGCCTAGCCCCGTGTACTTGGGTGTGTGTGAGGAAATGTCTCTGTGTTATCGTGATGGTTGTATAAATGTGTGTATTTGTAATTCAGTTGAGGATTGAGAAGGACGCGGCCGTGGCAGACTTTTTTTTTTCTAATTTTTACTTTATTTTTTAAAAATTTTCATTTCAGCTATAATTTTTATCTTAAATATTCAATATTATTATTCTTTTTTTCAATAAATTTTAAAAATCATCTATTTATTTATAATTTTTTATTTTATAATTTTAACTGTTTAATTTTATTTTTATTTTTAGTGTGTTTTGTTTTAATTTGTATATTATTATGTTTTATTTTATTGTTTATTTATTTTTATTATATTTTTACTAATTGAAATTTTATTCAGCACCATAACACTGTAAAACTAGACAGTTTTGTTTTTATACAACTGCATTTGATAAAACAACTGACCGTGATGCAGACTGTAATTATTATTCGGAACTCGAAAATTGGGTCAGCTCTACTCTTTGCAGTGCCGCTATCAAATACGCACTCGCTAAAATGAAAACACGAAAAAAAAAAAAAGGGAAAAAAAAGTTACGAACCTTACAGTAGTTGCATGTGATGTGTAACATCTGACATGTTGGGGCGTGGTGGCTCAGCGGTCTAGCTGTATGCCTCTCACCAAGGCGGTCCGGGTTCGATTCCCGGTCAATGCTTGTGAGATTTTCGAAGTGAAATGCCTTGTCCTGTGGTTCAGATTTCACGAAAAAAAAGGAGGTCCCGTGGCTCATGATCTGAAGATTAACGGTCACGTTAAACTACAAGCTTCAGCTTACATCTGACATGTTATCCTACTCGTATACTACACAGCTTGGACATTCTTAAAATGTTAATTTACACTCCATTTTCATACTGGTACTATGATGAATGTTGCTACTGTCACACTTGTTTGAACAAACATTACATATTATATTGTAAATTAAGAGTAGCAATGAAACCATAGTATTTAGCCTATCTATAAATTACTAGAAATAATGTTCAATACAATCAAATTTCCCAACTCCAGCTTGGTGCAAACAATTGTAACTAAAATTAAATAAATCGTAATTTCATGTAGATTCTGTTAAAATGGCGCATAATGTTATGATATATATCGTTTAAATCGATAATCCGGCAGCAAATATAATTGCCGGGACTGTGGTTCGAACCTGAGAGCTCATAATTCGCTGACCAAGATGTTATCCACGCAGGCATTATAACCTCAACATTTGGAGTACAAGACAGGTACTCATTTTCACGTGCCGGTAATAATATGAAAGTAATTTGTATGCTCCTTTAATATTTTTCTTTTTTTTTTCTTTCGATAATGTTCCTGCGTGGAATTGAGTTTTAAATTACAGTAGTTATGAATACGACTACTTGACAGTAAAGGGAATTCCTCTAGTGGTCCACGAAAGGCTAGCCCAGTTCCCGTATAAAATCATCGATATATATTACATTGATCACTGCATTGCCGCAATGTAGGTTAATATCTGAATAGTCATTGAGCAGAAACATAATACCGGCTTTGCCGACTATTTACGATGTTTCATATAAAAGCATATCATCATTTACATGCTGATACGAAGACATGTGGCTTGTGCTTCAATGAGTTGACACCAGAGTACGCATGAGCGTTTACCGTGCAATATGAAAGTGTTGAGGAAAGTTACTCGGCGAGTGGATGCCCATGACTTTTATCCAGAGATTGAAAAACAGACACTTAATAAATCATAATCGTTTTCAGCAAATATGGTTTAATGAATATTTTTACACCAAAGAACGACAACTTGATGATGATTCATTGTAGAAATATCTGTAATGGCGCCTCCAAACCTTGAAGTAATATTATGTTATGTACAGGCAGGAGGGATGCGATCTAGCTGGCAGTGCGTCTTACACACTTCCGTCCGATCCACTTCGTCCCATTTTTCAAAATCACTCCCACAAAAATATCCAGCAACCGAGTGGAAAGATGTTACACATCAATAACACTAACACTTCAATAATATCGAATGTAATTCAAAAACAACAAAACGCAACAGGTTGATAAAATTCTTATCTTACCTTGCACTAAAAATGAGCCGAGGTGACATGTTGATCAATCAGGTAACAGCAGCCACATTGAAGACTGGGAAACGAAGTTCATAAACACTCGAATAATAAACACAAGAACACTGTCATTATTATCAAGCCAAATTTTTAAAGCATAACAAGTCTTTCGCGGCCATGATGAACGGAACGGAGACAAACAACTGCCCTTCTGTGTCCAAACTACCGCGTGTTAACCACTGCCGCCTTGATTGACAAACCCATCTGACAACTGTTCAGTGTATCGTGTATTCGCCCGGAGACAAGTGACTATCGACTGTCAGAAGGAAGTCAAGTTCACGGGAATGCCTAAAGGGATTTTATAACACTACCAAAGACACTGTCAGCTGGGATATTTGCTCACGGAAGTCCATGTGCTTACTGAGCATTATTTAATGCTTATTTTAGATTCGAGTGATAGCCGATGCGAAGTGGTGTTACAAGGAAATTCACTAGCGGAAAGATTAGTTAGTCAGATATTGAGATACACTCAAGTATACGAATTTAGAATGACAGCCACAGTAAATATAAAAAGACCGAAAACTAATCAAACAAGAATATTAAATGAAACTAATAATTATAAACAAAAAATACGGGGGGAAAATCAGAATTTCAAAAAGAACAAAGTCTTTGAGTAAACGTACAATTGAAAATTTAGTTTGCTGGCCGTAACCCATTCTCACTTATAAAGCGGATGACGAGATCAGCAGCCACCACGTCATCGGCTAATATAAGCTTTGCGGCTTCGGTGGCGTAGTTGATAGCATGCTGAGCTTCTATGCCCAAGGTCGCGGGTTCAAATCCGGCCTAAGTCGTCAGATATTTTAAGAGCGTTAAAATCCATCAATACCTATGCCTTCCTTCAGAGGGTAAGTAAAGCCTGTGGTCCCATGTCATAGACTTATGGCATGAAAAAGAACCTTCCCTAACTACACTTGTGTGAAGCCAAAATTTGTAGGTTAGTTTTGATTAATGCTCTTAAGTTCCAACGTTCGTCACCGGACGCTGGTTGCGATGGCCTCTAGCCTAGTAGCGAAGTTCACAGCTAGGGGTCATGGACGGTAGCATTTGGTAACGAAAGTAGGAACTACTTAAAATTAACGTCTGCAGTCCTTATTTGAATTACAGATAACACACACACTAATACAGTCATCACAATTAACACCGGTATAATAATAATAATATCGTATGGCCTCGGGTGCCAGCTTTGTTATTTGTCGCCCAGAGGGCAGCTTGCACGTTGAATTTCGTCGTTCCTTTAAACGCGTTGAAAGTCAAGGAGGTTAGATATCTAAGCTCCTTGACACTATAGCGCTTTCTAGTAGAGAATGGAGGAACTTAATGTTGGCGGAAAATCCCGAGATTAATTTTGCCATTGAACACGGCCTACTGAATTCAAATGGGTTCTTTAACATGCCAACAACGTATGTCATCCATGTCGTGATTTTTGTCGCCTTTCAAAAATCACTTACCATGGTCAGGGTGCACCTGCAAGCTTGGGGTTAGTAGACCGACACGATAACCACTCACCCACCGTGGCAAGCAATTAACACCGGTTATCAGATAGATTCTACACACACCCAAAGTACACGGGGCTACATGACCGCGTTGTCGTAGCCCCTAAACAAAGATACCAACCAACCAACCAATATAAGTTTGAGTGTCATCTGCAAACGAAGGTTTCTTCGTAGATCAGCTCCACAGGTACAAAGTCTTCCCTTCTTTATTAGCATGAGTGGGTGGATTTTGCATAACCTATCCTTAGCTTACACAAAATGACGGAGTCCCTCCGTGACCGGGAAGAGCTCCGTGGGCATTGGGTCAGCTTAGCCACCGACTCTCCCAAAATACCAGTATGCCCTACTTGTCGGCTTAACTGAGAGCGAAGTGGTTGTAATAGCCTACCGCCTCCTTTGCAGCTCGATCCGCAAGACTGGGGATCTGTTGGTAGTCACGGCTACACCAACTAGCCGTGAACCCTTGAGGGTGCACCATGCCTCTTACAGTAGGCAGAGGATACCATAAATAAAAATATGTCAATTATCTATCTATTTAAATTCGCTTGAACACCTTTTAATACTTTATATACAGGGTGTATCTTAATTATACCGACAAAAAATCAGGGATGCTCTGCGTGATATGTAAAAGACGATGCCCTTTATCGGATTGGCGGAGAAAATTTTTCCCTCCGAGAAAATGAGGTTAATTTGTTACTTCCAGACGCGCGATTCAAATCAACGAACTCGCCGTATTTGCTAAGCCAGGCAGCAAGCCGCTGGCCACCGCTGTGCTTCAAGCAAGGGAAGGGAGTGTGACAAAGATATGCTGGCGGGCATGCGGCAAGCCGAGGCGATCGAGGAAACTTGCGCATGCCCGCCAGCATATCTTTGTCACACTCCCTTCCCTTGCTTGAAGCACAGTGGTGGCCAGCGGCTTGCTCTCTAGCTCAGCAAATACGGCGAGTTCGTAGATTTGAATCGCGCGTCTGGAAGTAACAAATTAACCTCATTTTCTCGGAGGGAAAAATTTTCTCCGCCAATCCGATAAAGGGCATCGTCTTTTACATATCACGCAGAGCGTCCCTGATTTTTTTGTCGGTATAATTAAGATACACCCTGTATAATACTAGCAATCCGCCTGGTGTCTTTAAAACGGTTTACCCAGCATAAGCTGAAAGACACGGTCAAACAGGAGCGCGGAATGTCCGTGCGAACGGAACGACCGTAGTCCGCCGCGGACTAGGATGGTCAAATAGAATGCGGACAAGTGAAGGCGAACCAGTGTGAAAGCACTCGCGATAAAGTGCGCATTACGTTGTTTTCTGCTCGTGGTATTTTATTTAACATTTTAATTCAACATATGTCCAAAAGTTCCTCTGACGAGAAAGAATTGCTTCCTCTGTTGGCATTGAGACGAAAGAGAGTATGGGTTCACGAAATTAATGAGGAAAGAGAGGAATATGGGGAGTTTCACAGATTGCGCCGGGAACTGTTCTCGTTTGAAAACAGGTTCTTCATGTATTTTCGAATATCCCGAGAACAATTTGAGACATTACGTATGCTCCTAGAACCAACCATTTCCAAGCAAACCACTAGCTGGAGGAGACCCATTTGTGCGAAGGAAAGGCTAGCCATCTGTTTAAGGTAAGTAATAATAAAGCATTATAATTATTTTCGCACATATTTGTTTTTCAAGTAAATACTTATACTTATAATCACTTAATTTTTCGGTTTCTTCTGCCATGTTTTCTGTTTTGTCCTCTACAGGCCGCCGCGAACTTTGTAAGAAAACATAACTGGTTCACCGACCGCCGCGCCGCGGACAAGACAGAGCCGCGTTCGGTTTGGCCAGGGTGATGCAATATTTTACAATACAGAGTTCGCGGCTGTAGACCGCTCCGCACTCCTGTGTGACCGAGCCTTAAAAGGAGCACGGACGTCAGGTCCCAAACGCAATGCAGAAAAGCCGAGGTGAACAGCGAAACTCTAAACACATAGCCTATACTCTTCTCTGAAGTCTTAACTCGACACCTCGACAGGTTGACGCTGGTCGAAGCCGGGGTGATAGGCTCACTCGCTAGCTCGTAAACTCGCTCCGAAGCTAGTAATTTAAATTTCCACTGAATGGAGATTGTTAAAAAAAACAAAACGCAAAAACACTTAGCCTAATAGTGGGCGATGTATTAAAGATAGAAATATGCTGTCACGGACTTTTTTGTAGACCTTTTCAGCTGAACAATTCTTACACTCATAGTATATAGATAGGCTATTTTTAATGGTTTACCCAGCGTAGGCCTAAGCTTAAAAGGCGCACGGACGGCAGGTTTTTCATCGACTGGATTCACTGAAATCGTTACTGCCCAGCTTCCTATGCTTATAAATAATTTTTTTACGGAAACATTCCTCGAGAAGTCTTTTACAGAATGGTGAAAACCGCATCAAAATCCATCCAGTGGTTCTCGAGATTACCCGTTACATCCTGGAATCGGAGACTCTAGCTTGCCACGGTGGGTGAGTGGATAGCGTGTCGGTCGACTATCCCCACGATTGCAGGTTCGCAAGTGGTAAGTGATTTTTGAAAGGCGGCAAAAATACGACACGCATGTCATACGATGTTGGCATGTCAAATAACCCATTTGAATTCAGTAGGCCGTGTTCATAATGGCAAAATTAATCTCGGGAGTTTCCGCCAATACAAAGTTCCTCATTTCTCTACTAGAAAGCGCTATAGTGTTCAAGGAGCTTAGATATCTAGTGATTCAAGGAACAACGAAATTCGTCATGCAAGCTACCCTCTGGGTGCAAATTACAAAGCTTGCGGCACCCGAGGCCATACGATATTATTATTATTATTATTATTATTATTATTATTATTATTATTATTATTATTATCGGGGACATTGTTTTATACTATGCAGAGATTAACAGCTGTTCAAGTGAATTTAATTAGATAATCGAAGTTAATACGTTAAAACAAGCATTTTCTAACATGGTTACTGTTTTTTGTCTCATATAATGTCAATTAAAAAAGAAAACGAAATTCTGTCGGGATTGTATGAGAACAAGAGGTGATCAGGGGTGGTTGATCAGAAGAATGAAACAGTGGAGCCCAGCGTTAATACGTCGAAGTTATGGTTCAATGGTCTACAGCACCTGTCGGGTGGAAATTTAGGGATTAGTACAAGCACAACATTTGTAGCGACAATAAAATGGTATATATTTATAGAACATGTCAATACAATACAATTAATAATAAATAAATAACAAGACATGTGTAAGATAATTACAATTCTTGGAATAATGTCGACATTGACTTCCGTGACTTGATCAATCAACACAGGAAATCCTAAAATTGCCTTCTGATTTATACTTACAAATATTTGTAATTTGTACAAATTAATCATCACTCTCAAGGATCCTTAGTCAGAAAGCAAATGTATTAAGGTAATTTGGATAACAATCTGTATAAATAAAAGATATTCGAATAAAAATAAACACGCTTAGAAAATTACGTTTGACAGGCTTTCAACAATATTCAGGTAGACCTATACAATATACAGCAGGCTATATATGTGTAAAAAATATATTTCCGGTATCGATTGCTGAGATTTTGAACGACAGTAAAAAAAACTGAGGATAACCACTAGCCCCCAATAGAAAATTCAACTCTGCAAAACATAAAGACCTATTTATGAGAAAATGATATATTCTCTAGTTTCCCTTCAGATCTTTACTAACGAGAGTAAAAACCATAAATGTCAAATATCAATCATGGTTATTTAAAAAAAACATTGGGAATTTAGAAAGATAGGTATTCTTTTTCTCTTCGTAATGTTTCGATTTTAGATGTTTTAAACAAATCCTAGTCGATTTATATATTTTTTAAATACGTTAGTGGAACTTAGGCCTATGGGAAGGAAAATATTTTCTTTCTCCAGCCTAATATTTTTGTTTTGTTTTTTTGTTTATTTTTTGTACCAAAAGTCCCTTCAAAAATTGGGTTCAACAAATAAAAAATATTATGTTAGTTACACAGGAGTCGAATATTTTTTTTACGATAATGAAGAGTTTAAAATCATCTCAGATGCGTTTTTAAATACGTGCCAAATAATTGAACATGCGTGTTTGTTGTTTTTTTTGCTTCTTTTGGGAAATCCTCATCGTATTATATTTGAATCTTATGGGGAAAGAAGCAATATATTTTCACCTTGTAACTTAGTCCTTTCAGTTCTAATGTAGGCCCTATTCTTCTTCTTCTTCTTCTTCTTCTTCTTCTTTTCATTAACACGTCTCGAGCGAGTATCTTCAACACGTGAATACAAAACTAAACAATTATTTAATGTTACTTTCCCAGCATTGTCTTTAAGGGTACGGAGCTACCACTCCTTAATTCTATTCCAACTTCTGTATACTTCCGCAAACACACTTGCCGCGCATTTGGAGACAACTTCCCATACGAAAGGAATACATTCCTCGAAGTATTTAAGCTGAAGTGGCAAAGCTTAGTGGGTTAAGATCTCTTGGCGTGACCCCGTTTGTGTTCGTATTCCGAATCAGATCCTGAACATCGGCAAGACGGTCTGGAGCCTTGCGAACTAGGAGAGGTTCTGGAACGCGGAGAACCCCTACTTGCCTCACTCGCCGTATCCTCAGAATCCATGTACTCGTCGGTAACCAAGCCCATGGTTTCCGTTGACCCATAAGTGCTGCCACCACACCCACTACTAGCACCACCAGCACCGTAACTGAAAACATTCAATTGAATCGGTTAGAACAGTAAGGATTAAATAATGTGTGTTATTCAGGGTCTTTCACTCCAAAGCGCTGCAGGTCAGACGAGCGCATGGCAACACGGTGTTGAGACAGTTGCGATGCAGGATTTGACGAGTCAAGTTCACTTCGTTATTTCTTTTATAGTGAACCCTTTATCCTCTGATGGATAAACGATTCGATGTTTTATTTCTACAATTAATTAATATTTCCACCAGCGTCATGAAATAGCCAGACGAAGATGAGGAAACTTCAAGCATTTGTTGGAGACAGTGGGAACATACCTGCAGCAGTTTGACAATAGGCTAAATACTTAAGGATTGTGAAAAGAAAGAGCCTGGCAATGTTTCAGAAGGACAGGTGGTGGCTACCTCAAAATAGAAGGGACGCGTGGTGAGACACGCTTATGGCATGTTCATTGTACTATTCGCGCCTAGAAAAAATATAATGCAGTAACGTGAGTGGCTGATGGTACTACTGGACACTCCTACGAGGCCGAGGTCTGATAAAAACCGCGAACATACTGAAAAAGTGGAACCAATGGGAGATGAATGCTTACGAACGCGCCAAGTCTAGCTTGGGCACGCGAGAGCTAGCATTAACGCGGGAGATCGGCTAGACAACATCTCTACGATCGATTCTAGAATTAATGGGCATATTCTTGACCTGCGCAATTTTACGAGTTCAGTGATATTTGTCTCATTCCTGTACCACTATTATTTTGAGAAATTTTGATATAATTTCCCCCTCTATCGATACCTAGGGCCAGTTCATTTATAAGTGGCGTGAAGAGCCAAGACATTATTATTACATTTTGTGCGTCTGAGGACGTAGGTTATATTATATTCTGTGCGACTGAGGACGAAGGTTGTTATTACATTTTGCGCGTCCGAGGACGTAGGCACTTGTACTTTGCGTGTCATGAGGACACAGATTTTTATTAATACAAATGTGTGTTAAATTTAGTGTGATAGATAGTCACAGTACTATTTTGTAGGGACAGTATCCTCGACAATTCGCCAACAGACTGTTCTGGGGAAAGAAGTACCTAAAACGGTGAATTTAGTAGTCAGATATCGAGTGTGTAATAATCTATAACTTTTTGCATCAGCACGAGAGATGACATCGCTTGTCCTGGAAGAAGTTTGGAACTGTCAACACTCCATCGAGATGTTTGAGACGAGCTAAGCCGCATTAAGTAGGGAGATGGCAGCAGATGTTCGTTGACGGTGACTGGCCGAGGATGAGTAATGAATAATATTCTTATTATCTGACAAGTTAACTTATGGTAATGGGACATATTTTGTTTGTAAATATCTTGCTTGTGTTGATTAACGTAGTGTATTTAGTTTTGGTCTGACACACCTTTTGCATGGAAACAGCTCGCACAAGTTTTCTTAGTCGTAAGTTCTTGTTTTTTTTAAACTAACGTGGCTATGTGGACGACCGTGTTCACATATGTTTACGTAATGCGGTTAAGAAGCGTCTCTCGGAGATATATTGTGTTTCAGAAGTAGGACTGAATTAATATAATCATACAGTAGATTGGAGGGTAAATTAATCTTTGTAATGTTTATTATTGATCAGATTCAGTGAGTTTATTGCCGTTGGAGCAATGAGAGTTGTGGCGAAGAGCAGTCAGCTCTCTCGTAGGTTTTAATATTTTTAAATAGATTGTGAGCTTCTGATTCAACCGACCTGTGTGAAAAGTATTATGTCATTCCCAGCAGTGTGTGTGTGTGTATTTTATTGGTCATTACAAGCGGGAATTTCAGCGTAGACTGATTTCTGTCAGCTTGGTGCCGAGTCCATATGGTTACCTTGCGAGGACATATGTGGCTATATCGATTAATGTCTTACCATATGTTTATGTGGTTGAGATTTGTTGCTGTTGATTCTACGAGATAACGAGACAGTTGGTCAAGTTATTTTTACACACTGGAGTTGGACGATGACAAGAGTTGTGGTAGGGGGAAGCTGTTTTCACAAGGCGGGCTGAAAAGATTGCATCAAGGTCATTAGTGGAGTGCTTGTTGGCTCCGTAAAATTACTTGAAATACAGAATAAGAACTGATCAATGATAAAAATTGTTTAAATAAATGGGAGTTGCCTACGAATCACTATAATCTCCGAAGCGTTAGCTTAACGTGCATTTTTGTTCATATAAGGTAATCTCAGCCGGTGAGGCTTTTGTTGTTGTTGGTTTCATTCCATGTTTATGTTTCATATTAGTGACCCGTGCAGTCACGTGCGATGCTGTCTTTTCCTTGTTTGTGTATTGAGCAATTGGCCGTGTTGGCAGCTCATTTGTCAGATGCGTCATCGCACTGAAGGAGGTTCTCGAGGGAGATTCCTGTAAATATTAGATTTTTAGATTGTGTGTCAGCATTAATTTTTAAGTGTTTTTATTAGTGTTGTGTCCCATATCCGTAAACGTTGATTTACGAGATGATTGTTCGTAAGCATCGTGGCTGTTACCCGATGTAAACGAACAGTCATCCAAGTACTCATCCCTCGTAGTTAGTCATTACGTGTACATAAAATCCCAATGCAAGTTAGTGGAACTTGGATCCACATTTTTATGAGGGGGAGATCCGTCTGACTCCTCAACGTTGATAGATATTTCTGTCATGGGAAGATTCAGGGAGGAATATTATTGTTGTTGTTTATATTCATTTCATTTTTGCACAAATAGTCATTAAATTATATTATTTTTACGTCTTGTCACTTCCTTTCTATGATCCTTGCCTCAGTAGAGCATGTTGTTTGGCGAACGTAAACATCACACTATGAACTGAGCGCGACCCCTTGATCAAGATTTCTTGCATATAAACACTGCAATACTAAAGGGTTCATAGGAGGTAAACTGGCGCGGCCAAGCGTGGGGCGGTTCACTGTGGTGTAGCGGCAAAGAAATTGCACATGCCAATGTAAGCGTAGTTGGGTTTACAAACTGACGCAACAATGAAGGCGTATTTTTGTTGCTGTTTCGCTGCTGGAACACATTTAGTTGGCGTATTTGAGTAAAATTGACAGGCCACAAGTGGAGGCAGATATGACAGTATTTTAATCACCGGAAAGTGATATTTTATTAAAAGTAATTGAGGCGAAGAGGATACCGCCAACTGTGTGAAATATAAATTAAAATCAGGAGTTTGCAATGTAAAACACGGTTCACGTTTTTGTCTATTGAATTAAAGTAAAAATAATATACGTGATATCCGGCGCCCAATGATTAAAGTTAAAACTAGATTTGTTTAGAAAGTCAAACTCATGAAAATGTTAGGAGGCTGGTAGCCTTAAATGACAATTAATACTTTGTTAATTAGTCGATGTTAATATCAGGTCAGGATAACAATTTAATGACTGAATGTGTGTTTGGGTTTAAATTAAATTGAGTAAAACTAGAACCACTCAGAGATGCGATTGACTAGTGGGATTAAATGTAAATTATAAATGAACTGAGTAGGGTAAAGAAATTAAATGTGCATGGGGATTGTATGTGTGTGTCAGGGGGCATTGCTTTATGCCATTTCCCTAATGTCTCATATAAAGTGTATAACATGGCAACAGTAGAACAGATTCAAGAAATCATTGAAAATCCGGCTAGGAGGACACAGGAATTGTTGGACACTAAATTGGCGGAACAGAGTGAATCATTAAACACTAAACTATCTGAACAGAGTGAATCATTAAACGCTAAATTATCTGAACAAATAAACAATAGTATGTTAGAACAAAGTGAGTCTATAAACAAATTGTCTGAGCAGAGTGAATTACTAAAAACTAAACTATCCGAACAAAGTGAATCACTAAACAATACTATGTTAGAACAAAGTGAGTCTATAAACAAATTGTCTGAGCAGAGTGAATCACTAAAAACTAAACTATCCGAACAGAGTGAATCACTAAAAACTAAACTATCCGAACAAAATGAATCACTAAACACAAAACTATCTGAACAAAGTGAATCATTGCGGACACAATTAAACAACAGTAGGATTGAACAAAATGAATATCAGGCGGAACAAGCTAGATTATTAAAAAGTGAAATCAATGACAATATAAATTCGCAGTTAGAGGCGCAGAATGTTTAAAACACGAACCAATTAGCTTCGTTAACCGCAGAGATGAAGGATCACACTAATCAACAGATGGTATTGCTGGCCCTAAAAACAATGAAAAATATTAGATCAGATTAAGAAAATGGAAATTATATTTGATCAAAAACTTAGCATTCTGGATGAAACGGTGTTAGGTAAATTAGAGCAAATTGAACTAGCATGCACTATGAGTACGAGCGAGGTCAAGATAGCTCAGGACAAGTTGGAAGGACGATTTAAGGAAATGGAAAAAAGCGGCAAGGTCATTCAGCAACAATTATCAGCGGTAGATGAAAATATATCCGGCATAATTAAAGATATGGACCGTCTCGAAATAAAATCAGCGGAGCAATGGAAAAGCCTAGAAGCGGATCAGGATCAATTAAAGAATACCATCGACGAAAGGCTGAGCCAGATAGAAAGCAATCAGGATGACGCTAAAAGCCAGATTGAGGAGAAAGTAAGCACAATTAAGGAGCAAATAAGAAAAGATTGGCGAAAAATGAATATCGATTCTAAAGAGGAAAGGGCAACCATCCTTAAGACAGTAGGCGAAAATCATACTCGTATTCAAGCATTAGAACAAGAAATTAAGAGTAAACTTAAAGAACAAACAGACAGGATCATAAAAGCTGAACTGAGGTCAATAGAACAATCCTCGATATTTAAAACGGGAACAATGAAAGATAAGCAGGACGACTCAAATAGCCCGGAGGGTACGAGCACAGCAGGAAGTCAAACTCAGACAGAGAGCCCATTAACGACAAACACGGAGGGGTTTCGCAAGAATATTGAAAGGAGTTCCACGCCACAGGACGGTCATCAGCCCACACAACTTATCCAAGTAATTCGCTCGAACGATTATAAACCGCAGAAGTACACGGAGAATTCAGGGGTGACACCTAAAGCCTTTATTAAAGAAATTGAAGATCATTACAATGACACTGGGGTACCTGAAGGACGTAGGTTAAGGATGATGGAGAGATTTTTATCAGGAAATGTCCTTACATGGTTTTTAAGCTTCAAATATACATTTGGAACTATGGCAGACTTTAAAATCGCGTTTCTGCGCAAGTACTGGTCGCCGGCATTACAACAGAGTTTAAGAATGGAGCTTTACTCTAGGAAATACCAAACTACCCAGCAAACGAAATACTCAGATTTCTTTAACATGCAAATGCTAAAATTTCGCGACCTTGATTACCCTTTAAATGAAGCGGATCTGGTGATGACTATAGCGCGGCAATTACCAGTCAACGTGCAACAAGTACTAGTCGCAGCGAACGTTAGTACGGCCTTACATGCAGACCAGATATTACGCCAGATAGATGAGACTACATCTCATAATCATTATAGAGGAGGAAGACAACTGGAGTTAGTAAATACGACAGAGGTCATAAAACCAAAACAGGCGAACACACAAACGCAGGGTACAAATACAAGCACATCCACACCTAGGCAAAACCCGGAAGAGGTAGAAAACAGACCGTACCAGCGTAATGAGAATAACTATAACAATAGGTCATATCAAGGCAACAATAGATATCAACAGAGAGGGTATCAACAATGGCGTGAAAATCGAAGAAATGAGAGGCCTTATGGAAGATACGGCAATTACAATGGGAATCAAAGATGGAAAGGAAAGAGAGATCAAAATCAAGGAGAGGCACGTAATTATCGAAATGACTGGGATGATAGGCACGCTCAATCACAAAATTACCTAGAGGAATTACACGCTAGTCAAGGTGGAGAGCAAGGACGATGGGAGAAAGCCATTGGGAACATAAAGAATCCAGACACACATACTGAGAAAGCTGGAAGTCTACTGAGACAAGAGGAATATCAGGGGCGTGGGCGACAAAATGATGACGGGAGTCGCAGCGGAGCTTTAAAAAAATGCTAAATTTGGATGAAGGAGACAGTCTACAAACGCAACAGTCGGAAGTTGAAGATGGATGGATAGTAGCGAACATACAAGAATGGATTGCTTTGCCAGAAGATTGCCTGGAGGAGACGGTGAAACCACGGAACGATGAAATTAGGCCGTTACCCATTATTTACACGAGGATTGGTGGAATTAATATAAGATGTTTATTGGATACGGGGTCGCAGATCAGTCTGGTATCGGAGGCCTTGGTTCAAGAGTTGGGACGGAGTCAGAATATTCCTGTGATTCCCGTACCACAACTCAAAGTGAGGGGTGTTATTCCTGAACGCACCGTCACTTGTAAACGTCAGGCATACTTAGAGCTGAACATATTGGAACACAGTTTTGGGCAAACATTCATTATCATGGCAAAGATGAATTTCAATATAATTCTTGGTGCAAATTTCATTTGTGACTATCAAGCAGTGATAGATTTACACAAGAACACATTCAGTTTTAGAGAGAATGATCAACTGAAGAACGTGGGATTGCATATGGATGAAATCACTACCGGAAGAGATGTAAATTCTTGGGCATTGGAAGCAATATCGGAAGAGACGGAAGAGGAGATACGAAAGGCAGAAGATAACATCATAGAAAGAGCTGTTGTGGAACTAGATGAGGAGAGTGAATCCCAGGAGATATGGTCTTTATTAACAGAAGGAGATGACAGTGTTGCACAATTTGAAGAGTTATTACAGGAGCGGCTCAATGACATTCAACTTGGGGGTGAACATAGAAAACAATTGGAAGAGATTTTAAGGAAGCACAAAGCAGTATTCGATACAGTACCTGGGAAAATATTAAATTTCAAATATTCAATGCAAATCGAGGATTGGTCACCTTTCAAAAGTAGATTGTACCAAATTCCGGAAAAATATCGTGGTCAAGTCAAGGTCATCATAGATGAGATGTTACAAGCTGGAGTGATAAGGAAGACACCTACACCTTATCTAAATGCGATTTTGGCAGTCACAAAACCAAATGGATCTATTAGACTTTGTTTAGATGCCAGAAATCTCAATATGAGACACATTTTTCCTGAGTATGACAGAGCGCCAATTATCAGAGACGTACTAAAAGGCTTTAAGAACAAGAGCATCTATTCATCAGTTGATTTGACGTCCAGTTTCCACCATATTGAATTGAATGAGAAGTCACAGCTTCTAACTGGCTTCTTATTCGATAACCAAACGTTCTGCTTCGTCCGAATGCCCTTCGGAGTCAAAACAGCGGGCTGTGCTTTAATCCGAGCCCTGGATCGGAATCTAACCGAGGAAGTTAAGGAGATGACGGTGCGCTACATTGATGACATTCTGCTGGCATCCGACCACATTGAAATTCACATGGAAAATTTAGATAAAGTATTAGGCAACCTTAATGCATCAAATTTCAAAGTAAACCTGAAGAAATCGCATTTCTTCAAGAGCGAGATCTTATATTTGGGTCACATCATTGACAAGGAGGGAGTGAAGCCAAACCCAGCTAAGATCGAAGCGATAAAGAATTTCCCTACACCAACGAGAGTCAAGCACATTCGGGCTTTCTTAGGCGTAACGGGATTCTTTCAAGAAAACTGTCCAGGTTACACGGAGACTGTAGCTCCAATGCAGGAAATGCTAAAAAAAGAATAATAAATGGTTGTGGAATGCGGAATGCGAGAAGGCGTTCCAAGCAACAAAACAGCTACTGGAAAACTGCATTAAGTTAGGATATCCAGATTTCAAGCACAAATTTATAATCCAAGCGGATGCTTCACTAATTGGTATAGGTGCCATGCTCTACCAAGAAGATCCAGCTAACCTGCAACATAAAACATATTTGGCATTTGTCAGCCGAAAATTGCGTAAGCACGAGCGCAATTATACGGTAACGGAACTAGAGCTGTTGGCCATCCTTCAAGCGCTCAACAATGGAAACGAATAATTTATGGATACCCCATTGTTGTCAGGACTGATCACAAGGCACTAACATTCTTGTTTAAGACGTCGATGGCAAGCGAACTTGTGACACGTTGGTCTATATATTTTCAGCAGTTTAGCATTGAGATTGAACATTGCCCAGGGATGATGAACGTGATCCCGGATGCACTCAGCAGGAACCCAGAGCCTGATGTTGAAGAAACAGCGATGGTACAACACTTGGAGTTAACACCGAAGGACCGGGAATTCTTGGAGGAGTTACGTGAGATACAGCGAGAACAGGAAGCGGAACCATGGATGATGCTATTAATTCAATACTTCAGAAAGCAGCTACCTACAGGAACACCTGCATTTCGAGAAGCGAAAGCAAAAGAAGGAAGATATGTTTATGTCAACAATTTGCTGCACAAATGGGTAGATAATGACCACACCAAGTTACGCATACTTTTACCTGCATCTTTACAGCGAGGATTGACATGGCATACTCACGAAAGTTACGGACACGTCGGAGTAGACAAGTGCGAAGCGACAATAGGAGAGACATTTACATGGCCACGTATGAGAACAACTATATGTGACGTCATTACGACTTGTGATCCTTGTCAGAGGACAAAGCCCAATAACTATTTAATGAGGCAGTATCCTAGACCATTGCTACCTCAGAAACCCTGCGAGCTAGTGGCCCTGGACTGTTTCGGCCCAATCCCGAAAGGTAGGCGAGGTTGCCGTCACTTGCTAGTGTGCATTGATGTGTTTTCTAAGTTTGTCGTATTATGCCCCATTCAGAAAACTACATCGAAACAAGTACTCAGTCGTATTCGAAATAGAGTTATTCCAATCCTTGGAAAACCAGAATTTATATTGTCAGACCATGGCAGCTATTTTACAAGCGCCGAATTCAAGAAAGGTATGGAGGACATGGGTATAAAACACGTTTTAAGCAGTATCCGACATGCCCAAGCTAATCCAAGTGAGCGAGCAATAAAATGTGTAACATCATACTTAAGAATCTTCATTCCCAAAGAACATCATAAGGGGGTGGATAAAATTAAGGATGTAGAGACATGCATGAATTCTACCAGGCACGAGTCAACAGGACAGATCCCTATGGTCTTACAAAAAACGAGTATCCAGTGAGAACGTGGAAAAGCATCATTAACTGCCCACAAGATCCCATGATAGCACCTCACCTGCGAATAGAGAGAACGAGAGCCTACATGAGAAAACAGTCAGATCGCAGATTACGGCGATTGAGAAATAAGAGATTTCACCGTGATCTAGAAATCAACCAGCTCGTTTTGGTGAAACGACCCGCTACATCGGATCCAGAGAAGAAGATCTTCAGCAAATTCTGTGAAAAGTTCATAGGACCCTATTCTATTGTAAGAAACCTAAGAAACAATGCATACAGAGTGAAAGAGTTAAGCACAGGAACAATGTCGGTCTACAATGCAGCCAATTTAAAAATGTATCGAAGAAGCGAACCATGGGAGCGCCGAAAATAATGATGCAGTTTAAATATATGGACGTCCTATATCAACCAAGTGGACGGGGGGGGGGGGCAGTTGAGTACGGCACGTGAAGAAGGAAGTGGAGATGGTGTTGACAAACATTAACGAGACAGGCAGAGTGTTGCCTAAGGCATCAGCGCGTCATGCAAGCAGCTGAAAGGGCGAGGTCCAAGCAGGAAATAAAACGAGTAAATGCCATTCAAGACAGGAGCGGCTAGACCAAGTAATAGAAAAGGGGTGATTCTGAAATAAAACAATTTGGCCTACGGAAGTCTTTTAAAAAATTATCGACTTTATCCTAAGTTCGAAATTTTGTGAGGAGTTGTGAACCCTTTATCCTCTGATGGATAAATGATTCGATGTTTTATTTCTACAATTAATTAATATTTCCACCAGCGTCATGAAATAGCCAGACGAAGACGAGGAAACTTGAAGCATTTGTTGGAGACAGTGGGAACATACCTGCAGCAGTTTGACAATAGGCTAAATACTTAAGGATTGTGAAAAAAAGAGCCTGGCAATGTTTCAGAAGGACAGGTGGTGGCTACCTCAAAATAGAAGGGACGCGTGGTGAGACACGCTTATGGCATGTTCATTGTACTATTCGCGCCTAGAAAAAATATAATGCAGTAACGTGAGTGGCTGATGGTACTACTGGACACTCCTACGAGGCCGAGGTCTGATAAAAACCGCGAACATATTGAAAAAGTGGAACCAATGGGAGATGAATGCTTACGAACGCGCCAAGTCTAGCTTGGGCACGCGAGAGCTAGCATTAACGCGGGAGATCGGCTAGACAACATCTCTACGATCGATTCTAGAATTAATGGGCATATCCTTGACCTGCGCAATTTTACGAATTCAGTGATATTTGTCTCATTCCTGTACCACTATTATTTTGAGAAATTTTTATATAATTTCCTTCTCTATCGATACCTAGGGCCAGTTCATTTATAAGTGGCGTGAAGAGCCAAGACATTATTATTACATTTTGTGCGTCTGAGGACGTAGGTTATATTATATTTTGTGCGTCTGAGGACGTAGGTTGTTATTACATTTTGCACGTCCGAGGACGTAGGCACTTGTACTTTGCGTGTCATGAGGACACAGATTTTTATTAATACAAATGTGTGTTAAATTTAGTGTGATAGATAGTCACAGTACTATTTTGTAGGGACAGTACCCTCGACAATTCGCCAACAGACTGTTCTGGGGAAAGAAGTACCTAAAACGGTGAATTTAGTAGTCAGATATCGAGTGTGTAATAATCTATAACTTTTTGCATCAGCACGAGAGATGACATCGCTTGTCCTGGAAGAAGTTTGGAACTGTCAACACTCCATCGAGATGTTCGAGACGAGCGAAGCAACATTAAGTTGGGAGTTGGCAGCAGATGTTCGTTGACGGTGACTGGCCGAGGATGAGTACTGATTAACATTCTTATTATCTGACAAGTTAACTTATGGTAATGGGACATATTTTGTTTGTAAATATCTTGCTTGTGTTGATTAACGTAGTGTATTTAGTTTTGGTCTGACACACCTTTTGCATGGAAACAGCTCGCACAAGTTTTCTTAGTCGTAAGTTCTTTTTTTAAACTAACGTGGCTATGTGGACGACCGTGTTCACATATGTTTACGTAATGCGGTTAAGAAGCGTCTCTCGGAGATATATTGTGTTTCACAAGTAGGACTGAATTAATATAATCATACAGTAGATTGGAGGGTAAATTAATCTTTGTATAGCGTGGCAAGTTAGACCTGGCCTGTCATGGCGGAGTCTCGTCTAGGAGGGGAAGTAGTGGGATCACTAGGCGCAAATGCGATTTCCCCTCTTTGGTGCAACAACTGTTTGGGGCTGGTCGCTGCTCGTCGTGGTTATATTATGCAAGCCTAAAGTATCGAATAGGAGCATTCTCAGTGACATAGCATTGGTATTGGTGGTAATGAAATGAGATCGCGCCCACTTCACACACTCCTGACAGCAAGCTTGTTGCCGTGCTTGTCAAAGAACAGAGCTGCTCAGTCGTGCTTCGCTTGCCTTGACAGCATCTGTACCTTGCCAAGGTGTTGGGAATAATGACTACTTGGCAACTTCTAACCAGCGCGTGATGAAGTATGTGCTCACTGGTTGACAAAGAATCCAGGTAGGGGGATGACGTAATGCAACTGGACGCACATGCGCATCGGAAGTTTCAGATCTAACTTGTTCCCCAATAATGTTTATTATTGATCAGATTCAGTGAGTTAATTGCCGTTGGAGCAATGTGAGTTGTGGCGAAGAGCAGTCAGCTCTCTCGTAGGTTTTAATATTTTTAAATAGATTGTGAGCTTCTGATTCAACCGAGCTGTGTGAAAAGTATTATGTCATTCCCAGCAGTGTGTGTGTGTGTATTTTATTGGTCATTACAAGCGGAAATTTCAGCGTAGACTGATTTCTGTCAGCTTGGTGCCGAGTCCATATGGTTACCTCGCGAGGACATATGTGGCTATATCGATTAATGTCTTACCATATGTTTATGTGGTTGAGATTTGTTGCTGTTGATTCTACGAGATAACGAGACAGTTGGTCAAGTTATTTTTACACACTGGAGTTGGACGATGACAAGAGTTGTGGTAGGGGGAAGCTGTTTTCACAAGGCGGGCTGAAAAGATTGCATCAAGGTCATTAGTGGAGTGCTTGTTGGCTCCGTAAAATTACTTGAAAAACAGAATAAGAACTGATCAATGATAAAAATTGTTTAAATAAATGGGAGTTGCCTACGAATCACTATAATCTCCGGAGCGTTAGCTTAAAGTGCATTTTTGTTCATATAAGGTTATCTCAGCCGGTGAGGCTTTTGTTGTTGTTGGTTTCATTCCATGTTTATGTTTCATATTAGTGACCCGTGCAGTCACGTGCGATGCTGTCTTTTCCTTGTTTGTGTATTGAGCAATTGGCCGTGTTGGCAGCTCATTTGTCAGATGCGTCATCGCACTGAAGGAGGTTCTCGAGGGAGATTCCTGTAAATATTAGATTTTTAGATTGTGTGTCAGCATTAATTTTTAAGTGTTTTTATTAGTGTTGTGTCCCATATCCGAAAACGTTGATTTACGAGATGATTGTTCGTTAGCATCGTGGCTCTTACCCGATGTAAACGAACAGTCATCCAGGTACTCATCCCTCGTAGTTAGTCATTACGCGTACATAAAATCCCAATGCAAGTTAGTGGAACTTGGATCCACATTTTTATGAGGGGGAGATCCGTCTGACTCCTCAACGTTGATAGATATTTCTGTCATGGGAAGATTCAGGGAGGAATATTATTGTTGTTGTTTAAATTCATTTCATTTTTGCACAAATAGTCATTAAATTATATTATTTTTACGTCTTGTCACTTCCTTTCTTAATTATAGTTTTAATCCTATGATCCTTGCCTCAGTAGAGCATGTTGTTTGGCGAACGTAAACATCACACTATGAACTGAGCGCGACCCCTTGGTCAAGATTTCTTGCATATAAACACTGCAATAGTAAAGGGTCCAATAGCCTATTTTAAGTTATAAGTGTCATAAGTTTATAAAGTATGTCCGTGGTTATTGTTTAATTGTTATTGTGATACAAAATGTTATAACGTATTATTGATAAATGTTAAAGCCTATTGCTTCAATTTTTATTCGAGGAGAAAATTGAAAAATAAGGTTTATGCAACAAACCCTCACACCTTAGATGGACTCAAACTAAACATTGCGAGTGAAATTCAGGCTATCTCGGTAGATGAACTAATGCCGGTGAATGAAAATTTCCTTAGAAGATGCCAGAAATGTGTAGATGCAGGCGGAGGACATTTTCAACATCTTATGTGGCAAGTTGAGTAGTGATTTATGGTGAGCATGTTATTTAGCCTACATGTGATTGGTACGGGCGCTCTCTCAGTGAGTTGACATGTGCTCGTCCGACCCTCCACGCACAGCATGGCCGGCCACACTTTGAGTGAAACACCCTGTATATTGTAGGGTTTGAAGCCATTTTTCAGTGTTGCCTAAACAACCAAAAGTTTGGTGCTTTTCAGTCGGTCAACACGAATTTACCCAAAAAGAGCTGTAATAAATCCTGTAATAAATGACATGAGATTAATAAATACACTAGGATGACCAGTTTCGATCGTCAAGCGATCATCATCAGATCCATTACACTTAGGCTATAACATTTAAGTTTGAGAATACAGGTGAAAAATATTTACAATATGTACAATTATTTAGTTGCAGTATTGGTAATGCAACTGTCGGTGTATGCTAAATGTAGTACAGTTTATCTAATGTTAGGTGAATTGCTAGAATGGTGATAAAAATCCGGAGTTTGTCTGTTTGGGGTGATTATATGCTTATAAAAAAATCAACTATTGTTATCATACTGAACCCTTTATCCTCTGTTGGATAAATGATTCTATGTTTTATTTCTTCAATTAATAAATATTTCCACCAGCATCATGAAAGTAGCCAGACGGAGATGAGGAAATTTCAAGCATTGGTTGGAGACAGCGGGGACATACCTGAAGCAGATTGACAAAAGGGTAAATACTTTAGCTGTGAAAGGAAATAGCCTAGCAATGTGTCAGAAGGACAGGTGTTGGCCACCTCAAAATGGAAGCGACGCGCAGTGAGACATGCTGCTGGTATGTTCATTGTGATATTCGCGCCTAGAAGAAATATGATGCAGTAACGTGAGTGGCTGATGTACATGCTAGACACTCCTACGACGCCAAGATCTGCTAAAAACCGCCAAATTACAGAAAATGTGGGAACCAATGAGAGAAGAATGCCTATTTAGCGCGGCAGGTCTAGCGTGGGCACGCTCGGCTAGCATTCACGCGGGAGATCGCCTAGACAACATCTCTACGATCGATTCTAGGATTAATGGGCATATTCTTGACCTGCGCTATTTTTCGAGTTCAGTGATATTTATTTCATTCCTGTACCACCATTATTTTGTGAAATTTTTATCTACTTCCCCCCCCCCCCCCATCAAGACCTAGGGCCAGTTCATTTATAAGTGGTGTGAAGAGCCAAGACTTTGCTTATTATTCTGCGCGTCTACGGACGTAAGCTTATTATACTTTGTGTGTCGTGGACACAGGTTGACTATTACTCTGTGCGTCTACGGACGTAGGCTGTTATTTTGTGTGTCAGTGGACACAGGCTTTTATACTTTGCGCTTCTAAGGACGTTGACAGTTAAACTTTGCGTGTCATGAAGGACACAGAAATTATTATTAAAAGTGTTAAATTCAGTGTTAGATAGTCACAGTACTATATTTGTAGGGGCAGTATCTTCGATAATTCGCCAATAAACTGTTTTGGGGAAAGAAGTACCCGAACGGCGAATTTAGTAGTCAGACATCAAGTGTATAATAATTTAATTTTTGAATCAGCACGAGAGATGACATCATTGACCATGGAGGAAGCCTGGAAATATCAAGACTCCGTCAAGATGGCTGAGATGAGATAAGAAGAATCCAGTTGGGAGATGGCGGCGGATGTTCTTTGACAGGTGGCTGGCTGAGGATGAGTACTGAATAATATTTATTATTATCTGATAAATTAACTTATGGTGTATGGGACATATCTTGTTTTGTAAATAATTTGCTTGTGTGATTAACGTAGTCTATTTAGTTTTGGTCTGACACACCTTTTGCATGGAAACAGCTCGCATATATATTTAGTAGAAGGTTCTTTTCTTGTTTGTTGTTTTAACTATCGTAGCTATGTGAACGGCCATGTTTGCATATGTTACGCGATGCGGTTAAAAACGTCTCTCGGAGATATGTTGTGTTTCAGAAGTAGGACTGAAGTAATATAATTATACAGTAAATTGGAGGGTAATTAATTTCTTTTGTTTTATTATTGATCAGATTCAATGAGATTATTGCCTTTGGAGCAATGTGATTTGTGACGTAGAGCAGTCAGCTCTATCGTAGGTTTTTAATTTTTTTAAATTGTCGGCGAGCATCCATTCAGCCGATCTGTGTGAATATACGTATTGTCATTCCCATGTATGTGTGTGTGTGAGTGTGTGTTTTTGTGTCATTACAAGCGGGATTTTCAGCTTAGACTGATTTCTGGCAGCTTGATGACAAATCCAGATTGTGACCTCGCGAGGGCAATTCTGGATATTTTGATTAATGTCTGACCATATTTTTGAAGTGGTTGAGTTTGTTGCTGTTGATTCCTTGAGATAACGGCACAGCTGGTCAGGTATTTATACACACTGGAGTGGGACAATGGCAGGTGATTGAGGAAGAGGGGAGATGTTGCACAAGACGAACTGAAGGGTGCCAGCCAGGTCATTAGTGGAAAATGCCTGTGTGGCTCAGTAATAACTTTAAATACAGAATTAAGAACTGATCAATGGTAAAAATTGTTAAATAAATGGGAGTTGCCTACGAATCACGATAATCTCCGAAGCGTTAGCTTAACATGCAGTTTTGTTCATATAAAGTAATATCAGCCAGTCAGGCTTTTGTTGTTGTTGGTTTATTCCATGTTTTTATTTTATTCAGTGACCCGTGAGTCACATGCTTGCTGTATTTCCTTGTTTGTGTTGAGCAAGTTGGCCAGTGTTGGCAGCTCATAGTCAAGTGCGTCTTCGCGCTAATGAGGGTCCCGTGAGGGATTCCTGTAAATAGTAGATTTAGTGCGTGTGTCAGCATTATTTTTAAGGGTTTTATTAATGTCATGTTCCATATCCATAAACGTTGATTTACGAGATGATTGTTCGTAAGCATCGTGGTTGTTGACCCGTTGTAAACGAACAGTCATCCAAAGTACTCATTCCTCGTAGTTAGTCATTACGCGCACATAAAACCCAAATTGCAAGGTAGTGGAACCAGGATCCACATTTTAAATAAAAGGGGAGATCCGTCTGACTCCTCAAATTTATAGATATTCCTATCATGGAAAATTCAGGGAGGATTGTTTTATATTTTATTGTTGTTTATTTCTTTTTATGCACTATTAGTCAATAAATCTTGTTATTATTTTACATCTTGTCACCTTTCTTTCTCGATTTATAGTTTATATCCTATGACCCTTACCACAGTAGAGCATGTTGTTTGGCGAACGTAAACATCACATAGGAACTGAGCGCGACCCCTTGATTAAGATTTCTTATATTAAACACTGCTTTTCTGAAGGGTTCATAGGAGTAAACTGGCGCGGCCAAGCGTGGGGCGGTTCACTGTGGTGTAACGGCAAAGATTTTGCACATGTCAGTGTAAGCGTAGTTGGGTGTTCAAACTGACGCAACAATGAAGGTGTAATTTTATTGCTGGTTCGCTGCTGGAACACATTTAAGTGGCGTATTTGAGTAAAACTGACATGCCGCAAGTGCAGGCAGATATGACAGTATTTTAATCACCGGGAAGTGATATTTTATTAAAAGTAAGTGAGGCGAAGAGGATACCGCCAAATGTGTGAAATATAAAGTAAAATCAGGAGTTTGCAATGTAAAATACGGTTCACGTTTTTGTCTATTGAATTAAAGTAAAAGGTAATATATATGTGATACCGGGCGCCCAATGATTAAAGTTAAAATTAGATTTGTTTAGAAAGTCAAACTCGTGAAAATGTTAGGAGGCTGTAGCCTTAAATGACAATTAATACTTTATTAATTAGTCAGTGTTAATATCAGATCAGGATAACAATTCAATGACTGAATATGTGTTTGGGTTTAAATTAAATTGAGTAAAATTAGAACTACTCAGAGATGCAATCGACTAGTGGGATTAAAAGTAAAAATAAATGAACTGAGTAGGGTAAAGAAATTAAATGTGCATTGGATTTTATGTGTGTGTCAAAGGGCATTGCTTTATGCCATTTCCCTAATGTCTCATATAAAGTGTGTAATATGGCAACGGTTGAACAGATTCAAGAAATCATTGAGAGTCCAGCTAGGAGAACACAGGAATTGTTGGACACTAAATTGGCGGAACAGAGTCAATCATTAAATGCTAAATTATCAGAACAGAGTCAATCATTAAACACTAGTATGTTAGAACAAAGTGAAGCATTAAACGCGAAATTGTCTGAGCAAATAAATACTAGTATGTTAGAACAAAGTGAAGCATTAAAAGCGAAGTTATCTGAACAAATAAACGATAGACTATCAGAACAAAGTGAAGCAATAAACAATACTATGTTAGAACAAAGTGAGTCGATAAACAAATTATCAGAACAAAGTGAATCATTGCGGACACAATTAAAAACAGTAGAATTGAACAGAATGAATATCAGGCGGAACAAGCTATTTGTTAAAAAGTGAAATTAATGACACTATCAATTCACAGTTAGAGATGCTAACCGCAGAGATGAAAGATCACACTAATCAACAGATGGTATTACTGGCCCTAGATGTGAGTAAAAATAATGAAAAGCAATTAGACCAGATTAAGGAAATAGAAAGCATTTTTGATCAAAAATTTAGCATTTTGGATGAAACGGTGTTAGCTAAATTAGAGCAAATTGAAATAGCGTGCACTATGAATACAAGCGAGGTCAAGATAGCTCAGGAGAAGTTAGAAGGACGATTTATGGAGATGGAAAAGAGCGGCAAAGTCATTCAACAACAATTATCAGCAGTAGATGAGAATATATCCGGCATAATTAAAGATATGGATCGACTCGAAATAAAATCAGCAGAGCAGTGGAAAAGCCTAGAAGCGGATCAGGAGCAGTTAAAGAGTACCTTAAACGACACTAAAAGCCAGATTGAAGAGAAAGTAAGCACGATTAAAGAGCAGATAAGAAAAGATTGGAAAAAAATGAATATCGATTCTAAAGAGGAAAGATCCACCATTCTTAAAACAGTAGGCGAAAATCACACTCGTATTCAAGCGTTAGAGCAAGAAATGAAGAGCAAGCTTAAAGAACAGACGGACAGGATCATTAAAGCCGAACTCAGGTCATTAGAGCAATCGTCGATATTTAGAACAGGAACATTGAAAGACAAGCAGGATGACTCAAATAGCCCGGAGGCGAGCACAGCAGGAAGTCAGGCTCAGGCGGAGAGCCCATTAACAACAAACACGGAAGGGTTTCGCAAGAATATCGATAGGAGCTCAACACCACAAGACGGTCATCAGCCTACTCAACTTATCCAAGTAATTCGCGCAAGTGATTATAAACCACAGAAATACACGGAGAATTCAGGGGTAACACCTAAAGCTTTTATTAAAGAAATTGAAGACCATTTCAATGACACTGGGGTATCTGAAGCACGTAGATTGAGGATGATGGAGAGATTTTTATCAGGAAATGTCCTTACATGGTTTTTAAGCTTCAAATACACATTTGGAACCATGTCAGATTTTAAATTGGCGTTTCTGCGCAAATATTGGTCGCCCACAACACAACAGAGTCTAAGGATGGAGCTTTACTCTAGAAAGTACCAAACCACCCAGCAAACAAAATACTCAGATTTCTTTAAAATGCAAATGTTAAAATTTCGCGACCTTGATTACCCTTTAAATGAAGCGGATCTGGTGATGACAATAGCGAGGCAATTGCCAGTCAGCGTGCAACAAGTACTAGTCGCAGCGAACGTTAGTATGGCCATACATGCAGAGCAGATATTACGCCAGATAGATGAGACTACGTCTCATAGTCATTATAGAGGAGGAAGACAGCTGAGTTAGTCAATGCGACAGAGGTCATAAAACCTAAGCAGGCAAACACTAAAACGCAGGGCACTAATAAAGCACTTCCACACCTAGGCGAAACCAGGAAGAAGGAGAAAACAGACCATACCAGCGTAACGAAAATAACTACAATAATAGATCATATCAAGGCAACAATAGGTATCAACAGAGAGGATATCAACATTGGCGTGAAAATCGAAGAAATGACAGGCCTTATGGAAGATACGGTGATTACAATGCTAATCAAAGATGGAAAGGAAGAAGAGACCAAAATCAAGGAGAGCCACGAAATTATCGAAATGACTGGGATGATAGGCACGCTCAATCACAAAATTACCTAGAGGAATTACACGCTAGTCAAGGTGGAGAGCTAGGAAGATGGGAAAAAGCCATTGGGAACATGAAGAATCCTGATACACATACTGAGGAAGCTGGAAGTCTACTGAGACAAGAGGTATATCAAGGACATCGGCGACAAACGGATGATGGGAGTCGCACCGGAGCTTAAAAAAAATGTTAAATTTGGATAAAGAAGACAGCCTACAAACGCAACAGTCGGAAGTTGAAGAGGGATGGATAGTAGCGAACATACAAGAATGGATTGCTTTGCCAGAAGACTGCCTGGAGGAGACGGTGAAACCACGGAACGATGAAATTAGGCAGCTACCCATTATTTACGCGAGGATTGGTGGAATTAATATAAGATGTTTATTGGATACGGGGTCACAGATCAGTCTGGTATCGGAGGCCTTGGTTCGAGAGTTGGGACGGAGTCAAAATATTCCTGTAATTCCCGTACCACAGCTCAAAGTGAGGGGTGTTATTCCTGAACGCACCGTCACTTGTAAACGTCAGGCATACTTAGAGCTGAACATATTGGAACACACTTTTGGGCAAACATTCATTATCATGGCAAAGATGAATTTCAATATAATTCTTGGTGCAAATTTTATTTGTGACTATCAAGCAGTGATAGATTTGCACAAGAATACTGTCAATTTTAGAGAGTATGATCAGCTGAAGAACGTGGGATTGCATATGGATGAAATCACCACCGGAAGAGATGTAAATTCTTGGGCATTGGAAGCAATATCGGAAGAGACGGAAGAGGAGGTACGAAAGGCAGAAGATAACATCATAGAAGGGGCTGTTGTGGAACTAGATGAGGAGAGTGAATCCCAGGAGATATGGTCTTTATTAACGGATGGAGACGACAGTGAGGCACAATTTGAAGAGTTACTACAGGAGCGGCTCAATGACATTCAACTTGGGGGTGAACACAGAAAGCAATTGGAAGAGTTTTTAAAGAAGCACAAAACAGTATTTGATACAGTACCTGGGAAAATATTAAATTTCAAATATTCAATGCAAGTCGAGGACTGGTCACCTTTCAAAAGCAGGTTGTATCCAATTCCTGAAAAATATCGTTGTCAAGTCAAGGTCATTATAGATGAGATGTTACAAGCTGGAGTGATAAGGAAGACACCTACACCTTATCTAAATGCGATTTTGGCAGTCACAAAACCAAATGGATCTATTAGACTTTGTTTAGATGCCAGAAATCTCAACACGGGACTCATTTTTCCTGAGTATGACAGAGCGCCAATTATCAGAGACGTACTAAAAGGCTTTAAAAACAAAAGCATTTATTCATCAGTCGATCTGACGAGCTCGTTCCACCATATTGAATTGGATGAGAAGTCACAGCTTCTAACTGGCTTCTTATTCGATAACCAAACGTTTTGCTTCGTTCGAATGCCCTTTGGAGTCAAAACAGCGGGATGTGCCTTAATCCGAGCCCTGGACCGGAATCTAACCGAGGAAGTTAAGGAGATGACGGTACGCTACATTGATGACATTTTGCTGGCATCCGACAACATTGAAACTCACATGGAAAATTTAGATAAAGTATTGGGCAACCTGAATGCATCGAATTTCAAAGTAAACCTGAAGAAATCGCATTTCTTCAAGAGCGAGATCTTATATTTGGGTCACATCATTGACAAGGAGGGAGTGAAGCCAAATCCCGCTAAGATCGAAGCGATAAAGAATTTCCCTACACCAACGAGAGTCAAGCACATTCGGGCTTTCTTAGGCTTAACGGGATTCTTTAAGGAAAACTGTCCAGGTTATACGGAGACTGTAGCCCCATGCAGGAAATGCTAAAGAAGAATAATAAATGGTTATGGAATGCGGAGTGTGAGAAGGCATTCCAAGCAACAAAACAGCTATTGGAAAACTGCATTAAATTAGGATATCCAGATTTCAAGCACAAATTTATAATCCAAGCGGATGCTTCACTGGTGGGATAGGTGCTATGCTCTACCAAGAGGATCCAGCTAACCTGCAACATAAAACATATTTGGCATTTGTCAGCCGAAAATTGCGTAAGCACGAGCGCAATTATACGGTAACGTAACTAGAGCTGTTGGCCATACTTCATGCGCTACAACAATGGAAACGAATAATCTATGGTTACCCCATTGTTGTCAGGACTGATCATAAGGCATTAACATTCTTGTTTAAGACGTCGATGGCAAGCGAACGTGTGACACGTTGGTCTATATATATTCAGCAGTTTAGCATTGAGATTGAACATTGCCCAGGGAAGATGAACGTGATTCCGGATGCACTCAGCAGGAACCCAGAGCCTGATAATGAAGAAACAGCGATGGTACAACACTTGGAGTTAACACCGAAGGACCGGGAATTCTTGGAGGAGTTACGTGAGATACAGCGAGAACAAGAAGCGGAACCATGGATGATGCTGTTAATTCAATACTTCAGAAAGCAACTACCTACAGGAACACCTGCATTTCGAGAAGCGAAAGCCAAAGAAGGAAGATATGTTTATGTCAACAATTTGCTGTACAAATGGGTAGATAATGACCACACCATGTTACGCATATTAGTACCTGCTTCGTTACAGCGAGGACTGACATGGCATACGCACGAAAGTTACGGTCACGTGGGCGTAGACAAGTGCGAAGCGACTATAGGAGAGACATTTACATGGCCACGTATGAGAACAACTATATGTGACGTCATTACAACTTGTGATCCGTGTCAGAGGACAAAGCCCAATAATTATTTAATGAGGCAGTATCCTAGACCATTGCTACCTCAAAAACCATGCGAGCTACTGGCACTCGACTGTTTCGGTCCAATCCCGAAGGGACACCGGGTGAGTTAGCCGAGGTCGTTGCGGCATGACTGTTGGCAGTCGCTCACATCCGGGAGGCGAGGAGGTTCGAATCCCCCCGCCGGCAACCTTGAAGATGGTCTTCTGTGGTTTCCCATCTTCCTTCCAGGCAAATGCCGGGGTTGGTCCCTAACTATAGGCCACAGCCGCTACCTTCCAACTCCTCGACCCTCCCATCCAACATTCCTCCCCAACGGTACTTGTAGCTCACCCATTGGGTGTCCGTCTCGAAGAAGCTACAAAACTGGCGAGCCGAACATGTCCTCGGACACTCCCGGCACTAAAAGCCCTACGCTTAACAAATAACCCGAAGGGAAGGCGAGGTTGCCGACACTTACTAGTATGCATTGATGTATTTTCTAAGTTTGTCGTATTATGCCCAATTCAGAAAACTACTTCAAAACAGGTACTCAGTCGTATTCGGAATAGAGTTATTCCAATCCTTGGAAAACCAGAATTTATATTATCAGATCATGGCAGTTACTTCACAAGCGCCGAATTCAAGAAAGGTATGGAGGACATGGGTATAAAACACATTTTAAGTAGTATCCGACATGCTCAAGCAAATCCAAGTGAGAGAGCAATTAAGTGTGTAACGTCATATTTGAGAATCTTCATTCCAAATGAACATCACAGATGGGTCGATAAAATCAAGGATGTAGAGACATGCATGAATTCTACCAGGCACGAGTCAACAGGACAAATCCCTATGGTCCTACACAAAAACGAGTATCCAGTGAGATCGTGGAAAAGCATCATTAACTGCCCACAAGATCCAATGATATCACCTGACTTGCGAATTGAGAGGACGAGAGCCTACATGAGGAAACAAGCAGACCGCAGGTTACGGCGAGTAAGAAATAAGAGGTTTCACAGTGATCTTGAAATCAACCAGCTCGTTTTGGTGAAACGACCCGCTACATCGGACCCAGAGAAGAAGATCTTCAGTAAATTCTGCGAAAAGTTCATAGGACCCTATTCTATTGTCAGGAACCTTGGAAATAATGCTTACAGAGTGAAAGAATTGAGTACAGGAACAATGTCAGTTTACAACGCTGCCAACCTAAAAAAGTATCGTAGAAGTGAACCATGGGAGCGCCGAAATAACGATGCAGTTTAAATATATGGACGTCCTACTATCAACAAAGTGCACGGGGAGCAGTTGAGTACGGCACGTGAAGGAGGAAGTAGAGTTGGTGTTGACAAACATTAACGAGGCGAGCAGAGTGTTGCCCCAGGCATCAGCGTCACGCAAGCAGTTGAGAGAGTCATTATGAGCAGGATGTGAAAGGAGTAAATGCCATTCAAGACAGGAGCGACTAGACCAAGTAATAGAAAAGGGGTGATTCCGAAATAAAAGAATTGACCTACGGAAGTCTTTTAAAATTGTCGACTTTATTCCTAAGTTCGAAATTTTGTGAGTGGGAGAGTTGTGAACCCTTTATCCTCTGTTGGATAAATGATTCTATGTTTTATTTCTTCAATTAATAAATATTTCCACCAGCATCATGAAAGTAGCCAGACGGAGATGAGGAAATTTCAAGCATTGGTTGGAGACAGCGGGGACATACCTGAAGCAGATTGACAAAAGGGTAAATACTTTAGCTGTGAAAGGAAATAGCCTAGCGATGTGTCAGAAGGACAGGTGTTGGCCACCTAAAAATGGAAGCGACGCGCAGTGAGACATGCTGCTGGTATGTTCATTGTGATATTCGCGCCTAGAAGAAATATGATGCAGTAACGTGAGTGGCTGATGTACATGCTAGACACTCCTACGACGCCAAGATCTGCTAAAAACCGCCAAATTACAGAAAATGTGGGAACCAATGAGAGAAGAATGCCTATTTAGCGCGGCAGGTCTAGCGTGGGCACGCTCGGCTAGCATTCACGCGGGAGATCGCCTAGACAACATCTCTACGATCGATTCTAGGATTAATGGGCATATTCTTGACCTGCGCTATTTTTCGAGTTCAGTGATATTTATTTCATTCCTGTACCACCATTATTTTGTGAAATTTTTATCTAAATCCCCCCCCCATCGAGACCTAGGGCCAGTTCATTTATAAGTGGTGTGAAGAGCCAAGACTTTGCTTATTATTCTGCGCGTCAACGGACGTAAGCTTATTATACTTTGTGTGTCGTGGACACAGGTTGACTATTACTCTGTGCGTCTACGGACGTAGGCTGTTATTTTGTGTGTCAGTGGACACAGGCTTTTATACTTTGCGCTTCTAAGGACGTTGACAGTTAAACTTTGCGTGTCATGAAGGACACAGAAATTATTATTAAAAGTGTTAAATTCAGTGTTAGATAGTCGCAGTACTCTATTTTTAGGGGCAGTATCTTTGATAATTCGCCAATAAACTGTTTTGGGGAAAGAAGTACCCGAACGGCGAATTTAGTAGTCAGACATCAAGTGTATAATAATTTAATTTTTGAATCAGCACGAGAGATGACATCATTGACCATGGAGGAAGCCTGGAAATATCAAGACTCCGTCAAGATGGCTGAGATGAGATAAGAAGAATCCAGTTGGGAGATGGCGGCGGATGTTCTTTGACGGGTGGCTGGCTGAGGATGAGTACCGAATAATATTTATTATTATCTGATAAATTAACTTATGGTGTATGGGACATATCTTGTTTTGTAAATAATTTGCTTGTGTGATTAACGTAGTCTATTTAGTTTTGGTCTGACACACCTTTTGCATGGAAACAGCTCGCATATATATTTAGTAGAAGGTTCTTTTCTTGTTTGTTGTTTTAACTAACGTAGCTATGTGAACGGCCGTGTTTGCATATGTTACGCGATGCGGTTAAAAACGTCTCTCGGAGATATGTTGTGTTTCAGAAGTAGGACTGAAGTAATATAATTATACAGTAGATTGGAGGGTAATTAATTTCTTTTGTTTTATTATTGATCAGATTCAATGAGATTATTGCCTTTGGAGCAATGTGATTTGTGACGTAGACCAGTCAGCTCTATCGTAGGTTTTTAATTTTTTTTAATTGTCGGCGAGCATCCATTCAGCCGATCTGTGTGAATATACGTATTGTCATTCCCATATATGTGTGTGTGTGAGTGTGTGTTTTTGTGTCATTACAAGCGGGATTTTCAGCTTAGACTGATTTCTGGCAGCTTGATGAAAAATCCAGATTGTGACCTCGCGAGGGCAATTCTGGATATTTTGATTAATGTCTGACCATATTTTTGAAGTGGTTGAGTTTGTTGCTGTTGATTCCTTGAGATAACGGCACAGCTGGTCAGGTATTTATACACACTGGAGTGGGACAATGGCAGGTGATTGAGGAAGAGGGGAGATGTTGCACAAGACGAACTGAAGGGTGCCAGCCAGGTCATTAGTGGAAAATGCCTGTGTGGCTCAGTAATAACTTTAAATACAGAATTAAGAACTGATCAATGGTAAAAATTGTTTAAATAAATGGGAGTTGCCTACGAATCACGATAATCTCCGAAGCGTTAGCTTAACATGCAGTTTTGTTCATATAAAGTAATATCAGCCAGTCAGGCTTTTGTTGTTGTTGGTTTATTCCATGTTTTTATTTTATTCAGTGACCCGTGAGTCACATGCTTGCTGTATTTCCTTGTTTGTGTTGAGCAAGTTGGCCAGTGTTGGCAGCTCATAGTCAAGTGCGTCTTCGCGCTAATGAGGGTCCCGTGAGAGATTCCTGTAAATAGTAGATTTAGTGCGTGTGTCAGCATTATTTTTTAAGGGTTTTATTAATGTCATGTTCCATATCCATAAACGTTGATTTACGAGATGATTGTTCGTAAGCATCGTGGCTGTTGACCCGTTGTAAACGAACAGTCATCCAAAGTACTCATTCCTCGTAGTTAGTCATTACGCGCACATAAAACCCAAATTGCAAGGTAATGGAACCAGGATCCACATTTTAAATAAAAGGGGAGATCCGTCTGACTCCTCAAATTTATAGATATTCCTATCATGGGAAATTCAGGGAGGATTGTTTTATATTTTATTGTTGTTTATTTCTTTTTATGCACTATTAGTCATTAAATCTTATTATTTTACATCTTGTCACCTTTCTTTCTCGATTTATAGTTTATATCCTATGACCCTTACCTCAGTAGAACATGTTGTTTGGCGAACGTAAACATCACATAGGAACTGAGCGCGACCCCTTGATTAAGATTTCTTATATTAAACACTGCTTTTCTGAAGGGTTCAATACTAATATATAAAAATGAGATGGTGTGTGTCTGTCTTTCTGTCTGTCTGTCTGTCTGTCTGTCTGTTACCTAATAACGCAAGAACCACTGGTCCGATTTAAATGAAATTTAGCATGGATGTAGCTGAAATACCAGGTTTACATATAGGATACTTTTAATTTCGATATTTTGCACTATTAAGAAATGGCGACCATTTTAGTGACGTCACTACACCCTTTGGTTTCAAAATTTCATATTTCCATATCAAATAAAAAGAGAACGGTAGGAAATAGCAAACTTTTGATGGCACATACGAGCTTTGAAATTTAATTTCCTATCCGAAAGGTCCTTATCACTTTTCGTGTATCTCCAACGGTTAGCGAGTAAAACCTACTTTTGTGACGTCACTACACCCTTTGGTTTCTAAATTTCATATTTCCATTTCAAATAAACAGAGAACGCTAAGAAATAGCAAACTTTTGATGGTATACACGAGCTTTAGCATTTAATTTTCTATCCAAAAGGTTCTGATCACTTTTCGTGTATCTCCGACGGTTAGCGAGTAAAACCTAAATGTGTGCAATAAAACACGGTCACATCGAGCGGTGCAGTATAGCTCTACATATATAAAAAAGAAAATTTGTCTGTTTTTTTCTGAATTTCTACGGAAATTTGAGTTATTTACACGTTTCAGACTGTTTTATGATAGATGCGCGCGAAAATAATGTTTTGGTCTGTCTGTCTGTTTGCTTGATTGTCTGTGGACAACTTTGTTCCCTTATAACTCGAGAACGGCTGGGTGTATCAACGTAAAATTTGGTACAGATATCCATCAGAGGCACGACACTAATCATTGATGTAACTCTTCTCTATACCTCTCATAAAAGGGGGCATACCCCCTTAAAATACATGCTGAAATAGGAGTAGAAGGACGAGACAAAACTCATTTTCAGCCCCTCAATGTGAGAGACAAAACTCGGGGGCCCTAAAAGCACATTTTAAGGTCCTACGTCCAACCGTTTTTGAGATATTCTCAGAAAACTAATTTAATTTAATAAACTATGAACGAATGCAAGCCGATAACCATGGCAACAGATTCTCAGAGATCCATCTATTGCCGTAAGACGCAATACAATAATTCCATTAATTACATTACGGTAGTGTGAAAGTTGGCAAACGGTTAGATGGTTATTATGGAACCAAATTAAGCTGTAAATTTCATCAATACGTAAAATGCGCTTAAGGGGGTCAAGGGGTAGTCTAGATTTTTTTCACGCGATTTACATCTGCGGGTGTGGTATGGCAGGTCTATTATATTCCTATCCCTATGTTATATTATTATTATTATTAGTATTATATTATGGCGTACAACGACGAGACAAAGCCCCTCGGTGCCAGAAATAAAACTCGAGGGTCCTCGAAAACTACATTATAAGGCTCTAAAAAAACAGTTTCTGAAACATTCCCAGAAAACTAATTAAGTTTAATTTAACAAACTAATGAAGGAATGCAAATCGGTAACCATGACAACATTATCTCAAGGGGTGGCATCCAACTTTCCATCTATTTCAGTAAGAAGCAATTTATTACATTTATTACATTTCTGTGAAAGTTTGCAAATATAAGGTTATCACGGAACCAACGTAGACTGTATAATTCATCAATGCAATTAAGGGGGTCAAGGGGTAACCTAGGATTTTTTCATGCAATTTTCACGTGCGACATATAGTGCAGAAGGTCTATTATATCTTCAATCAACAACATTATTTTCAAAAATTCCTGAATTGAATCAGCATTTTTTGCGGCTTTTAGGAATTTGGGCCATTTGAGACTAAAGAACCTGAATTTTCATGCACCACAAGCTTTTATAATTTATGAAAGAGTTCTTCCTGTGTATGGGGACCCAACACAACATAGAGTGTCAGTTTTTATGTGACGTGTATTGCGTTTCATCTTCAAGGCTTTCAATTCTATTTCATGTCAGGAAGTACACGTCGGGTGAATTTAGTTTGAGAGCACATTTCAACTAATCTTTTTTTTTTTTGTCGACATACGGGTTCATCGTAAGGATGATTTTCTTTGATACTGTGTGGTAGATATGCCCATATTTGGATTTCTGGGTGATATGTTGTAGACAATAGTATTGTCTGTGTGTCTTTCTGTGTATCCTTATGTACGCCTATAACTCATGTTCGGATGCTTGGTGCATCGTAAAATTAGGTATGGTAAATATGAGTCAATACACCAATCATTTATAAAACTCTTCACCGTTCATTTCATACAGTAGAAGGGTGGATACGGGGAAAAACTTCTCAAAATACATGCTAAAATAGGCGAAATATAAAAATTATCCTAGAAGGACGACCAAAGCATATGTTGCACTTCTCAATGTGAGACACAAAATTCGCGAGTCTATAAAGGGTCTCCGAAAACCACATTATAAGGCCCTTACATTAACAGTGTGTGTGATATTCCCAGAAAACTAACTTCGTTTTGATAAACTTATGAAGGAATGACAAGCCGCTAACCATTGCAACAGTTGCTCAATTGATAATGTCTGGTGCGTCTCTAAAAGCAACAGTACTTAAAAGGGACGTAACACCAATAACATTATTATTATTATTATAATGACTGGTGTTAACACCGAACACCGTTCGAAGAACGGGTACTTCTGCTAGTGCTGTAATAATACAGGCTGATACTTATCCGGCTGTCTTCCTGGCTCGGACTTCGAGCAGTTTCGTGTTCACTCTAGCACCAGTTGTGGTCGACTGAACCCGGATGTTGACTGGACGAAACTGTTTTTTCCGTACTCCCCCCCCCCCCCTTGTTCCTATGTGCTTTCTGAGGTCAGTGCAATTAATATTATAGTTTTCAATCAGTCAACACAAAAAACTTTCCAATTACTGGAATACGCTATGTAAAACAAGATGTTCAGTAAAGAACATATAGCCTACTTTCTCCTAAATGCATGGGTATTGTTATAACTCTTTGTCCTTTTCAAGGAGTATAATTGAATGTTGGTTGTAGTAGCTTGTTGAAATACAACGTGCTATAGGGATATTAAACATGAATATGAGGTGCCCTTTGCTAGTACTACCTCTGTAAAAAAATTCATTCAATTCGGTTTCACCGTGTTTGAATTGATCTGGGGAATGGATTTGCACACATACATGGCCGCTATTTGCAAACTATTGGGCTGATGACCTTGTAGTCAGTCATAAGATGCTTTCCACAAAAAGGCATGTTGTTGCAAAATCCGGTAGAGATCAAATTATTAGGATGGTCGAAATTTGATTTAAGCTTTTAACATTTGGGTGGCCGTCATTCCGTTTCCGTCAAGATGGTGGCGATATAAAACATGACACTGAGGTGCCTTTTGCTAGTGCTACCTCTGTACCAAATATCGTTCAATTCGGTTTCACCGTGTTTGAATTGATAGGGGGAATCGATTTGCACACATACTTGGCCACCATCTGCAAACTATTGGGCTGATGATCTAGCAGTTAGGTCAGAATATGCTTCCCACATAAAGATTTGTTGTTGCAAAATTTGGTAGAGACTAGATTATTAGGTTGGTCGTAATTACATTTTAGCCTTTAACACTTGGGTGGCCGCGATTACGTTTCCGTCAAGATGGCGGTGATTTAAAACATGACACTGAGGTGGCCTTTTCTAGTGCTACCTCTGTACCAAATTTCGTTCCATTCGGTTTCACCGTATTCGAATTAATAGGGGGAATCGATTATCACACAAAGATGGCCGCCATCCGAAAAATATTAGGCTAATAACCTATTAGTTTAGTCAAAGGATGCTCCCTCCATAATGGTATGTTGATGCAAAATTTGGTAGAGATCGGATGATTAGGTTAATCGTAATTTGATTTAAGCTTTGAATATTTGTGTGGCCGCCATTACGTTTCCGTCAAGATGGCGGCGATATAAAACATGACACTGAGGTGCCCTTTGCTAGTGCTACCTCTGTACCAAATTTCATTCCATTCGGTTTCACCGTGTTCGAATTAATAGGGGTAATCGATTTTGACACAAAGATGGCCACCATCCGCAAACTATTAGGCTAATGACCTATTAGATTTGTCAAGGGATGCTTCCTCCATAAAGGTATGTTGTTGCAAAATTTGGTAGAGATCGGATGATTAGGTTAGTCGTAATTTGATTTAAGCTTTGAACATTTGTGTGGCCGCCATTACGATTCCGTCAAGATGGCGGTGATATAAAACATGACACTGAGGTGCCCTTTGCTAGTGCTACCTCTGTACCAAATTTCATTCCATTCGGTTTCACCATGTTCGAATTAATAGGGGTAATCGATTTTGACACAAAGATGGCCGCCATCCGCAAACTATTAGGCTAATGACCTATTAGATTTGCCAAAGGATGCTCCCTTCATAAAGGTATGTTGTTGCAAAATTTGGTAGAGATCGGATGATTAGGTTAGTCGTAATTTGATTTAAGCTTTGAACATTTGGGTGGCCGCCATTACGTTTCCGTCAAGATGGCGGCGATATAAAACATGACGCTGGGGTACCCTCTGCTAGTGCTACCTCTGTACCAAATTTCATTCCATTCGGTTTCACCGTGTTCGAATTAATAGGGGTAATCGATTTTGACACAAAGATGGCCGCCATCCGCAAACTATTAGGCTAATGACCTATTAGATTTGTCAAAGGATGCTCCCTCCATAGAGGTATGTTGTTGCAAAATTTGGTAGAGATCGGATGATTAGATTAGTCGTAATTTGATTTAAGCTTTGAACATTTGTGAGGCCGCCATTACGTTTCCGTCAAGATGGCGGCGATATAAAACATGACACTGGGGTGCCCTTTGCTAGTACTACCTCTGTACCAAATTTCGTTCCATTCGGTTTCACCGTGTTCGAATTAATAGGGGCAATCGATTTTCACACAAAGATGGCCGCCATCCGCAAACTATTATGCTGATGACCTATTAGTTTGGTCAAAGGATGCTGCCCCCATAATGGTATGTTGTTGCAAAATTTGGTAGAGATCGGATGATTAGGTTAGTCGTAATTTGATTTAAGCTTTGAACATTTGTGTGGCCGCCATTACGTTTCCGTCAAGATGGCGGCGATATAAAACATGACACTGAGGTGTCCTTTGCTAGTGCTACCTTTGTACCAAATTTCGTTCAATTTTCGCTCGCCGTGTTCGAATTGATAGGGGGGGACAGACATTCTGAGTACACACACTCACACGCACACACACACAGACTCACACACATACACACACACAGACAGACACACTTTTTTTCGCCCTGTAGTGATCTCATAAGTCTACTTTTATTTTTTGCAAAAATCGAAAGTAGGCTAAAAATAAAATAACTGAAATAAATTACATGTGATTAAGATTTATATAGGAAATACAAGAAAGAATTAAAAGTGTAAATAGATGCTATTACGTTCTGCGAAGCATGTTTAAATCCAGAAATGTTAGTAGGAATACTAAAGTAAAAATTTACATTACAATACTAAGACCTGTGGTTAGGCCTATGTATGCATCGGAAGGTTGGGTTCTGAATAGAAGAGAAGAAGACTGGCTGCGAAGATTGGAAAGGAAGATCTTGAGGAAAATATGTGGGTCAGTGAGAGAGGAAGCTTGCCACGGTGGGTGAGTGGTTATAGTGTCGGACTGCCAACCCCAAGATTGCAGGTTCGCCCCTGGCCATGGTAAGTGATTTTTGAAGGCAACAAAAATCACGATACTCATGTCATACGTTGTTGGCATGTTAAAGAACCCATTTGAATTCAGTAGGCCGTGTTCAATGGCAAAATTAATCTCGGGATTTTCCGCCAACACAAAGTTCCTCCATTCTCTACTTGAATGCGCTGTAGTAGTGTCAAGGAGTTTAGATATCTAACCTCCTTGACTTTCATAGCGTTCAAAGGAACGACGAAATTCGACATGCAAGCTACCCTCAGGGTGTCAATTAACAAAGCTTGCACCAGGCACCCGAGGCCATACGATATTATTATTATTATAGTGAGAGAGGAGGAAGGTTGGAGAATAAGGACAAAAAAAAGTGGAAGTACAGGAACTCTTCGGACAGGCAGATATTGTGGTGAAAATTAAACAAGGGATAATAAGATGGGAAGGACACGTACAGAGAATGTCAGAATCGCGTAGCGTCATAAAGGTGTTGACACAAAGACCGTATGAAAGGAGGAGAAGAGGAAGACGGTGGATAGAGGACGTGGAAGGTGACCTTAGGAGTCGGGGAATCAGGAACTGGAGAAGGAAGGCGGCAGATAGAGATGAATGGAGGCAGGTGATAAAGGAGGCCAAGGTTCTTCAGGGACTGTAGCGCCGACCAGTAAGTAAGTAAGATTTATATATTGTTACGGACTATATTGAATAATAATAATAATAATAATAATAATAATAATAATAATAATAATAATAATAATAATAATAATATGATGATGATGAAGAGGTAGAAGAAAAGAAGAAGAAGATGAAGAAGATGAATAATATGAAGAAGAAGAAGAAGAAGAAGATGAAGAAGGGGGTGACATGTTTTAGTTTTCTTCTTCTTCTTCCTCTCTTCCTTCGTTACGGGTAACTAAAGACCACGTCATGTCAACTGTTTCTTCTGCATTGTAATGTTGACCCAGTAGGCTACTCCTTCATTCGTAATCGATGTTTCACCTTTCTCTCTGTTGTCCACGCCTTCCCGGTTTTTATATAGTTTCGGCTTAAGTTGAAAACTCCGATGTTTTTGAAGTTTTTCCCAAAGTGGGCCACGCTCTTGGATATCTTCACATGTTATCCCAGTCTCCAACAGATCTTTCTCTGCTTCACTGAACCAGGCCCCCTTTGTCTTTCTCTCATGGAGAAAAGCAAAAATTCTGTTAGATAGCCGTGTTGATTTCATTCGGGTTATATGTCCATAAAAAATCCTCCTTTTCCTCATCACGTCAGTTATTTTCTCTACGTGTGTGTACAACTCTTGGTTGTGGCGTCGTCGGAACTCGCCGTGTTCTTTTCTTCTTCTTATTATTATTATTTAAGGTTATTTTTCACATATCCCAGTAAACAAGAGTTTGGTGCTTTTCAGTCGGTCAACACGAATGCACCCAAAAGAGCGGGGTTATGCCCTAATCCTGAAATAAATGACATGAGATTAATAAATACACTAGGATGACCAGTTTCGATCGTCAAGCGATCATCATCAGATCCATTACACTTAGGCGTGGACCATAAGCCATTCAAACTAAACCAAGCTAGATTTAAAAAAAAAGGGGGGGGGGGGGAGGGGAATTGTGGGGGTTTTAATAGGTAAATGTTATATGGATCAGGTGTACGATGTACTTTTCTTCTGCAATTAACCGGGACGTTCTCATAAGACCGGGCAGTGCTTAGTTTGATTGGCTTATGGTCCACGCGTGGCGAGAAATGTTCCACGGTCTTTGATAGTTGTAGACCCACCTCATTCAATAACATACATCTTATCTGGGTTGGCAACACCCCACACAAACACATCGCACTGACTCCACACAGCACATATGAACAGGGGGGAGAAAGGGGAAAAACCAGTGTCGTTGAGACAACAGCCTACCTCAGTCGACCACACCTGGAGTTACAGTGAACACGAAAACTGCGCGTAGCTCCAGCAAGGAAGACAACCAGATAAGTATTAGCCTGTAATAGGATCACAGTTTAACCATAGTTGATTTTTACAACCATATAATCACTCCAAATTACAAACTCCGGATAGGTCTATCAATCACCATTTAGCATTTCACCTAACATCATATATACTGCATTTAGCATACACTGACTGCTGTATTACCAATACTGCAACTAAATAATTGTACATATTGTAAATATTTTCACCTGTATTTTCAAACATAGATGTTATAGCCTAAGTGTAATGGATCTGATGATGATCGCTTGACGATCGAAACTGGTCATCCTAGTGTATTTATTAATCTCATGTAATTTATTTCAGGATTAGGACATAACCCCGCTCTTTTGGGTGCATTCGTGTTGACCGACTGAAAAGCACTAAACTCTTGTTTACTAAGGCAACACTGAAAAAATCGCTTCAAACTCCACATATTCCAGTAATTAGATTGATTTTCGTGATACCGACTGAAAGCTAAAGGATAATAGACTATTAGTTGCAAACCCAAATGGTAAACATATAGGCTAAGCCTACGCATTTCACAGTAGGGTTGTTAGTTAGTTTGTTAATTAGTTATTGTTGTTTTAAAGGGCGGAACTACAAGGTCATCTGCCCCTAAGGCTTGTTAGTAGGGCTGCTACTTTTAATCCATTAATTTCAGTTATCGAATTACCGATTAGCTTAATGGAAGCAGAAAAATCAATTATTTGCTACAAAAAGGATTAATCAATTGAACATTATTATTTTTTATTATTATTATTATTTATTAAATCGTTACAAATACACACATTTTACAAAATTCATAATATCTGTACACATTTTATGAATTTTCTTGCACTTCCTACTCATTATTTAATCTTTAAATTTACAATTATTAAATTATATTGTTACAATATGATAAAGACAGGTCGAAATATGATATCAAATTCATACAGAGCAGGAAGAGATATCACATATGCCACTAAAAGGTGCAACCTTGTGTGTGGCATGCATATCGTTGATTACTATTTCTAAAAATTGTATAATGGCTTAGCCGAATAACACGTTCTATGTAAATGGTGTATACACAAAAAGAAAAAATGAATAAGAAGGAAAATTGAATTTGTGTTTTATAAACTTGTAAGCTCAAGTAATTATACTTTCAATTTTAATTTTGTTTTCTCTGAGAAAATGTTTTATTTGCATCTTCAGGTTTGCATGATTTCCTTTAAATTCTTTTAATTTAATTGGGAGAATGTTATATAATTTTGGTGATAAATACAGAAAGTTACGTTTGGCTATACCTAACTTAGGTTGATATAAAATAGAGTGATTCTCTGTAATACTTCTGGTTTCATACTCGTGGCTAACAACTTGAATTCTATTTCTATCTTTAAAAATGTATTTATATATTTCAAAAGCATACAATTGTTTAATGTTGAAGACCCTTGTCTCAGCATACAGTCTCATAGTCGGATATAATCTATCTTTCTTCAACATTATTCGTAATATGAGATTCTACACAATCTGAACACTTTTTAGTACATTTTCATAGGCGCCTCCCCAGGCAAGAATACCATATGTAAGAACTGACTGGACTAGAGCATGGTAGATGTCTCTTATTAATTTGTAATTGACAATATGTTTTAAATTGTGAAATATATAGATTGTTCTTCTTATTTTACTTGTAAGGTGTTTGCATTGGCTTTTCCATTTCATGTCACTATCTATAAATTATCCCAGATATTTAACTGTATCCACTTTAGCTATTTTAGGACAGTCACAGTTCTGATTACAGTTCAAAGTGTGTATTTTTAGTTCATTAAAATCATCTTTAACTGCTTTTAAACTGAATCTTACGAACTTTGATTTATTTACATTTAGAAATAGTTCGTTACCATCTAACCATACCTTTAACATTTTCAATGCCGCAGTTGCAATTTGTTTTACATTTCCCCATGTTCTACCTTCAACACAAACTACCATATCATCTGCGTATGATATGACATTAACATTTTCAATTCCATGTATAGATGATTCAATATCGTTGATAAAAATCAAAAATAATAATGGACCCAACACTGTGCCTTGTGGTATTCCTCTTTTCACTCTTAAAGGTAGACTTGTAGTTCCATTTATTCTAACGTATTGAATCCTTTCAGTCAAATAGCTTTCTATCAATTTCAGTGCTATGCCTCTGATGCCATATCTTTCCATCTTCTGAAGGAGAATATGGTGAGGTATGGTGTCAAAAGCCTTCTCTAAGTCGAGAAATATGCCCAAGGTCGGTTTCATACTGTTCATATTTTCATAAATTCGCCTAGTTAATTCCCCAATAGCATCAGTGGTGCTGACATTTTTTATAAAGCCAAATTGTCTAGTTGATAGTAGATTGTGTTTCTTCAAAAACTGATAAATATGATTTTTTATACATTTTTCAAATAATTTTGATATGACTGTCGTTAACGATATCGGTCGATAGTTCTTTAGTTCTGAAGGATTACCTGCTTTATGTAGCGGTTTTACAATTGTAATTTTTAATTGCTTTGGGAAGTATCCAACTGAAAGTGACTCGTTTATTATTGTTAGTAAAGGATTCTTTAAAGAATTAAAATTCTGCTTAATAATTTGAGCTGAGATGTTATCTATTCCCATTGCTTTAGTGTCGCTTATTTCGTGTAGGTACTTATGTAAATCCGCTTCGGTAATCGGAATAAAAAACAGGAATATGTGTTTCTGTTGATTTTCAAGGAAAAATCTGGATTGTTCTTAATATTTTTAGACATGTCAGTAGTTTTGTTAATAAAATAATCATTGAATGTATTAGCTATAGTGAAATCATCATCGTAAACATGATTTTGAGATCTTATTTTTGTTATTTTTTCTTTATGACTTATTCTTTGTGTTATTTCATTGACAATGCCCCATACTTTTCTTGGATTATTAGAATTGGAATTTATTAATTGTTTATAGTGGTCAGTTTTAGCTTTATTAAGCAATTCGTTTAATTTATTTCTATATCGCTTATATTTCTCCATGATGGCATTGTTCTCTTTATTTGCTATACATTCCTGATACAACCTATCTCTGGTGTGAATGGACTTAATTAGCGCGTGTGTGATCCACTCCTTTCTCTTTCGTTGCTTTGAATTTAATTGTATTGAAGAATTTTTTATGCAATTTTGGATAGTTTGTATAAATTTATCTACTTTAGAATCCAAGTGGTTGTTCCCTAATACTGTATCCCAATTAATATTGCTCAATTTATTTTTAAGCATCTCACTATCTAACGGCCATTTTCAAGATTTATACTAACTAGTATAGGATAGTGATCTGTAATTCTGCTCTGTGATATAATGGGTAAGATGTTATCATTAGAAATACCGCTACGAATAAGTGCATGATCAATACAGGTTTTGCTCGTTGAAGTTTCTCTAGTGGTGCCATATATCAACGATCTAAAATTATGCTCATGCAGTAAGTTTAAATATTCATTAGAGTCGTACTCATCAAATAGATCTATGTTAGTGTCGCCTAGAATCACCTCGGTTTCTAGTGTACATTTTTGCTGGACATAATCATGGAGATTATTAATAAATAGTTGTTTATTGTATTTTGACGAACGGTATATGCCTGTCAATGCAATTCTATTGATCCCATAATTTATTTTGAGCCTAAGGAGTTTGAAATCATTGTAATTCACAGTTTCTACCTCGTGGTCAATAGAATTCTTCACCATAAAAACAACTCCATCACATTTATTAAAGCATCCTTCGTTATAGTATGTTTTATAGTTGGAATGCTTGCATATATTAAAGTTACCTAATTTCCAAGTTTCTGTGAGTATAACGACATCAAATATATGGTTATATGCTTCTAACTCGGCATCTAAATTTATTTTATTTTTAGATAGACTTCTAATATTTGTGTGAAATATGCTTAAGTTATTTACCTTCTTAAATTTAAGTATTTGAGACACACATTGATCAATACCTCTACCTACTTCTGTATGAATTTGATATCTTACAAAGTCATCATTAAATAAAGTCATACACAGAAATATTTGACAGGAACAGGATATTTACAATTAGTCAGCTGTTGAGATCAGTTAGTAAGGTATACTAATTACTGTATTGGATGTCGTCGCTTAATCAATTAATCAGTTGGTCGAATTAAAATTCAGCAATTTTTCGAGGTTTGTGCCGTGTCTGACTGAAGATGGAAGACTAGATATGGAAATTAGCAGAAGAATACAACTCGGGAGTGCTTTCTATAGTGGCCTCACTTTCCTGGTTAACGTGCGGCTCGCCTTTTCGATCTAGCTGGGCAGATATGTTTGGTGTCCGGACATAACGTACCACTTGATGTCAGACGGGCATTCCAGTTACAGGTTCATTACCACATAAACATCAGTGGCGATCACACTGTGCGGCTTTAAACATTTTGGTATTGTGTACAAAGAATAAGGGCGGTTTATGTGCGCACTTCGACGAATGAAGTACGAATTGTGCATTGAAAGTTCAAAGAGAAAGAAGAAATATGTCAAGTATGATGAACGGCTTGACAGAATAATGAAGCGATATGAAGAGAATGGAAACTTGATATCTTGCTTGAGAGCTCTCTCATATTCGCAAAACTTGCTATTCGCTAGGATATAACCCCCCCCCCCCTCCACCCCCCCCAAAAAAACAATTTAATTATTTTTTAATAAAAAACAAAGTAAAGAAAACGAAAAATGACCATAGCTTAACCACAGCTCATTTTAAACCCGCCGAAATGTTTATAAACATTTTGCGAGTCCAACGCCTGAATAAAGTGTGATGGGAATCCAAAAACTTATCATATTTTATATTAGTTTATGTTATTGCCCACGTATTTATTACCAGGATTAATTGAGCAATACCGGAGCTTCCGTGGCTTAGGCGACAGCACGCCGGCCTCTCACCGCTGGTTCCGTGGTTCAAATCCCGGTCACTCCACGTGAGATCTCTGCTGGACAAAACGGAGGCAGACATGTTTTTGTCCGGGTACTCCGGTTTTCCCTGTCACAATTTCATTCCAGCAACACTCTCCACTATCATTTCATTTCATCTGTCATTCATTTAATCATTGCCCCAGAGGAGTGCGTCAGACCTCGGCAGCCGGCACAGTTCATATCCTCGCCGCTAGATGGGGGCTTCATTCATTCCATTCCTGAGCCGGTCGGAGACTGGAAGCAGGCTGTGGATTTTCATTTTCAATTGAACAATACCGAGCAAGTGGCCGTGCGGTGAGGGTTTCATGCACCCTAAATACTTCTCACTCTTTCAAGTGGTACGTTATGTCCTCTCCTAAATATTAGCTGACTTTTCGAAAGTAATCAGCCAGCCAAGTGGTACGTTATGTCCGTGGTAGCCTACGTTATGTCCTATAACCGATATGTTTACATTCCATGGCACCTGGGGTCAAGGTTTTCCCAGCGTGAGGCACAGCGTTGTCAAATTTCCACCGTAGCCGCTGAGGGCAAGCAGCGAGTCTGGACAGATGTGATCATTGGACACTGATACCTGTCGGAGACACAAGCTGGTCACCAGGACGGGACATAAGAGTCCACGTGGAGTGATAGAGGAAGCATCCTATTGGTCAACAACCGTCAGCTATTGGTCACAATGGTTAATGTCGGCGCGTGCTACTGCCTTACGTTTGAGTCGCCGCTCGTTAACCAGGAAAGAGAGAGAACTATGCCAACAGTTACGGGGACTAGTATGGAACAAGGCTAGAGAAGTTATGTTCGTATAATGACATATGCAGCAGAAACTTGGACAATGACTATGAGGGATGAGAGCCGAGTACAGGCAGCTGAGATGAGATTGTTGAGAAGTATGGTCCAGAAAACGAGGAGGGACAGAGTGAGAAATGAAGATATACGGAAAGAACTGGGAATACAGAAACTGGAGCAAAACAGATTGAGATGGTTTGGACACGTCAAACGGATGAATGAAGTATGGCTACCAAGACGAGCACTGGAACGACGGATGACAGGGAAGAGAGGACGAGGAAGACCATGAATGCGTTGGATGGACTCGATGAAGAATAGCATTAGAAAACGGAACCTGGACTGGAACACCGTGTCGGTGGAACGACAGAGTAAAGTGGAGAGGAACCATATTTGTTCCCACCTGGTGTTAGCTGGAAAAGGGGAAATGAAGATGATTCCGTGTCTTGTGAGAGGTTTCGCCTAGGAACACCAAGCTGGCTCATCAGAGGGCTCTTGGCTTTCGTGTCCGGCCCCCCACAGGACTAGCGAACTGCGCGCTACCTCTCTTTTTATGAAGCACACATGCGCTTCTTAACTGAGAGAGCCAAAAGCTCAAGCAGCCTTCACCTTCCTATTAAGGCTTAAAAAAAAAAATGGTGCGCTCTTTAAGGACACCGGAAAGTGTTTGTTGATGAAAATGAAATTTAAATTATGTTTGCATTTACAAGATGACTCAATTAAGGGGACCACGTCAGGCCTAATCTCGACAATGTTAATTTAGCCATATTCAGAGTTATTTTTCTCCTAATCCATGATATATGGTGATCTGAATCCTTCATATACAGTACATTATAAAAGTAAGGCAAGGCTGCGACTTATCACCCACAAGCTTATTTTGTCAGTCTATACATTGAGCAAGCAATGCAGGAAATTGGAGAAAAATTCAAAGTGGGAGTAAAGATCCAAGGAGAAATAATTTCAACTGATATTTGCTGATGACATCGCCATCTTAGCTGATTCGCCAAAGGATTCGAATGAGTTTTTAAATGGTATGGATTCTGTCTCGAGGAAAGAATTCATGATGAAAATTAAGTAAAACAAAAATATTGGAACGCAGCCGAAAGAAATCAGAAACCCTATGGATGTCAAATTGGCAGGTGAAAATCTAAAGGAAGTAGGTGACTTTTGCTACTTAAGAAGCAAAATAACCAGTGATGGACGAATCAAAGAGGATATAAGAAGTAGGTTGACTCATACAAGAAAAGCATTTCTATAGAGAATAAATCTGTTCGCATCAAAGATAGATTAGGAAGTCATTTTTGAATGTCTTTGTCTGGAGCTTGGTGCTCTATGGAAGTGAAACTTAAGACTGTTGGCGCATCAGAAAAAAGGAGAATTTAAGCGTTTGAAATGTGGTGTTATAGGAGAATAATGAAGATCAGATGGGTAGAAGAGGTATTAAGACGAGTGGGAAAACAGAGATGTTTTTGGCGACTGCTAATGAAGAGAAGAGATAGGTTGGTAGGACACATACTAAGACACCGAGGAATATCAAAGTTAGTTATAAAAGTAAAGGTGGAGAACAAGAGCTGTAGGGGTAGACCAAGGTTAGAATATGTTAAGCAGATTGCCTCGGATGTAGGGTGCGGTAGCTATGTAGAGATGAAACGATTAGCTCAGGACAGGGAGGAATGGAGGATGCATCAAACCGGTCAAAAGACTGAAGATTCAAACAAAAACAACATGGGTAGGATGGGTAGCATCGGACTCCATTTTTTTTTGGTTTGAATAAAAAGAGTAATAATTATATTTTTATTTTTTTAGATTTTCAAACTCGCACCTCTTTTAGAGGCTCAGTGTTATGCAGTGGCGTAACTACGGAGGGTGATTAGAGAGATCAATTTCCCCAGAGTGAAATAATTTAGATGAAACGTAATTTGTTGAAGTATTTATAAAAAAAAAGCCTATATTCGGATTGATGACGAACAACTGGATTATGTAGCCTACATTTGAGAACATTTTCTGTAGGCCTATCTTGACTTGTGTAAGATATTGAGACATTGAGAGGTGCAAATGTTATCGACATCAAACGTGTAGATTTGCTTTTATTGATTGTCTTGTTTAGCTTCCTGCAGAAAGCAAACAGCAAAAACAAACCAAGACCAAAACACAAAGCAAAAAGCAAAATTCAAAAGCAAAAGCATAAAACATACACAACACAAAAAACACAAAGCAAAATTCAAAAAACAAAAGCCAAAGCATAAAACAAGAACAAAGAAATCAATGACAAGAACAAAAAAAACTCAAAGCAAAAATAAAAAGTTGAAAACAACAAACACAAAAACAAAACAAAAAACACAAAGCAAAAAGCAAAATTCAAAAACAAAAGCAGAAAACAAACACAACGAAAAAGCAAAATTCATAAACAAACGCAGACAACAAACACAAAATAAAAAACACAAAGCAAGATTAAGAAAAAAGTAGAAAACAACATACATAAAACCAAAAACGCAATTAGTTGAGATTTGACTCCGCTCATCCCCCTCCAGAAGGGCAGATGACCTCGTAGTTCCGCTCCTTAAAACAACAATAACTAACTAATAACCAACCCCTGCAGAAGCAAATCCTAGTTACGTCACTGGTCTCATGATTCCAGAAACGAAGGGGTCTTTGTTTCTCAAAATGCAATTTTTTAAGAAAACAGGTTAAAGTTGGAAGGTGTGTATGTTCTTTGAGAAGGTCATGGAGGGTGCAATCCCAATAATCCCTTCAATTAGCCAACGAATACACACACTTATACAAACACCACAATAACACAGGTTATCAAATTTGTTATTTAGATAGCCTGTTTAGTTTTGAAGAGTAAATTCTGACAATTGTATCATTCGTTTTGAATGCAGGTACACATTAAAAAAAAAATCAGGAAAGGAGACAAAATCACGAGGAAGTTCTTTGACGTGGTCCATAGATGGCTGAAATAAAAACAAAGAAGGAGAAGAAAAGTTAAAGAACTAGATAAATTGAGATAAAATGAAAATAACATCGTCGACGGCCGAGTTTACGTTTCTCGCCTGCAGTTCCATAATCCTTAGTCCAGACGATGATGGCTTATCAAACATGCGGTCACATAAATAGGGCCTAAGTTGCATCCGATGGAGGGTGGAGAACGTGATAGTGTTTGACGTATCTTCTTCCTCTGACGAATTTCCTCTACCTGTCTTCGGCGGTCCTGCTCAAACTGTGCAACTGCAGCTGAGAGGGCGATCCAGTGCAAGTACACTGACTGGCAAAAAAAGTGGAACAGTAATTTAAAAAGTATAAAATTAGCCATGAAAAAGATGTAATCACATTTAAAAGCTTTTCACGCATTAGGACACACATCTGAAACATCCGTGAATAGAAATTGACATTTCTTAGGGTGGTTTATTACCACCAATTACCCCCAATCTTCGATGAGCCTAACAAGCTGTCATGGATGCTAAGGGTGGAAAGACTCGTTTTAGTGACCAGTGTCCCCGTGCAGTGCTGTGCAAACATTAACACTGTTTTGTTTGGCAAAAAAAAAAAAAATAATAAAAAAAAAAAAAAAAAAAAACAGCCCAAAAGAACATTAGTAAAAATAGAAAATTGTTAGATTTGTGAAATGTAACGAAATTTGTGAGTTAAAGCGTGTTGTAAAACATGTTTCAGTATTTTCTGTAGCCAACCATCTAACATTTACATGAATAATGCAAATATTGGAAAACTGATACATTTTAGTGGAATAAATTAAGAAATTACATAAAAAATTGAAGTGTTGCACTTTTTTTGCCGGTCAGTATACTTGGGATTATCCCTACTCTTCTCATGGTCAGCTTAAGTTGGTCTCTATATCGTTTTAAAGGATCACCACATGGCTCTTGCCAGTGTTGTGTTCACTATACAGGATTTGCCGAGGGAGTCTGCTGTCACTCACTCTTAAACCATTTTATAGTAATTAACGTTTACTTTTGATGAAGAAATTAATTGTTGTTATTGATCAGAATAGAATTTGATTGATTGGGTAAAATTGAGTTCCTCGGAATCTGCCTGGCCATCTAAGTCGATGACCAACAATGGTGGTTTCAATACTGTCTACCATTGCTTTCTCAAGGACTGCTATATTAGTTATAACTTATAGTCATCCCATTTGATATTTTTGTTGATAATAATAATAATATCGTATTGCCTCTGGTGCTGGCTGCAAGCTTCGTTACTTGGCACCCAGAGGGCAGCTTGCATGTTGAATTTTGTTGTTCTTTGAAGCACTATGAAGTCAAGGGGTTTATATATCTAAGATCATTGACACTATAGCGCTTTCTAGTAGAGACAAGAGAAGCTTAGTGTTGACGGAAAATCCCGAGATTAATTTTGCCATTATGAACACGGCCTACTGAATTCAAATGGGTTCTTTAACATACCAACATCGTATGACATGCGTGTCGTGATTTTTGCCGCCTTTCAAAAATCACTTACCACGGCCAGGAGCAAACCTGAAATCTTGGGGTTGGTAGTACGACACGATACTTACTTGGGCTGGTAGATCCAGCACAGTAGCATATAGAGCAGCATGGCGAGCAGCAGCAGCAGCAAGACAGCGAGCAAGGCGGCGAGCTAACCAAGGTTAAGGTATCTTAGGTACATAACTTACGTTTTAAATGGCATTTTTGAACAAAAATTCAATTTTCGTTTTCTTATTGTAAATGGAAGCCTTATTTGTTTGCTTCATATTGGCATATATTTCATGTCGATATTCCACCAGCAAATAGTTAAACAGTAGGAATCTGAAGCTGGCTGTAGGCTATATCGTACGGTAGTGAGACCTGTGGTGATGTATGGTTCCGAGACTTGGACCAAGACACGAGGTGATGAGGAATTGTTAAGGAGATGGGAAAGGAAGATACTCAGGAAAGTATATGGTGCAGTAAAACAGGGTGAATTCTGGCGAATCAGAAATAATATGAAGATAAGAGAGTTGTATGGTAAGCCCAGTAGCGGCTTTTCAGGTGCATCAGTTACATCCCGACTGCACTAACATATCTCAAAACAATTGTCTATCATTTTCTGAATCCCTATATTTTCTCTTTAAAACTTACCATGTTCGTTAAAAAGAACGAAGAGTGCGCTTTATATGTTGTCATTACACAACCGGCGTAGCGCTCATACTTATTAGTAATTAAGCAAGCCCCACAGTCCGTTTCCTTCACGATTGCGCCTTGAGTTCTGACCGTGAGTGCAGCCCTCCCAATGCTCACAGCAATACAGGCTGACTTGTGACGTATAACTGAACGGTTGTCATGACAACGCGCCAAACCGCCTGCAGTATGTTTACAGGAGTCTTCCGCTTGGTGCTGCCCAGCTAGCAACTGTAATATTTGGCTGCCTCGCACGAGCTGTGACGATATTATCCGAATGCACCCGAATATATAACCCTGGCTCTTCGCTCCTCGACATAGAGGAAAGAACAGAAGGAGATGCCTACACTGCGCTGCCTAGTGCAAGATGCTGAAACCAAACGGCGCGTCCAATTTGGGTACAAGAAAATGGCTGTTCCTATGCTTTTGAAGCCGTAAACCACTCCAAAAAGTCTTGGATTTTAGTGACATAAAACTTCAATGACAAGTCAAGATTTGTTCTTGGATAGACAGAATACACTCAGTACTTCACGGTACTTGGCACAAATAAGCTGCGTTATCGTTTTAAAGGCAAATTTAAATAGAAATATGAGAGCACCCATGCAAGGCTAGTTTTGTAAGAAAGACGCGGCAAAACGTAATAATACGCTGAAATACTGATTAAATTGATTACAGGAGTCTGAAGGTGCGAGTTATACCAAAGAAGGAACATCTTGGGAACTATCATAATGATGCCGAACTAATCACGGTACTTACACCAAATTGATTTTTAAGTTCTTTTTGGTGTTGAGGCATTCATCAGTTGTTAGGCCTAATTTCGAGCCTAGCCACTTTCACTCATTGTTCGTACACATTTTGATATTCACGAATACGAACCTTAAAATTAATAAACAAATGTTAGTATCTCAATCACGCTAAAACACAATCAAGCAAAGACATATTTACTATAGAAGCCTATATTTTGTCGCGAGAGTTGTGGCTACTGTTCCAACAGCTGTAACAAGAAGCTTGTTACAAATTTGAACGTGTGGTGTACGAAGTATTCTTTTATAGTAAAAATTGTGCTGTTAAGTTGTGATTCGTGGCCGTGTGGCGCATTATTGTGAGTGAAGTGTAAATCGTATAAGCGCTTTTGAAGAGCATACAGTAGCACAGCTAAAAGAGTGAGCTCTTGGCGTTTTTATAGTTACTGTGTTTAATCATAACATAATTATAGGTGTATGTTTGGAGAGGAAGTGCGTTTGAAAAACAGTTATGTTATATGTATAAGTACGAGTATGTAGAGTGAGAGGTCGTTCTTTAGGTATATAGTATTTAAATCTTTTCTTATAGTGTGAAATAATAGTGTTCCCTCCAAGGCGTGTTTTAACATGGAACCGTCCGTAGATTTAGTTTGTATTTTAGGAGAAACTCCGTTTTCTAAATGGAAGGAGGAGGATAAAAAATAAATGTTATCAATAAAAGAAAAAAAAAAAAGATGGGCAATGGCGAATAATGAAAATCACAGCCTGCTTTCAGTCTCCGACCGGGCCAGGGAATGGAATGAACGAAGCCCCCATCTAGCGGCGAGGATATGAACTGTGCCGGCTTCCGAAGCCTGTCGCACTCCTCTGAGGCAATGATTAAATGAATGACAGATGAAATGAAATGATAGTGGAGAGTGTTGCTGGAATGAAATTTCTGACAGGGAAAACCGGAGTACCCGGAGAAAAACCTGTCTGCCTCCGCTTTGTCCAGCACAAATCTCACATGGAGTGACCGGGATTTGACCACGGACTCAGCGGTGAGAGGCCAGCGTGCTGCCGCCTAAGCCACGGAGGCTACATCCTGCGCTTCTTTACTGCGAGAGCTAAAAGCTTTTCCCCTCCCTATAAAGGCTTCCAAATGTTACCATTGTTTACCAAAATAATTTACTGCTTTACCGTTGCAGGAACTTATTTCCAAAATGTCTTTAATCTGAAATTATTGATTTTTAATATATATACATGACAAACTATGTTGTGCAGTTTTAGCCATCTAATCTAAATGAACATTCTAAAACCAAGAGATTACAAAAGATCGAAAGACGAATTGGAAGAACTTGTATCAATAAAAGTTATAAAATAGATGGGCAATGGCGAATAATACCTAACAATATTGTCTATAACAACCAAGAACCCATTACTGATAAATGGGAAGAAAAGACTAGGATTCTTTGGGCACATTATGAGAATGCCAGATTCACGTCTTCTTAAACAACTATTACAGTACAATCTTGCTTCAATAAACACAACAACTGGATGTCGATGGTTAAAAGAAATCAGAGAGGACTTAAAAGAAATTGGCCTAACAACAGAAGATGCTACAAATAAGAAAAGTTTAAGTACAGCAGTTGAAAATATGACATTTCAGTTTCCACTCATAAAAAAGAAAATTCCAACAAGAATATTTTCCGCCCAAGAAAGGGCAGACGATCAATACGAATGAAGAAGTACTGGGAAGACCGCAAGGCTCGTACAGTTCCTACCAGTCGACGAACTAATGGTTGGTTAAGGTGATCCTTTGTGGTCTCAAAAGGCGAAGAAAAGAAGGAGAAGAAGAAGAAACGTAGACTCTATATAAGCACACCTTCAAGCAACATTCGACCCAACAATGAGGATACATACAGTATTACGCCAATAACTAGCATATGGCTTGTGAGATTGAGTGGCACAGAGAGCCCGCCTCAGCAGTGGTGACTGGCGGATAATTGTTCTGAATGATCTTGAAATGTTATCCTTTGGTGCCTTCCGCGACCAATTACATGGGGACACCCGTGTAAACAATTAAATGGTCCGGAGATCTTGTGCTTTGGTGCCTTCCGCGACCAATTACATGGGGACACCCGTGTAAACAATTAAATGGTCTGGAGATCTTGTGCTTTGGTGCCTTCCGCGACCAATTACATGAGGACACCCGTGTAAACAATTAAATGGTCTGGAGATCTTGTGCTTTGGTGCCTGCCGCGACCAATTACATGGGGACACCCGTGCAAACAATTAAATGGTCTGGAGATCTTGTGCTTTGGTGCTTTCCGCGACCAATTACATGGGGACACCCGTGTAAACAACTAAATGGTCTGGAGATATTGTGCTTTGGTGCCTTCCGCGACCAATTACATGGGGACACCCGTGTAAACAATTAAATGGTCTGGAGATCTTGTGCTTTGGTGCCTGCCGCGACCAATTACATGGGGACACCGGTGTAAACAATTAAATGGTCTGGAGATCTTGTGCTTTGGTGCCTTCCGCGACCAATTACATGGGGACACCCGTGTAAACAACTAAATGGTCTGGAGATCTTGTGCTTTGGTGCCTTCCGCGACCAATTACATGGGGACACCCGTGTAAACAACTAAATGGTCTGGAGATCTTGTGCTTTGGTGCCTTCCGCGACCAATTACATGGGGACACCCGTGTAAACAATTAAATGGTCTGGAGATCTTGTGCTTTGGTGCCTTCCGCGACCAATTACATGGGGACACCCGTGTAAACAATTAAATGGTCCGGAGATCTTGTGCTTTGGTGCCTTCCGCGACCAATTACATGAGGACACCCGTGTAAACAACTAAATGGTCCGGAGATTTGTGCTTTGGTGCCTTCCGTGACCAATTACATGGGGACACCCGTGTAAACAATTAAATGGTCTGGAGATCTTGTGCCTTGGTGCCTTCCGCGACCAATTACATGGGGACACCCGTGTAAACAATTAAATGGTCTGGAGATCTTGTGCCTTGGTGCCTTCCGCGACCAATTACATGGGGACACCCGTGTAAACAACTAAATGGTCTGGAGATCTTGTGCTTTGGTGCCTTCCGCGACCAATTACATGGGGACACCCGTGTAAACAACTAAATGGTCTGGAGATCTTGTGCTTTGGTGCCTTCCGCGACCAATTACATGGGGACACCCGTGTAAACAATTAAATGGTCTGGAGATCTTGTGCTTTGGTGCCTTCCGCGACCAATTACATGGGGACACCCGTGTTAACAACTAAATGGTCTGGAGATCTTGTGCTTTGGTGCCTTCCGCGACCAATTACATGGGGACACCCGTGTAAACAACTAAATGGTCTGGAGATCTTGTGCTTTGGTGCCTTCCGCGACCAATTACATGGGGACACCCGTGTAAACAATTAAATGGTCCGGAGATCTTGTGCTTTGGTGCCTTCCGCGACCAATTACATGAGGACACCCGTGTAAACAATTAATTGGTCTGGAGATCTTGTGCTTTGGTGCCTTCCGCGATCAATTACATGGGGACACCCGTGTAAACAATTAAATGGTCTGGAGATCTTGTGCTTTGGTGCCTTCCGCGACCAATTACATGGGGACACCCGTGTAAACAACTAAATGGTCTGGAGATCTTGTGCTTTGGTGCCTTCCGCGACCAATTACATGGGGACACCCGTGTAAACAATTAAATGGTCCGGAGATCTTGTGCTTTGGTGCCTTCCGCGACCAATTACATGGGGACACCCGTGTAAACAATTAAATGGTCTGGAGATCTTGTGCCTTGGTGCCTTCCGCGACCAATTACATGGGGACACCCGTGTAAACAATTAAATGGTCTGGAGATCTTGTGCTTTGGTGCCTTCCGCGACCAATTACATGGGGACACCCGTGTAAACAATTAAATGGTCTGGAGATCTTGTGCTTTGGTGCCTTCCGCGACCAATTACATGGGGACACCCGTGTAAACAACTAAATGGTTTGGAAAAGTTATCCTTTATGGCGTCGTTCCATATCATGAAAAACAACACAAATGTCTGATTCCTTTAGGATGTCGGAACTTCCATTTCCATGTATGTAATCTACGTATTGACGGACTGGAAAATTATCAATTAATTGGTAATTAGGCTATGGTTACAAAGCTTTCTCCTCTCAAATGAGACGATCATTTGACTACATGTTAGAGTGGTAGTAAAACAGTGGCGCCCGTTGCGAGGATGCAAGGGAGGCTTGGTCTCTTTCATTTTCCTGTAGGCTATAAATGTAGATACAACTATCAGTACTCCTACTAACTATTCTAGTAGTAGTGGTGCTTTATTATCAGCTGACACTGTTGATGTCATAACAAGAGTCGCAATTTGTTTGAATCTTTCTTCTTTCCCTTTCAGAAAATTCCATTTGTAGGCCAGGTTGCTGCTTCATCTCATGCCAGGCGTCGGTTGTCATGGTAACCGTGACGTCAGTCCAGTGAGGCCAGAACGTTTCAATGCAGTGGCAGTGATCATGTCCAAGTGGAAGACTTGCCCGTAAACCAACTAGTGCTGAATTAACGTGTGCTAATGAGGATGTAATTAATTCCTTTCCTGAAATTTCCTTTTCAAGAATGAGTAATTTTATTCCATTTCATATGTTAGTCTACTAACTGACATTTGCAATACACCTCAGCATATAAACATTGTGGTGAGTGTAAATGAAACTAATAACACGATAATAATAATGATCGTGTGGCCTCCGGAGAGGCCTAGTGCAGGCCCGTAATGCGCATCGTAATGAGGATGAAGTGATGATGAAGACGTCACATACGCCCAGTCCCCGAGCCACGGGAATTTACCCCAGGAGATTAAAATCTCTGATGGCTCGGCCGGGAATCGAACCCGGGGCACTTGAGCCCAAAGTCTAACGCGCCAACCATTTAGCCACGGAGCCGGACAATAACACGATAGTAAGTTATACAGGAACACTGGGCAATAAGAATTACATGGCTCGATTTGATTGGTTCATTGTTGTGACATTAAGTGGCGGATAATTTTAATGTTTAAGGGTGGATATCTAAGCATGAAATGAGCCTAAAAATAATTTTTAAAAATAACATCAATAATAATTATAATAATAAATTAATACTTGGAAAACATCCTTCGCCCGCAAAGAACAGAATATGGATACAGGTTGAAATCTCGTAAAGCATCTGAGAAATTATCTAATCTTGCGGTAGACATCAGAGAACGAAGATTGAAAATTTATGGACATGTTCAAAGACTTCCACCGACTAGGCTTACACAGGAAAACTGAAGAATATACCGTTGATTCAGTAAGTCAAACAGGACTTTGAGAAGACCCAAGTAAGAACCAATGTAGGGTAAATGGATGGATAGTATCATCAGAGAATGCAGCTCCAAAGAGACCAGGAACCAAGAGGACAGAGGAAAGGAAGATGGCCCACGGAGAGAGAGAATGAGAGCCATAGCCTATGGAAGATCAGAAAGGCGAATCATAAAAGTACTGCGTGATCCATCTGCGTCCATTCGCACATAATATTAATTGGTTCAAAGAAGTTCAAAATGATTTAGATGAGTTTTATATTACAATGAAACAAATTGCAAATGGAGAAGAAAGGATCCTGGAGAACAAATATATAAGGCTTACACTTAGGTTACATATAGCCTAATTTGTAAGGCCCGGATGTTCAAGCACTATTAAATGAATAAATATGCATACAAAAATGCACTAGTAATTGGTCAAATATGCATCACGTTTCAAAAAATATGCAGCATGAAATAACTACGGCAATTACGATCACTCCGTATTCGTTAGCGTTTCCAATTTGAATATAAAGAATATATGAACAGACGGACAATATAACTACACCTTTTTTAAATATCTCAAGTAAGAAACAGTTCTAAACAGTAGGAACTCCTATTTTATGGAACTTCAAGCGGTGTTGACCAATAATTATTTTGTTATGTACATTTTAAGTATGACTGATGTACAATATTTACATAGGCCTAGTGAATGTAGAATAGAAATAGTTGATATTAACTTGCAAAAAGGACTGAAACTTATTAGGTATTAAAATAATGTCAGTAGGCTATTATTCTGTGATAGACTCTCGGAGTCCGAATCGAAATATAGGATTTTAAGAACATGAAGTAACAAAAAGCGCCTCAAAACAACAGGAAATTAGAATAGTATTTCTGGAGGAATAGGAAATGTTTTAGGAGGTGGTAGAATAGATGAATTGCAATAAACAATTCCATATAACATATGTCCTACTTGTATTGCGTGCCGAGATACAGATGTTGGTATGCCTATGTAACCAGGGCAGTTGTCGTTTCGTGTGTTGGTACACCTGTTGCTATGGGCGTATTGTCAACAGTTGTGTGTTGCTCTTCACGTTGTGCTTTAGTTTCAATTGAATGTGTTCACCTGTCGGTGTGCTTTGTTGACCAAGTTGAATGTACTGTCGCGTTTAAACATGCCGTGCGTTTTAACACATGCTGAGTAAGCCTATATGGTATTTTGTTATTTGTGTATGGGTTTTGTAATGGAAACGATGCTGCTGCTTGTAGAGAACACGGAATACGATTTCCTAACCGCAGACGAGCAGATTCAAGAGTGTTTACATTACACTGCGAGACTCTGGTGCAGTACCCAGCTGTCGACATGGTGATACAACGTCTAAACCTAACATTCCCCGGAAGATGAATCGGGAGATATGGACACGTTTCTTGGCCACCAAGGTCCCAGGATCTTACCCTTTTGGATTTTTGCCTGTGGGGATGGTTGAAAGGCGAAGTCTACAAGGGAAAAGTTAACAAAAGAGCCGAGTTGGTCGTTCGGATTATGCATAGTGCTGCCCTCGTCAAAGAACGCCAAGACGCCCTCCGAAGGCGAGGTGTTATCAAGAGAAATGCAAAATGCATTGAAATTGGTCGTCGAAGAACAACTTTGAACGTCCTCATTTGCCTTGGCTTTATATCTGTTTGGGTTAAATACTACCAGCTGTATCTCGGTACGCAATACAATTGGGACACATATTATATGGAATCTTTTATTGCAATTAATCTACACAACCACCTCCTAAAATATTTACTATTCCTCCTGAAACACCCTGTATACGGCCATCTCAAGCAGACAGGCAAAGGAGAAGAATATGATGCATTGTGCCAAATAACCAAAATATGCGGGCCTTACATAGGCTATAAGACTTATAATAAGCAACGAAAGCCTGATGAGGGAAAAGCAGACAGAATGAAGAGGTTTTGGTGGAGGACAGCTAAATTCCCAGTTAATTCTTAAGAGTACTTAAATGTACTGAATTTGATTTAAGTGCTCCAATGTGGGCACTAACTGTAGTCTATAAATAAATAAAATAAAATAAAAATAAAAAAAAATTAAATACATTAAATAAAAACATAAAAAATGAACTAGTTCCTCAGATGTGGTAAAGGATACGAAAAGGAAGAGTGGTCTGGAGTGAATATGTTTCATGTTGATCGTTGATGACCAATGCCTTAACTGCACGGTGCACATGTGGTAGAGCTGAGTCCCAGGTTCCAGCTGATCGCGATCCATCGGGGCAGACGTCCAACCCTCGTCACACACGCAGAACCCTGTGGCGTTGTCGACCTTCCCGTGGTGACACCGGATGTTTTGCTGAAACAATCGATTACACTAGCTTACTCATCTGAGCTTTATAAAACATAACCCGAAATTTTAATGCTTTTCAATTGGTCAACATGATTGTACTCAATAAACCTGAAAAATATTACACTAGATTAATAAATTTAATAATTTTAAAATTTAAAATTATATATTTAATAACGTATTAATCTCATGTCATTTTACAAGTAGCCTAATTAGTAAATGTTATAACTAGGGATAGGAAAAATTCGCGATCGCGAATTTCGCGAATTTTTAAAAGAAGTCATACACAGGTGATAATGTGTTATAATAACCCTAAAAATGGCAAAAATAAATGTTTTTGAGCTCGCGAATTTTCGCGAATTTCGCATAAAACGCGAATTTTCGTGAATTTCGCATGAAAACGCGAATTTTAGCTTTTTTCGTTTTTTTTCCTTTCTGTGCTCTTCCGATAATTCGCGGCAATTAATGCACAAATTTCCGCGATTTTTTGAAAACCACGAATTATCTGCAATAATGTTTTTAAGCCAGGCAAAAAGAAAACTATTGGTTAAAATATTGAAATGTATTTTAAGAACACGCAGAAAAAAATAATTATAATACTTTATGTTCGACCCTGACTATTATGTGTCAGAAAACGGTACTATAATGAGGCTCATTATAACACTATTTTGCATTATGAAACAGTTTCTCCCACCAATCAGAGCTCAAGAAACAGTTGTTTGACCAATTAGATAATTAGATGCAGTGAGTTCCACGGCCTTCTAATTTAAATGTCGCTGCCTGGCCTAGTCATAGTAGGGTAATCGAGGAGGCCATGGTCAAATACAAGGCATTCTCTGCGTCTCATGCGCTCTGTTCAGTACATAAAACTGGTGAAATCTCTACAGATATTTATGAATATTTATGTTCGAACGTGAAATAGTTATAATAATTATCGTCGAACATAAACAGTCGTATGCAACTCGCCTATAATGGTAATTAAGACATTCGTATGGAAATTATAAGACTCGCATACGCTCGCTTTATAAACTTACTCGTGTCTTAATTATTGCCATTATAGGCTCGTTGCATAATGTACTATTACAACATAGTATTGTAAGACACACTACGAAGATTAGGCCTACACCAATATTAAAAACTAAGAGAATTGACTGTAATCACTTTTTGTTTCTTAGATAGTTTATTTTTTCTAGTTTTAGGTTGTACAATTCTGAAGAAAACAATATATGAGAACGAAAATTCATCTTGATTTTCTATATAAGAGATAAGTGTGACTATAGACACACTAGCTTGACTGTGGGAACTTTCGGGATTTGCGTTGCATCACTCCTTCACTTGACATGCACTGGATCTCAGTTTACCTCACCGACAGTCAAATTCCGTACAATATCCTCATCGCTTTCATGTCTGAAACCATGATCGTCTTTATCGAAGTCTAACTACTGAATGTCACTTTCTTCTGCATCTTGGCATTCATCCAGGTTTTGCCCTAATGTCATCGTAGTGAGACCACCTTGCTGATTTAAAATATCGTCGTCACAGAAGCTGACAAAGGCTTGTTTTGGTGCGAGTGTAGTAGCGGTAATTTTCTCTCATGACTTGACTGCATGGAGAGCATCCAATAAACACGGAATGATCGGAAACTTAATGGTAGATAGCGGACCTCGCTTTCTGCAAACAGCGATCTTTATCAATCTCATCCTGGTAAGTTACTAACTTATTGAGGTTTTATGGACCAGAACAGCAAGGTCACCTCCCCCTTCATCCTAGTAACTACTCGACGCGTGGCGTCATATAGTGCGCCTTTCAGACATGAATATCTAGATGGCAAGTATCCATATCCAAATGTGCCACTGTTTCCTGAACCAGTCTTAACCAGGTGGTCTTCTTGGTTTCATTCTGTAGTGTACCTGTCAGAGTACTTGAAAGATATCGTGCAATTTATGAATGAAGTAGTAGGGACTGATAACTCTGGTGTTGATTTCCTGAACAATGTTTCACATGACGAAATACTTGAGATTCAAAGAATTTGGCACAGACATCACTAAACTCATCCCAGTCTTATCAGACTGTTCACCTTCTAGATGGACATCTACGGAGAATTCAGCAAGCCCTTAAACTTGCTGTTTCTGGAAATTACGGTACCAACATTAAGGAGCTGTTGGAGGGTTGTGGAAATGAGTTAAAAGGAGAGAAAATACATCCAGTTTTAGTAAACGCTGGGTCCCATGCTCTTAGAATATTAATCAGCCTGAGATACGTTGACCCTGGCAACAAGATTTACAAATGTGTGCGTTTGATCCAGCAGAAATAGTGCCAATGAACATCAATGAGGACCTTGCGAAGAAAATTAAGAAGTTGTCATTCTGTGGAACACTGGAAAAAAGTGAGGTCATTAGAGGATACAACGAACTGCAAACTTTAATCAAGAGGCAGATGCACGACAGGACCAAGACAGATATTGTTCGAGTTTTGCAAGGAATGACATTTGTATTTCCAAAGTTCTCAGAATCTGTGCTGAAAACCATTTTGATACCCTGTTCAAACGCTGTGAACTTGTTTTTCAGCTTACATTAGCACGTTAAGTGATATGTGTCACCGTTTGTCACAAGAGAATTTGGATCTCTTCACTTAAGTATACTTTGAAGGATGACTGAAATGCGTTATGTTATCCATGATATTTAAAAAATACTGCCTAAAATTTAACATTTTGAAAGTACCGAAAAGTGCACTTGAAAACACCGAATTTGCCACTTTAAAATACCGCTTTCTTCACTCTGAAATCACCGAAAAATTCCTATCCCTAGTTATAAGGTATTAATCTCATGTAATATTACAAGTAGCCTAATTAGTAAATGTTATAACGTATTAATCTCATGTAAGTTAACAATTAGTAAACTTAATAACGTATTAATCTCATGTAAGTTAACAAGTAATTAGCAAACTTAATAACGTATTAATCTCATCTAAGTTAACAAGTAATTAGTAAACTTAATAACGTATTAATCTCATGTAAGTTAGCAAGTAATTAGTACACTTAATAACGTATTAATCTCATGTAAGTTAGCAAGTAATTAGTAAACTTAATAACGTATTAATCTCATGTAAGTTAATAGGTAATTAGTAAACTTAATAACGTATTAATCTCATGTAAGTTAGCAAGTAATTAGTAAACTTAATAACGTATTAATCTCATGTAAGTTAATAGGTAATTAGTAAACTTAATAACGTATTAATCTCATGTAAGTTAGCAAGTAATTAGTAAACTTAATAACGTATTAATCTCATCTAAGTTAACAAGTAATTAGTAAACTTAATAACGTATTAATCTCATGAAAGTTAACAGGTAATTAGTAAATTTAATACGTATTAATCTCATGTAAGTTAGCAAGTAATTAGTAAACTTAATATCGTATTAATCTCATTTAAGTTAACAAGTAATTAGTAACCTTAATAAAGTAATAATCTCATGTAAGTTAACAAGTAATTAGTAAACTTAATAACGTATTAATCTCGTCTAAGTTAACAAGTAATTAGTAAACTGAATAACGTATTAATCTCAAGTAAGTTAACAAGTAATAAGCGAAGCCGCGGGGGCCTGCTAGTACTGTATATGTCCATAAATAACGCATATGATGGTGGTGGACTCAGTTGGCATTTTATCTAAGTCGTGATCTAAAATAGTTGATGGGAGGTTGATGGAGTTGGGTAATTATCGGAGGAGGGGTAAGCATATATTAGGCTACATCATCTCCAGATTTTTTCCGACCATTACCACATGTATTTTGGCTAATTTCAATGGTTTAAGAATTCTTTGCTCCAGGATTTGGTCTTCTGCATTTTAACAGTTCCTTTTTTTTAAATCGCGCAACCTCCTAGCTCAACACAACTTAAACTTGTCCAACATCAATAACCATCGACATAATAACAGGCTTCATGACTCACAAGAATATTGTTCAACTTGAAATATTTAAATGAAATTGGATTTTCACAACCATCAGTGACTATAAAATACGGTATGATCGAACTGCGCTAATTGGATTAAACCCACAATGTCCAGTCAGCTTACGCTAATGGGTTTGCGAAGTGGGGGTTGACTTTTCAAGCCATGAGTTGACTAACAACTACAGCGCGACGAGTTCATCTGAAGCCCCGGAAAAGATGTGAACTAGTAGGCTTTCCCTTGCTCCTCTAATCAACAGAGCTAGAGGATTTACTACTATTTGCTGCCACGAAAGGCGTGACTTGCACAGTTATGTCCTCAGAAACCAATAAGGAGAGAGTTCATTCATTGTTGCCAAATGTTTCATTATTATCATTCCGTCACCAGCTACCACACGGTGAACTTGTTGCCTTATCGCGGGCAGCTTTGTCCTATAGCCGAAGGTTTCACAACATTGTCTACACTGGCGCACGTAGAATACGCGTAAGAAGAGCTTGCCGCAGAATCCTGCGCAGATCTTCGGCAATGTTCGGGTGGGCTCGGTAGTTGCAGAACACGCTCCTCCCACTTCGCTGCAGTAGCTCGCTGGCAGCAGGTCTGAACGGACCGTCTGCCTAGCCGGAGGCTTGGCATGCTAAACTGTAACAGGGGTTCAAGTGAGATCTCAGCGCGTGTAAGTAATACCTCACACAGTAGTTATTACCTGAGCCAGGACACAGTAACCTATACTCTATATTGTTTGCTGCACTCTACGCTTGAATTACAGCTGTAGACAGCGTATCGCAGCGAGCCCGCAGGGTTGAAGAATGCAGTGAGCAGTGAGCCCGGCAATCAGCATTCGGGGCACACACAGGAGCCCCGCAATAAGCATTAAACTATCCCGATTGATATTGCTCTCTGCGCATCGTTGAGGTTCGGCAAGCTCTTCTTGCGGACTACTCTACGTGTGGATGACTTCCCAGCTGTACATTCTTTCTTTCTTTCTTTCTTTCTTTCTTTCTTTTTTACTTCTGAGACTATTTAAGATATGTGTGCTAGTCGCAGGTGGTCATTATTTTCCATTTCACGGGATTATATGTTATGAGCAATAATTAGTCTCTATTGTTAATTTCGAACTAAACTGTTTTATTTTCAATAATAAATATAACACATTAAATCTCTCCATTCCAAGTGTGTTATTATTTTAAACATTATCCGATACGGACTCAATCGATGTAGATAATTGCTGCTTTGGCATCGGCGCTTTCTTATCGCGCTTTCGTTCTCTTCTCCCGTCCACCACGTGCTCTCCCTCGCTCGCGCCGGCAGCGCCCTCACTCAGGGTTTCAGTTGAACTTGCCGAGCAATACACACACTTCAATCCCCTGGTGTTTCCGTAGTGCAGCTAACTTGTTATCCATGTACAGTCAAACAGGAGGAGAAATGCGAGTTATAGGAAACTATACATTTTGTAATTGCGAGTTGCCACAACGGGTACAAAAGTGGAGGTGTCCAGGCCATTTATTTAAGAATTCACCTTGTTTTGTAGCAGAATACCTATAAACAATTAGGTTCCTCCGATAAGCTATCGTTTTAGAGCTCATAGTGCAGGCCATAACTTGCTTACCAAGACGATTTTACGAAGCTACAACATGAAAATTAGAATGAGCAGATCTGAATTGTGTGAGACATAAAGAAAATGAGCTTTAAATGCAAGGCTAAAGAAACCCAGAATGTGGAAAAATGCCAAAATGAATCTTTGACATAACAAGAACAGATACTGTAGATAGTGAAGAACACCGTGAAGATCAGCGCTGGTTGACACATTCCGACTTCACGTGTAGTTTCGAGTGGGGGTGGGGCAGTGAAACACGACTCAGCAACGTCCCCTGTTAGGAATGTCCTAATTGACCCCCGTGGAGAGAAACCATTAGCGCAGCTCGATATCGCCCATAAAGAAAACATCTGATAACACCAAAGTTGCAAATTGATAATACATTGGGAAAATTACGCCTGAAGTGGTTTTCTTTCTTTTTATTCAGATGAATGTTTTCATACCTGTTGGAAATCCCTTATTACTCACATTTATCTTAGGTATATCCTCATCTTTGTCATCACGGTTCTCCGTGACACCTCTCGTCAGAAATTTGACGTCATCGTCTGTAATATCAGCCTCCAGATTGCGACATGTGTTACTGGTGGGGACATATGCCTGAAACAGAAGTGTACTGATGTGATCGAAAGTACTCAGACGCTCACATGAAAATGAAAGAGAAATTTGGGCTTGCCGCCACTGCTAGTCTTGGCCCAATATGGTGTTGGACCACTCTTCGCCTTGATGCCAGCCTCCACTGTAGCAGGCATACTCTTGTGCTCCGTCACTGTTTTGCGTCACTACTTCCGGGGATGGTATATTGACTGCACTTGAAGGCAATGCTCATGTTATTACTTCTATTATAGGAATCTAGAAGGCCATGCTCATGTCATATATTCCTATTATAGGAATCCAGAAGGCCATGCTCATGTCATATACTCCTATTATCGGAATTAAGAAGGCAATGCTCATGTCATATACTCCTATTATAGGAATCTAGAAGGCCTTGCTTATGTCAAATACTTCTATTATAGGAATCTAGAAGGCCATGCTCATGTCATATACTCCTATTATCGGAATTAAGAAGGCAATGCTCATGTCATATACTCCTATTATAGGAATCTAGAAGGCCATGCTCATGTCATATATTCCTATTATAGGAATCCAGAAGGCCATGCTCATGTCATATACTCCTATTATCGGAATTAAGAAGGCAATGCTCATGTTATATACTCCTATTATAGGAATCTAGAAGGCCTTGCTCATGTCAAATACTCCTATTATAGGAATCTAGAAGGCCATGCTCATGTCATATAGCCTACTCCTATTATAGGAATCTAGAAGGCAATGCTCATGTCATATAGCCTACTCCTATTGTAGGAATCTAGAAGGCCATGCTCATGTTATATTACTCCTACTATAGGAATCTAGATGGCAATGCTCATGTCATATAGCCTACTCCTATTATAGGAATCTAGAAGGCCATGCTCATGTCATATTACTCCTACTATAGGAATCTAGAAGGCCATGCTCATGTTATATACTCCTATTATAGGAATATAGAAGGTTATAGGCCTACTCATGTCAAGTGCTCCTATTATAAAAATCTAGAAGTCTTTGACTCTCCTATTATAGGAATCTAGAAGGCTATAGGCCTACTCATGTCAAATTTTCATATTATACGAATCGAGAAGTCTTTGACTCTCCAATTATAGGAATCTAGAAGGCTATAGACCTACTGATGTCAAATGCTCCTATTATAGGAATCTAGAAGCCAATGTCGTGCACTTACTCATCGTAATTTATGTGGAAGCTGATTGGCTATAAACTAATAGTACCGTACCATTGTTTTAGTTTCTACTCACCACGTCTGGGAGCTCTTTGTTAGGGTTGGCAATACAAATAGGGACGGGCTGACAGACATGAAGCCTGGAGTTGAAATAGTTCCTGTACCCATCGTACTTCATGTGGCAGTTGACTGGTTCGCAGTTGTCTAGCGGGTCCAAGTCCAATGTTTTGCAATTCATCACCTCGGCCAGTTGGTAGAACTCTGCAGAGAACGCAATGAGTGAAGTGGATAGTTAGTTATTGGAGTTTTACGGGGCGGAACAGCGAGGTATCTGCCCCCTAGAGAAGTGAATAATAGATAAAATGCACCTAGTAGAATCTAGTGCCTAGAATTAGCATAAAATCATTTAGAGGTGAATAAACAGAAACTAATAGCCGGGTTTACTATAGTTCGTCAAAATGTTAACAAACAATTAGAGGCCGTTAACGGACGATTACCAAAATGTCGTGGTTCACCAAACTATAACAATCCGAGTCATTACCCCTCCCCACTCTAATAGGGGCTGAGGGTTCCACCCTTTAAAACTATCACCAGCACCTAGAACAATATATTTATGGAACCCTCATCTAAAGTGATGGAAATCCTGATATGAGATTGTATTATCCTTGTACCTCGCTTGTTGTCCGGCTCCATGGCTAAATGGTTAGCGCGCTAGGCTTTGGCCCGAAGTGCCCCGGATTCGATTCCCGGCCGAGCCATCAGGGATGTTAATCTCCTGGGGTTAATTCAAGAGAAAAAACAAAACTTGAGGCAGCTGAAATGTAGTTTTGGAGACGAATGACCCAAACGAACTGGATGGAAAGAAAGACAAATGAGCTTGTTGAACACCATCAAGAAAAGGACATGGGACACATACTCAGACATGACACTCTCCTCCAGGTGATTTTTGAAGGAAAAGGTTTGGGAAAGAAACCAAGGGGACGACCAACACAATCGTATCTCAAGAACATGGTCAAGGAGATGGAATGTGACTCGTATGCCCACATGAAGAGAACTGCTGAAGACCGTAAGAAATGACTGCAACGACAAGGCTTTTAGCCTTTAGAAGCTGATGATGATGGGGTTAATTCCACTGGCTCGGGGACTGGGTCAATGTGACATCTTCATTATCATTTCAACCTCATTACGACGCGCAGGTCGCCCACGGGCGTCAACTTTAAAGACCTGCACTCGGCCTCTCCGGAGGCCACACGATCATCACCTCGCTTGTTTATCCCTCTCAATTTAAGTACGGTACCTAAAGACGAGGGATAACATGAACTGTTGGTGAACTAATTAATTTTGTTTACTTGGCAGTTGATTGTCTTCATCTTACCCATAGGCAACTGGCCTCACCATATCTGTTGCGTCCTGAAGGTCGCTAATTCATTCTGTATATAGGCTAGTATTTATTATTAATATTATATCGTATTTGTCAATTTAATAATCTGCTTGTATATATTTGGTCTGTTGACTAGTGTAGTAGTGGTTTCCTCCCTCTAGCGGGAGCATTTTGTATCAGGGTCAGTGGCGTAGCCATGGGGTGGGGGTTACTGGGGGTTAGAACCCCACTCCCATTGGAAAATTGGCAAGTTGTGATTTCTGTCTGTTTCACTTGGTGATGTACTGTAGGCCCGGGTTACCATTTGAGGCTACACACGTCTTCATGACAACGTCCTGTATAACCACAGTCTATCTACAGATCGCGAAACTTGGCTCATTTGTCTACCGCGCGACAATAATGCTCTCGCACAGCCAGCGAGCATGTGCCGACTGCGCTGTGTTGTTGTTGTTGTTGGATTTACTGTATATATTAGCATTGTGTAACCATTATATCTTTATTTTAACGTGAGTTTTACAAGAGGAGATGTGCAGTTCAATAAGCAGATAAAATATTAGAAGAAATATTTCAGTGTTGCTAAGTAACCTATATGATCGCTTTTCAGTCAGTCAACACGAGTGTACGGAACCCAATTAGATTGGGCGGGGAGTGGCAATTTATAGTGCCTGAAATAAAAATACACGAATCGTTTGTAGGCTACACTTCATGAAACACTTCTCGCTTAAAGGAGGGGGGGGGGGGGGGGGGGGGGTATGAGAAGCGTTTTATTAAGTGTTGGACTATAAATCATTAGTGTATTAAGAATTACACAATTTCACAGGGAAATTAATTGTTACTCCTCGCCCAATCTAATTGGGTGTATTCGTGTTGACCGACTGGGAAGTCAGACTGTTCAGTTCAAATAGCAAGACGACACCTGAGTTTCCAAAGGACCCTAAAAGGTAACATATGATCTATGGATTTTAGGCTAGTATTATAAAGCTTTTCAAGGGGAGCGTTATGGTGTAGTGGCTTAGCTGCTCGTCAATCACCCGGACGGCCGGAGTTCCAATCCCGGTAACAGCGGGGTGAATTTCACATGAAAAAATTACGTGGCGTCAGGAAGGGCATCCGGCCTTAAATCACCGGCCAAAACCAAAATGAGCCTGGTTGGCTCCGGCGACTCCAATTAATTGTGATAAGCTGTAGAAAGCATTATAAAGCTTTTCAATCAAACAACGGAACTAGTTCTTTAACTGGTTGTAGGCCTAATGCTATGCCAGCTGACTGCGCCAGGATTAGTTCCTGCAACCTTGGGCACAGCAGGCGAGAACGTTACCGCTGAGTCACGCAGCCAGTCGGTTATAAATCAGAAGCATGTCTCGGTAGGATATCTATGCATGGCTTTGGTGGCGTAGTCGGTAGCATGCTGAACTATGCCCAATATCGCGGGTTCAAACCCAGTCGAAGTCGTCGGGCACATGTCATAAATTTATGGCATGTAAAAGAACCTACAACTACAATTGGTAGTGTGTAGCCAAAATGTGTAGGCGGTTGGGTTAGAAACGCTCTATCAAGTTCCAACGTTCGCCGCTGGGTGTCAGTGACAGTGGCGTCTGGTAGCTAAAGTTGGAACTACTTGGTATTGAAATTGGGGAACCTACGGGCGTTCATTTGAAATGCCCTGCTATGGCCATTGGCTGCAAAATCAAATATAAATATCTAAGCATTTTGAAAATTAAGACATAAGTAAACGTAAATTATGTCATCTCAAACGCGTACCGATATTTTAATTTTTAGATGTGGAAAATGGCTTTTAAATAGTCAGAGAGCTGATTTAATGAATAAAGATGTAAGCAAGACTATTTTGTACAATAATATAAACTTATTCTCAAATCATTTTGAAACAAGGCAATTTATGTCGTCAGGATAATGCTCATAAACTTAGATGTGGTACACTGTTTGTAAATTCTCTTATGAAATACCTGATCTCCCACATGGCTGCTGTGAAGGTACGGTAAACAATTGTTATTGCCTATATTATTTGTAAAACTCACATTGTACTATTTTGTCAAATTAAGGAATGAAAGGTTTCAAACCCACAGATAAAATACGAAGTACCTACAATTGTGACATTTAAGACCTTAAGATCTTTTTATGCTTTTCGTTTCACAAATCACACGGGTATTTTTTCTAATTAACTCTAATGTTACTCAATTTTACGGAATAACTAGCTTTTGATATGGTTAAGAATTTGATAGTATATTATATCCATACCCTTACTTCGCCGGGTATCTTAAAGGCTTTACCCAGCGTAAGCTTAAAAGGCGCACGGACGGCAGGTCCCAGACGCAATTCAGAAAATCCGAGGTGAACAACGAAACTCCAAACACATATACTCTTCTCTGAAGTCTTAACTCGACATGCCTCGACAGTTGATGCTGGCTGAACCTTGGGTGATAGGCTCTCTCGCTAGCTCGTTAAATCACTCCGAAGCTAGTAGTTTAAATTTCCACTGAATGAAGATTGTTGGAAGAATAAGATCACTTATAGTAGGCGATGTATTAAAGTTAGAGATTTGCTGTCGCAGACTTTTTTTGTAGACGTTTTCACGCTGACCAATTGTTACACTCATAATGTATATATAATTTTAATGGTTTACCCAGCGTAAGCATAAAAGGCGCACGGAAGGCAGGCTTCTCAATTCACTGAAATCGTTACTGCTCGGCTTGCTTAGGTCATAAATGAATGTTTTCATACAGAAACCTTCCTCGAGAAATCCTTTACTGAATGGTGAAAAACGCATCAAAATCCATTCAGTGGTTTTCGAGATTACCCGTTACATCCAAAAATCGGAGACTCCGTTTTATGCTCTGTAGAGATGCCCGCGACTATCATTGAAACAAATACAGTACTGTACACTTTTAATTCATAGGAACATAAAAGAATGCTCCGTTTTTATTATTATTAGTTGAGTCCTCTACAAGTATCTTTAGGTACAGTTGTATGACGTATTTGATGAGTCACGTTGAATTAATAGCCCATACTAGTTATACTTTCATGTAGTGTGTATCAACATTGTGGCTTTTCTATTCTGTAGTAGTCGGTTGACTTATGTTTACAATGGAAATAATCACTCAGGTGAGTTAAAATTCATAAAACTCTTGCGAAAGTGAAATCGTCAGTCCCGCGAATAACGTGCTCAAGGCAGTTGCCAGCTTCCTGGCCGCCGCGAGCGCTAGTGTCGCTGCACCTACCGAGAGGATGCAATTTCGTAAGCAGCGAGCTTCACGACTGTGTATTTTAGATTGCGGTAATACAACTCGGTCCTCCCAGGGTTGCCAATCTAACTTTTCCCCGCAAAATATAGCTCATTTCAAACTAGGGCTAGCGACAAATAATTTTGAATCCCAGAGAGCGGGACACTATTAGCTTTTTTGTATTTTCTTGGCGGGAGAGAAGTTTTCTTGAGCATGAGATAACCGTCAGCCTAGTTGCTTCATTTTACGTAAATATAATATGTCCAGCAATTCCCCGAATTACGGTTATCTCCCAGTTACGAATGAGTGAAATTTGTCGCATGTGTAGTGTAAGCAACGAAATATTTCCGGCTGCAAGTAGCATTTGTAAGGTAAGAAGGACCTTGGTATGTGACAAAAATCTTCGAAAATGATATTTTAGGCATTCAGGGCTAATTGCAATATAAAGCACAGGATCTTGTTGGAAGAACTCAAAAAACATAAAAATGATTATTGAATAACTCATAAATCAACATGATACATCGTGAAAGGACATGACCACTTTTGCTGAGACCTCTATACATGTTTTCTATTGTTGAGAGATACGCCATCTTCATGTTGGTAGCACATGTTGTTCCTGTCAGGGGAACAGGAATGTTCTAGATTTACCATTGAGTTGGGACATTTTAGTAAAGAATTAAATTATTATTTTTGGTCTATTATGCTTATTGTAATACTCGAAAACTTCGGGATCAAAATACATGAAACTTTCTTGTGTAATAGGCCTAATATCTCATTGAGAAATGGAAATACTTGTAGAGTTGTTAATTCACTTGAGGGACTTGAGATATCTTGGTTATCAGCCCCGTGTAGTTGGGAGTGTATTGAAGCTGTCTGGCAATCTACTGTATATTGCTGTGATGATTGTAGTTGTGTGTGTAAATGTATTTGGGACAGGGATGGGGTAGAAATGCTCCGGGACTTGGAAGTAAGGCACTATCCCGGCAATTTCCTGTAGTGAGTGAGGCAAAACCCGGCGAGAAACCACTCTCAGGATAACCACAGTCAGCACTGGGATTCGAACCTACGATATCCGAACTTACCACAGCTGCCCTCGCAACCATGGTGCTCATTTGACGAGCGCGCCTAGGCCGCGGGACAAAATGCTTGTAGAATTTGGCTTGAGTAACTATAACCCCCCCCCCATTGGCCGATCCTGGCTACGCTACTGATCAGGGTGGTTGTGGTGTTCTAGCAAGCATGGCAACACCATGTTTCAGGCCCAAGCGCCATTGTAATAAATAACTTTACAGTCCACTTTTTAACGTGTTATTGAAGAACTACCAGCGAGATGTAGCCGACACTACAGCCTACAATATCCCTGCTCATCTAACTAAGCTGAAAAATGTAAGACAAAAGGTTTTTGAGTGAAGATAGTTGTCTGGAAATTGGTCCAGTAGCAAAGGAAAAATTAAGGAGAATGGAATTTAAAAACATTATTACTGCACAAGTCAAAACAGTGCAGGAAAAGACATAACTTTGTAGTCATTATGCCTTCATTTCTCAACATATACCTGGTCGAGTGATGGTTGTAGTATGCATTGGCAAATCAAATGTTAAGAGATGTAATATCTGCAATTTAGACCAGATTCCAGACTGAAGACAAATGAAATTAAAATATAGCAGGCCTAATTGCAACAGGTTTAGTTTTATATACTGTAATTTTGAACAAAGATGGTTTAGCAAGAATATCAGGTCTTGTGTGGTCCGCAGCAAACACTCTGTAACTTATGTGTGATAATAATAATAATAATAATAGTAATAATAATAATAATAATAATAATAATAATAATAATAATAATAATAATAATAATAATAATATCGTATGGTCTCGGGTGCCCGGTGCAAGCTTTGTAATTTGACACACAGAGGGTAGCTTGCATGTCGAATTTCGTTGTTCCTTGAATCACTATGAAAGCCAAGGAGGTTAGATAATAGATATCTAAGCTCCTTGAACACTATAGCGCTTTCTAGTAGAGAAATGAGGAACTTTGTGTTGCCGCCTTTCAAAAATCACACCATGGCCAGGGGCGAAACTGCAATCTTGGGGTTAGTAGACCGACACGCTATCCACTCACCCACCGTCGCAAGCTATATGTGTGATAGAATGCCCAGATTTTAAAGTAAAGTAGGCCTATGCTACATCAATGAACTGTAGTGAAGTGTTAAAAGTTACTGCAGTGAAGCTTGGTTACTGGGCTCATCCCATTACATACTGTAGGTAGCATTCATGACTCACTACAGGTACTTCCTAAATTAAAGTTATCGATGTTTACTAACAAAGCCCTTTATAGGCTGCTAAGCGTTTGGGGTTGTAACGCTGGGATGGTTCCTAACTTAATGACTCCTTCCTAATCCTAGCCTATCCTATGCAGTGAAGCTTGGTTACTGGGCTCATCCCATTACATACTGTAGGTAGCATTCATCACTCACTACAGGTACTTCCTAAATTAAAGTTATCGATGTTTACTAACAAAGCCCTTTATAGGCTGCTAAGCGTTTGGGGTTGTAACGCTGGGATGGTTCCTAACTTAATGACTCCTTCCTAATCCTAGCCTATCCTATGCAGTGAAGCTTGGTTACTGGGCTCATCCCATTACATACTGTAGGTAGCATTCATCACTCACTACAGGTACTTCCTAAATTAAAGTTATCGATGTTTACTAACAAAGCCCTTTATAGGCTGCTAAGCTTGTGGGGTAGTAACGCTGGGATGGTTCCTAACTTAATGACTCCTTCCTAATCCTAGCCTATCCTATGCAGTGAAGCTTGGTTACTGGGCTCATCCCATTACATGCTGTAGGTAGCATTCATGACTCACTACAGGTACTTCCTAAATTAAAGTTATCGATGCTTAGTAACAAAGCCTTTTATAGGCTGCTAAGCGTTTGGGGTTGTAACGCTGGGATGGTTCCTAACTTAATGACTCCTTCCTAATCCTAGCCTATCCTATGCAGTGAAGCTTGGTTACTGGGCTCATCCCATTACATGCTGTAGGTAGCATTCATGACTCACTACAGGTACTTCCTAAATTAAAGTTATCGATGTTTACTAACAAAGCCCTTTATAGGCTGCTAAGCGTTTGGGGTTGTAACGCTGGGATGGTTCCTAACTTAATGACTCCTTCCTAATCCTAGCCTATCCTATGCAGTGAAGCTTGGTTACTGGGCTCATCCCATTACATACTGTAGGTAGCATTCATCAATCACTACAGGTACTTCCTAAATTAAAGTTATCGATGTTTACTAACAAAGCCCTTTATAGGCTGCTAAGCGTTTGGGGTTGTAACGCTGGGATGGTTCCTAACTTAATGACTCCTTCCTAATCCTAGCCTATCCTATGCAGTGAAGCTTGGTTACTGGGCTCATCCCATTACATACTGTAGGTAGCATTCATGACTCACTACAGGTACTTCCTAAATTAAAGTTATCGATGTTTACTAACAAAGCCCTTTATAGGCTGCTAAGCGTTTGGGGTTGTAACGCTGGGATGGTTCCTAACTTAATGACTCCTTCCTAATCCTAGCCTATCCTATGCAGTGAAGCTTGGTTACTGGGCTCATCCCATTACATGCTGTAGGTAGCATTCATGACTCACTACAGGTACTTCCTAAATTAAAGTTATCGATGTTTACTAACAAAGCCCTTTATAGGCTGCTAAGCGTTTGGGGTTGTAACGCAGGGATGGTTCCTAACTTAATGACTCCTTCCTAATCCTAGCCTATCCTATGCAGTGAAGCTTGGTTACTGGGCTCATCCCATTACATGCTGTAGGTAGCATTCATCACTCACTACAGGTACTTCCTAAATTAAAGTTATCGATGTTTACTAACAAAGCCCTTTATAGGCTGCTAAGCGTTTGGGGTTGTAACGCTGGGATGGTTCCTAACTTAATGACTCCTTCCTAATCCTAGCCTATCCTATGCAGTGAAGCTTGGTTACTGGGCTCATCCCATTACATACTGTAGGTAGCATTCATCACTCACTACAGGTACTTCCGAAATTAAAGTTATCGATGTTTACTAACAAAGCCCTTTATAGGCTGCTAAGCGTTTGGGGTTGTAACGCTGGGATGGTTCCTAACTTAATGACTCCTTCCTAATCCTAGCCTATCCTATGCAGTGAAGCTTGGTTACTGGGCTCGACCCATTACATACTGTAGGTAGCATTCATGACTCACTACAGGTACTTCCTAAATTAAAGTTATCGATGTTTACTAACAAAGCCCTTTATAGGCTGCTAAGCGTTTGGGGTTGTAACGCTGGGATGGTTCCTAACTTAATGACTCCTTCCTAATCCTAGCCTATCCTATGCAGTGAAGCTTGGTTACTGGGCTCATCCCATTACATGCTGTAGGTAGCATTCATCACTCACTACAGGTACTTCCTAAATTAAAGTTATCGATGTTTACTAACAAAGCCCTTTATAGGCTGCTAAGCGTTTGGGGTTGTAACGCTGGGATGGTTCCTAACTTAATGACTCCTTCCTAATCCTAGCCTATCCTATGCAGTGAAGCTTGGTTACTGGGCTCATCCCATTACATACTGTAGGTAGCATTCATCACTCACTACAGGTACTTCCTAAATTAAAGTTATCGATGTTTACTAACAAAGCCCTTTATAGGCTGCTAAGCGTTTGGGGTTGTAACGCTGGGATGGTTCCTAACTTAATGACTCCTTCCTAATCCTAGCCTATCCTATGCAGTGAAGCTTGGTTACTGGGCTCATCCCATTACATACTGTAGGTAGCATTCATGACTCACTACAGGTAATTCCTAAATTAAAGTTATCGATGTTTACTAACAAAGCCCTTTATAGGCTGCTAAGCGTTTGGGGTTGTAACGCTGGGATGGTTCCTAACTTAATGACTCCTTCCTAATCCTAGCCTATCCTATGCAGTGAAGCTTGGTTACTGGGCTCATCCCATTACATACTGTAGGTAGCATTCATCACTCACTACAGGTACTTCCTAAATTAAAGTTATCGATGTTTACTAACAAAGCCCTTTATAGGCTGCTAAGCGTTTGGGGTTGTAACGCTGGGATGGTTCCTAACTTAATGACTCCTTCCTAATCCTAGCCTATCCTATGCAGTGAAGGTTGGTTACTGGGCTCATCCCATTACATGCTGTAGGTAGCATTCATCACTCACTACAGGTAATTCCTAAATTAAAGTTATCGATGTTTACTAACAAAGCCCTTTATAGGCTGCTAAGCGTTTGGGGTTGTAACGCTGGGATGGTTCCTAACTTAATGACTCCTTCCTAATCCTAGCCTATCCTATGCAGTGAAGCTTGGTTACTGGGCTCATCCCATTACATGCTGTAGGTAGCATTCATGACTCACTACAGGTACTTCCTAAATTAAAGTTATCGATGTTTACTAACAAAGCCCTTTATAGGCTGCTAAGCGTTTGGGGTTGTAACGCTGGGATGGTTCCTAACTTAATGACTCCTTCCTAATCCTAGCCTATCCTATGCAGTGAAGCTTGGTTACTGGGCTCGACCCATTACATGCTGTAGGTAGCATTCATCACTCACTACAGGTACTTCCTAAATTAAAGTTATCGATGTTTACTAACAAAGCCCTTTATAGGCTGCTAAGCGTTTGGGGTTGTAACGCTGGGATGGTTCCTAACTTAATGACTCCTTCCTAATCCTAGCCTATCCTATGCAGTGAAGCTTGGTTACTGGGCTCATCCCATTACATGCTGTAGGTAGCATTCATGACTCACTACAGGTACTTCCTAAATTAAAGTTATCGATGTTTACTAACAAAGCCCTTTATAGGCTGCTAAGCGTTTGGGGTTGTAACGCTGGGATGGTTCCTAACTTAATGACTCCTTCCTAATCCTAGCCTATCCTATGCAGTGAAGCTTGGTTACTGGGCTCGACCCATTACATGCTGTAGGTAGCATTCATCACTCACTACAGGTACTTCCTAAATTAAAGTTATCGATGTTTACTAACAAAGCCCTTTATAGGCTGCTAAGCGTTTGGGGTTGTAACGCTGGGATGGTTCCTAACTTAATGACTCCTTCCTAATCCTAGCCTATCCTATGCAGTGAAGCTTGGTTACTGGGCTCATCCCATTACATACTGTAGGTAGCATTCATCACTCACTACAGGTACTTCCTAAATTAAAGTTATCGATGTTTACTAACAAAGCCCTTTATAGGCTGCTAAGCGTTTGGGGTTGTAACGCTGGGATGGTTCCTAACTTAATGACTCCTTCCTAATCCTAGCCTATCCTATGCAGTGAAGGTTGGTTACTGGGCTCATCCCATTACATGCTGTAGGTAGCATTCATCACTCACTACAGGTACTTCCTAAATTAAAGTTATCGATGTTTACTAACAAAGCCCTTTATAGGCTGCTAAGCGTTTGGGGTTGTAACGCTGGGATGGTTCCTAACTTAATGACTCCTTCCTAATCCTAGCCTATCCTATGCAGTGAAGCTTGGTTACTGGGCTCATCCCATTACATACTGTAGGTAGCATTCATCACTCACTACAGGTACTTCCTAAATTAAAGTTATCGATATTTACTAACAAAGCCCTTTATAGGCTGCTAAGCGTTTGGGGTTGTAACGCTGGGATGGTTCCTAACTTAATGACTCCTTCCTAATCCTAGCCTATCCTATGCAGTGAAGCTTGGTTACTGGGCTCATCCCATTACATACTGTAGGTAGCATTCATCACTCACTACAGGTACTTCCTAAATTAAAGTTATCGATGTTTACTAACAAAGCCCTTTATAGGCTGCTAAGCTTGTGGGGGTTGTAACGCTGGGATGGTTCCTATCTTAATGACCTCTTCCCAATCCTAGCCTCAGCTTAAAAAAAATGTACTACTGCAGATACCCCAGTATTTAAATTAATAATATCGTATGGCCTCGGTGCCGGGTGCAACCTTCGTTAATTGACGCCCAGAGGGCAGCTTGCATGTCAAATTTTGTTGTTTCTTGGAGCGCTATGAAAGTCAAGGAGGTTAGATATCTAACAAAGCTCCTTGACACTATAGCGCTTTCTAATAGAGAAAGGAGGAACTTTTGTGTCGACGGTAAATCCCGAGATTAATTTTGCCATTATGAACACGGCCTACTGAATTCCAATGGATTCCTTAACATTCCAAAAACGTATGACGTGCTTGCCGTGGTTTTTGTCGCCTTTCAAAAATCACTTACAACGGCCAGGAGCGAACCTGCTTGCTTGGGGTTGGTAGTCCGACACGATAACCTTCCACCCAGCGTGGCTAGCAGTACTGTTAAAATAGTGATGAATATGTAGCAAACACATGAATGTGTCTTTAAAATAAGCCTTATGTCCATAATTCCAAATGCATTTAACTTTAATAGGTACATTAGTCTGCTCCTGTTTGAGTATATAACTTAGGCCTAACCATATCTGACCTAACCTGTCCTCCAAGAGAATTTCATCAATTGTTTGATAAGAGGATGTAATGGGCGGAAATTTTAGTGCTGGATTAATTGAAGAACGTACAAAAGACGTGCAGACAGTAGTTCTTTCAAAATCGAATTTAGTTTACATTTATTTATTTATTTATTTATTTATTTAGCGTATGGCTTTACAGATACAATATGCACATAAAAGATAATTAGTTTATGAAGACAAACTATATGTTCATGTCTAAATTGTTTATATAGTTAATTGTCTCTGATGATCCATGAGCGAAATCAGTCACGTTGCCACTGTACTTTCGTTTAGGACATTCGGTGATGATATGCTGGATGGTCTGCTTGGGGGCACCACAATCACAGTTAGGTGAAGACATTATTTTCCATTTGTAGTGGAAGTCTGCACAGTTGCCGTGACCCGTACGAATCCTGTTGAGAGTTGACCATGTTTTCCGAGGAAGCTCAAATCCAGGTGGCAACGATGATCCAAAGATGCGTGGTAAGGTTGATCCAGGCCTATTATCTTGTCTTCCCTGCCATTCTTTAGTGATGTTGTAGTTGGTGTTCTCCAAGTCTATTGCAGTCCTTGTTGGTGGATTTCGGGATCGTAGGCGATTCAGGCAAATGTCAGCAATGTCACAGTGTATTGGTAGCTGTGGGTTATCCATTATTTTCTTGAACTCCTTGAGGAGAGCGTTTTTACGTCGAAGATCTGGTGGAGGGATGTGGCTGAGGATAGGTAGACAATGTGTGGGTGTAGATCTTATTGTGCCAGTGATTAGGCGCATGGTGGTGTTGAGCTGGGTATCTATGAGGTTAGTGTGAGGACTATTCAACCACATCGGGGCACAATACTCTGCAGCTGAAAACACAAGTCCCAAAGCTGTACATCGAAGTGAAGTTGCCGATGAACCCCAAGTTGTGCCACATAATTTTTGGACTATATTGTTACGGGTTCTCACTTTGGATTGAGTATTGCGGAGGTGTTGTGTGAAGGAGAGTGTTCTATCCATTGTGACCCCCAGGTATTTAGGGAATCTATTATGTCTCAATAATTGATTTCCAATATACACCTGCAATTCTTTATTAGCCATCTTGTTGTTCAAATGAAAGCAGCACACTTCTGTCTTGTTAGTAATAAGTGTAAGTCTCCACATCTTAAAGTATTGAGTCAGTTCTTCAAGATCGTCTGTTAGGTTCATCTCTGTTTTCTCAAAAATTGTATCTCTAGTAGCAAGTGCCCAATCATCTGCATAACCAAATTTTCTTGAAGTTGTGGCAGGCATGTCTGCGATATATAGGCTAAATAAGATTGGAGCAAGAACAGAGCCCTGAGGAAGTCCATTATTTAGTGATCTTTTGGTGCTCACATTATTCCCCATATGTACTTGGAAAAGTCTCTGACTTAGCATATTATTCAGGAGTCGGGCAGTTGTCTTACATGGTATCACTTTCAGGAACTTGAAGAGTAGGCCATCCTTCCAGACTGTGTCGTATGCTGCTGTCAGATCGATAAAAGCCACCGATGTCTTAAGTTTTTTCTGGTAGCCTGCTTCTATGAAAGTTGTAAGGGACAGTACTTGATCTGTAGTGCTTCTGTGCGGTCTGAATCCTGCCTGCTCCACTGGGATTTTCTTGATTACCTCTGGGCCAATTCTATTGAGAAGGAGCCTTTCTAGTAATTTATATGTCTCACTAAGCAGGGCAATGGGGCGATAGCTCTCTGGTGTATCACTTGCTTTGCCTTTCTTCAAGGTGGCTATGATCTTCGTTTGTTTGAATAACTTTGGCAATTGCCAACTCTGTAATATGTTCGTGAAGAAGTTAGACAACCATACTTTAGCTCTGTCTCCACAATGAGTAATAAATTCCGGGTGGATGCCATCCAAACCTGGTGCTTTGCCTGGCTTAATGTCTTTAATTGCAGTAGTTATCTCATCCTTAGTAAAAGGTATGGAGTATTCCAAGATATCTGTGGCATTCTCTTTTAAAATTTTTAATTCCTTCTTTATGCGTTTTGTGAAGATTTTATCCCTGCTACTTTTAGAAGTCGTGACTATGTGAGAAGCGATCTTATTTGGGTGTAATAGGTTTACCATCTCCCAGTTTCCTGAGAAGCAGCCAGGCTTCACGACTAGATTTTGTAAAGTCAAGAGATTCCACTTTCGTAATCCACTTTTGTTTTCTTGCAGCATCCAGGCTATGTAAAAGTTGATCTGCAATTTCGTGATCACCACTGTCAATGTATTGTTGGTAAAGATTATCAGTTTCGTCACTCCATCCAGGAATGTACTCTCTACGGAAGCCCCTAGGGATGTGTTTTTTCGCTGTAGATATCACAGCTCCCACAAATCTCTCATATGCTTTTCTTGTTGGTGGTATCCTTCGTACATATTTATCAAGGTCCTCTGTAAAGGCAGACCAGTTAGCTTTACTGATATTCCAGCGTGATCGTGGGGTAGATGAAACCAAGGGAATTTGAATTCCAAGCTCGTAAAGGACCGGCCGATGCTGGCTGTGAGGAAAGTCGGCGAGCACTTTTCGGATGATTGATAAGGGTTTATCATCTTGGTTTCTGGACACAAAACATAGGTCAGGACAATAATCTAGCCTCCATGCAGCAGATCTAAAAGTACCTCGATCTTTAGCATCAAACACATGGAATAGATCATTACTTTCTATACAATTCATTAGTGCCTCTCCGTTCTCATCATTGCATCTATAGTTCCGCTCCTGATGATGACTGTTGAAGTCTCCTACATAGACGGCTCACGTCCGTAGGTTTAACCTGAAAAGTATCCTACACGTGACCTCTGGGTGGTGCTAAGCGAGCAACAGTGAACAGGCGACCGGACATATCTCTCCCCGGTCAAGATACAATAATGAACATGGTTAGTTTACATATTTGATCGCGAAGGAAAGTCGGTTTCTTTAAAACATAGAAACACATTCATGAGCAAAGTTAAATTAATTCAGTCCAAGTTCAAAGCCATAGGAAGATGGAATTAATGCTCATCCTGTCTATGATTCTCAAAAAGAGCTGTGTGAACTTAAAATACATTTTTTTTAAAGCACTTAGAGTTGTTTCGTTAGGTCTTTCAGCATGTTTGAAAGGAATGTAGCCTAAATATTTAGTCAAAACAGTATTCAAGAACTAGAACTGTCAAGATAAAACTGCTAATGCTATGAAAAGAAAAATACGGTACTAGTATTTTGCCAGTCACTACATTCTGATCAACCAAACACCCATTTTTTCTATTAGCACAGTACTAGTCCAGTGATGGAGGCACATACAGTTAGGAAGGGGCTGCGTGGTGCAGTCGGTAGAGATGCTGAGCTTATAACTGAAGGGCAGTGGGTTCGATCCCCACCCAGGTAGTGGATTTTAGAACCAAAACTACCACTTTCGGAAACGCAAATAGCCCTGGGGTTCACTCAGCCTACACCAGAAATGAGTACCAGGGTAAGACGGACGGGCGTGGAGCTGACAACTCCATCCCATCTAGTGCTAGCCTCTACCTTCCACTACTCCCAGGGCCTCCATGGCCTGTATGGAGTTGGCTTTGCTTTGCTTTTTACATACAGTTAGGTCTAACTCCTATCAACCTAGTATCAACATACTAAACATAATGTATAAACATAATGTATTAGTGAATGAAGACTCTTGTCAACTGTTCCTATCAGAATTTAGGATAGGGCTTCCATCCAGAGATTGATCTAAAACACATTCATAAAATAAGTAGTCTACGTCTACACTGTCGGTGGCACTAGGAGTTTTATTCTCTCTTCTGTATTCTATAAGTCTACTTCTTGAGCTTCTAGTGACAATTCAAGAATTGAGGTAGATGGTCAAGCTTATCAATGAAGGTAACCTACACATGCAACATCAGGATTCTTAAGACACCAACCGTATGGGGCAACTTAGTTTCCCCAAGGGCAGATAACCTTGGAAGTTCCAGCCACCAAAACCACAATTTTATTATCAATCATCATCTGAAATCTCGAACTAAATCACAACAAATAATTTGTTTGTTTGTTTATATATTTCAATCATATCACGTGGGACTTTTGGAATAGTTAGGTGCATCTGAATTCCTTTCCATTTTGTGTTCACTCTAAATTTTGTTGTTATAAGCCCTAATTAAGTTATTAAATGTTCCGTTTATTGTAGGCTATTTCATTCTTCAAGAATCAATACTGTTATGAAATATATTTTTATTTCCACGAACCAACAGCTAATATCAACTCGAAATTACAGTACTGCACGGTACTACTGAAAATTTACTAACATTCAACTGATATTTTGTTATCACTAGTCTATAAATATACCGCACCTGAAATGTTGGTAACCTACATAAATGTACAGCAATGAAAGCACAGTTACTTCAAACAAAATGAATGAATTCCAATTATCTTAGTCATTACAACTATCGTGCCGTATTCGTAAATACCAAAACGTGCTTATGTTTACATACAAATTGTAAAATATGCCTCAACGTCATCAACTTTTGCATTGCCAACCTTGGCTGTAACACTTAAATGCGTCAGATTAGTTTCGGATAGATATCTGAGGGGGGAAAAAAGGTTTGTAGAACGCATCAGCAAATTATCAGCCATTTGACAGAGGGAATACAATTTCTGCCACATTATCTGGACATTGTAAAACCGGTTCTTAATGTTCATACAAGGGCCAAGCACTCGGAATGAAGCCTGTCCTGCGAGAAGATCTTGTTACGCGTGGGTCAATTGAGTCGTGCAGTGGATGGCGCTCAATTTAAAAGACTTTTTTAGCGTACATGAGACCGGACAATTTGAACAGCTTGGAGGCAAAATACCGTTTGAAACACCATAAATAATGTAACATTTTCCGTGAAAGGAGAGAGAATGTCTCTACATAGTATAGGCTAAATCAAAGTCCCCGATTCTTGGATGTCACGGGTAATCTCGAGAACGACATGATGGATTTTGATGCGGTTTTCGCCATTCTGTAAAGGATAGGCCTATCTTGAGGAAGGTTTCTCTAGAAAATAATTTTTTTATGATCAAAGGAAGCCAAGCAGTAACGATTTTAGTGAAGAAGTCGAAAGAAAACCTGGCGTCCGTAAAAATATCAATAAGCCTATAGCCTACTATGAGTGTAAGAATTGTTCAGCATGAAAAGTTCTACAAAAAAGTCCGTGAGAGCATATCTCTATCTACAATACATCGTCCACTATAGGTGTTTTTACGTTTTCATTTCTTCCAACAATCTCCATTCAATTTCTGAGGCGATAGTTTACGAGCAAGCTAGGGGCAAACTGTCGAGTCGGGTTGAGTTAAGTCTTCAGAGAAGTGGTTGTGTTTGTAGTTTCTTTGGAAGTGCAATTCGGCTTTTCTTCATTTCCCTGTGAACGTTTCGTTCCGTAAAATTCACAGTCAAGTTAAGGTTGGACGGAAGGGGGATTTGTGTTTCATGCACCTCGTAATTCATAAATTACGTCTGACAAGAATTCATTGCACATGCATCTCCATGATAATATAATTAGGCCTAATAATCCAGTCAGCGATTTTAACCCATCATGCCGAGACGTAAAACGGATAGTCTTGTAACGTTTCGCGGCTAGTGCACAGCTTGGCCCATGCTTGGGTGACATGTTGTAATGTTTCATAGCTCGTGATATAAAATGAGTGCAGTAAATAGCTCGGTTAATAGGGCGCCAATCTCCAACAGACGGTTGTGAGATAAATTTATATTTATTAAATTGAGATTCTTTACTTTCGGGGGAGGGGCAGCAGAGGCTAGCTGTAAAACACCTTATTCTATTATCTTGACCTCTGGGAAGTCTAGTATTGAGTAAAGATTGACTGAAAGTCATAGAAGTTAAAAATAATTTATTAACAAACAGGATGAGATGAATGACGTCTTGCGACCTTCCAAACAGATAAAATAAAAAGGGGAAGTTATTTCTTTAAATTACTGAAGTTAATAGTATTTACGTCCGACTTGCAATTGACAAATATGCATGAGCTCACCGGGTTGTAGATCTTCATGGGCGATGTTGGCGGAGGTATCTCGTTCCTGAAGTAGACATCTCGCGTAGTCTTCCATGGTTCCCAGTACCAATCCTACCTGATAAAGCTATCTGCCCACTAATTGCACAGATACTGTCGCCTAGCTGAGTGAATGGAATGGTTTCACTCGTCTTCGATATTCAGCGCAATGCTGGAAATATCCTAGCGAGATCTCAACTGAGTTTACTAGTTGAACTTAATGAAATTTTGTACTTGAATCTCAACAAGTGAGGTCCAAGTTTAGAATTTTCAGTGCTTTCAAGTGAAAACATAATAATATTCTTCCTCTCCATACAGCACTGTCCCGGCTTATATATGGCAATTATATCTCCCACCAGCAGTAGGGGATCTGCCAATTGCAATATCAAAGTATTGTCTACAGAAAGTGACGCTCCTTCCTTATTGGCCGAAGTAAGTCCTTTGTCACGCACCAAGTGGCTATATTGGGGTGAAGGTCTCTCCCCCCAATGACACACTTCCATATTGGTGTCATGTAGCGGTATCTTCCTTAAAAATCACAAGGTTGCAGTTTTCTCGTCGTAAAACAATTTATTCTAAAAAGCTGTAGGGTCCATTGTTCCGACATCTTTTAGAATTAGCCTGTTGGCTACCGATGGTCTCTCCTGGTTGCGGCTCCCTTTCCATTCTTCCTGCCTCTTCATAAGCGGTTTATGACGGTTCAAGCGGTATCTATTGTCAGTTGTTAGTTCCGCAAGTGAGCTCAAGAAATATATTTATTGGGGGAGGGGTTGTAAATTTACGGTTTGAAATCTCGGGTGACGTCTAATTACAAGAATGGATGAAAATGAACATATGATTTCATATTACCCTTCAACACAATAAATATATACATGCACTATCGTTGCAATTGCACATCAATATAGTACTCTTAGTTCAATTGTTTTGGGTGTGGTGTACAAACACCACAATCGCCCCCATGAGTCGACGAATCAATTCCCAATTTTGAGAATGACTCATCCCCTGAAAACAATTACACAACACTTAAATACATATACACAATACACTCAAATCTTCAGATCAACAATACATTTAATATGTCATTTCTTTCAATGTTTCCTGTTATCCAATTTGTCTGAACTTATTTCACTCGAAGGGCGTTCTTTATGGCATACAGCATTTCAACTGTAGAAGGTTGAATTTTACACGAATAATTGCACACGCATACACACGCAAAGTGTTTGCTCTTACAAAATGCAATTACAAGTCGGAGGATAAGATATGTCTTCTGCCTTGTATAACACCATCTTTCTACAAAACATTACTCTTCCCAGTAGTCACTATTTACAGAAAATATATTCTTAACAAAACTTCATGGTATCAAAATTAGACAACTTAGCGACATAGTGGTACACTCTATCTAACCAACTACCTGCGCTCCTACCAGCCTTATATCCTTACATTAACTCAATGCGTTACCATTATTGTTTATCTAACACTATTATTATAACCATCCTACACTATCTTACTCACAAATCTAAATCATATTCACACACTGTATCTTAATCATAATTATTTGAAAAACACCTTTAATTCTTCTCCACCTCATCTAATTACTGTCATCGCTTCTAACATAACTTCAGAGTTCAGTAGCTCTCAATGCTTTCTCTCTCAAACTACTGGTAAACCGCTACTCAATTTAAATTTCACGCGAATAAGTCGTATTTTATTCACCTCTTTCTCTTCCTTGAATCCTACCACCTTTAACTCAATTAACTTCGAATTTTAACAAATTCCTTTCAATAACTTTTAAATATTATGCCAACCATCTATTATTATTATTATTATTATTATTATTATTATTAGTTTTACTGTTATGTGTGCCGTACAACAACACAACATACCATCAACTCGCTATCGCTCATCATCAGTAACATTTACCAGTGGTTTAACTAGGTATTTGGCCTTGCAATATATTTGGCTAAGTTCCAAAACTTGCGTATTAAGATCTTGAAAGTATAACTTGGATCATCTCTTGGGTGTACTCCTTCATTACTCTGTTTCCTTGTGTGCATACTTTCGCTATTTTTATACTTCAAAACTCCCAACATCTACCGAGTACTTCACGTATTCACGTAGACACCACAAAAACCTCCTCAAAACTCCCAACATCTACGAGTACTTCACGTATTCACGTAGACACCACAAAAACCTCCTCAAAACTCCCAACATCTACGAGTACTTCACGTATTTACGTAGACACCACAAAAACCTCCTGCTCAGAGTTATTAATCTCCTCTGGCATACTTACTTCTCCAAAACCTTCCTCCACCATAACTTCATTTGGCCACTTACCAACCTGAAACCTCATTGCTCAACGGCATTAAAACTTGATGGCATCCTTACTTACTACCTCAGTCACGTCATTTACGTGAAATTTACACACACACACGTACATACATACACACACATCCATCTCCAAGTACCAGATGTCCTATAATTTAATACTTCCTTATTTCCATCAGATGTTGGTTATTTCAGACCAAGCCTTACCATCTATCACTTCTAAACCACTTCTAAATATCTCCAACTGTAGTCACAGATGACTTCGCTGTTCTCAAATGAAATTTCTTTTCTGCATATCAATACTTACTTCAATTCATTAATTTTATTCTCACTGTATCACATCATCTTAAATCATTCACGAATCTCTACATTATTATTATTATGGTTGTCATAATAGTTCTTATTTTCATTACGTTACTTACCGTTTCTGTTATTACTTTCTAAGATATTCTTCGGATACTTACTTCTGCAGACTACGCACATTTTAACGCAGTATACAAGTATATATCGATACGCGGTTCACCGTTTTTACCTAGTTTATAAGCATAAACTTTTATTTGCTGCTCCCTCACTGTTTCATACAACTCTGAACTGATACAAGATTTCAGGCTTCAAAAATCCACCAAAATTTTAATCTACGCCCCCACACTTCTATTTAAACAATGATCTGACATGCTCCACGACCTTAATCTCTATTAATACTCTTTACCTCCTTATTGTAATATTCTTTAATATCTACGTCATAACTCCCTAATTTAATTACATTACATCCAATAATACACTTTAACTACACGACTAAGTCTCCGACCTATCTTTACACTCCACTATTCATTTAAGATTCCTTGTTCAATTGCTCTCACTTCTTTCTTTCTCCCTGGTTTGATTGTTACTCTTTCTTCTCTTCTCATAATAATAGTCTCTACTTCCTCATTACTATATTTATCTATAGTAAAGCTACTCTTAGTCTCTCCTCCTAACGTTTCACCTAACATCTCTACTTCTACCCTCCATTCCAAATAGTAATCTTCATCCTTATCTTTATATCTCTTTCTAATCTCATCTAACAATGTGACCTGGCTTTTCCGCTTTGGCCTACTCCTACCGATTTTAACTCCCGTCATCTGCTTTCCTCGTTCACTAAAATCTACCTGCTGTCTTTGTGCTAACACACGCATCTCCATCTCAGCTAAGTTTACGTAACTGGAAACTGCCCCTACTTTAGGAAGACTTTTCCTAATGTCCTGCTCTATTTCCACTATCCTACTTTCAACATTTTCTCTAACCTGATTGTTCTCCTCTTTAACAACTGCCTGGATTCTACTATCCTGAGTACCTATTGATTTCTCTACCTCCCATATTTCTACTCCTAACTGTTCTTCAAACATATCCTCTTCTCTCATTCTCTGATCTATCATCTCTTCCTCCAGTTCCTCAACTCTCTCCTCTAACTGTTTATTAGGCTTACATAATGTGTCATGACCAATGTCTACTTTCTGCTCTACTTCTGATCTCATTTCAGCTAATCTTTCCTCCTCCTGATTCTGTATTTCTAATCTACTCTCATCTTCATTCACTTCCTCCATTTTCTGTTCTACATCTTGCTCTTTCTCACAAAAACTACTATTTACTATTTCTAGCTTCTTATCTTCTTCAGTTTCCTTGTCCAGCACTTGCCATCTTTGGTTAAATTCCACATTCTGTTTAATTATAGGCTGTGATACTATTTTCATTTGCTCTAGTTCACATTTTGCTTCTCTGGTGCTTTGGGCTAGTTCCTGATTCCATTCATCTATGCCATGTTTTAATTTTGTAAAACTTTGATCTATTTTCTGACTAATTTGATCTATTTTCTGGCTGTTTTGGTCTATTTTCTGACTTAATTTTTGATTGTTCGCGAGCATCTCTCCCATCATCTTGATTAACCTTTCTTCCAATGTATCTCATTCTACATATATGTTTTTGCTCTTTTCTAGGTCTTCCGCGCCCCCCATCGTACCATTCTGTGATTCAACCGACATGTCTACCTCGCCGCAACTCTGAACATTGTTACTCCCGCTAGCTAAGTCTTTCTCCACTACCTCTGCCTCGGTACCTTTAACTATGTTACCACTACGTAACGTCATCATCTCGTTCTCATCTCCCATGATTCACTTTATATAAGTTACTTTATTATTATGAAAAACAATTAATTTTATTTCCAAATGCAATTTACTAATTTTATTTATTTCTTTAAGGTGTTTTATAGCTTTGATAAAGAGCACTTATCACGTAATGCATTCTTAACTGTTCCCGGGCGAAGATGGGGTGGGTTGCTAGTCTTATTATAATACGCTAAGCTGTATGTTTCACAAAACTCAAGCTCCTAAACCATAGGGAGTTAGAAGGTGTGTTTTGTAACAAATTCTTCCAAATCGTCTCAATAGCACAGGAAAAATCCTGAATTTCTTGAAAAGTCAACAGAAATATATTTATTTGTGTATAAAGTGCTTTTAAACAAATAAACAAGAACTGGCAGAACTCTTTCGCGTAGAGCCCGCATAGCACTAGAGTCAGGCGGGTAGTCTGTACACATGGGGCGCACACAACCCATTATGGGAGAGTTCTCGCTCGGGTCCGCTAGTTAAATATAATTTACATATTATTAGCCTACTTTTCAAATTTTGCAAAAATGAGGAAAAAGTAGACTTATGAGATCGATCTGGGAAGATGTGTGTCTGTCTGTCTGTCTGTTTTTCTGTCTGTCTGTGTGTGTGTGTGCCCCCCCCCTATCAACTCTTAAACGGCAGCAGCAATCAAAACCAAATTTAGTATGAGTAAAGATGTATACCGGAATCTCAAGCCCATATTTGAAAATTATGTCAGTGCTGCCAACTGCTGAAAAAACGCACTAGAAATTTGAGCTCCATGTTGGATATCTTAGAAGGTGTGCATGGGAGCTATTCCAAAATTGGCACACATGTAGATAATACAATTTCAGTTTCATTTCCAGGAAGCCCTACATGACAGTAGTAGGGGGGTGAGGGGGGTTCTGCCCCACTTGACACTCCTGTGCCCAACAAACCAACATGGCCGCCGCGCGAAGTTGAAATAATTAATATCTCTCAAACGCATGGTCCGATTTTGACAAATGAGGTGTCGTTGGACTCGGGCTGACGCCCTCTTTCCAATGGACCATTCATTTCAATCCCTAAATAAAACCTACCCCTACTAGGGGGTGAAATTGTAATTTTTATTGAAAGTCTGTTTTCAAATGCGACATGTATAAGGTGCGCTGCTAAAATGAACTTAAACGTTGTTGCCCATATAGCGCATGCGTTTTACGAGATGCCGCTATGGATGAACATTTTTGTTTTTGTTTTTTACGCATGCGCACTTGGGATTTTTGTAAGAGGGCGAGCTCTTTGAAAAAAATGATTGATAAGAAGAGGTTTTGGTGGTGAGGAGAGAGCCAGATAGTCGCCTACTTTCCTACGAAGTTTCCCGATATATCTCGAACGCAAGGTCGGATTTGGACGTGTGACGTGTCAAATCGCTTGTCTCGAAGCCCTATACATGTTATTAATAGGTTAAAGTTTTGAGAATTAGGGAAACAGGCTTTTTTGGGGGTAAAACCGTGATTTTAGACTTTTTCCGATATTTCATGAATGCATGGTCGGATTTGGTCCTATGACGTGTCAAATGGCTTGTCTCGAAACCTTGTTTATTTTGGTAATAGGTTAAAGTTTTTGAGAATGAGGGAAACGGAATGTTTTGGGGTAAAACCGTGATTTTTAACTTCTTGCTATATTTCGCGAACCAATCATGCTAGAGGCATGCACGACGGGTCCAAGGACTCGGGGTGACGTCCTCTTTGCTATGGACCACTCGTTATAATTTTAAAAAATTTGGGAAACGCGATTTTGGGGTAAACACGTGTTTTTTGTGATTTTTGCCGATATCTCACGAACCAATCATGCTAGAGGCATGTACGACGGGTCCAAGGACTTGGGGTGACGTCCTCTTTGCTATGGACCACTCGTTATATTAAAAAAAAATGGAAACTCGATTTTGGGGTAAACACGTGTTTTTTGTGATTTTGCCGATATCTCACGAACTAATAACGCTAGAGACGTGTACGAGGTGTCCTAGGACTCGGGATAACGCCCCCTTTCAAACGTGGTAGATATTTTTTCCAAAAAATAATTCACAAAGGGCCTAACGCCATACATGTTGAAAAAACCTGTTTTTTTTCTTTACCTGTTTATGAAGCGTGGTGGTTGAGAGAGACGATACGGCTGAGTGTGTGTGTTTCAACGAACCTGTCGCTAACCCCAAGGACCATGCTTAATAGAATAATCGCTATTTCGGCGGGTCGGTGTATGACAGAGCGAGCGTGCGTTTTTTTTCACACATTTTACCTTTGACGTGTAAACGGTGATGAGAACTTGGTTCTATGTTGGTCGAAGCGAGTAGAGAAAACACACTTGCCGACGAGCAAGAGGTGAATGTCATTTGAGCTTATTGCAAGGCGTTGATCTGACTTGACAACAGGTGCAATGGAAAATGACCAAGACGCTTGAAGGTGAAATAATTTGTCCATCGTGGCGGGAGGGGAATGCGAAAGGCATGTGAACACATGTGTGAAACCACATGCACGCTAAACCAGTGACATCCTGTCTTGCTTCGTACGTGACAAAATGCAAGTTCATGTGAAATTTGATCTTCCGAAGGTGTTAACCTTGGACGTTATCTGTCCGCGTGCATGATAACTGTTAACAAGTCACATCCTGTTTTGCTTCGTACGTGACAAAATGCAAGTTCATGTGAAATTTGATCTGTCACAGTTGTTCACCTTGGACGTTAGCTGTCCACGTGCCTGATAACAGAATGTTCAAAGCGTGGGAATCGCTGAATCAGTAAAAAGTATGATGCAACTTGTCGGAATGATGTTACAACCAATAGATAGGCAAGAGCTGCAAACAGCAGTGGTGGGAGGTGGAGGGAGGGAGAGGGGGAGGGGTAATGTATGAGAGAACACAGGTGGAAAGGGAAAGACAAACATGTATGAACATGCACGAAGCGCGGAGCGCTGTACACACAGAGCTATTAGTGGTGTACAACATGTGTGAATAAATAAAAAGTACACAGGTTCACACAACATGTAATTTATTGATCCAAGAATTAAACGAGGAGTTAAACCCTAACCATTTGACATAGAGTTTATTTCCTTTTTGTTTCAACACTTTTTCCACAAGATAATGCTGAGGAAATGCTGTTTTCTGAAGTTCATGGAGATAAAATCTACCTTTCATGGGTTGACGGTTGAGGTCCTCGAGTAAATAGGTGACTGGAGTGTCCAAGTTGACTCGACGAATTCGAAATAGTTCAGTCCCCCACTGAGGCGTGTAGCCCTTATTGAAGGCAGACTTAAATTTGCTCACACGAACAAAATCCCCAATGTTCAGTCGGTGACGTTTAGGATCGGCTGTTTTTATGGGGTTAAACAGTTTATCCAATCGCTGAATATTTTTAGTCACGAGGCGTGGCTTGGTCCCAATCGTTCTATGTTTGGTGTCATTGTAACGTGACACTAGCTCAGGTAACATGTCCAACCAGAGATAACTGCCCTGAGCGGTAAACGCTTTCCACATATGGGTTTTCAATGTTCGGTTGAACCGCTCGACCACACTGGCTTTGAGGTTGCTGTACGTGGTGTAATGGTGAATATCCTTAGATTTGAGAAAACTGGAGAAATCCTTGTTGAAAAATTCTTTTCCCTGGTCGGTTTGTAGCAGCTGAGGTTGACGTTTGGAGTGTTGAATAATATGTTGAAAGGCCTTGGTAACTAGTGGGCCAGACTTGCGACGCACAGGTTCAACAAAGGCCATTTTGGAATAGACATCAATGACGGTCAACATATAGCGTACACCGTCGTTAACGCTAGCATAGGGTATCATTTCAACCAAGTCAGCCTGCCAAAGTTCATCCACACCTCGTGAAATCACCTTGAGTCGCGGATAGTGACGCCTAGCTGGGCGATGCAACTCGTGAGCAATACCCATTTTAATGGGCGAGGGCTTAAACAATAATTTTGGCATTTCGAAGTTCTTGTTCAATTTCTTGAATTTCCCAATCGTGACCGGTATGGCCAGCTTGACGTGAAGCATGCAACAACTGTAGCCGCTGGACGAGCTTATTGGGATTGTGCCAGTAGGTAACATCCACAAGGGGTTTTAATGGTTTAAATGTCACTCCCGAAGCGGACGCTTTACGACGAGTACTTTGACTGGTGGGAAACATTTTTGCAATGATGGTTTTATATTTTTGAGATATATTGGCATTCACTTGTTGCGTGGGATCATACCGTCTCTTATGGGCATGGGTATCCAATAAAATGGATTTATATTTGTCAAGATCCTCTGACGTATAATCATGGGGAGAGGGGGTCCGAGAAAAGAGCAGCTTTAACAGTCCTGGCGTTAATTTATAGTTGATATTTTTAATTACAGCTTTAGTACGAGCAAATTTAATGGATGAATCGCCAATTTTAAAACTATCATCCTCATAGCGAACACCATACGTGGTATCTGTGTTTCCAATAAATAGATCGGTGAAATAGGGTTCCAATGTTGATCCATAATATTTTATTAAAATGGTTTTCAGTTGTGCTTTATGTTGAGGGGTGGCCAAGAGTTGTGAAAACGGAGACGCTCTGGAAGGACAAGGTGTTTCGACCATGGCCAAGGATTTCTTTTTTCTCAAAAACTCTGCAAGGGGTGCGGCCTTTTTTTGAGGCGTAAACACTTGTTCCTCCTCATCCTCAACTTCACTAACACTAGTCAAATCTTCCTCTTCCTCTTCCTCAGGGTCCTCGTGCAGCGTCTGCGTGGCTTGTGAAACGGTGGGTAGCGTTTCAGATGGCTTGAAAGAGGGTTTCAACATGCCTTTTAGTGGAGGTGCTAAATGTTGTTGAATAAACAAAGCATGATTTGCACGTGATTGTTTCAATTGACGAAACTTTTGGCGAATAGTATTTTTTGCTCTAATAATATGCTTCTTCAATTGACTCTCTGCTAACGCCATGGTGTCTTGACAAATGACTTGCCGGGGAATGAGACAGGGCCTTAAATAGCAATAAAATGATCAAACCCTAAGCGATACCGTCCTTGGTTGAGTTCACTTTGTTTGTCAATCACTAAACAGGCATGACGGTGAGTGTTCCAGCACTTGGCACACAATTCTGTAAACATTTGAAAGGTCATATCCGGATTCACATGTTCATTATAAATGTGACGACTGTTCCTCTCGTCCTGGCGAAATAAAACAATGACATTGGCATTGTCACGAATCAACTGTTTGGACATTTTAGAATACGTTTGCCCAAGATAGAAGCAATCGATATGTTTGTGTCGACCCATGCTGAAATAGCTTTGAATGATGCCTTGACGTTCAGTGGATACATCATCGAAAATCATGAGTGAATCAGGCTTTACCTCATCCGGTGAAATCACATTTTCTTGCATGGAAAATGTAAAATAACCCATATTCTCTTTTTGTAATCCAGACATGACTTGATCCAGAAACACGTAGAGGGGTTGGTAGAGAGATTTTGCAAAAATATAAATATTTTGAAAACGCAGACCATTGGGCGCTGTGATGAGCGTTAGCAAAAGATTAGTCTTTCCACAGCCGGAAGGCCCCACAATGATGCAGCGAATGGAAGATGGAAACAGTGAACCATGGCGTTGTTCACGTGATGTGGGACAGAGATGGGAAACCATGTCCCCCACGGGGAATGACTCTTGCTGCTTAATAATCTTCATGTCAACTAAGGCTTAGACAGGCTAGCAGGCTGTCTATATACAGGACACCGAGCCTTGTCATAGAAACAGTAGACTGGTACTACAGGTTGACGATGGATGTCTTTGGACGTGCATTGATGGCCAAAGCTAGGCCTGTCCCCATACATGATCCTAAACAAGAAACAGATCCTGCTAATAAACACTATGTGGATAGGTCAGTAGTGCCACGCACAAAACAGGGAGATTATGACTTTAAGGGAAAGCGGTTAACCCATGTAAAACATCCTCAAGTGTCTACAGACGTTACTACGAAAAAGTATGTGGATAACAAAGTGTATGAGTTTTATGACAAAGTGCCCCAGCTTACGGTGAATGGCTATACCGCTAATCACCATCGGATTATTCACGTGGAAGACCCACAAGACGAAGACGATGTTTGTACCAAGCGTTACATGACCTATGAAATGAAAAGGCTTTATAAATTTATCCCATCTGTATTTTTAGTGTATCTAACAAATGAAAGACCTGTGAATGAGAGAAACCATATACCGCTAGTCCATGATCAGCACTTGACCTATGTGCTTGCTTCGGGTTTAAGCCACTATCGATTACACTATGATGGAACCATTCACATTAAATATGCCATACCTGATGAGAACCATTTACAAATAAAGATAAATGGTCATAGGATGTTGGTCCATAACCATGAAATGGTCAATGCTGGTGACGAATTATCCTTTCACCTCATGTTGACATTGAATGAAAAGCAAGCGGGAAAAACCATAAACGATTTCCCACTTTATGTGGAATTGGAATATACAGCCATGAAATAACCATCTGACGTTAGTTGTGATTTAAACTTTCTTGTGAAAGGTTGTTCGTCATTATCATGGTGAAACAAAGGTATGCGGTGAGAAAGACTAAAAAAAGGACTTTGTCCTTGGCAAAGCCTGGGCTTAAGACATTCGTGGACAAGCCCTTGCGAAAGAAAAAAAGAAAAAATAATGTATTGACCATAAGGAAAGCCTTTCGAGCAGCACAGAGACAGGTTATTCCAAAACGTCAGCGACAGAGTTCAAACCAAGGGCGAGTGCCTCCCGTCCCCAAACGAGCGGGATTTTTACCTGCATTATTTGCCGGTTTGGCTGCTCTGGGCTCACTTTTGGGCGGTGCCAGTGCAGTGGCGAAAACCATTAAAGCCGCGCAGCAGGGCAAGCAACAACTCAAAGAAAGTCAGCGACACAATGAAACGATGGAAGCGATTGCCATGGGGGCTAGAAATGTCAATTTAAAGCCAGCCTTTTATCAACAAGGATTTGGGATTTCACCATTTCGAAATATTAAAAAAAAATTAACCTCAGCCATAGCGAGACATGCCCTGACGCATCAACAAGTGGAAAGCTATGCTAAACAACTAAAGCTTTCTCATTTTCGAGGTGTGTTTATGCGAAACCAATTACCCCCACGACCCTGGAAACAGGAATGTGCTGTTGTCAATTTGGATGATCACCGAGGACCAGGAACGCATTATGTAGCTTATGTCAAAGAGGGATCCACGGTATGGTACTTTGACAGTTTTGGGAATTTGCCCCCCGCCCATGGAACTAGTGACCTATTTTGGAAACAGGATCAAGATATATTATAATGTGAAACGAGAGCAAACGTTTAACAGCCAACAGTGTGGACGTTTGTGTTTAATTTTTTTATATAAGACGCAGTATATGCAAAAACGCCACCAGTATGTCGGCAGAAAGTAAAACGTTTACACTGCATGGACGTGGACCTGAAGTCAGCCTAGACTTTTACCCGCCTATCGAATTGAGTGAAAAACCCTATGGTTTAGGACTTGTTTCTCTTGAAACGTACAATCGAATATACAACATACGTGAAAATGTGAACAACAAGTTTTACTATGATGATTCTGTGCTCAACTTGAACTCTGGTGGATACACGATCGATGACATTTATGAACACATTTATGTGGTGTTGATCAATCAATATGGTTTAAAGTCATTTCTCGACGGAACGCACAAGTTTGAACTTGTAGGCAATACCAACACTCATCGCTGCAGTATTTTCTCTACCTTTAACATTGACTTTAAAACACACCCCGATTCCATTGGCCCATTACTAGGATTTAAACCACGTGTATTGGAGCCCAACAAAAAACATGAATCGGACCATGAAGTGAAATTCATTGAGGACCATCATGTGTCGGTGACGTGTAATATTATTAGCCAAGTGTACACCAATCAAGAACCATCGCATTCGCTATATGACTTTATTGTGACATCACCCAATGGGTATATTATTCGTGAAAACCCTCCAGTGGTGCTTTTTCATGCTGTGGCTGTCGATAGTATTAGTAATATAACATTAAGACTGATCAATAGAGATCAACAACTCATTGATCTAGATTCTACCACACCAGTGACTTACAAGTTGGTGCTAAAGCCACTATGAAATTTGTGTATAAAGCAACAACACCGTCTAGGAATAGTGTTAGTTGTTTGCCACGTGAATACACGTTAACATCTCAAGGCAAGCAGATTTTACAGCATTTGGGTTACCACGTCAACCCTCATAATGAATTCTATCCTAGAGATAGCGAACCGCATCGAGGAGCAACCAGGAGTGATAAGAATTGATCTACATTCCTATCAAGCTCAAACACCTGGACTCAATAACAATGATGAAATTCAATTTGTTATCAACAACCAAGATATTTACAACCTACCGCATGAAAGTGTCATTCAGATTGAAGGTCTGCTCACCAAAGCCGATGGCTCTACACCCACCACATCCAAGTTGGCCAACCATGGTTTGGCCTTTCTATTTTCTGAAGTGCGGTATGTCATTAACGATATCGTGGTGGATAGCACTCGAAATGTAGGCATTTCCAGTGTCATGAAACCATACCCCTCTTATAGTGAGGAAGAAGGTAAAACACTTTGCATGGCAGGTTGGTGTCCTGACTCGACCAATGATTGGATGGTACACACTGATGGGACCTTTACTGGATATTTACCTCTTAAACTGATTTTAGGCTTTGCCGAAGATCACCAACGCATTGTGGTCAACGCAAGGCAAGTGCTTTATCTAGTGAGAGACAGGAGTGATAATAATGCACTTTAGGGAGCCGACAATGCCCCCATCGATTCAAAAATTCAACTACAACGCTTGCTATGGAAAGTCCCCCATGTGACCCTTGAAGATAGCAAAAAACTGGACATACTCAAAATGGTAAAGAGAGATATGCCTCTACCCATGGAATTTAGAAGCTGGGCACTCCATGAGTATCCGCTATTGCCCACCACCAACACACACAGTTGGTCTGTAAAAACAGCTCGCTATACAGAGAGACCTCTCTACCTGATCGTGGGTTTTCAAACGAATCGCAAGTATCAACAAACCAAAGATGCCACGCAATTTGATCATCTGCAATTGAGAAATGCACGTCTTTTCCTCAACGGAGCCGTGTTTCCCTATGAAGGACTGGATTTGGATTTTTCAAAAAATAAGTTTGGCCCTCTGTACGACTTGTTTTCTAAATTTCGATGGTCGTATTATCAAAAAGAGAACGGCCCCATGCTACTACCCCAAGCGTTTAAGGCAAGAGCACCACTGTTTGTCTTTGACTGTTCTTACCTGGAAGAGTCTGTCAAGCCATCCAATATCGACATTCGACTAGATTTTGAAACGCATGACAATGTACCAGCCAATACCACGGCCTACTGTTTGATTATTCATCACAAACAAGTCAACTAATATCCACTATCCAACCAAGTGACGAGTGTATAAATAACAGGTCATCCCACGTCAAGCCGCTCAGTCATGTCTTGCTTTAAAGCCTCAAGAGACGTTACATCCATGAATTTAAACTCTGAGGAACAACGTTTCAAGACTTTTGCCACATGGCCAGTGCCTTTCATAAACCCTCAAGCCTTGGCGGCCGCTGGATTCTACTATTTAAAAACAAGAGATGAAGTGAAATGTGCCTTTTGTCCCATCATCATAGACCAATGGCAGGAGGGCGATGAACCCATGCAGGAACATCAGCGCTGGTCACCCACCTGCCCCTACCTGTGCAGAATGAAAGTGGGAAATATACCCTGTCATTCAAGCTATCCCTCACTTGTGTCTCTGGGTGATGAAAAAAAAAACAAGTTACGATACATGTGGGCCGTATGGTATCCATGGTGCTTCGGTGAGCAGCTCACCATCAAAAACGCCTAGTTTAGAGACATTGGGACATCATCGGTGTTATGGACGTTACAAACACAAGAGACTATATTGTTGTATCAGTTGCTATCGTCCTTATCCTAAAATGAGAAAAGCCTGTAAGACGTGTTATGATAATAAAATGATGTAATTCTTAAATTCTTATTTTTGCATGCCCCCACTGTCCTACCCTAACCTCAATTTTGAAACTAGCATGGCAGGTAAGTCTATGTCATGATCACACCTGATCGTCAGTCAGTCGTCAGTTGAACTTGGTACAGGCAAGCGTCAACATGTTGCGCACACTCATTGTGGATTGCCAAGGGTTTAAAATTGGTGACAACAAATTTATATTTAAACAAGTGGCCATGATCGATTGTACCACGTTTTGGATATCACAAGCTACGCATTTGCTATTTAAACCACCCCATGCTTTTGATTTGTTGTGTGAAAAAGACCGTAAACAAACCCAGTGGATTGAAAATCATAGGCAACTAGACTGGAATCAGGGAACCATTTCCTATAAATATTTGGACGTGGTCATGAAAGCACACTTGTCCTCGGCCAATGTGGTATTTGTGAAAGGTAATGAAAAACGTCAATGGTTGCAACCATTTTTGGCGTCTTACTGCCAATGTATCGACCTCATGGAGTTGGGCTGCCCCTCCCTGCAAACGCTCATGGATACTTGTTCCTGTGGCAACATTACCCATACAGCCCTATCGCATGCGTGGCATCTCTTTCATTGGTTAACCACCCATGCCTGCTGGGAGTTGTTGAACAAAATTATAACTCAAGATTTACCTGTGAATGACGTCAGTGAGATTTCTACAAGCGACGTGTAAACATCTACAGCACGTGATACCATGGAGAAAGGCAATGCTACGGACAAAGCCATCGGCAAGTTCTTTGTGTGCAAAAAGAAACTAGACAGTTTTACCAAAGAGGAACTCTTGGCGCTGCCCAAGTCGTTCATTTATTATGTGGCCGCCAACGCAGTGAAAGAAATCTGGCAACATGTACCAAAATCATGGACTCAAGACCCTGTGTTGAGTGAATTGCAACCCTGTACGGATTACGATCACCATAAGCAAGTGGCCATGGCAAAAATACCGTCTATGCGTCAGTGTGCGACTTGCCAGCTAGTGAAACTGTATCACGGTCATAAAAGTCCGTGTAAAGACTTTGTTGAATCATTCCACGGGTGTCATGGCGAGAAAAAGCAACAAAAACAACAACAAACACAAACATCATACACAGAGGAGGAGGAAGACCAAACCTTTTTACCATCGATGGAAAAGGATATGCCAGACCTGTACTGGCAATGGCGTCATTGACAAAGTGATTCAATACCTACCTTTTGAAATCCATCTTCCAGGTTATCGTTTTTGCGGCCCTGGAACTCGTCTCGAAAAACGTTTACAACGTGGTGATGTACCCATTAATCTTTTGGATCAAGCATGCAAGGAACATGACCTTTCTTATCGCCATAGTCATCCTGGTTTAAGACATGTGGCAGATAAATTGTTATTAAAGAAAGCTAAACAACGTTTCACATCCAGTGATGCATCAGTGGGTGAAAGGATGGCAGCCCTGATTGTCATGAGTGCTATGAAAGGAAAGTTGATGATGCATGGACATAAACATTGAGGAGTGAGGAATTGGGATGTGTTTGTATTCTATTTTTCTTTTGTCAATTCACTATGACTATGAAATAAAAACAAAGGTTTACCAGAGCACAATGATTTGTTATTTTTAATTTTAAGAAATCGTGATGTTGATGGCTGATTTTTTTCATTTTACACATTTCACACATGATGAATTCCACACACTGTCATTTGCCAATTTGCAATTTACAGTTTTTAAAAATGTTCGTTTCAAGTTTTGCGTGTTTGATGATATGGATTTTTCCAGTTTGCTGATGACACATTTTAAACAATGTCCGTTTGAAGTTTTTTGAATTTTCAAATTTCACATATGGCCATTTCCAGTTTTTTTAAATGTCCGTTTTAAGTTTTGCGTTTTTGATGTTATGGAAACATGGATTTTCCTTTTTGCTGTTTTCACATTTTTCCATTTGGTGTATGTCGAAAGTTGAGATTTGACAATCATGTTCATGCATGTGCTTGACCATGGCCATGCTGCAATGTGTTGATGCGTGTTTGGAGAAACGTCGAGGTCTACGACTACTGCAGGTAAGACTGTTTTTACAAAAATAATGTCTTTGACTACCACATTTCAATGAAAAAACGAAACTATTGAAAACAAAATGAGTATATAAGTGACCATTTACCCCCTCCCCAACCACTCACTCTACCTCACCGTGTTTGCTCTGGTCAACCATACACACCAGCTTTCTCTCTCTACTCATACATTCACACCTGCCTTTGGGAACAAACACAACCACTTTATTTATTCCCAAAAGCACATTCTCGACATGCACACTCATCCCAAAAGAACTTTTTTAGTTTACCATTTTACCATTTCAAAAAAAAAAAAAAAGCTACTAAAAATCTTACTTATATCATATTTACAAAAAAACTCAACTTTGTACAGCGTTAAAAGAATCACACTATTTACCAATCAAAAAATTTTAAAAAAATAAGATTGCATAGAACTTTTTTTAAAGAGCAAAAGGTCCAAGTGGGTTGTCACTATTTACAAAATCTACTATTTACAATGACAGAAACCAATATTTACAAAATTCTAAATCTACAAGTTACAAAAAGCCATGTCCCATAAACGATTAAACAATGAAATCGCACCTCCTCCTCGTTGCGATTATAACCACAGGGCAGGCTAGTGAGCAGGTCATCAGCCCACACACGTTTGTTATCCATGGAGGCGAGGGTGCGTTTTCTCTGTTCCACAAGATACAGATGATGGTTGCTGGATTGTATCCTGCACTGTGTATGAGACATAGCTTTGCCCGTGCGTAAAACCGCTAGATAGTCATCAACACGTAGCGATTTTACCACTGCCCTACCTACACCTTTTGCTTTTTTGGCTTCCTTAGAGTCGAGTGTGCGGTAAGCATACATTTTTGAAGCCAAACCTACGAATTCCGTCATAATGGAATCACCGCATTCATCCTTTAAAACGCCCATTTTCTTCTTGTTTTTTATGGGCAGTTGAAACACGTTGTCAGCACTATAGCAAGAGGTGTCGAACCAGTCACTATGTTGCCTCATGACGTCATAGGGGTTGCAGTGGCAAATGTGGTAAATGAATGAGTCCGTGTCCATATACAAAAGAGAGACATCCTCAAAATGGCGTTTCGCAAACTCATAGTGGAATCGATACATGACCGATTTAGAAAAGTCTAAAATGACTTGACCCAAGTAAATGGGTTTATCCATGGTCACGCTGGTCCTACTCATTTCAATAGTAGCCAAATCCTCATCGATAATTTTGATCGATTTGAAATTTGGCTTGGCAATGTACCGCCGGGCACCCCACTGCCCCTCCCTGACATTCACCAATTTAATGTCACGGTATTTGCGGACATTCTCCATAGACTTGCCATAAATGCAGTTGTTCATTAATTTAAAAAAATTAATTTCAAACTGCTGTGTTGCCATTTGTCGGTGCTCTGTGTTGAGTCGCATGTATGGCTCAAGCCATGCTTTTTGAGCAAAAGAAATACCCCTGTGGACTTTCTTCAACACCAAGCCTTGGGCGAGGCATTGCACCAACATTTGGATATGTAGCACATACCGATTTTTGTTGTAAAGTGTGCCCATGAGTTTTTCAGTTTTCACTTTACTGTCAGGGGGAACCATTTGCTCAAGGCAGAATGGGAAATCGGCATGTTCATCATACAAGGATGATGGATATTCAATATCCACTTCTAGCACATATCCACGGCCTGTTTCTTGGCTAGCCATGTTCACATCAAATTCTGACACTTGTTTGTCTGTCAGCCAAGCAAACTTCCCATAGGGCAAATGCTGACTCATGGCGTAACCGTACAAATTATTCACGTCATAGTACATTAAGTACGATTCTTGTTTTTCCGGTGAATAATCAGGCATGTAGACATTGTTCGCTTCGGCATGGCGCTGGTTAAGTGACACAAAGCCGCCACGAATGCCCTTTTCAAAAAATAGAACCATGTCTACGTCAGTGAGTAAATCCAATTCCACTTGAGTGTATTTTAAAGCAGCATCAAACGAGAGCCCAGGACTCGTATAATAGTGAGCCGGGTCAAGACCGTAAATGTGTTGACACAAGTTACGGAATTTTTCAAACACATCAGTGAGCAGCAATACATCCAGTTTTAGGTAATGCATAGCATATTCACTTAGCGTCTTCATGCCAAACACTCGCCAAACTTGACATGCATGTGCATAGTCTTCATCGGAAACGGTACTGCGTGTTAGTTTCGAGTAAAATTTATCTTGTGGTGGGAGTTTTCTTTGCTTTAACACGTCCCAGCTGTTGCAGAAATCATACGGGAATATACCTTTCCGAATGCACAATTGAAATTGCTCAGGATCATTAAAATGCATTCTAGTATTTTTTAATTCCTCCTCATTCAAGCCATTCACAAGGCTGTCTAGCGAGGATGCCATAAACTTAAAGGAATCCAAAAATCGAATGCTAAAGTTGCTCAACCTCCATGTCAGGGCTGTAAAACGCTCATGGTTTTGGGGGATAATAGTAAACGAGCCCTTGTTGACATGACCCAATTCACGAATCAAAAACTGAATGTCATAATTCGCCAGATTGTGGAAAAAGACACTGATGAAACGAGGAACTGGAAAGTTTAAATTGCATTTACTATGCGCAGCTCCACGAAACTTCCCCGTAAAGTGCGAGTGGTCTCTGACGTTTTCCTCTCTATTTAAAATAGGCTTTTCGCAAATATGGCATGTCGTGGCATGCTCATACTGCTGCTGCTGTTCTGGAGATAGGCTCATGGGTACTGGGTGGTCCAGTAATTCCTGTCCATCATGAGCCAACTTGACAAGTTCATCCAAGAACCATTTGGCACAATCTGGCCCCTCGCGGTATTTGTAAACGAATTGTGTGGGGTCATAGGCACACACCACATTAAATCCTATGGCAAAGGGTTCATGTTTTTGAATGGGTGTGGTTGAGCTGATGGTGGGATCTGGTTCACATCCCGCCATGGGTGTGGTGAGTGCTTCGAAATCTGCATATACCACATAGGGGACAGTGTCACGCTTGTGAATGTCCTTAAACTTTAACACAGCCTTGTCCCCTTGTGGCAATATCAATCTCACCGCTTCCTGAGAAACACAATCTACCTTATGACGTTCCAAAAGCGTAAGAGTGGTAAAATATTGCAGGCATCGATCACAAATATGTTTTGCACACTTTTTCATAGACATTTGACTGCTTAGCAATCTACTCAAGCTTTTAATGAGGCAATAGTGATTCACCCCTCTCTCAGATAGATATAAAAGATGAATGTGGTGTCGTTTCGGTTCTTTTGTAGCATAAAGAGGACCCACAATCTCATCACCATCAAGGCCATACACCATGAACGAAAAGTCCCGGTTATCTTGTTCAAACCTATGGATCTCGGTTAAGTCCATAGGGAACGACACTCGAGTTAAATTTAACGTTTGTTTCAATTCATCAAACTTGGCCTTGTACTTTGCTGGTCTGTTAACATGACGATCTTGAGCTGGCTGCAAATACGCAACCACAGCCCACAGAAAGCAATCATTGTCATGGTTCTCAATATTCACCACTGCCTTTTTCGAAGCTATTGCTGGTGGCCTTTTAATATAGCTAGACCCAGCATTCAACGGGTTGAATTGACAAATGTTGATTTGCAAATGATGAATTTTGTCTAACGCTAAACCACTGGGTCCTTGTTGCAGTTTATCAAATTTTGATAGCAAGGCATTCACCACATGGCTTTGATACCACTGTTCCAAATTATGGGCTATCAAAAGCTCTTGCATTTTACTGCAAATATAGAATGTCTCTTTATGCTCTACGTCCTTCTTTTTATAAATGAAATCGCACACCAGTTCTGTATTCACCTTTAAAGCCGTATGCAACCTTTGCGCTGTACAAATTTCAATTTTAAAAATGTCAAAACAAGATTCTAAAAATTCTTTGGGAATCAAACTTTTTCTAACATTGACTACGCGGCCAGAGCACACACGTGATTTGAAACAAGACTCAAGGGGCTCCCAAGTTAACGTATCCGCAGCAGTAAAAGACATTATTTTGAAAGAACACTCTCACCTGAGTTTTCAGCTGTAGACTGCTTGACAATGGTTCCACTCTAAAGCCACTTGGTTTTCATCTGTATTTGCTATAGCGGTAAACCTTTTTTTCTCCAAATATCTAAAAAGAAATAAAATAAACCACCATAAGTATATCCATTCCATATAGTTTATGCATTTCCTAAACAAAACAAAATCAAACAGGTTATATATATAAAAAAAACAAATCTCACCTTGACGTGTAATGCTTTGCTATATTCCCGTCTCGTGGGCTAGTGTGGAAATGGTTTTCTTTTCTATCTGTCTGTCTTTCTCTTTCTTTAATATATTTCCCACCGACACACGACAGATCGGCTATACACGTTATCTGCAAACAAATAAATAAATAACATCATTAATTACCTAATCAATAAATAATTGCATGTATTTATATAAAAATCAATAAATATATAAATGAATAAAAATATACCTACCCCACAACAAGGTTAAGTATTTTCCACCAACACCAAAACTGTTAAACAAGGCCAGGGGTTTCATGCAACGCAGTGTGTTCAAAGGTAGTCCACCCAAGTGAGCGTGGAAATGATAACGACATGTCTTTATATATGCTACCTTGCATGTATAATCATTTTTTCCCCACGCTTTGAACATTCTGTTATCGGTCACGTGGACAGCTAACGTCCAAGGTGAACAACTGTGACAGATCAAATTTCACATGAACTTGCATTTTGTCACGTACGAAGCAAAACAGGATGTGACTTGTTAACAGTTATCATGCACGTGGACAGATAACGTCCAAGGTTAACACCTGCGGAAGATCAAATTTCACATGAACTTGCATTTTGTCACGTACGAATCAAGACAGGATGTCACTGGTTTAGCGTGCATGTGGTTTCACACATGTGTTCACATGCCTTTCGCATTCCCCTGCCGCCACGATGGTCAAATTATTTCACCTTCAAGCGTCTTGGTCATTTTCCATTGCACCTGTTGTCAAGTCAGATCAACGCCTTGCAATAAGCTCAAATGACATTCACCTCTTGCTCGCCGGCAAGTGTGTTTTCTCTACTCGCTTCGACCAACATAGAACCAAGTTCTCATCACCGTTTACACGTCAAAGGTAAAATGTGTGAAAAAAAACGCACGCTCGCTCTGTCATACACCGACCCGCCGAAATAGCGATTATTCTATTAAGCATGGTCCTTGGGGTTAGCGACAGGTTCGTTGAAACACACACACTCAGCCGTATCGTCTCTCTCAACCACCACGCTTCATAAACAGGTAAAGAAAAAAAACAGGTTTTTTCAACATGTATGGCGTTAGGCCCTTTGTGAATTAGTTTTGGAAAAAATATCTACCACATTTGAAAGGGGGCGTTAGCCCGAGTCCTAGGACACCTCGTACACGTCTCTAGCGTTATTAGTTCGTGAGATATCGGCAAAATCACAAAAAACACGTGTTTACCCCAAAATCGAGTTTCCATTTTTTTTGAAATATAACGAGTGGTCCATAGCAAAGAGGACGTCACCCCAAGTCCTTGGACCCGTCGTACATGCCTCTAGCATGATTGGTTCGTGAGATATCGGCAAAAATCACAAAAAACACGTGTTTACCCCAAAATCGCGTTTCCCAAATTTTTTAAAATTATAACGAGTGGTCCATAGCAAAGAGGATGTCACCCCGAGTCCTTGGACCCGTCGTGCATGCCTCTAGCATGATTGGTTCGCGAAATATAGCAAGAAGTTAAAAATCACGGTTTTACCCCAAAACATTCCGTTTCCCTCATTCTCAAAAACTTTAACCTATTACCAAAATAAACAAGGTTTCGAGACAAGCCATTTGACACGTCATAGGACCAAATCCGACCATGCATTCATGAAATATCGGAAAAAGTCTAAAATCACGGTTTTACCCCCAAAAAGCCTGTTTCCCTAATTCTCAAAACTTTAACCTATTAATAACATGTATAGGGCTTTGAGACAAGCGATTTGACACGTCACACGTCCAAATCCGACCTTGCGTTCGAGAGATATCGGGAAACTTCGTAGGAAAGTAGGCGACTATCTGGCTCTCTCCTCACCACCAAAACCTCTTCTTATCAATCATTTTTTTCAAAGAGCTCGCCCTCTTACAAAAATCCCAAGTGCACATGCGTAAAAAACAAAAACAAAAATGTTCATCCATAGCGGCAGCCATAAAAACGCATGCGCTATATGGGCAACAACGTTTAAGTTCATTTTAGCAGCGCACCTTATACATGTCGCATTTGAAAACAGACTTTCAATAAAAATTACAATTTCACCCCCTAGTAGGGGTAGGTTTTATTTAGGGATTGAAATGAATGGTCCATTGGAAAGAGGGCGTCAGCCCGAGTCCAACGACACCTCATTTGTCAAAATCGGACCATGCGTTTGAGAGATATTAATTATTTCAACTTCGCGCGGCGGCCATGTTGGTTTGTTGGGCACAGGAGTGTCAAGTGGGGCAGAACCCCCCTCAACCCCCTACTGACAGTGTTGCCAAAATAAGTTTAAGCTTTCTGATAGTTCCAGTTTTTAAATGCATATAACTTCTACACTAACAATTGGATTTCAACCAAATTTTGTATGTAATATGTGTACATAAACAGATATGACTGAGCGTTTTCTTAAGAGCCACCAGGGCTGGCAACTGTTAATAATTGCTCTCTCTATGTTTTATCCAAATACCAATATATCAGAAAGTATGCAAGCCGACAGCTCTATACTTTGCACACGTATAGCACCTGAAATTCTAGATTAATTTGCAGTAATTAATATAAGTCAGTGCTGCCAACATGATTCTATGCCTGCTGATATGTCCAATTTTAAAATGCATGTAACATCTTTACTAATAAATGGATTTTATCCAAAATTGGCACAACAAGATATCATAACATTTCAGATTATTTCTTACCAGCAGACGCATGACATTTGTGCCAACATGCCAATTTCTAACTGCATATAACGTCCATTGGACTTCAACCAAATTTTGTATTCTGTACTTTAAGAGATGGAACTAATAATATATTCAGTCACCAGGGCTGCCAACCGTAGTGCTCTATTAGGCTACATTATACCAGGTATGTTTCGAACTAATTAGACATTTCGATATTACCAACTTAATTTCGTCATTATTCTAAATAGGTTCATATAGGCTACTGTAGATTAATCATTGGCTTGAATCTTATTTTAAGAAAAGTAGGCTCTTTAGTTCGTCACGGAACTTCTTGTTAAATGTCCAGATAGGCTTTGCCTACTCCGAGGAGCCGATAGTTGTTAGCGACTGTTGTTGGAAATACTTACGTTGTAAGTGAGCAGGGTGCGAAGTGGTGGAGAGCATGGTGTTGAACAAGATGCGGTGTTTGATGGTGCCAGAGTTGTTGTTACCCTTGTACCATACCGAGATCACACACTCACCTCGACGGTTATAAGTGTACTGCAAACAACAAAGATCACATACAAAGGCAAGGTTTCAAAATATACGGGCTAGCATTCTAGGTAGTGATAAGAGGGTTCAATCACCCCCAGGAACGTAATTTGATCACATTTTTATTTTGAAGAAAAAACAGCAATTTTCGGATTGATGACAAGCGACTGTCTGGAGTATGTACGTTTACTAAGTTGAGAAGATTAATCTTTGATTGATTAATTGTTGTGACTTTGTGGGGCGGAACAGCGAGGGCATCATTTATCGTTATTTGTGTAAAATATTCAGTTTTAGACATATTGATAGGTGCAAATACACGTATCAAATGCTATCGAGATCAAACTTGAAAACGTGTAGGTTTGCTTTCATTGATTGTTTTAATTTGCCCCCCGCACCAAGCAAAAACAAACACATGACCAAAACACAAAGGAAAAGCAGAATAATGAGGTACAAGTTTTTCGGGTTTGTAGGCCGTGGTCCAGACAGGATATCTCCCGACGTTTCACCGGATACTGCGTCCGGCATTATCAAGGGTTCCGCTCCTTTCCTTGGTCAGCTTTGCCAGTTCATAAAACTTTCAATTTGACCATTGCTCTACGTACGCCTTTTTTTTTTGCTTCCTTACAGTTTAGTGTGCGATAGGCAGCATTAACTGTATATCAAACCCAGTCCACATTTGTATTTGTAATCCAAGTAATAATTTGATAAGAGAAAAGTGTAATCGGTTTTAAGCATTATCTCTGCTTTTTATTATATGTTTATGACATGCTTAATAACCTGAAATCAAACCCTAGTCTACCTTAGTGAAGGGCTAACAGCTTAACCACTGCGCCACCATGTCGTTCTTCCTTAGTTTGATTCGTTCTAGGCCTTAGAGTTGGAAATCGAGTTAGGATCTCCAGTGCAAGAGGCACATGTGCTCGACACTGCAGCACAAAATGGTTAGCTGGTAACATTAGACAACCAGAAATGATTGTATTTCTGTTAGCCAAGCATTTCTGTCATCGGCCTACTGTGTGAGCACTGCCAGCAAGACAGTTTAGTTTAGAACAAGCGAGTGTGTGTGTATAGATTATTAGCCTCAAGTATCTAAAGCTTGTTGTGTGTAGCGACCATCTTGTCCCAGTAACCACTGAGCAAGTTTTAACAGTCAACCTATAAAAACAGCATAAGATAATTGTGTGTGGTTCATGTACTTGGGTGTGTGCTTTAGCACCATGCACTAGCTTTACCTTACCCTCTATAGGTAGAGCGTTATCCCTTTCCTTTCTGACATCACCAATGACCACATCCACCCACAAGTTTTACACTTAAACCCTTGGCTTGTTTTTGATTAGGTTTGGTTCGGTTTAATTCGGTTTAGTTGGGTTTGATTCAGCTTGGTTCAGATTAGTTCGATGTAGTCACCATTTTGTGTTTTAGCTATCTTCTTTAACCAGTCAATTAAAGATAGTCTACTCTTAATTCTTGAATCGATAAATCAGATTTTGTGTACACCGTTTGTCATTTATAAATCCATACTGAACCCATATGCTAATGGTTCAAGCGTCGAATCCATAATTTAATCACAAAAGAAGAGAGGAAATAATACAGTCTTTAGAAGGACTTGGGAAGATTTTAGGAGTGGGCTGTTATAACGTGGCGCAACAATCGGTGACCACGAGTCATGCGGACGTGATATCATGCTTGACGCATCGATAAGGAGCTGGCTCATGATTATTAATAGAACGATAAAAACTTTCCACAGCGTGTAAGAGAGAAGAGGTTTCGGAAATAGACCTTACTCAGCTATAAAATGACAACCTCGCAATTGCGCAAGAAGAGAAATAATTAGAATTAAGCCATTTGCGAGCATTTAATTAATGAAAGAAACACATCATTGTTGATCATTCTGGAACAGAGATTTTTGTGTGGGGAAAAGTGTATAATATTTGCACAGGAAAGAAGTGCAGACGCAGCATGACGTAATTAGTAACTCCCCGAGACCAGAGTTGGTAGGGATGGAAAAATAAACCGCAACACCCACGTACCTGAAGAGCAAAATTATTTAATATCTTGGAATTGTGCGATCGATTTTCATGATCAAAGAAACCAGTTTACGTTTAGAACACGAGCGTTCCATAGATATATTTTTCAAAATTATACGACAATTACTTCAAAAGTTAGTGTTGGAGAAGACGCGGATTTTATCTTTTTGCCGACGATTTGTATAAAAACCCTAGACGTGCCAGGAGGAGCATGCAGTTATTGTCAGCCTGCGGGCGTGACACTGTGTCACTATCATCGTTAATGCAGTCTTCCGACAGCCCGAGGGGCACCGCTGTATCACAACAATCCAGTTCCGTGAGCGCAGGGGCGCTGCACGATGAAGCATCAACTACAAGATCAGCTACAAGTAAACTCCTAGTACAGGATAGCTGCATCAAAGTAAATTCAGTTACAAAAGACGCCCGAGAGCGTAATACTGTGTCGCAAAGTATAACAAGTTATTTTAGTGAGCGCGTAGACGCTGCACGCAGAAACAATTATCGTCAGAGTTCACTAGTACAGTCAAAGTTAGGCTGTGGACTTGAAGAAATAACAAGCGATAGGTACTCGAATAATAGTTCAGTTAAAGAAACAACGCATCATAAGGTTTAGAAGTACCCAAGGAAGTGAAATAGACAGTTCTATCGACGTTAAGGAACCCGATCAGGGTAGAACGAAATAAATAACGCCTAGTGTTCCGGAAATGTAGGGACTAGTGCGCAGGACGATAAAAATTAGGAATTGTAGTTCCAGGCTTTGTCTAGGTAGATAAATGAACAGTAAACATTGGGGAGGACTCCAATAAGCTACGAATTAAAGTAACATCAAGTAATGCAAATAAATTACTAGGTCACCGATAAACTATTCGAGCGGCCGTAATAGTAATACATTAAGGACAGACTTTTATCTAGACGAACAAGTTAGCGTCTAGCAAGAAACGACATCGTGCAGTGAAGTATAGAAGCCGATAGTCAAACCCCGGATTTGAAGATCAGCCGTTCCAGTGAGGTGTAGTTCGATCGAGACTTTCCGTCATCTCGTCAGATTAGGAAGCCAACGTTCTATAAGTGCCACCCTTGGAAACGGGAAAGAAAAGAAATCACGTGTGTAAGGCGAATAATCAACGCCCAAGTGATAAAATGGTTACCGTATGTAATGTAAATATAGTGAAAATTTTAGAGTGTAATATTTTAGTGAATTTGTATTGTGTTAAGTGAAACGAATACAAAATGGTATTCATTATAATCCAAGTGATTATGGTAAATATTTTATGTGCTGTTAAAGAAGTGTCATTGAGTGTTAGTGTAACCATGGAAATGGCTTAAAAAGCAGTGAGTGGGCAAAAATGTTCCATCGCTGGAGGATTCGGTCGCTGACCGTACAGTCATGTGAGTAACCATTTCATTATGATATGTGTTTGGGAAGATTTGCGTATAATTCTCATGAGAGAGAGAGTAGGGATGTTATATAACAAGTAAAAGAATGAGTGCGCGATCTGAACGATTAATTTGAGATTAAGATAATAAATATGTGAAATGTAAATGAATCCCTTGGGGAATGTATTCAGTAAAATATCAGAGTAATATTGATAAATGATATAAATATGAGAAAGCAAGCGTAATAATAATAATAATAATAATAATAATAATAATAATTATATAAATGAATGAATATTATGATGAATTTTAGATTGAAAGTAGTAGCTTCCGAGCTCCTTTAGATGAATTAATACGTTATGAATACATGTTCTTTATGGTAAAATGATTATTGTAAAGGGAGAAGAGTAATATATATTTGAGATGTAGATCAAACCTTGATTTTGAACTTATTAGTTCTTTGAAGGCAACTTGGCTAATTAATGTATAAGCGCCATGTAGCGCATTGAAGTAATTTGTCACGCTAGGAATGCGTTGAAATGCTCGGTAAAACTAATTATGAGGGACAGTTGGTCGAGGTAATTGAACTGGGTTAAGTCCTCAAAAGTTGTGATAGTGATCACGAGGCAGTGTGTGGTGTATGTTAAAAAGGGTGCTATTTATGTTGTATTATGAGTGCTGGTATAAGGCGAGGCCTGCCCTAAGTCGCAAATGTTATAAGTCCTCCAATTTGGGATACCGTTCCCGAGGTATTTGAAAGGATCGAACTCAGAGTCGTCCGTGTTGAAGCCCCTTAATATTTATGTTGTATTATTGAATTTTTCTTACCCGCCAATGAAGACACTTCATAATTATTATATACCGAAGCCAAGAGAATAGGTCTGTTGAGTCTAAATATGTTGTTTAAGAATCTGTATTAGAAGCCTTGTCATTCAGAGAATTGCATTTGAAACAGCTGTATGGAAAGCTGATGGTAGCCAGTCTCTTGTAGAAGCGAGACTGTGAACTCTCTGTCTCCCTGCAATAAATCACGCTAAGTAGTCAAGGCTAGACCCTCACCCTCGATGTATTGCGGAAGGTTGGGGAACGGTCTGTTTGAGTTATAATACACAGAAGTGTTTAGAGATTGTTTTAACGACCCGGTCTTGGAACCGAGGTCCCTTTATATAAATGATTATCGCTTGCAGAATTCAGATCCTAGCTTTCTTATAATATAATGGTCTTTTAAGACAAATAATGATAAATCCCTAACTTAATTATTATATGATTCAGTGATTCACGAGTTCTATTGAAGACATTAGATTCCGGGAGTAATCTTAATTTTGACTCTTCAGTAGTCTTCTATAGCTCGGGAGTACGCAAATTTTTCCCAATCACAGTAGTGAGTTGTTAACTTGAGAGAGAGGGATGGTAACATATGAGCATTGTGAAAGCCCAAAATTAAGTGATGATTAACAATACTTTGTTTATTTTGATATTTATGATTAAAAGATATACTCATGTAAATAGTAATGGATGTGTATTAAATTAATAACACAGTGTAGGTAAACATTACCGAGCCGTTTGGAGCTCTTGATTTTAAAGAATTTGAAGTGACACTATATGGAAGTGAAACTTAGTAGAAGTTTGTTGATTTTTGGAAAACCAGTCATTATGATCTTATAATTGTTTAATATGAATTCCTTGTTCAACTTTGGACAAGTGTGAAGCGGAGTGTCAGTATTTTTATTTGTTTAATTTCCAACGTGGGGCTTGTATGATTATATCATACCCCCTAATATAAAACTCATTTTAAATGGCGCCCAGTACGTACGGCTGAGTTTTCCTAGGGAAAACCCGAGTTTTCCGTGAAAATCAAAAATTTTCATATTTTTATAATATGGTTTTTCAATTTTTTTGAATTTTTAAATCACTTCCATAAAGGTTGATATTGAATGAGTATACCAGACGGGTACGTTTTAGTAAATACCCGTACTGAGGTTGAATTTTGAAAATTGGGACACAAGGTTCAGAGTACCGTCTCTCATGCATGAACCGACGATGGGACATAATAGCCCACTGTATTCTATAAGATAATAAGATGTCACTGAGTAAGGAAAGGCAGAGGTTCTTGGAGGTCGTGGAGGCAGAAAGAAAAGATAGATATGAATCTATAGACAGTACAGTGAACCTCCAACAAAATGAAAAAGGGTACCCAATCAAGGAAAATGTAGAGATTTCCTTAGAAAGCATGCGTGCATCTAGAGGCATAGTTGCACAAAGAGAAGGTAACATGTCTTTAGACAACAGGGTAAAAGTTGAGCATATAGAGCTCCAAGTAGAGAAGGAAACATGTAAACCAGTTCCAAGGGAATGCATACAGAGTAAAAGCAATAAGGATAATGATTAAGATGATTCAAAGTCTCATTTAGTAGGGCAAGTTCAAGTAGGATCGAAAAGCGAAGGGGAAAAGAATGATAGTCTTAGCATTCAGGATCAGGAAAAAGTAGAAATGGCTGCATGGAACGAAGTGAAAGAATTCTTGGATATAATTAAAGAGATGCGAAAAGAGCACATTAAGATGAGGGATGAACTTTGGAAATTAAAAGATGCAAACTTAAGAATGAAAGAAGGAATTGAGGAACAAAGAGAAAGTATTTCCGAGGAAATTAAGAAGATGGCCGAACTTCGTGATAGGGCAAGTAAAAATTGTTATAAGATACCCAAACAAGAATTAGAAGAATTGTACACTGAAATCCCTAAGGTTAAAAGGTCATTAATAGAAACGAAAAAGAAATTTGCGAAACGTATGGTTAAAGAAGGGAAAATAGAACTAGCTCCGTGCGAACAGATAAATACATTCACTGGGGAAATAAGTGAAATAAGGAACTCATTGTGGGAAATGAGAAATGAATGGGGTAAGATCTGGTGGAAGACCTATTACGAAGAGCACGACAGGAAGAAATACATTCGGGAACAGATGGATTATATAGAAGAAGAAAGGGATAAGATGCATTTCTTCAGAATGAGCATGCATGATGAAAATGGGATAATAACTATTCAGGAGTTAGCCAAATTGAGAAAGGTTAAAATTCAGGAATATAAAGAAACATTAGAGGCCGCCCAGAAAATATATGAGGAAGATATATTAACGCAGGACCTCGAATCAAAAGAAGCAGTTATCCAAGCTGAAAGTAAAACTGGAGCTGTAGAAGAAAAGGAAATAACGGAGCCGGAAAAGTCCGAAAGTTGCCTTAAACAATCCGAAGAAGAAAAAGAAGTAGAAATGGTGATGACTCCTATGGAAACGGAGAAAACTATTGAGCTACCTCAAGAAAAAATAATAGACATTCAAGAGGAAACGATAATTCCATGTCAGGAAGAATGCCGAAATGAAAACGAGTTGCAAATTAAAGAAGACCATTCTCATGCCAAAACTGAGCATCAAGAGCAAGAGAAAAACCCAGATCAAGGGGTGATAACAGAAGAAGTGGAAGTTGGGGAGACTAAAATAATAATTCCTAGGGAAATGGATAGATCAACTGAAACCCTAATAGAGAGTGTCGTCGAGACACGAATGAAAGTAGAGGTTCAGGATCCAATAGAAATTGAAAAGGAAAATCCAGAAGAAAGTCATAAGGATGAGGAAGATAAAACGGAATTAGAAGAAGAAAAATTGAAATCACAGATCCTTGAACTAATGATGAAATATCAGGAATGCCAACGAAAGAAAAGAAAAATTGAAACAGATTCAAATTGGAGCAAAGAAAACCTCCAAGAAAAAATGAGACCATTGGAAAGAATGAAGAAAAGAGAGGAGATGCCTTTGAAAGAAATGATGAAAAAGGAAGAAAACCGCAAATTGTAGCAGGTTTACAAGATGATAGAAACCCTATTGAAATTAGGAGAGGATTAGAGATAATGCAAATTACCCTGGAGAAAGATGGTTCACAAGCGTTTTACAGCTGGAAGATTCGAAGGAAGAAATGGAATGAAAGAAAGAAAAGAAAAGGAGAGGATCTTAAGGAACTCTGGAATTGGAAGAGTAGATTTTTTTTTGAAAAATGCCATCTCGATATGAAATGAGGGAAAAAAGAAGAGAGCCCAGAAGAGACGGGTAGGGATAGACCTTAATCGTAAGGAAAAATTAAATTCTGTAGACTTTGAGTCCAGAAAACAGAAATAAAGGAAGGAGTAACGGGGTAGGGCCATACCACACCCGTGGAGCCTTAAGGGAATGTAAATATGTTGACAGTGAATAACTCGAGAAGAGAGAGACAGACAGGCAGAACGTCAGTCCCAAGAAACGAGAAAAAGGAAACTGTCTGACACGAGTTTGGAGTAACGCCAGACTGTGAGGAGACCGAGAAACACCCGAACGAGACAAGTGATTTATAACCTTAAGTGTGGACGTTCGCTTAAAGGGAATGAAGGAAAGGAAACCCTGTTGAGAAAAAAAAACCAGAGAAGGGAAGTGCTTGTAAAGGAAGACCAGAAGGTACTGAGAAGTGTTATGATGGCTTCGACACTGAAAAAATAAGATTTTTTATGAAAAATATTTAAATAAATTTCCTCAAAATTTCGAAATTTATTTATCTAAGTTGGGGAGATCTGAACTCATATGCTATTGGTTCAAGCGTCGAATCCATAATTTAATCACAAAAGAAGAGAGGAAATAATACAGTCTTTAGTAGGACTTGGGAAGATGTTAGGAGTGGGCTGTTATAACGTGGCGCAAGAATAGGTGAGCACGAGTCATGCGGACGTGATATCATGCTTGACGCATCGATAAGGAGCTGGCTCATGATTATTAATAGAACGATAAAAAGTTTCCACAGCGTGTAAGTGAGAAGAGGTTTCGGAAATAGACCTTACTCAGCTATAAAATGACAACCTCGCAATTGCACAAGAAGAGATATAATTAGAATTAAGCCATTTGCGAGCATTTAATTAATGAAAGAATCACATCATTGTTGATCATTCTGGAACAGAGATTTTTGTGTGGGGAAAAAGTGTATAATATTTGCACAGGAAAGAAGTGCAGACGCAGCATGACGTAATTAGTAACTCCCCGAGACCAGAGTTGGTAGGGATGGAAAAATAAACCGCAACACCCACGTATCTGAAGAGCAAAATTATTTAATATCTTGGAATTGTGCGATCGATTTTCATGATCAAAGAAACCAGTTTACGTTTAGAACACGAGCGTTCCATAGATATATTTTTCAAAATTATACGACAATTACTTCAAAAGTTAGTGTTGGAGAAGACGCGGATTTTATCTTTTTGCCGACGATTTGTATAAAAACCCTGGACGTGCCAGGAGGAGCATGCAGTTATTGTCAGCCTGCGGGCGTGACACTGTGTCACTATCATCGTTAATGCAGTCTTCCGACAGCCCGAGGGGCGCCGCTGTATCACAACAATCCAGTTCCGTGAGCGCAGGGGCGCTGCACGATGAAGCATCAACTACAAGATCAGCTACAAGTAAACTCCTAGTACAGGATAGCTGCATCAAAGTAAATTCAGTTACAAAAGACGCCCGAGAGCGTAATACTGTGTCGCAAAGTATAACAAGTTATTTTAGTGAGCGCGTAGACGCTGCACGCAGAAACAATTATCGTCAGAGTTCACTAGTACAGTCAAAGTTAGGCTGTGGACTTGAAGAAATAACAAGCGATAGGTACTCGAATAATAGTTCAGTTAAAGAAACAACGCATCATAAGGTTTAGAAGTACCCAAGGAAGTGAAATAGACAGTTCTATCGACGTTAAGGAACCCGATCAGGGTAGAACGAAATAAATAACGCCTAGTGTTCCGGAAATGTAGGGACTAGTGCGCAGGACGATAAAAATTAGGAATTGTAGTTCCAGGCTTTGTCTAGGTAGATAAATGAACAGTAAACATTGGGGAGGACTCCAATAAGCTACGAATTAAAGTAACATCAAGTAATGCAAAGAAATTACTAGGTCACCGATAAACTATTCGAGCGGCCGTAATAGTAATACATTAAGGACAGACTTTTATCTAGACGAACAAGTTAGCGTCTAGCAAGAAACGACATCGTGTAGTGAAGTATAGAAGCCGATAGTCAAACCCCGGATTTGAAGATCAGCCGTTCCAGTGAGGTGTAGTTATATCGAGACTTTCCATCATCTCGTCAGATTAGGTAGCCGACGTTCTATAAGTGCCACCCTTGGAAACGGAAAAGAAAAGAAATCACGTGTGTAAGGCGAATAATCAACGCCCAAGTGATAAAATGGTTACCGTATGTAATGTAAATATAGTGAAAATTTTAGAGTGTAATATTTTAGTGAATTTGTATTGTGTTAAGTGAAACGAATACAAAATGGTATTCATTATATTCCAAGTGATTAAGGTAAATACTTTATGTGCTGTTAAAGAAGTGTCATTGAGTGTTAGTGTAACCATTGAAATGGCTTAAAAAGCAGTGAGTGGGCAAAAATGTTCCATCGCTAGAGGATTCGGTCGCTGACCGTACAGTCATGTGAGTAACTATTTCATTATGATATGTGTTTGGGAAGATTTGCGTATAATTCTCCTGAGGGAGAGTGTATGGATGTTATATAACAAGTAAAAGAATGAGTGCGCGATCTGAACGATTCATTTGAGATAAAGATAATAAATATGTGAAATGTAAATGAATCACTTGGGGAATGTATTCAGTAAAATATCAGAGTAATTGATAAATGATATAAATATGAGAAAGCAAGCGTAATAATAATAATAATAATAATATAAATGAATGAATATTATGATGAATTTTAGATTGAAAGTAGTAGCTTCCGAGCTCCTTTAGATGAATTAATACATGTTATGAATACATGTTCTTTATGGTAAAATGATTATTGTAAAGGGAGAAGAGAAATATATAATTGAGATGTAGATCAAACGTTGATTTTGAATTTATTAGTTCTTTGAAGGCAACTTGGCTAATTAATGTATAAGCGCCATGTAGCGCATTGAAGTAATTTGTCACGCTAGGAATGCGTTGAAATGCTTGGTAAAACTAATTATGAGGGACAGTTGGTCGTGGCAATTGAACTGTGATAAGTCCTCAAAAGTTGTAATAGTGATCACGAGGCAGTGTGTGTTGTATGTTAAAAAGGGTGCTATTTATGTTGTATTATGAGCGCTGGTATAAGGCGAGGCCTGCCCTAAATCGCAAATGTTATAAGTCCTCCAATTTGGGATACCGTTCCCGAGGCATTTGAAAGGATCGAACTCAGAGTCGTCCGTGTTGAAGCCCCTTAATATTTATGTTGTATTATTGAATTTTTCTTACCCGCCAATGAGGACACTTCATAATTATTATATACCGAAGCCAAGAGAATAGGTCTGTTGAGCCTAAATATGTTGTTTAAGAATCTGTATTACAAGCCTTGTCATTCAGAGAATTGCATTTGACACAGCTGTATGGAAAGCTGATGGTAGCCAGTCTCTTGTAGAAGCGAGACTGTGAACTCTCTGTCTCCCTGCAATAAATCACGCTAAGTAGTCAAGGCTAGACCCTCATCCTCGATGTATTGCGGTAGGTCGGGTAACGGTCTGTTTGAGTTATAATACACAGAAGTGTTTAGAGATTGTTTTAACGACCCGGTCTTGGAACCGAGATCTCTTTATATAAATGATTATCGCTTGCAGAGTTCAGATCGTAGCTTTCTTACAATATAATGGTCTTTTAAAACAAATAATGATAAATCTCTAACTTAATTATTATATGATTCAGTGATTCACGAGTTCTATTGAAGACATTAGATTCCGGGAGTAATCTTAATTTTGACTTGTTCAGTAGTCTTCTGTAGCTCGGGAGTACGCAAATTTTTCCCAATCACAGTAGTGAGTTGTTAACTTGAGAGAGAGGGATGGTAACATATGAGCATTGTGATAGCCCAAAATTAAGTGATGATGAACAATACTTTGGTAATTTTGATATTTATGATTAAAATATATACTCATGTAAATAGTAATGGATGTGTAGTTAATTGATAACACAGTGTAGGTAAACATTACCGAGCCGTTTGGAGCTCTTAATTTTAAAGAATTTGAAGTGACACTATATGGAAGTGAAACTTAGTAGAAGTTTGTTGGTTTTTGGAAAACCAGTCATTATGATCTTATAATTGTTTAATATGAATTCCTTGTTCAACTTTGGACAAGTGTGAAGTGGAGTGCCAGTATTTTATTTGTTTAAGTTTTGTAGCGCTATATATTTGGATAATTAAATGTTTTAATAATAGGAGTTGATTTTTGTTTATTTTTGAAGTGTATCCTCTGCCTAATGCAAAGTGTGTAAGTCACTGAGTGGGAGAAAAAAACCATGAACCCCGATACTCCCGATTGAGCATTGCTGGCAAACTGTGATTTACATATTTCATTGTTGAATGGGCACAATACCTGCAACCTATACTCTCTCTGTACTGCAGTTTGATCTGAAAACAAGTTCCAATGGTGAAAGACTTGTCAGTCACCATACATATAGCCTACAATAATTCTTTCTCTACCTAGCTATGTTTCATCACTCGCAGTAAACATTTCACATGTCCATATCCGATTATTAGTTTATAAAATCACAGGTCGATGACCTTGATGTATTGGGTATTTTGGGTAAATTCTTTGGCCATGGGAAAGGGTTTACCATTCTAAGTCCTATGACACCTCACAAATTGATATCCGATTATTATTTTATAAAATCTCAGGTCAATGACCTTGCTGTTTTGGATTTTTGGGGGTAAATTCATTGGTCATGGGAAAGGATTAACCATTCTAAGTCCTATGACACCCCACTTCACCCTCTCTGATGATTAGTTTATAAATTCTTAGGTCAATGACTTTGCTGTTTTGGGTCTTTTGGGTAAATTCGTTGGCCATCCTGAGTCCTATGACACCTCACTTGACCCTCTCTGATTATTAGTTATCGAGATATTAACGAAAGTGCAGTTAGGCCCTTTTGACAAAAATGAATAATACATTCAAAACAAGGGCGTCACCCCAAGTCCAACGACATCACATACAAGTCCCTAGCCTTATTGGTTCATGAGGTATTAAAAAGCCCATGACCTATTAGTTTTGGGTCTTTTGTTTTTTTTAAATAACTCATCTGTAAATTATTATTCAAAAATCCCGCTCTCTTACAAAAACCCCAAGTGCGCATGCGTAAAAACAAATAAACACAGTCAGCCTGAAAGACTGGACTTTATATCATTTTAAATGCTACACATGCACCAAGCGGTACTATGACGTCACACACCTCAGTGCATTCTCGGTACATTTCGTGGCGTTACCCTAACGTAACGCCAGAGCTCACCAGAAAACTCAGTACACATGCACCGAGCTGTACTATGACGTCACATAGCTCTGTGAATTCTCGGTACATTTCATGACGTTGCCATAACGTAATGCCAGAGCTCACCAGTGAACTCAGAACACATGCGCCAAGCGGTACTATGACGTCACACACCTCAGTGCATTCTCGGTACATTTCGTGACGTTGCCGTAACGTAACGACGAAGTCTACTAAATCATTTAAAACGACAAAAAGGTTAATTCATAGTAGCAATCGGCTCTTCCCATGCGTTCCATGTGGAACAACGTTTAATTTCATACTGGTATCGGACCTCATGCATGTAGCACATGGAAAGCCACATTTACTAAAAAAAATACTATTTCACCCCCTAGTAGGGGGTAGGTTTTATTTTGAGTTTGAAATAAGTTGTCATTAGGAAGAGGGGTGTCCGTTCGTGTAATTTGACACCTCGTACAAGTCTCTAGCCATATCGGTTCGAAATATATCGCCATCTTGGAATTCCAGCGTTGGAGCGGTGGAAGGCATACTGAGGGATTTTTAACGCTCTTAAATAATCCGATGACTGCGGCCGGGTTCGAACCCGCTATCTTGGGCATAGAAGCTCATCATGCTACCGACTACGCCACCGAAGCCGCTCGAATGCGATCGTGATCAAACTTGAAAAGTGTAGCTTTGCTTTCATTGTTTTAATTTGCCTCCCGCACCCCGTGAAAACAAACACATGACCAACACAGAAAGGAAAAGCAGAATAGACTACAAACGTAAACCTAAAAACAAAATTCAAAATCAAAAGAAGAAAACAAAAATCAAAATTGAAAAACAAAACCAAAATCAGAAAAAGAAACACTAAACCAAAAACGCAATTGTGTTGCAAAAAGAAATCAGAAAACAAACACAAAATAAAAATAAAATGCAAAATTCTAAAACAAAAGCAGAAAAAAACACAAAACCCAAAAACAAGAATGCAAAGCAGAAAGCAAAATTCAAAAACAAAAGCTGAAAACAAATAAAACCAAAAACAAGAACTTAAAGCAAAAAGCAAAATTCGAAAACAAAATCTGAACACAAACACAAAATCAAAAACAAAATGCAAAATTCAAAAAGAAAACCAAATGCAGTAAACAAACTCAAAATCAAAAGAGCAAAATTAAAAAAACAAAAGCAGAAAACAAACACAAAAGCAAAGACAAAAAGGCAAAATTCAAAAACAAAAGCATAAAACAAACACAAAAGCCAAAAACACAAAGCAAAAAGCAAAATGCGAAAACAAAATCAGAAAACAAATAAAAAACAAACAAAAACTCAAAAAAAAAAAGCAAAAGCAGAAAACAAACATAAAACTAAAAATCACAAAGCAAAAAGAAAAAAGTATAAAACAACAAACACAAAACCAAAAAACGCAATCAGTTGAGATTTGACTCCGTACATCCCCCGCCAGGAGCAAATCCTAGTTACGACACTGCTCTAGTCTATTAATATTTTTACAATGTCGGGGAATAGAATGTGCCAGATGTTTTCACAAAGACTGGATAATTTAATATCTACAATATTGTTATATTTCGAGCATTTGTTGGCCTACTTTGATAAGTGCAAATAGCCCACAACTTATGAAATGGAATAAAAAATGAAAAAACTATAGATAGGACGTTTTGGAACTTCGGGATCGTATATTAGGCCTACCTGTGATTCATAATGTCTCATTATGTCTGAGGTCCCACCACCCACCCTAGTTACTACGCCACTGACAACCATCACACACCCAAATACATCATCATGGTGCAGCTCCTAAAATAAGCAACAACAACATTAATATGCTGTAGCATAATAGAGGGCGCGAGGAAATTTGGCAGCACGGTGTCCTTGACAGAGTGAACCCCACACGTGAGGGCAGTAGGCTGTCGAAATCGTCAGTGTGTATTGCAATTAGCGAGCGTGTGTTATCAGCACTTCCAGCATCAGTTGAGAATGGCTGTGGTGAGTGCTAAGTTTACTGTTTGTTTGTTTGTTATGATACAAGCGACAGACGTGGTTGGTTGGTTCCTTAGTTTAGGGGCTGCGACAACGCGGTCATGTAGCCCCGTGTACTTTGGGTGTGTGTAGAATCTCTCTGATAACCGGTGTTAATTTTGATGGCTGTATTAGTGTGTGTATCTGTTTTTTTTTATTTAAGTACAGACTGCAAGTTAGAATTTTTCAAATAGTTCCTACTTTTGCCGCCAAACGCCACCGTCAACGACTACTAGGCCTAGTTCAGAACTTAGCTACTAGACGCCACCGCAGTCGGCTCTTGGCAACGAACGTAGAAACCTAAGAGCGTTGTTTACATTCTTAACCTATCCAATTTAGCTTCACACATGTGTAATTAGTAGAAGGTTCTTTAACATGCCATAAATCTATGATATGGGACCGCCGGCTTTACTTCCCCTCCGAAGGAAGGCATACTGGGGCGACAGACGTGCTACCAACGTAACTACTGATGCTAGCTCTCGCAGTAGTCCGTAGTCACTGCGGAGAACATTTCCTGGCGCAATTTTGTATTAGCCACGGTGGTTAATTCGAAACGTGAATTCATCGGTCAATAGCCTAGGCCTACTTTATTTAAGAAAAAGGAAAAACATGAGAATGTTTTGGGTTCGAACATTTTTCGAGATAACTTTGATCCCTTTGTTAGCAATTAAATATTAAATTATACCTTAAATATAAATTATTTATTTCCACCTAGAATCAATATGACCTTCAGCTGGTAGCCTATTATAGACTACGATATCTAAAGTTCCCGTAGTAAAATCTTCCAAAAACCCAGATCTGTCACAATAAATTTTGTAAATTAAGCATTTAAAAATGTCTGAAAGACCGCGTAGATATGATGATTGTGTAGGCTATGTGAAAATATGGAGCCTACTGTTTGTTGAAACAGTTAGGTTATTACAAACTCTTGATGAGTCAACTATTAGCTAGGTACAATATAGAAAAACATCGGAATATGTAGCGGCATCGGTGGCGTAGTCTAGTCGGTAGCATGCTGAACTGCTGTGCCCAAGATAGCAGGTTCAAACCCGGCCGAAGTCGTCGGATTTTTTAAGAGCGTTAAAAATCCTTCAGTATGCCTTCCTTCGGAAGCCGGCGGTCCCATGTCATAGATTTATGGCATGAAAAAGAACCTTCCACTAATTACACTTGTGTGAAGCCAAAATTTGTTGGTTAGAATTGATAACGCTCTTTTAGTTCCACCGTTCACCGCCAGGTGCTGGCTCCGATGCCATCTAGTAGCCACGTCCGCAACTAGGTGTCGTGGATGATAGCATTTGCTAGCAAAAGTAGTTTTTTTTAATTTTTTCTTCAATTCCTCTTGTTCCCACTGGAACATAGGGCATTCGTGAAACGTCTCCATTCCGGTCGTCGACTTGCCAATGCTTCAACTTCCTTCCAGGTCTTCCCAATTTCAAGTGCCTCCTCCTCTACAGTCCTCCTCCAGGTCTTCCTAGGACGACCTCTCCTCCGTGCACCTTGCGGATTCCTTTCCAATGCTGTCCTTTATACAGATCCCACTGGCTTCCTCAAAGTATGACCTATCCATTGCCATTTTCTCCTCTTGATTTCCACTTCAACTGGAACTTGATTTGTTATTCTCCATAGTTCTTCATTGGATATTATTTCCGGCCATCTGATGTTTATGATGCGTCGTAAACAATGGTTTATAAATGTTTGCAGAAGATTAGTGATAGTTCGTGTAACCTTCCAAGTTCCACAAGCATATAGAAGGACAGACTTAACATTTGTATTGAAAATTTTAATTTTCGTCTTCCTAGCAATGTTTGTATTCTTCCACACCGCATATAGCTGCATAAATGCTTTCCTTATTGTCACTTTCACATCTTCTTCTGCTCCTCCTCCTCTTGTCAATACACTTCCCAAATAAAGAAATGTTTTAACCTCCTCAATCTCTTCTCCTGCCACAATCAACCTTTCTTCACTTTTGGCATTTACTCTCATTTTCTTGGTCTTATCAACATTTATGTTGAGTTCTGCAGCCTCTGCTTCCTTTCGTAATCCTTCTAGCTTGTGTATCATGTCACTAAATCTTGAAGACAAAAGACAAATATCATCTGCAAACTCTAGATCTTCCAGTCTTTCCCCCATTCCCCATTGCATTCCTCTTTTTCTCCTACCAACATTTTCCTCATAACATTATCGAGCACCACTAAAAACAGTGTTGGTGACAGAACGCATCCCTGGCGAACTCCTCTTGTGACATTCACATTGTGAGCTTCCCCTCATGTACTACTTTACACCTGTATCCTTCATATATTTCCCTCATAAGATTCAAGATCTTATGTGGTATTCCATTTCTCATCAAGGTGTTCCACATTACAGTCCTGTTTACTGAATCAAATGCTCTTTCGAAATCTATAAACGTCAAGTACAATGTTACCTGGCATTCATTACTTTGCTCCAGATTATTCTTAGCGTATTTATTAGATCAACACAGCTGCGCTGTCTACGGAAACCAGCTTGTTCTTTTCGAAGGCGATGTTCGATAGAGTCCTTCACTCGGTTTAGGATTATTCTAGAGAGAATTTTACTTGGTATGCTCAGAAGTGTTATTACTCTCCAATTCTTGCACATTGTGGTGTCGCCTTTTTTGGGAAGTTTTACAATAAGTCCCTCTTTCCAATCAGATGAAATTTTCTCTTCTTTCCATATTTTCTTCAATAATGGTAGGAGCAAATTAATGGTGACCTCTTCATCTGCTTTTAATATTTCTGGATCTATATTATCTATGCCTGCTGCTTTCCCATTCTTCATTTGTTTCAATGCGAGTCTAACTTCTAGCCTTGTTGGGGGATCTAGCTTTATTCTTGGATCTTCACTGTCTAAACCATCATTTACTTCTTGTATTTCCTGTTGAAAAAAATTAATCGTCTGCAGTCCTTACCTGAATCACAGATACACACTCATATAGCCTAGTCATCACAATTAACACCGGTTATCAGACAAATTCTACACACACCCAAAGTACACGGGGCTACACGACCGCGTTGTCGCAGCCCCTAAACTGAGGAACCAACCAACCAACCCAACTTGTGGTTAATGTAAAAAGAGAAAAAGAGCGTTACAAATAGTTTATAAGTTGTATAAAATCTAACAATATTGAGTGATCATTGAATATTAACCGCAAAAATACGGAATTGAACGTCAACAATTATTTATAACAAACAAATAAACAATGAAATAAATCTCTCCTTAGTATAAAACAAAGTCCACGATTCTTGGATGTCACGGGTAATCTCGAGAACCACTGAATGGATTTTGATGCGATTTTCACCATTCTGTAAAAGATTTCTCGAGGAAGGTCTCTGTAGAAAAGAACTTAATTTATATATGATCAAAGGAAGCCAAGCAGTAACGATTCCAGTGAAAAAGTCGAAAAAAAAAAACTGGCGTCCGTGCGCTTTTTAAGGTTTCGCTGGGCAAACCGTTAAAAATATCAATATCCTATGAGTGTAAGAATTTTTTACAAAAAGTTCTACAAAAAAGTTCGCGGAAGCATATCCCTATCTTCAATACATCGCCCACTATAGTCTAAGTGTTTTTACGGTTTCATTTCTTCCAACAATCTCCATTCAATTACTGAGGCGACAGTTTATGAGCTAGCTAGGGGTGAGACTATGACCGCAGATACAGCCAGCAGCAAACTGTCGAGTCGTGTTGAGTTAAGACTTCTGAGAAGAGTGGTTGTGTTTGGAGTTTCCCTGGAAGTGCAACCCGGTTTTTCTTATTTACGCCTGTGGACTTTTCGTTCCGAAAAATAGGCTACGCAGTCAAGTTAAGATTGGAGGGGGGATTTGTGTTTCATGCACCTCGCCATTCTTAAATTACGTCTGACAAGAGTTCGTAGGCCGTAGTTCATTGACATAGAACGAAAAGCGCTTATCACGTAATGCATTCATAACTGTTCCCGGGCGAAGCCGGGGCGGGTTGGTAGTAAATAAATAAATAAATAAATAAATAAATGGATGGATAAATAAATGGTTAAATAAACAAATAAATATGAAATAGCAGCTAAAGTAGGATTGAGGATTGCCATTAGCAAAGCGGAGTTCATCACCAACATCAGAGACGCACCCAAATCAATCCCACACGACGATACAGAAATAAAGAAGGTTGGTTGGTTCCTCAGTTTAGGGGCTGCAACAACGCGGTCATGTAGCCCCGTGTACTTTGGGTGTGTGTAGAATCTGTCTGATAACCGGTGTTAATTGTGATGGCTGTATTAGTGTGTGCTATCAAGTAAGGACTTAAGACATTGAATTTCAAGTAGTTCCTGCTTTTGCCGCCAAACGCCACCGTCAACGACTACTAGTTCAGAACTTGGTTACTAGGCGCCATCCCAGTCGGCTCCTGGCGACGAACGTTGGAACCTTAGAGCGTTGTTCAACTTTAACCTATGATTCAGCTTCACACAGGTGTAATTAGTAGAGGGTTCTTTAACATGCCATAAATCTATGTCATGGGACCGCCGGCTTTACTTCCCCTCCGAAGGAAGGCATAGCCTACTGAGGGATTTTGACGCTTTTTACAAATCCGACGATTTCGGCCGGGTTTGAACCCGCGATCTTGGGCATAGAAGCTCAGCATGCTACCAACTACGCCACCGAAGCCGCTAAAATAAAGAAAAATAACTCCTAAAACTACCTCGGAGAATGGATAACCCCGAATGTTAGTGTGGCACTAGCCATTGTGTACCAAACTGGAGAGAGCTTACCATCTCTGTAAGAACATTTACAGGTCCAAATCACTTTCCCTTCGCCTCAAACTTAGACACTGCGAAACCGTGGTAAGATCTTAGGTAGGCCTACTGTATGCCTCAGAGTGCTTGAACATGGTCTAAATGGGACAAATCAGGAATTTGGAACTCAAAGAACGAAAGATCTTGAGAAAAATCATGGGTCCCATTAAAGTGGGAGGTGAATACAGAATCAGGCATAACCAACATTTAGAGATCATAACATCAGCCATGGGAAAGAGGAGACTGATCTTCTGTAGTCCGGCTCCGTGGCTAAATGGTTAGCGCACTAGGCTTTGGCCCGAAGCGCCTCGGGTTCGATTCCCGGCCGAGCCATCAGGGATTTTAATCTCCTGTGGTTAATTCCCGTGGCTCGGGGACTGGGTGCATGAGACATCTTCATCCTCATTACGGCGCGCAAGTCGCCCACGGGCGTCAACTAGAAAGACCTGCACTCAGCCTCTCCGGGGGCCACACGATCATTATCATCTTCTGTAGACTACACAGTCACAAGAGACTGAACTCAAGAATCTTCAACACCATTTCTAGACGGAAAGGGACAAATGCCAAATGGACGAGATTTGTTCGAAAAGCGCTCGAATTTTTAGAAATTGATCCTAAGGATTTATTCAACAGGGATAAATATAAAATGCTGATCAGAACATCCGACAGTCATTGCGTGCTGGAGTGGGAGTGAAGTGGACTCGGGAATGGAAAACAACCCATAGTGTAAAGATGAAGGAAAGCTGGGCTCGCCAGAGTTAGGAACCACGTGGTCCAAAGGGCCTCAACGAACCGAGAAGAAATAAATAAATAAATAAATAAATGAATGGATTAAATAAATAAATTTATAAATAATGTCAAAGTGTTATACGACTGTTTCTTAGTATTTTTACGTTGTTTAAGCTGTTTCATGACGAATGTGGGCAAGGATATTTTTTTAAATGTCTGTTTGCAGTCTTATAGGCTAACTCGACAATGGCTGGGTGGATCAGCGTTACCGCAGTCTATCTGTAGCGGTCACAGACATGTCCCACTTAACCCTCGGATACTCGCGCCGGCTACAGTTGTAGCCCAGTGATTTATTTTGTTGTAGCGCAGAATATTGCTATGAATATTGAGAATCTCTGTTGACGCTATATTTAACAGACGGGTGTGTTTCCGACTAAACTAATTGCACCAAACTGACACCAGATGCATTAGAAGTCGCGCGCGAGCATCGTTGTTTCAGAATTGAGCGTGCAAACGAAACGTTGTCTCATAGGAGGTGGTCATGTAGATGACTATCAAATCAGTCAGTGTTTAGATGAAAGTGGAAAGTGTGGTGGAAATAAAGTAGGCTGTTGCTTCTTGTGTGGACGAGGGAGGGATACAAAACAAGGAATAGGCCTAGATGCGCCAAGTGCAATAAAAATCTTCTCGGATCACATGTCCGTTTGCATTGAATGCTTGGGTGACAAATTTGTGTGAGCATGCTTATGTATTGTAGCCAAATGGGCAAAATTAAATTCAAGAATTCGAGGGGGAAAAAATGAAAATACTGAAATTGTTCATAGTAAGTGCTGATTCTCTAAGGACATTAACTAACCCAGTACCCTATTTTTGTTTGATTCCAATCCAAATATACACTAATGTAAGTATTTAGGTTTACATAAAAATAATTTTACAGTTCTAGTTCCATTAGTTTTTCTCTGTTGCAGTTTTACCGAACATGTACGATAGAATTGAATTTTCTTCTTCGGTTTGTATTTTCTCTCCATATGAAAATAAAAGCCTACATAAAATCCTCAGATTTAGCTTAGAATAACCTACTTCTATAAGCTTATACTAGACTACTAGCCTATTTAACATATTATTAAAACTGAACACCAAGAATAACGTGTGCGAGTCCATCAGATCGATTAATTGTTTGGGCTAGCCTACATAGCCTATGTAGGCTAGCCCGCGCGAGTAACGATGTATCTAGTCTATTACTAGCGCCAGTGTCGGAGGGTTAGGCCTAATAGGCTAACAAGGGTCCTAAAAGAGAACTCCCTTAAATTTTCTTTCGCAAGCTAAAGAAAATAAGCGTGCAACAAATAAGTTATCAATGTATAAATTATCCCCAGAATCCTGTACTGGAAAGCATCACATCCTTGAGACATGAGTGGCAATTCACTGACAGACGCACTCTCGATTTGACATGAAATGAGCCTGGTTGGTTCTTAAGTTTAGGGGCTGCGTCAACGCGGTCATGTAGCCCCGTGTACTTTGGGTGTGTGTAGAATCTGTCTGATAACCGGTGTTAATTGTGATGACTGTATTAGTGTGTGTTATCTGTTCTTTAATTCAAGTAATGACTGCAGACTTTTGAATTTTTCAAATAGTTCATACTTTTGCCGCCAAACGCCACCGTCAACGACTACTAGTTCAGAACTTAGCTACCAGAAGCCACCGTAGTCGGCTCTTGGGAACGAACGAAGGAACCTCAGAGCGTTGTTTACATTCTTAACCTATCCAATTTAGCTTCAAACAAGTGTAATTAGTGGAAGGTTCTTTAACATGCCATAAATCTATGACATGGGACCGCCGGCTTTACTTCCCTCCGAAGGAAGGCATACTGAGGGATTTTTAACGCTCTTAAAAAATCTGACGACTTCGTCCGGATTTGAACCCGCGATCTTTGGCATAGAAGCTCAGCATGCTACCGACTACGCCACCGAAGCCGCGATGAAGTGAGCCTTCTATAGCATTGTTCCCACGCAGTGGTGGACAGGTTCTCGGGGGTTTACCTCCCGGGCGAAGCCGGTACCATTACTAATGAATAAATAAATTAATTAATTAATTAATTAATTAATGGATAAAATAGATACATAAATAAATAATGAATGAATGGATAATAATTAAATAATAAATGAATAATAAATAAATAAGTGTCAATAAATTAATCACTAAATAAATAAATCACCAAATAAATAAATCAGGTCTTTATAATTCATAGCAAACGAGAGATCGGGACGTCTTATGATCATAAAATATGTAGCAACTTGAAAAGGAAATCAAAATGGCTTCTCTATTAAAAGAATAATAACAATTATCATAATTATGCAAAAAAAAGCCTGACGAATATGAATAACTTATATTTTGAGGTTAATAACATTATACGGCAGCCATATTTCATACAGCAGTCTTATGATTGGCTCTTGGCGAGTTGAAGAGAAGGAGCTATGTTGTTATTTTTTGCTTTCTTTGTTACTCCCTCTCCCGTTGAGTTGCAAGGCCCCGCCCATCGCAGACTAGATGTCGCCACCCACTGACATTGTGTCAACCTTCCCCCACCCCACCCCACCCATTAGGCCTTTACTCTGGCCTCCCAATGTCCATGACCCCCCTCAGCGGCTATCTGCAGCAGGATCTCACAAAAATGACGATCTAGGAGGCAGTGGCTACACCGCGTCAAAGCGTTCCACAAGGAAAGAAATAAAAATTAAAAAGAACATGATAATAAGGTAATAATGGCTTGACTTACTAGGCTATAACCTTTATTATCAAGATTAAAAGACCAGCACTTAGGGCTATTTTTACCCCAGTCACTGTAGCACTTATTTGAGTTGTGGATATTTATCGCTAGTAATTTTGTTAACGTAATTTTTCATGAATTTTCTTAATAATTACCCTGTGGTGGGTTTGCGAGATAAAAATCGGTAGTCGACGTTGGTATAGGTAACCTACGACGCTGGGTATCCAAAACATCAAATTCAAGCCATGCCGATAGTAAAATGATACCACATACATTCGAAAAGAATTCCAGGTAGTAAGAAAAATAGGATGTTTAATGTGACTTTTTTTTAAATCAGTGCGACTTTGAATTTGAATGTGATTTTTTCAGGGTCGTATAAGCTATAAGGGGGGGGGGGCTGTGGGGTGTCCACCCCCCCCCCCCCCACCTCAGCGAAAACAGCCAATAAAAATTAAGAATATGTTGCTTTGGTAAAAGCATACAATAGCCTAATAATAATTGTAAATTTCCGGAGGTCCGAATTCGATTCCTGACTCTGCCAAGAAATTTTCATTCTGGTCTGAGGATTGGGACGGGGTATAGCCTACTCAGCCTTGTGAGGCAAAAGAGAAAATTCCACAGTACGGTACTTTTGAGAAATAAATAAGGCTATCAATTTGTAAGCCTAAAGGAAAATAGTCCTACTGTTTACCTTTCTGCTTAATAAATTGACACATATTTGTGTGTTGTGTTGTATTTTACAACTTTCTTGTATTGACACTAATAGGCTAGTAGACTATAGCCTATGAACTTAGAATTTTACAATGAACTCTAAGGCCTGTCTAAAATAATTACACAACTATTTTGGTTGATATTTCTGGGTATTTTGTGGTGACAATCCCCTGCGAATACTCACAATTTTCCAGGATATTCAGCCACCCCCAGAAAAAAAAAATTGTTGGTCCTATTCCCCCCCCCCCTACTGAATTATTGTAATAGCACTGTTTAGGATTTGATGGTTTGGATAGCCTAATGTTGTCTTGTAGGCTAGTTCACATTTAGGCTACTGTGTTCGGTAGCCAATGTGGCACCGTGTATGGAAATATGTGCTCGTGTCTTAGCTTTTGGACATCTTCCAGGCAAATGCCGGGATAGTGGGGCTTAGCTTATTTCAAGTTCTGGCATAGGCCTATCTATGCCCCTCCCCTAATAGGCTATTGTAGTTGCTGTTATTTCTGGTCTGAGGACAGGAACGAGGCACACTTAGCCATCTTGGAAGGGGTTTTCCGTAGTTTCCCCACTTGTGCTGCAGGCGAATGCCGAGATGGTTCCATGGTCGCCTCCTTCTCGTCTGAATTACAAATAGGCTAACTTACACAAACTAATATAGCCATCACAATAACACAGGTTAAAAAACACCATTACACAAGTAGGCTACACGAGACTGATGACCAAGACGTCCCAAACCCATAGAGGCTAATGAATTAACAACATAACTTTGGGACAATGGTATAGAAACCCGACAACCTTGAACATAGCCTACAGCGGTGTGCACGTTGCACTAGCCAAGAATGCTGTGCCCCAAGTTTCAGGATCGAATCCTTTCTAAAATCCCTGATGGAGCCGGGAATCGAACCCGTAGTCTCCGGGCGAGAGACAGGCGTGCTACCCCAACACCACAGGTCCGGCCAATTGTCTAAGAGAGACTGGCTGCGTGCCTCAGCGGTAACGGTCTCGCCTGCTGATCTCAAGATAGCGGGATCGAATCCCGGCGCAGTCAGTTGGCATTGGAGGGTGCCCAAATGCGAGAGAGCCGTGTAAGTAGATTCACTGGCACGTTAATGATCCCCTTCGGGACAAAATTCCGGCAGCCCGACGACTCTAAAAGCCTCAGTAGTTAACATGGACGTAAAACCAAGAGGCATTATACCATTATAGATTTTTTTTAATCCACAAGAGTGGGTTTATCAATATGACGCAAGGGTGTGGGAAAATATAAGGAAATTAGCTTTAGGAATTATCTACGAAGAAAATAATTACACCGTATCGTTACAAAGCGATTGGTTCTCAGCTTAATCTGACACTATCATTAGTTTACACTAGAACGGCGGAAGGCGTCTAAATGACCCCCACCTTAAATTTTTCTTTAGTAATGTGCACATTGTTATATCGAATCTCTTAAAATAGGCTATCTTGACTTTTCATAGTTTTGCATCGTGTTTACGGTGATGTATCGCTCTCAGTAAAATATTTACATTTTCACAGATCTTCTAACTTACATGACATAGGCTACCCTGGACAGCGGAAGGGGTCATTTTGACACCTGTACAATTCCGTATTACAACGCAGCAGTTTGCATTTTCAGCCAACAATATGTACCCAGCCTGGATTATTAGTATTGGTTGTTGATCTCTTACTGTGAGTGTTCGAGTTAGCGGGATTATTTTATTCACTCCATCATTTTAAAAGTATTCTTGCAGACATGTGTCACGATCGTCTTTCTACTGATGAGGTGTCTCTATTCCGGTGTTGAATATGAAAGTGAAGTATTCGATTCAGACGATGATATTTTGCTTCAGACAAGCGAGACTAGTGAGGGCGAAGATCATAATTAGACAGAGGATGAATTATCAACAGGATAAGTATAAAGTGCTAAACTGCCTCCGAACTCACTTCTAATGTCTCAAACTCAGTTAGGTGTTTCATCAGTTACATCGTGTGTCTGATTTCTGAAAATGGATAATTGTTACAATGTGGACTACTTACTAAACGAAATATGTTTAATTGGTTAAAAACTCCTTAGAGAAATAGACACGATGCAGTTGTTAGTGATTATTCGTGTATCCATCAATAATACAAAAGGTTCATAAGTTACTGTAATGTCAGGTCTTTCTTTGTGTGTAAAATAAATTTATGGAAACACAGTAGAAGAAAATAAATGTCTTATTGAGTTCGAATTTGAATGTTTCCTAGCATTTCTTGTGAGGGATCAAGATTACCCCTATAACCGCTGTTCTAGGAATGTTCGATTCTCAGCAGTTTTAGTGTTGGTTGGTTGGTTCCCCAGTTTAGGGGCTGCGACAACGCGGTCATGTAGCCCCGTGTACTTTTTGTGTGTGTAGAATCTGTCTGATAACCGGTGTTAAATGGCTGTAAATGGTGTGTTATCTGTTTTTAATTCAAGTAAGGACTGCCGACATTCAATTTTCAAGACTTCGGCTGGGCTTGAGCCCGCGATCTTAGGCATAGAAGCTCAGCATGTTACCAACTACGCCACCGAAGCCACCAGTTTTAGTGGTAAAATGGAATAATCGAATGTTTTGAAGATTTTTAGTATTCCGGAGCCACTTTAGACCACTGCCCCCATTTCCCCCCTATCCTAGCCTCAATCAAGTAGTCTACAGCCATCCCAAGTAGCCTACACAGGGCTACATGACCAACCCACAGCTGCTTGCCTTGCCTATGGTTCATTGTCTGCGACCAGTTTCTCGGAAGCAATTTTTAAAGAGAATTCAGTTTTTATTTGACGTTTTTCTTTTCTTACAAAGCAGTGGCTCATTACACAACCAGCTATTCCACTGCGTCTCGTATTACAGTACACTCCAGTTCAACGTCGATTTCTATAACCTCGATTACTCGAATTCTCGATCTGGTAGGCCTAATAATTATAATAGTCTAATAAAGAGACGAAAAACAAACAATCAGAAATTCAAAACAGGAAATAAAAAAGTTCTTTGAGTAAATAAACGCTTGAGAATTTAAATTGGCAATGGCTATCTTAGCATAGACTATACTGGGTGTACCTGATAACTATGGACCGGATTCTATGGTTTTTACCTAATTTGTTCCTCACTTTTAAATACAAAAATACTTTCCCGAATCACACCCAAAAGAGCCATATTCATGAATTCTGTAGTAGCATAGGCCTACCTAAAAACCTAAAGGATATGCAAGTATCTACCTAAAATTACCTAATTGCAGATTTGTTCCATTTATTGTAGTAGTGGCGGCTTCGGTGGCGTGGTCGGTAGCATGCTGAGCTTCTATGCTCAAGATCGCGGGTTCAAACCCGGCCGAAGCAGTCGGATTTTTTAAGACCGTTAAAAATCCCTCAGTATGCCTTCCTTCGGAGGGGAAGTAAACCCGGCGGTCCCATGTCATAGATTTATGGCATGTTAAAGAACCTTCCACTAATTACACCTGTGTGAACCTAAATTGGATAGGTTAAGAATGTAAACAACGCTCTTTGGTGTCTACGTTCGTTGCCAAGAGCCGACTGCGGTGGCGTCTAGTAGCTAAGTTCAGAACTTGGCCTAGTAGTCGCTGACGGTGGCGTTAGGCGGCAAAAGTAGGAACTATTTGAAAAATTCTAAGTTGCAGTCTGTACTTAAATTAAAAAATAGATACACACACTAATACAGCCATCACAATTAGCCTAACACCGGTTATCAGACAGATTCTACACACACCCAAGTACACGGGGCTACATGACCGCGTTGTCGCAGCCCCTAAACTGAGGAACCAAACAACCATTATTGTAGTAGGTTATGTTTGAATTTTTACTCGATAATGTTTAAAAGTAAACCTGAAGACAGTGTTGTTCCTAGCTCTAGTTTCTTGAGAAAAATCCTATCTGCCACAAAATTCAAATAATATTTTCAGCACTTTTCAGCTTGTATGCTATTGTTTGACTACTGTATTTACTGTCAGGGGGAAGCCTCCGTGGCTTAGGCGACAGCACGCCGGCCTCTCACCGCTGGGTCCGTGGTTCAAATCCCGGTCACTCCATGTGACATATGTGCTGGACAAAGCGGAGGCAGACAGGTTTTTCTCCGGGTACTCCGGTTTTCCCTGTCAAAATTTCATTCCAGCAACACTCTCCACATCATTTCATTTCACCTGTCATTCATTTAATCACTGCCCCAGAGGAGTGCGTCAGGCCTCGGCAGCCGACACAGTCCATATCCTCGCCGCTAGATGGGAGCTTCATTCATTCCATTCCTGACCCGGTCGGAGACTGGAAGCAGGCTGTGGATTTTTTCATTTACTGGGGGGCTGCGTGGCGCAGTCGGTGTAGAGGCGCCGAGCCTCTAACTGGAAGGGAGTGGGTTCGATCCCCACCCAGGTAGTGGATTTTAGAACCAAAACTACCACTTTCGGAAACGCAAATAGCCCTGGGGTTCACTCAGCCTACACCAGAAATGAGTACGGCCGGGCGTGGAGCTGACAACTCCGTCTCATCTAGTGCTAGCCTCTACCTTCCACTACTCCCAGGGCCTCCATGGCCTGTATGGAGTTGGCTTTGCTTTTATTTACTGCCAGGAAAGTGCGGATAAGTCTCTTTATTTCCAAGTTCCCGATATTCTCAATAAACAAAGTTAATTAAACGGGCTAGAGTGTGGAAATCACCTCAGACATCCTTGGTTTATTGAAGTTGAATAATTAACATATTTGAGGAGAGCAAATATTATCTAAAAGTGTGAAGTTCTCTGTGATAATTTGTTAAAAGACGTAAAATATTTACACTCTCGTTGCAATCAGATTGTCTACTAAATTAGGCATTAATTTTGAGCTTTGCGGAATTTATGTCAACTTTAAACTTAAAACCCTATTTAAAAACTATTCTACCAATTAAAGACCTTAAACAAACTTTTTATGTTTTTGAAAACCTAAAATAACAATTTTAAAACCTAAAAAAATCTGGTCCTTACTGATAAGTAGACTAGCTTAAGGTTCGAAAGTTAAGGAAATGTCATATTTTTTCCTGAGCTTATTTTGCCCGAAAATGAAAAATAACTGCGAATGATGGGCCCCTGACCCCGCTTAAAGGCATTTTGCCTATAAATGCATATTTTGGCAATTTTTTAATAATTTTTATTATAGACTATTTTGCTCATTTAAGTGATCTAACGTCATATTTGCTTATATTTTGAGCATTTTTGTTTACATTTTTACAAGGTACATGTTATCGGGATTCGCAAAAAGTGTAGTGGATACATTTTTCTCTGTATTCCCGGAACAAGCAGATAACAGATTTAGAAGACCTGATTCCGAGGAAAAGCTTCTGTACGGATGTCTCATCGAGTAAGTTGCCACCCCAGGAGACAAATTTAGCTCAGAGCAATTAGTAAAGAAAGAAACTACGAATTATATCGCACTTAGTTCGATCTTGATGTGTCCGGTAGGTAGGCTATTGTAGCTCTGTCAGTTTGCGTGATTATTGTATCTGCAGAATTATTGCGTTTTATGTTAGTACTACTACAATACTTTCTACACATCCCTAAAATGCATAAGTTATATTTTCTCGTTTTTAGGTCATATTCAGCTAATTTTTAGGGAATATTTTCTTGCATATTTTGTACTTGTTTCGGTCTTAAACATCCGAACCCTGGTAATGAAGCGTGCAAATGGAAAGCACAGAGCGCCAGGGAATGTTCTCCGCAGCGGCTACATGCTCCTGCGAGAGGTAGCATCAGCAGTTATCGCTTCTATCAAAACAAACAGTAAACTTTGTTCTCACCACAGCCATTCATAACAGATGCTAGAAGTGTTGTCCTCGTGTTCGAAGACAGACTTCAACTCGTCTACACATATTGTCGAAGACTTTCACTGAAGTTTCTTGCGTAATGGACTGCACGTAATTAGCCTAATGATATTCACTTTTAGTTCAATCGTTTTTGGATTTGCTTGTGAGCCGGTCACACGAAATGTACTTATCAAATCCCGAACGGTATCTCGGTTTGTACACTTTGAATTAGGAAACCGCGCCTGAAATTTTAATTTTACATTCTCTGTAAACCGATCGCCTTCGCAAAAAGCGTAGCCTATTCTACCAAAAAAGCTCTCTCTTCAGTAGTAAACCGTTGCACTCTTCCAATAATCTAACAATACACACTGACGATTTCGACAGCCCACAGCCCACACATGTGGCTTCATCAAGGACACCGTGCTGCCAACTAAACTGCTGACGCTACCTCTTGCAGCAGCATATAGCCGCTGCGGAGAACATTTCCTGGCGCACTGTAGCTAGTGATGTAAACGCACATTTGTTCAAGGAATCTGTCAATGCTGCTGTAAGGAACACACTCACACAATACTCACCAAGTTTGGATAAATGAGAGTGAGGTTCCTAACATCTTGCGGATAGATCAGACCCATGTCTCCTCCAATCAGCTGCATGTACTGCAAACAAAAATAGCCTTTGTTTGTTTGTTTGTTTGTTCGTTTGTTTGCTGTTTTAAGGGCTGCAACATTGACATTACAGCTGGTAATAAACGATGTTCACTTAATCGATTAACAATTAAATAATTAATTAATAATCGATTAATCGAATAATTTGAAATTAATCGAAAACGATTAATCGACTGACCATTAAAATCGATTAATCTACAAAACCAATAATAGATTAATCGGCTAACCAAAAAGTCGATTTGTTAATTAGTAGACACGAGATACACTACACTACTGTCGACCAAAGTATTATGTGCACTCAAGTTTGAAGGTTGTTTGTGAAGTAACCAATAGACCTACATAAAATCCAATAGCATCATCATTTTCGTCGTTCTAGTTTACGTTAGTTCATGTAGGTTTGGAGTTTTTAATTTATATTTTAATATTTTTTATCGCAGTTGGAACACAAAAAGTGCCCGTAATTAAGCGTGTTTCAACCATGCGTCACATTTAAGAATTATTATCTCACAAACCCGTCATCAGATCGAATCCAAATTTTAACATAATATACATTGGAATGTTGTATAACTGGTTTATTAATTTCAAAATTTTGTGTGTCCAACAAACAAAGTTGTTATCATTTTTGTAAGGTAACTTTTTCTCGGTTCGGGGTGGTTGGAAAATGTAGTTCTTGGTTGCGTTGTAATCCTTATACATCAAAAAGTTATGCTGTATGATTGTGAAATACGTAAATTAATTCACTTATTTTATATCGGTTTGTATTTATACGGGGAATTAAGACATGGCTCACCAGTTAGCCGCTCAGGTGAAAGCTGTACAACGTTGCCAAGATGGGCTCCATCACGAGTCATGGCGCGTCTCGCTCGGAAGTGATGGGCTCCATATCAGCAACGCTGTACAGCGTTTCCCGGAGCGGCTAGCTGGTGAACCATGTCTTAATTCCCCGAACAAATACAAACCGATATAAAATAAGTGAATTAATTTACGTATTTCACAGTCATACAGCATAACTTTTTGATGTATAAGGATTACAACGCAACCAAGAACTACATTTTCCAACGACCCCGAGCCGAGAAAAAGTTACCTTACAAAAATGATAACAACTTTTGTTCTTGAACACAAAATTTTGAAATTAATAACCACTTGTACAACATTCCAATGTATATTGTGTTAAAATTTGGATTCGATCTGATGACGGGTTTGTGAGATAATTCTTAAATGTGACGCATGGTTGAAGCACGCTTAAAAACGGGCACATTTTGTGTTTCAACTGCGATAAAAAATATTAAAATATAAATTAAAAATTCCAAACCTACATGACCTAGCGTAAACTAGAACGACGAAAATGATGATGTTATTGGATTTTACGTAGGTCTATTGGTTACTTCACAAACAACCTTCAAACTCGAGTGCACATGATACTTTGGTCGACAGTAGTGGTCGTAATTCTGGTAACTTTGTAGGAAATATATAAATTTTCATTTAAACACACAAATCACTTTCGCCCAGTCATCATTAATCCAAGATTTATGATTTTTATCCCGGTTCACGTTGCCTTTTTTGTTTGTTTGTATGTTTCAGATTTGGCTTTTATCTGGATGATCTTGCTGTTAGGCCATTTTCGAACAATTTTCTTCTAACACTAACTTATTGCAGAAACATGAACTACCTGGATGAAGCTTAACATAGAACGACAAATGTAAATACTGCACTGCTGATAATTCCGCCAGGAGTCAACAATGTACTAAATATAGCCTATTCAAGAGCACTAACATAATCAACAATGATTGCATGTCAGTGGATAGTAAGATGCACCAAAACGCATTTCCTCTTTTCCTATTGTAATTATTTGTTAATACCAAGGACTAAAGGTCAAATTATCTTTATATCGATCACATTTAGATTTACAGTTACTACATTATTTAAATGACTCATGGTGGTTCCGTATTGATATGCTAGAATAGTTATTAACAAGAAATGTACCCATCCACCTGAATCAATACTATAAATAAAAAAATAATTATTTAAACTTGTTTTCAGTTTCAGTACATGTTTCGAGGATTAATTACATTTTATCCCCTTCATCAGGTATTGAAAAAAAAAAGCGTAGCACAGTAATAAGATACGTATTTAAACCTAATATGGTGCAACATAAAATTTAGTGTATAAGAACAGAATAAAATGAAATGAAATAGATAGTGACGGTGATCAGCTGCTCATTCACGGATTGGTGAAGTATTGGTGTTACATATCTACCATTTCAAGCTTTAATACGGAACTACTATTAGTCATGAGCAGCTGATCACCGTCACCATCTATTTCATTTCATTGTGAGGTTTGAAGCCATTAGATGTTATAGCCTAAGTGTAATGGATCTGATGATGATCGCTTGACGATCGAAACTGGTCATCCTAGTGTATTTATTAATCTCATGTAATTTATTTCAGGATTAGGGAATAACCCAGCTCTATTTGGGTATATTCGTGTTGACCGACTGAAAAGCACCAAACTTTTGTTCTATTTCATTTCATTTTATTCTGTTCTTATAACCTAAATTTTATGGTGCACCATATTAGGTTTAAATACGTATCTTATTACTGTGCTACGCTTTGTTTTGTTTTTTCAATAGCTGATGAAGGGGATAAAATGTAATTAGCCTAATCCTCGAAACATGTACTGAAACTGAAAACAAGTTAAATAATAATTTTTTTCTTTATAGTAGCCTATTGATTCAGGCGGATGTTCATTTCTTGTTAATAACTACTTTATCACAGTTACTAGGACCGACAGTAGTGGCTACGCTGGCTAAAGTGCAGCATTAGGTCATGGGGCCAAGCTCTCTGCTGACTCGGTAGACGCGTGGGTTCGAGCCCCACCGTCGGCCGTCCTTGAAATGGTTTTCCGTTGTTTCCCATTTTCAACACCAGGCAAATGCTGGGACGGTACCTTCTGACAGGCCACGGACGCTTCCTTCCACATCCTTGCTTAGTTTCATTCATTCATCTTCATCCATTCCATCTCTCATCCCGACGCGCAGGTCGCCCATGGGCGTCGACTAGAAAGAGCTGCACTTGGCCTCTCAGGAGGTCACACGGCAAAAAAAAAAACAGTTACTAGGAATAACGTTTTACATTTTTTCGCCTGCTATGAAACACAGTGTAAATGCAAATCGTATCTAGAATTATGGTCAGCAGTGAATTATGGTGTTTGAAGACATTTTTCAGTGTTGCCTTAGTAATCAAAAATTGATGTATTTCAGTCGGTCAACACGATTGTACCCTAATCCTGAAGAAAGAATTAGCCTATATGAGATTAATAAATACACTTGGATGACCAGTTTCGATAATCCCAGGAGCTTTATCAGCATTCGGAGAAAATCTCGGACACATTCAGGGAAAGTTGTTTGAAATTTTATGGGCATTTTCTCAGAATGAGTGATCACAGGCTGACTGAAAGGATTCTAAATCTCACTCTCTCAACGAAAACTAAGAACAACCGACTGCCTGAAGTTGAAATAGAAATGGACATCTCAAGTGATATGGTGCTGGATAGATGTAAATTCAAGGAACTAGTTGACAATCATCACATTTTCAGACCACCCAAACTTGGGCGGAGGAGCGCAGAAAGAACCGTAGCGAGAAGATGAAGAGATTTTGGGAGAACAATCGCGCTCCTTAGATGGGCATAATAACACTGACTACAAACATCGACACGATCAAGTTGTCATCATTATCCACCAGAAACTGGCCTTGAAGTACAAACTTCTTCAAAACCCCTTATCCTATTGGAAATACACACCATCCTCAATACTCGAAAATGCCACACACAAGCTCTACTGGGACAGAGGAGTTGTGACAGATGTTGCAGTCAGTAACAACCGGCCAGATATCATTGTCATCAATAAAGAACACAGAGAGGCATTACTGATAGATATCGCATGTCCCAACACTCAAAACATCCAAACAACAGCTCTACTAAAATATCTAAGTACACAGAGCTGGCAATTGAGATAAAGCAGATGTGGAAACTTGAGTCGGTGACTACCATCCCAATAATTGTATCGTGCACTGGTGTTATACCCAAAACTCTCCACAGTAGTCTATCAATATTGAATCTGCATCCGCAGATATACAGGGTCTTTCATATAAAATAAGAGCGCCAAGCGGCGGCTTTGTTACCCGTGGCTGCGGTCACCTTGGCCGAGCTTTTGGCGCGCCAAGGCCCCCTGCTTTAAGCGTGTGTACAATCCTATATGATGCAGCGGCCTTGCTAGCGTGTGTACAATGCTGAAATCTTACTTTAGTTAGTTAGTTATTGTTGATGAAACCGAAACCCCTACTTGTGCTAATTTTGGGAGTGATTTATTCGGAGACCGTTCAAGATTCTCGCCAATGTCATCTAGCTCATCCTCTGTTAAAACTGTTCGTGTGCGGACATGTTTTTTATTGAGCACCGAACCAGTAGTGTCAAACTTATTTGCAATTGCGTGAATCTGTGCTAGTGAAGGTGCCACTTCATCAGTAAATTGCTGAACAAATGCATCACGTACCCGCCGAGCCGACTCGTACTTAAAATAAGTTTTACATAATAAAATACGATGTTGCAATGATAACTGTCTCACCATGTTAGCACTTGAGGTTTAGACTGGCGACTGAGCACCCGCACGCTTATTGCAAGGTCAAGTTTGGTAATGTCAATCTGTTATTTTTATACAGTCCATCGGAACTTGAAAAAAAAAAACAGCCATCGTATGTACTAAGCGCGCGCTTTCAATACTATAGGGGTTTTGGTTTCATCAACAATAACTAACCACGGCCGACTGAATACGAGCTGCGCTCTATACCGGCCTTGACATTCCCAGTCAGAAACCATGCATAACATGTAATTGGAAAGTTTCTACTCGTTGCCGGTAGAGCGCACTCCCATCCCATTATAGACGCGATAAGGAATCAGCTGTACAGTACGTATATTAAATGTGTAATCTCAAGAACCACTGGATGGATTTTGATGCTGCTTACATCATTCTGTAAAGATGATCTCGAGGAAGATTTGTGTAGAAAATAATTTATTTATGACCAAAGGGAGCCAAGCAGTAACGATTTCAGTGAAAAGGTCGAAAAAATAGCCTGGCGTCCGTGCGCTTTTTAAGCTTACGCTGGGCGAACCGTTAAAAATATCATTATATTATGAGTGTAAGAATTGTTCAGCGTGAGAAATTCTACAAAAAAGTCCGCGAGAGCATATCTCTATCTTCGATACATCGCCCACTATAAGTGTTTTTAGTTTGGACGGGAGGGGCATTTGGCTTGCACCTCGCCATTCTTAAATTACGTCTGACAGGAATTCCTTGCACATTCATAACTGTTCCCGGGCGAAGCCGGGGTGGGTTGCTAGTGACACTATATAATTATTATCATTATAATTTCCGCATTATCAAAATTAAAATTATATCACAAAATAAAATAACGTGCTAATAAATCTAAGAGAAATTAGACATACCTTTCACCTTCTTCGGGTACAAGGACACTACTCCAGCACCGTCTCATTAAAAGGAAAGAGAGGATCAAAATTACAGCCGGGAACAAGTAGCAGCTAATCGTGTGTTGTGTTTTGTGCTAAGAGATCTTTCGACAAATTATCAGATACCGTGTGCCTTCTTTTTCACGAAGCAGCTGTCAGGACGGGACTTACATAAACTCCTGCTGGACGTTATTCTCGAGGTTGAACAATGCGGTTTCATAATTATAATAACTGTCTCTGATAATCACAAAACTAACACTACAATGATGAGGCATTTAGGGGGAGGGAATTTGCAACCAATGGTCAATCACCCATACGACGAGTCTAGGAATGTATTCCCTAGTTTTGAGCATTGTCACATTCTAAAAAAAACACATTAGAACGCAGTTTCTGTAACGAGAGATGACTGATGGTACTGGAATAATTTCAGGGAAATACGGATACTACACACAATGCAAAAGGGTGAGATCGTCAAACCAGTCAGACACCTCACTAAAAAACACATCGAACCCACTAAATTTGAAAAAATGAATGTTCGGCGTGCCAAGGAAGTGTTCTCGTCAGAAGTTATTGGTGCCATTAGTACACTGAAAGAAAATATAGGCATGCACCCGGAAGCGTACACATTCATGGACGCAGAAGCAACCATTATTTTTTGAAAAACGTTAATAAATGGTTCGCTATGCATGACGTAAGCATCACATATCATATTCAGTCCAGAAATGCAGATAAAGGGCATTTTTTCTCATTAAATGTCAGTCGCCTAAACTGGCTAGAGGAATATTTTCTTTCTTACCTTGAAACTTTGAAAGCTGCTAGTAACGCTGCTAGAAAGGACTTCCAGAGTTCTGAGACTTACGAAGCTACCTATACAATTAATCACGGATTCAGCTGTCCAGTGCATAAGGTATCTTCTAAAAATGGGTAGAGGAAAGTCGCCAAATATGGGGAGGTTTTTTTATAGGGCTCACATTAGACATAAGAAGGAACGGAATAATTTTGGTTTTCTCACCAATGTAAACCTCAGGCGATATACTATGTATATTACAAATATGGGCACGTTTGATGTTGATATTATTGTTAACTTTAAAAGTGCACTTTCCCCGTATTAGGCAACCGGGTTACGTAATATGGGGAGGTGAGAAACCTCACGGTTTTTATTTATAATAGGTACACCCTACCCTACTAATTAAAGCATTAATTCTGACATTTTTTTTCGTGTGGCCTACTGAGAGGCCGAGTGCAGGTCTTTCTAGTCGACGCCCGTGGGCGACTTGCGCGTCAGGATAAAAGATGGAATGGATGAAGATGAATGAAACTGGACAAGGATGTGGGAGGAAGCGACCGTGGCCTGTTAGAAGGTACCGTCCCAGAATTTGCCTGGTGTTGAAAAATGGGAAACCACGGAAAATCATTTCAAGGACGGCCGACGGTGGGGCTCGAACACACGCGTCTACCGAGTCAGCAGAGAGCTTGGCCCCATGGCCTAACGATGCGCTTTAGCCAGCGTAGCCCCTACTGTCGGTAATTCTGACAATGTAATGAAATCATGAACACAAATAGTACAAAAATACAAAAATGAATATTTTAAGTAAATAACAGTCCTAGTTTCCTGTTGCTGAACTTCCAAACCGTTCAGCAGAAAAATGCATAAACTTTAATGAAAACCGAGTGATTCTGATCGAATTCAACTGTAACGAGGTGCAAGGTATGTCTAATTTCTCTTAGATTTATTAGCACGCTATTTTATTTTGTGATATAATTTGCATTTTGATATTGTGGGAATTATAATGATAATATAATAGTGTCACTAGCAACCCGCCCCGGCTTCGCCCAGGAACAGTTATGAATGTGCAAGGAATTCCTGTCAGACGTAATTTAAGAATGGCGAGGTGCAAGCCAAATCCCCCTCCCGTCCAAACTAAAAACACTTATAGTGGGCGATGTATCGAAGATAGAGATATGCTCACGCGGACTTTTTTGTACAATTTTTCATGCTGAACAATTCTTACACTCATAGTATACTGATATTTTTAACGGTTCGTCCAGCGTAAGCTTAAAAAGCGCACGGACGTCAAGTTCTTTCTTCGACCTATTCACTGAAATCTAAAATCGTTACTGCTTGGCTCCCTTTGATCATAAATAAATTATTTTCTACAGAAATCTTCCTCGATAATACCTGTACAGAATGGTGAAAGCCGCATCAAAATCCATCCAGTGGTTCTCGAGATTACCCGTGATATCCAAGAATCGGGGACTTTGTTTTACACTAAGTAGAGATAAGTCTTAGTCGTGCAATGCTTGGTGAACAGCGCTGTGTGAGCAGTTGAGTAACTAACAAGATTTCATGAAAAAGGTCTCATTGTCTAGGCCGGTATGAGCGCATTCAGTCGGCCGTGAACTAACTAACTAAAGTAAGATTTCAGCATTGTACACACGCTAGCAAGGCCGCTGCATCATATAGGATTGTACACACGCTTAAAGCAGGGGGCCTTGGCGCTCCAAAAGCTCGGCCAAGGTGACCGCAGCTATGGTTAACAAAGGCGCCGCTTGGCGCTCTTATTTTATATGAAAGACCCTGTATATTGAACTACAGAAGGCAGTTCTGTTAAACACCGGCCATATTGTCAGGAAGTTCCTTGGTGACAATACCCTCGCCGAACACTCAGCAAGGCTCGAAGATGATTCAGAAGGAAATTTAGCTCATTCTATAAATGAGGGAGACTTGTGAAGAGTCCGGACACGAAATTAATGTAATGTGAGGTTCGTATAATTTACATACATTGTATTTCAGTACAGATGGTTCGTTGCTAAGGCCGAACCAGGCTGTAATAAAAAATGTAACCGGTATCTGCCGTGTTAATGATGCCAAAAAATAAACAATAATAATAATGATAATAATATAGACTAATAATAAGCCTTTCAAACAACAGACAAGAAGCAATCCAATCCATAGAAAAATTGCATGCAATAGCCGCAAGAACCGGACTCCTATTATTATTTGAAAAGGCGCAGTTTATGCACTAAGTCAAGATTTGACAATCATCCACTAATCACCAAATATGGAGCAATTTCCCAAGTAGACAAATTCAAATATCTAGACGAAATTATTCAGCCAGCAGGGTTAAATCAGGAAGCTAACAAAGAAAGAACTGCTGAATTGCAAAGGGCTCACAAAATCACATAGAATAGATACAACAAAAGATGCATATCAAAGAATGCAAAATTACGACACTACAGCACAGTCATCAAACCAGAGGCACTGTGTGCATCCGAAACACTGATAATTGGGGGCAGCTCACAAATGAAAAGCATCGAGAAGCAAGAGAGGAACATTCTCAGAAAAAGAAACCACATGAAACTTTTCAATTCGCAGAAAAAATCACAGATGCTATCAGAAAACGACGATTAAAATTTTACGAACACCTTCACAGGATGGATAACGACAGGCTGACAAAGAGAATTCTAAATCTAGCGCTAACCCTAAAAGTCCACAACAATTATAAATAAAATAAAAATACACGAAGATCTACAGGAAATGGGTATTGCTAGGAAAACCAGATAGAGTAAAATGTATAAGCCTAGTAAACAAACATAAATTTGCAGAGAATCCTAAAAGGATAAATACAGGCTGGACAGAAGCACGCAGAAAGGAACACAGTGAACGAATGAAGAAATATTGGGAAGAAAAGGAGAAGGAACATTGTGCAAAATAACTTCAAGCGCGCTCCGTAGTTGGGCATAGCGATTTGTTTTAAATGTCAGACTAGGTTGTAAGAACAAGAACCTGACAATCGACTGTTTAGCTTTCGCAGATGATGTTGCAATTTTCTCTAATTCTCTTGACACGGCCACACAACAAATCAATCAATTACAGGTGCAAGCAGCAAAGGCGGGTCTTCAGATTTCGTTTGAGAAAACGCAGTTTATAACGAACATCAAGTCAGAACCCAGATAACTTATGGTGAAAGGAGGACAAATAACACAGGTAGAGAAATTCAAATAGGCTACCTGGGTGAATGGAAGGAGCCAAACATTCGTGAAAAGGAAGCTTTCGTGTCACGTATTAACAAAATGGAAATGTCTTACCATTTAACCAAAGACATTTACAAAACACGATCAATGCCCTTCAAGGCCAAACTGAGGCACTACGTTACCGTTATTCGCACGGAGGCGTTATATGCATCAGCATGCCTGGCGAAGAATAAGAAAGGCCTGGCAGAACAACTCGAAGCCAAAGAGAGGAAGATTCTGAGAAAGATGTGGGCCCGGTCAAGGAATGAGGAGAGTATAGACGACACAACGATGCACTTGATCTACATGTGGAGAAAATAACGGACACCATTCGCAGAAGAAGATACTCCTTTTCTGGGCATTTAACACGAATGAGCTCCGGTAGATTGTCCATTCTAATCTGTGCCTACTTTGTGGAGAAGAAAACCAAAGGGATCTGGTTTACAGAGGTGGAAAAAGACCTACAAGAACTGGGGATATCACACGAGGACATCTTTGAACGTGACTCTTTGAAGATGAAACTTGGGGAGATACAGAGTTTTCAGCCAAAACCCATATTGAAAACCGGCAAGAAGTGGACCGAAGAACGAAAAGAGGCTCACCGAAGAAGAATGTGTGAACACTGAGCCAATGTGGAAGGACGAGAGAAAAGGCAGTTGAAATAACGTGGTCCATAGAAGACCGAAATGATTATAAAAAGAATATGTCGCCTTATATGCTGCAGAGGGCCTTACGATGCACATAAAGGGTCTTATAGAGAAACTTGAAACCAAGGAAAGGAAGATCTTACGGAAAATCTTGGGCACAGCCAAGGCAAACAGTGATTACAGACGGAGACACAACCCTGAACTCTACACACACGTTTCAAAATCACTGACGTGATGAGAAAGAGGAGGGTTGTGTTCTACGGTCATTAAACAAGACTGAGCCCAATGCGATTGTCAAACAAAATCTTTACTTACTTTCTGGGTAAGAAAACCAAGGGAGCGTGGTTCACAGAGGCAGACAAGGATTTAAAATAAGTTAGAATTACATACAACGATATTCAGATGCGTACGCCCCTGAAGATGAAACTAAAAGAACACCAGCGTTTCCAGGAAGAGCCTATACTAACAACAGGCAAGACGTGGGTGAAGCCAGGAAACAGCACACTTGAGGCGTTACTGGGCGAATGTTAAAGCTCAAGTAAGAGAGCGTGGTCCATAGCTGGCCGAAACGTCAAGAGGAAGAATGTCGCCTAACTGCTGTCACTGCTGATGCTCTTTATAGGGAGCTTAAATCACTTGATTTGCATGCTGAGCTTCTATGCCCAAGATAGCGGGTTCAAACCCTTCGGATTTTTAAGAGTGTTAAAAATCCCTCAGTATGCCTTCCTTCGGAGGGGAAGTAAAGCCGGCGGTCCCATGCCATAGATTTATGGCATGTTAAAGAACCTTCCAGTAATTACACCTGTGTGAAGCTAAATTGTATAGGTTAGGAATGTAAACAACGCTCTTAGGTTTCTACATTCGTTGCCAAGAGCCGACTGCGGTGGCGTCTAGTAGCTAAGTTCTGAACTAGTAATTGTTGATGGTGGCGTTTGGCGGCAAAAGTAGGAACTATTTGAAAAATTCAAAAGTCATGAATTAAAAAACAGATAACACACACTAATACAGTCATCACAATTAACACCGGTTATCAGACAGATTCTACACACACCCAAAACGGGGCTACATGACCGCGTTGTCGCAGCCCCTAAACTGAGGAACCAACCAACAATGTGAGCGAGCCGTGGCACAAGATTTACTGGCACGTTAAAGATCCCCTTCGGGGGCATACGGTAATTCCGGCTCTTCGGCGTCACTAAGAGCCCCAGCAGTGAAAAGAGACGTAAATCCAATAGCATTAACGATATTATTAGGCCTATTATTATTATTATTATTATTACAATATTATTTTCATTCTTGTTTCCTTACGGGAAGCGTGGTGGCGCAGCGGTCAAGCCGTTAGCCTTTCACCACGGCAGACCGGGTTCGATTCCCGGTCAATGCATGTGAGATTTTCAATGTGTAATGCCATGTCCTGTGGTTCAGATTCCACGTTAAAAGGAGGTCCCGTGGCCCATGATCGCGAGATTGGGTGGTTGGTTCCTCAGTTTAAGGGCTGCAACAACGCGGTCATGTAGCCCCGTGCACTTTGGGTGTGTGTAGAATCTGTCTGATAACCGGTGTTAATTGTGATGGCTGTATTAGTGTGTGTATCTGTTTTTTAATTCAAGTAAGGACTGCAACTTTGAATTTTTCAAATAGTTCCTACTTTTGCCGCCAAACGCCACCGTCAACGACTACTAGGCCTAGTTCAGAAATTAGCTACTAGACGCCACCGCAGTCGGCTCTTGGCAACGAACGTAGGAACCTAAGAGCGTTATTTACATTCGTAACCTATACAATTTAGCTTCACACAGGTGTAATTAGTGGAAGGATCGCGAGATTAACAGTCACGTTAAACTCCAAGCTTCCTTTCTGTTTCTTTACGGCCAACTAAGGACCACGTCAATTAAACTGTTCCCTTTTAGCTTTAAAATTAGCCCAGTATTCATTCATTCGTAGACGGGGTTGTTCTTTTCTCTCGTTTGTCCACACCTTTCAAGTTTTCATTGTCGGCTTTGGTTGGAAACTCTGATGTTCGAAGAGTTTTCTCTTAATCTGGCCACGCTCCTGAATACCTTCACTTGAGATCCCAATCTCGTGTAGATCGTTTTGAATCTCACTGAAGCAGGCTCCCTTTGTCCTTTACTCTTTGAGAAAAGTCAAAATGCAATGGGTTAATCGTGTTGACGTCATTCAGGCCATAAAACGTAATCAGTCTTTTCCGCATCGCGTCAGTAATGTTCTCCACGTGTGCATATAAATCCTGCCTATGCCGTCTTCTGAACTCACCATTCTCTTCAACCAGGCCTAAGACCTATTTTTATTTTTATTTTTTAAATAGTTATGCCCAACTACGGAGCGCGTTTGAACTTATTTTGCACAATGTTCCTTCTTTCTTTCTTTCTTTCTTTCTTTCTTTCTTCTTTTCTTCCCAATATCTCTTCATTCGTTCACTGTGTTCCGTTCTGCGTGCTTCTGTCCAGCCTGTATTTATCATTTAAGGATTCTCTGCAAATTTATGTTTGTTTACTCGGCTTCTAAATGTTACTCTATCTGGAATGGTTTTCTCAGCAATACCCATTTCCTGTAGATCTTCATGTATTTCTGTTAACCAATTGTTGCGGATTTTCGGGGTTAGCGCTAGATTTAGAATTCTCTTTGTCAGCCTGTCGTTTATCCATTCTGTGAAGGTGTCCGTAGAATTTTAATCGTCGTTTTCTGATAGTAGGCCTATCTGTGATTTTTTCTGCGGATTGAAAAATTTCATGTGGTTTCTTTTTTATCCAAATTCCATTTTCGAACTTTGGTCCTAGGATTTTTTCTGAGAATTTTCCTCTCTTATTTCTCGATGCTTTTCATTTGTGACCTGCCCCCAATTAGGCTATCATTGTTTTGGATGCATACAGCGCCTCTGGTTTGATGACTGTGTTTTAGTGTCGTAATTTTGCATTCTTTGAGATACATCTTTTGTTGTATCTGTTCCATGAGATTTTGTAAGCCCTTTGCAATTTAGCAGTTCTTACTTCATTATTATTATTATTATTATTATTATTATTATTAATAATATATTAAGTTATTGCCATTCTTGTTTCGTTACGGCGATCTAAAGACCACATCATTTCAACTGTTCCCTTTTAGCTTTAAAATTAGCCCAGTGTTCCTTTCTACCTTTTGTCCACACCCTTCTAGTTTTCAGCGTCGGCTTGGGTTGGAAACTCCGATGTTCGAAGAGTTTTCTCTTGAGCTCCTGGATATCTTCACGTGAGATCCCAATCTCGTGCATTATTTTTGAATCTCCCTGAACCAGGCTCCATTTGTCTTTTTCTCTTTGAGAAAAGTGAAAATGCGATAGGTTAATCGTGTTGACGTCATTCAGGCCATAAAACGTAATCAGACTTTTCCGCATTGCGTCAGTAATTTTCTCCACGTGTGTTTGTAAATCCTGCCTATACCGTCTTCTGAACTCACCATTCTCTTAAACAGACCTAAGACCTGTTATTATTATTATTATTATTATTATTATTATTATTATTATTATTATTATTATTATTATTATTATTATTCGTTTTCTAAGATAATGGAATTCTGTGGCACGGAACCAGTAAGAAGTAAGATCTGCTAGGATAATAACAGTTTGGTAAGAGTAAACGAATTTAAATACGTACCTTGGTTAAAAACTATCCATGAAGAAATGGACATACCCGAGAAAATCTTTAAATTCAACAGAGGTTTAGGAATCATCAATAAAGTTTTTAGACCATCATTAGTTCAAAAACACACACGAACAAGAATTTACAAAACCTTAGCAAGACCAGTACTTTGCTATGTTAGCGAAGCGTGGACCCTGAGGAAATGCGATGAGAGACGAATAACTACCGCCGAAATGAAATATATGCGACGAACAGCTGGAGTCACTACGTGGGATCACAAACGAAACACAGAAGTGCTGAATGATCTTAAGAGCAGAATACATCCATGAATACCAAAGAAATTGGCTAAGACACCTCAACAGGATAGACAGAAGCAGGATCCCTAAAGCAGTCGTCAGCTATGCCCCGGTGGGAAGAGAATCTCTAGGTCGCCCCAGGAAAAGACGGGGTGAAAATTCAAATCTTTTGTGTGGACCGTAACAGTTCTTCTAGGACTAACACATGAAAGGATTATCATTATTATTATTATTATTATTATTACATTCAAACTCTTAGGAGTCATGATTGATGAACAGAATCATAGAGAAGTGGAAATTAAAGTTAGAATACAGAATGCTAACAAAGTGTACTACTCTCTGTAGTTTATATTTGGATCCAAATTTCTGACGAGAAATACAAAATTGGAAATATACAATACCATCATTAGGCCAGTTCTAGAATCATGGAGTTTAACAAGACAGGAAGAACACCAGTTGCAGGCTTTCGAAAATAAAATGTACAGGAAAACTTTAGGATTAATTAGACTCACAATCTCAAAGCTGGAAAATAAAGATCAAATAAAGACATACACTTACTATCACAGCAACATCATTAACTCCAGAAGAATTCTATGGGCTGGTCATTTACCAAGGATGGGAGACGATAGGATGGTCTTAGAAATATTTAATGAAGAACCAAGAGGAATAAGCCCGGTAGGAAGACCACCAAGTTCCTGGGAGACTGAAATCTCCAAACTTTGTAGACATCTGAATGTGGACAACTGGCAAGTCAAGAGTTCAGTGGAGGCAATTTCTGAGATCAGCGCAGGATCCTCGTGCCTCATAGAAGCCTTCTGAGTGAGTATTATTATACCAGATAGAAACTCATCCAAATTCTCTGGTGACTCAGTCAGGAAATCATTTCACCTTCTTTCCTGCTATTTTAAATTTCCCTTTCATTGCTTGTTCAATGTAGGCTATAGATTGAAAGGCAATGGAGATAAGTTGCAGCCTTACTTCACACCTTTCTGAATGCCAGCCTCTCCCTCAAGTCCTCCTGCTCTAATGACTGTAGTCTGGTTTATGAATAGTTTGTATAAGGTGCGTTCAGAAAGTAAAGAGCCGGAGGCATAATTACAGAAACCAGTACCTGTATGTTAGAAGTATTGGCCCTGGCTGTTGAGGCACTTGTCCCACTGTGACACGAGGCGGTGAATGGCTGTCTCATAAAATTCCCTGGGCTGCGATGTGAACCAGTTCCGCTCGTACAGCTGGACGTCGGCGTCCGAGGTGAATCGTTGGCCCCGCAGAGCCCCTTTCAGGGGACCAAACATGGCGTAATCACAGGGAGAGGGTCTGGACCGTATGGAGGGTGGCCGAAAACCTCCCATTTGAATTTCTGCAGGAGTGCCGCGACTGTGTTGGCCGTATGAGGTCGTGCATTGTCGTGTAGCGACCACGGCGGCTATGGCATTCACTGTCACTCGGCGGTCCTGGGTAACGAGTGCATCAACCAGCTGGACGTTGTCATCGGTAATGCGGGGGGTGCCCCAGACCGGGCATCATCGGCTAACGACACCCGTCCTTCCCTGAAGCGCTTGTGCCACGCCTTGACCCTTGCAAGGGACATGCAGTGTTCGCCGTACACTTGTGACATTCGGCGATGAATGTCCGTTCCCCCTACTCCTTCCACTGTCAGAAACCCAACAACACCTCTTTGCTCTTAGGTTGACGCCTCCATGTCACTGTTTGCAATGCGACTGGCAGCGGTGGACGATTGATGCATGCTGCTGCTCGCTTTGTATCGTCACGTGACGTGCACGCGTGCCCTCTAGCTCTGGCCGGAACCACACCTCGTTGCACACGCCACGATTAGCCGATCTAGTCACCGGTTTGCGCATCCCAGCCTCCGGCTCGTTACTTTTTGAACGCACCTTAGGCTATATATCACACTGCACTATGTGAACATATTTAGTAAGTGAATGCTCACCGAACAATCTGAAGAAGGAGTGGTACTGAAACCGTCCTTCTCATGATTCTCACAGCATTCCTCCATTTTTGTGACCACGTGATACGAGTGCAATCCACTGTTCTTCAGCGTGACGTCTGCAAACAGAAGAAGAACTGGACGTTAGTCTTGAGAGAGAAGCCAGCGAAATTATCCCGGGACAAAGAAAGTACCGGTTCTTACTCTAGTGTCTCGTAAACTTTGGTTGGTTGCTTCCTTAGTTTAGGGGCTGCGACAACGCGGTCATGTAGCCCCGTGTACTTTGGGTGTGTGTAGAATCTGTCTGATAACCGGTGTTAATTGTGATTGCTGTGTTATCTGTTTTAATTCAAGTAAGGACTGCAGACAGTAATACCAAATAGTTCCTACTTTGGCTACCAAATGCTACCGTCCACAACACCTAGCTTGCGGACTTGGCTAATAGATGTCATCGCAGCCAGCACCTGGCGGTGAACGTTGGAACTAATAGAGCTTTATCATATCTACCCTACAAATTTTGGCATCACACAAGTGTCGTTGGTGGAAGGTTCTTTTTCATGCCATAAATCTATGACATGGGACCGCTGGCTTTATTTCACCTCCGAAGGAAGGCATACTGGGGGATTTTTAACGCTCTTCAACTACGCCACCAAAGCCGCCCTCATAAACTTTCCCGGGCCACAAAAAGTCTCGGTTGTTACTCTAGTGTCTCGACAAACTTTTCTGGAATAGACTACAGAAAGCTCTGGTTCTTGATAAACTTCTCCCGGGAGCAAAAGTGACCCGGTTTTGCATTTTTGAAATCCCGATTACAAATCACCCCACAGAGTAGCCGTGGTCGTCAAGTCACGCATAGCTTCTGCAAAGTAGAGCTTGCATTCCAGAGGTCGAGGGTTCAAAACCCCACCTTGATGATTCCCCCTGGATTTTCAACACTCTCTCCAGGCAATACTAGTATGATATCTTATTTCCCCCCGGGGCAACTACCCGAATCCTACACACTGAATAAAACTACAACAACAATAACTGTGTAAGTATGATAAGTTAACAGTTTTTATGGATTCCCCCCTTTCATATATTATTCAATGTAATTCCATGCTCAAATATTAACTTCTAACAACCTATTCTTTTTATTAACAATTTCACAGCAACGTGATCATTAAGTTATTATTTTCACGTTAGCATATGAATATACATAATATAAATCATTCCAAACTCAAAAGTCAAAATGTTCACAGTACTTATAACTTACATCATGTCTACAACATTGGCATTTCTCACGTCGAGATGTTTTCCAGAAATAATTTTCCACATTAACCAAAATTGTAACAGATCAGGTTCTTTAGTGTTTTAGTATAATTTTTAATAATTTAGATAGTTAACATGATTCTTTAGAAATAGTTTTGAACATAACCATTTTATAAATTTAAGCCTTTATAAGCCGAAATAAATCAGAAATCTCTATGGACATCACATTGGCAAGTGAAAAGCTGAAGGAAGTATGAGACTTCTGTTACTTAGGAAGCAAAATAACCAGTGATGGACGAAGCAAAGAGGATATAAAAAGTAGGTTGGCTCAGGCAAAGAAAGCATTTCTACAAAAAAGGAATCTGTTGACATCGAATATAGATTTAGGTATCAGGAAGTCATTTTTGAAAGCCTTTGTCTGGAGCGTGGCGCTCTATGGAAGTGAAACTTGGACTATTGGTGCAGCAGAATAGAGGAGAATTGAAGCATTTGAAATGTGGTGTTACAGGAGAATGATGAAGATCAGATGGGCAGATGGGGTTACAAACGAAGAGGTATTAAGACGAGTGGTAGAGGAGAGATGTTTCTGGCGACTGCTAATGAAGAGAAGAGATAGGTTGGTAGGACACATACTAAGACACACAGGAATAGCAAGCTTAGTTATGGAAGGAAGGGTTGAGGACAAGAACTGTAGGGGTAGACCAAGGTTAGAATATGTTAAACAGATTGCCTCGGACGTAGGGTGTGGTAGCTATGTAGAGATGAAACTATTAGTTCAGGACAGGGAGGCCTGGAGGGCTGCACCATACCAGTCAAATGACTGAAGACTCAAACAACAACAACAACAACAACAACAGGGTAAAACATTTTTATGTGCGTTTACATTTTAATTGTTATAATTATTAATAATGTTATTTTTTGTTTCTCTAATTGTAATGTTTATATATTTATTTTTAATTTATGTTCTTATGGAGTAGATTTAATTTTGATATTTTTATTGAATTAATTAATTAACCAATGTGGAATTGATTTTTATTTTCATTCTTTTGTTGTTATTTTAATGTTATATTTCTGTTATTATTGTAATTGTTATTTTTATGGTTTTTATTTCTATTTTTATATTTTATTTTTACACTTAAATTGATAATGTTTTTAGTTTGAATATTATTTTAAATTTTATCCAACACATCACGTCAAGTAGATACGTATATAATATTTGGTTTTTAGAAATACTAGCACTTCGGTATGAACATTCTCCAAAATGTGGCTCAAAGATTCAACTATCAGCATCTTTGAAAGCATAAACTGTCCTCATGACAGGTGGTTACTATAGGGATCACTATCCCATAAAAGGTTAAGGATCACACAGACTTGCAAAGGTCATGTCACCGAAAGCGGTACATTGAATCACATGAGTAATAATTTTATTGACGTAAGGTTTCTTCGTAGAAAGACAGAGGACACGCTGGGCTGACAAGAAATTTGCCGGACCACAATGGACAAGAAGAGCAAGAGACAGACAAGAGTAGAAGACCCTAGAAAAGCTCCTTTTCAATACATAGTACCTAGGAAAGGAAAGGAGCAACTCAGTGCAACATAGTGAACCTTTAAATACAATAGCGATAATGTATAGAGGACAGATAAAACTCTACTAAAAATAAAGTGAACGTGCTAGAAACATTAACAATTTTGCAAATATTAGATATAAGAACAAGAATACATAACATAGAGAATTCTGTAACTAGATATATCAATAGCTATAAGAACAGAGACTAACATGCCAGAAAAGTGCACCACTAGGTGCCTCGCTACTCTTTAGGACTGCTCACCTAATGAGTGTAATGGAGCAAAATCCCTGTCTAGGCAGGAGGTCATTGCCCTTAGGGGATTAAAGGGTTGTATTTAATATTATATTACTATTATTATTTCTTCGTTATCTATTGATTAATATTTGATCATGGAAGATGTGTCATATTACTCCAACTTACGTTATCGTGTAGAACGTAGTTATCCAGGCACTGATGACTGTCACTTGTCAATCAGTAGCAGTGGGGTTTGTTATTCTGAAGGTAAACACGATGCACAGTAGACTATAATAGCACTATACAGTAGTATAGATAATCGCAAGCACCATATTTATTATTAAAAGCTATGGACACACCCGGTTCTCTTCCATTTGCTTTGCCTTGTGTAATACGGAAGTGACTGAAAAGTTGATGCGGGAAATGAACTTGCCTTCTCGATGGATCAATAGCAGGCTACCGTAACCTACAGTAGTATTTGACTGCTTTCTGTTGTTCCCAAGTAGTGTTTCTTTATTTCCATCAGGGATAACAGTGGGCTTAATTCATTATTCTATCTTTCTCATATCGGTACATTAAGTACAAGTGACTGCGTATAGTTATAGTGGGAGATTTAGCCGTGGTCGTTACGGCATGACTGCTGGCAGTCGCTCACACCCGGGAGGCGAGGAGTTTCGAATCCCCCCGCCGGCAACCTTGAAGATGGTCTTCTGTGGTTTCCCATCTTCCTTGCACGCAAATGCCGGGTTTGGTCTCTAACTATAGGCCACAGGCGCTACCTTCCAACTCCTCGTCCTTACATTCAAACTTTCCTCCCCAGACAACACTCCACACGCGACGGTACGTGTAGCTCACCCATTGGGTGTCCGCCTCGAAGCAGCTACAACACTGGCGAGCCGAACATGTCCTCGGACACTCCCGGCACTAACAGCCATACGCTAAAAAAAACTGCATATAGTCACACTTTGAAGAGCCTATATCACACAATTTCAAACTATACACTGAACCATGAAATTTTGACAGTCAAGTTACTAATCTGAAATTTGAAGCAGCTTCGGTGGCGTAGTGGGTAGCATGCTGAGCTTCTATGACCAGGATCGCGGGTTCAAACCCGGCCAAAGTCGTCGGATTTTTAACAGCGTTAAAATCCCTCAGTATGCCTTCCTTCGGAGGGGAAGTAAAGCCGGCGGTCCCATGTCATAGATTTATGGCATGTTAAAGAACCTTCCACTAATTACACCTGTGTGAAGCTAAATTGGGTAGGTTAAGAATGTAAACAACGCTCTTAGGTTTCTACGTTCGTTGCCAAGAGTCGACTGCGGTGGCTTGTAGTAGCTAAGTTCTGAACTTGGTCTAGTAGTCATTGACGGTAGCGCTTGGCGGCAAAAGTAGGAACTATTTGAAAAATTCTAAGTTGCAGTCTGTACTTAAATTGAAAAAACAGATAACACACACTAGTACAGTCATCACAATTAACACCGGTTATCAGACAGATTCTACACACACCCAACGCAGCCCCTAAACTAAGGAACCAACCAACCAAAAACCAATCTGAAATTGAAATCCGCCAGCTCAAACACTATAGACTGTAGTTTAATAGGCTAATTGGATTACACGTACATGTTTCGCCATACAATGATACCCTCGTAAGCGTACTTTGAAATATAAAATAATCTTAAAGCTAAGCTAACAAATACGAAAGAGAAAATGGATATCGTTACAAAAAACATTAGAATTTAAATAAAATTAAAGGTCACAAATAAAATTAGAAAATAGAGTACTTAAATGAAATAAGATTACAGTTAATATAAATCTACCTTAATAGTGAACCCTTTATCCTCTGTTGGATAAATGATTCTATGTTTTATTTCTTCAATTAATAAATATTTCCACCAGCATCATGAAAGTAGCCAGACGGAGATGAGGAAATTTCAAGCATTTGTTGGAGACAGCGGGGACATACCTGAAGCAGTTTGACAAAAGGCTAAATACTTTAGCTGTGAAAGGAAATAGCCTAGCGATGTGTCAGAAGGACAGGTGTTGGCCACCTCAAAATAGAAGCGACGCGCAGTGAGACATGGTTCTGGTATGTTCATTGTAATATTCGCGCCTAGAAGAAATATGATGCAGTAACGTGAGTGGCTGATGAAGATAATAGACACTCCTACGACGCCAAGATCCGCTAAAAACCGCCAAGTTACAGAAAATGTGGAACCAATGAGAAATGAATGCCTACGAGCGCGGCAAGACCAGCTTGGGTACGCGGTGACTAGCATTCACGCGGGAAATCGCCTAGACAAAATCTCTACGATCGATTCTAGGATTAATGGGCATATTCTTGACCTGTGCAATGTTACGAGTTCAGTAGTGATATTTATTTCATTCCTGTACCACCATTATTTCGAGAAATTTTTGTATAATTCCCCCCCCCCCCCCCCCCCCCCCATCAAGACCTAGGGCCAGTTCATTTATAAGTGACGTGAAGAGCCAAGACAAGGACTATTACTTTGTGCGTCGACGGACGTAGACTTTTTACTTGTGTTCGTCTGAGGACGGAACGTATTACATTTTGTGTGTCGAAGACACAAGTTTGTGACTTTATTTTGTGCGTCTAAGGACGTAGGCTGTTATACTTTTGCGTGTCATGAGGACATAGAAGTTATTGTAAATGTGTTAAATTCAGTGATAGATAGTCACAGTACTATATTTTGTAGGGGCAGTATCGTCGATAATTCGCCAACAAACTGTTACGGGGAAAGTAGTACCTGGAACGGCGAATTTAGTAGTCAGATATCAAGTGTATATTAATCTAACTTTCTGAATCAGCACGAGAGATGACATCGATTACCATAGAAGAAGTTTGGAATTCTCAACACTCCGTCCAGATGGCTGAGATGAGATAAGAACCATTCAATTGGGAGATGGCAGCTGATGTTCTTTGACGGGTGACTGAACGAGAGATGAGTACATTATAATATTCTTTATTATTTGATAAATTAACTTATGGTTTATGGGACATATTTTTGTAATTACTTTGCTTGTCTGATTAACGTAGTATTTTAGTTTTGGTCTGACACACCTTTTGCATGGAAACAGCTCGCATATGTTATTAGTGGAAGGTTCTTGTTTTTGTTTGTTGTTTTAACTAACGTAGCTATGTGAACGGCCGAGTTTGCATATGTTACGCAATGCGGTTAAAAACGTCTCTCGGAGATATGTTGTGTTTCAGAAGTAAGACTGAGTTAATATAATGATATAGTAGATTGGAGGGTAATTAAATTGTTTAAGGTTTATTATTGATCAGATTCAATGAGATTATTGCCTTTGAAGCAATGTAATTTGTGACGAAGAGCAATCAGCTCTATCGTAGGTTGTAATTTTTTTTTAAATGTTTGCGAGCATCTATTCAGCAAACCTGTGTGAAAATCGTCATGTCATTCCCAGAGGTGTGATTGTGTGTATTTTGTGGTCATTACAAGCGGGATTTTCAGCTTAGATTGATTTCTGTCAGCTTGGTGCCAGATCCATATTGTAACCTTGCGAGGGCAATTGTGGATATTTTGATTATTGTCTGACCATATGTTGAGGTGGTTGAGATTTTTGTTGCTGTTGGTTCCTTGAGATAACGGCACAGCTGGTCAGTTATTTATATACACTGGAGTTGGGACATGACGAGTATTGAAGAGGGGGAGATGTTTCACAAGGCGGTCTGAACCATTGCAAGCAAGGTCATTAGTGAGGAGCGCTTATTGACTCCGTATTTACTTGAAATACAGAATAAGAACTGATCAATGGTAAAACTTGTTTAAATAAATGGGAGTTGCCTACGAATCACGATAATACTCCGAAGCGTTACCTTAACATGCAGTTTTGTTCATATAAAGTAATCTTAGCCGGTCAGGCTTTTGTTATTGTTGGTTTTATTCCATGTTTATTTTCCATTCAGTGACCCGTGAAGTCACGTGCAATGCTGTCTTTCCTTGTGTGTTTATTGAGCAATTGGCCAGGTTGGCAGCTCAGCTTGTTAAGTGCGTCATCGCACTAATGAGGGTCACAGGGAGATTCCTGTAAATAGTAGATTTGTAGTATGGGTGTCAGCATTAGATTTTAAGGGTTTTTATTAATATCATGCCCATATCCATAAACGTTGATTTACGCGATGATTGTTCGTGAGCACCGTGGCTGTTAACCCGTTGTAAACGAACAGTCATCCAAGTACTCATTTCTCGTAGTTAGTCATCACGCGTACATAAAATTCAAATGCAAGGTAGTGGAACATGGATCCACATTTTTATAACGGGGGAGATCCATCTGACTCCTCAACATTGATAGATGTTCCTGTCATGGGAAAATTCAGGGAGGATATTGTTTATTATTGTTGTTTATTTTCTTTTTATGCACAATTAGTCATTAAATCATGTTATTATTTTACGTCTTGTCTCCTTCCTTTCTTAATTATAGTTTTAATCCTATGACCCTTGCCTCAGTAGAGCATGTTGTTTGGCGGACGTAAACATCACACTATGAACTGAGCGCGACCCCTTGATCAAGATTCTTGCACATAAACACTGCTATTCTGAAGGGTTCAATAGAAAGCCTATATTAGGCTACACTCACTCAAAATGGTTCAACATTATAATGAATCGGACTAGGGCACAAAAATTAACATGAGAATCTTACAAAAAGAAATGCTTATCAATTAATGCAAAAAATAAACATTACAATACAGTCGTAAAACCAGAAGCCACATACGCATCAGAAACATTATTCCAAATAAATAAACATTCTAAAACCGACAGATTACAGAAGATCGAAAGGAGAGTTGGAAGAACTTGTATCAATAAAGGATATATAAAAACATTATGGACAATGGCGAATAATACCTAACAATATTGTCTATAACAACCTAGAACCCATTACTGATACCATGGGAAAGAAAAGACTAGGATTCTTTGGGCACATCATGAGAATGCCAGATTCACGTCTTCTAAAACAACTACTACAGTACAACCTTGCTTCAAAAAACACAACAACTGGATGCCGATGGTTAAAAGAAATCAGAGAGGACTTAAAAGAAATTGGCCTAACAACAGAAGATGCTACAAATAAGAAACATTTAACTACATCACTTATAAATATGACTTTTCATTTTCCACTCATAAAAAAAGAAAATTCCAAAAAGAATATTTTCCGCCCAAGGGCAAATTGTGTGGTGTGATTGGAGATTATCGATTGTGATCTTTTGTGCAAGTGAGAGGTGACAGTACGCATGATTATTCAAGTGTGTAATCAAACATTGTGCACAATTTGTGCGCTGTATCTTTAATAATATTTCAGTGCTGACTTCTCGGTCTGTATTTTTCTCCTTGATAAAAATGCTCCCTGGGAAGCAATTATTATGATTGACTGATAAAACTTAGTAGGCCTACCCAAGTAAGTAGACTACGGTAAATAATGTTTGGCCTCATTTTAAGTAAGTTTACAATCAAATTTATTCTGAGCAAACTAAGAATGCAATATTTTAAATTAAATGATTTGTCATCTAATTGAAGCGCTTATCTCCTAAGTATCTCAAATCTAAAATTGTGTATTTTTATATGACAATATATTTTATGTATTTTTCTATCATCTCAGAGTTTGTGTACCTAAATGGCTTATATCACCTGTTAAAATGTGTAAGTAGGCCATCCTGTAAAAGTTAAGACATTAAGCCATAAGTTAAGCATTACTGAGCAATGCCATTTTGGCAGAATGTATGAACAAGTAGATGACTACTCATCGTCGCAAAGTCCCGTTGAATATTCCTCATGTAAACAGCGTTAATGAAAAATTATAAAAACCTATTTTATTAGTTAGTTATTGTTGATTTAAGGGGTGGAACAATGAGGTCATCTGCCCCTCTTTAAAGAGTTCAAATTTGGGATCCAATTAAACTTTAGAGTGGACGCTTAAATATGAAAAATGCTTAATGTATTTACATTGTTTACGCTCACATTGGAGCACTTAAATTAAACCAAATACATTGAAGTCCTCTACGGATTGACAGGGAATTTAGCTGTCTACATCTTCGTCCTCTCCCAAATCTTCTTAATTCTGGCTGACCTTTTCTGATCAGATATGACTTATTGTTGATAGGCTTATATGTTATGCCTGATTTAGAATTAAAAATTATAATAATAAACAAAAAAAAATGTAAGTTATCAGACTTAACTTTCGCTTTCAAAAAGTATCCTTAAATGGTTTCCCCTTTTCTTTTTGGACCTTCTACCTGATAAACCAAATCTTTGTGGTCCTGTTACTACTACTTCTAATGGTCAGTGTGAATGTTAGGGCCAGATGACTTCACTGTTCCACCCGTTAAAACCTCAATAAATAAATAAATAAATAAATAACTAGTGTCAATGTTAACAATGGAGTAGTGAATCATACAGTAATAACTTATTATGATAACTCTATCTCACATTGTTTATCTCAATATTTAACAACGACAGCAAAAAGGGGATTCCTGGAGTTTGCCGTTTCATAAATTTAACATACTTTGCAAATAAGTTGTAAGTTGTATTATTAAAAAAAATAAAGCCTTGACTAGCATGCCACGTTAAAACCCAGGGCGATTTCAGATTTTATGGAAAGTTATGAGACCAAAAATAAATTTGCCACGCAACTCTTTTATCGAGGTACTAATTATTAGTTTAGCCACAACAACCTAATAACTAAAACTACGGCACAGCAGAAAGAAGAGGTAATTATCGACTAACGTCAATAGGCATTATGTTATGCCTGATTTAGAATTAAAAATTAGAATCTAAGTAAAAGCAGTGACATCCTTCTTTTGAAAGCTTTGTCTCGTCTCTTTAAACGGCGGAATTAATTTAATTAAAGGATTCAATTTTTAACTCTCCTAATGCGATGATTAAGAGGTGTCCATTTCTTTTTGCAAGATATTGTAGATCTATCTTTAGCGTATTTTTTTGCGCCCGTTTTTAGGTAGATTTCGTTAGAAAGCTATCTATTGCAATGGCTACCATGTAGCGTCTTCCGGATAATGTTTACATATGTTTGAATCTCACGTCCCCCAGACTCCAAAACCACCGCCAGTTCAAGTTTATGGCCTATAGGTTTATAATTTATTATTATTATTATTATTAGACTATTATTTGAGTAGGCCTACAATCCTCTTTAAGCAGAGCTCTAAAAATACAAAAGTCTAGCTTTTGGTGGTGGCTCTTTTCTTCTTTTTATCTTCCCAAACACCTTTTATCCGTTCACTGTGCGCCTTCTTCTCTCCATCTGTCCATTTAGGCCTATTTATTTCAGGCGCGGATCTAGAGTTTGGCTTTGGCATTGGGGGGGTCACAGAATCGAAATTGTTAAGAAAAATGCTATCACTAACAACGCAATCACAAAATAACCAAACGTACAAAACCAGAACAATTTTTTGCAAGCTACTTGGATAGAAATTTGATGCGTTTAGCGCACCAAAAATATTCGTACAAATTGCAACGGCGTGTTTTGCGACTTTTACATCGAGCTTCGAGAAAAGTATCAAGGTACGTTACAGTTTCGGCAAGTCGAGTTGGTACCGACAAAGGGAGAAAGTCACAGCTTAAATTGCTAACCAAGCTTGCAGTTTGGACGTCGGCAAAATTTTTTGGTGCGAAAAAAGCCCCAAATTCCTATCCGTGCATTGCTGCACATTCATCGTGACATCACTATAGACATCGATTCGGTAATCACAAGGTTTGCTAAACAAAATAGACGAGTTGATTTTGTTAAATAAATAATCGTTTTTATATAGCCTAACAGGTATGAAGTTGTAAATATGTACAGTTGTAACAGAACATAATAATTGCAATAAAGATATTTTCAGTATTGAATAAAATGAAAAAAAAAACACACTGTTTTTCAGTTAAAATTCTTTAAGCTTTATTTGTCTGGTTATTGTGTTTTCGTTTTTTGAGTTTGCAAAAAAATTTGGTTTCCGTTTGGGGGGGGGGGGGGGTCATGAACCCCGTGCCCCCCCCCTCCCCCCTTGAATCCGCACCTGATTTCTTTTGGGTTTTGATCTAAATACAAATTTCTGGTTTCTGATTTTTTCTCTACAAATACTGCGGTCGTGAATGTCTTCTATGGTGATATGTAATTGTTGTAAGTCTTCCATAGTTTCTTTGTAACAAGAAGTACTCTATTTTGACGTTGAAATTATGTTGAATATTCTATTAGTCAGTCTGGTGTCGTTCATTCTGGCGATATGTGTTTTCTGATGAGTGTCATGATAGATTCAGTATTTCTGTATATTTCTTCTGTGGGTCTTTTTTTGCCAGAAATTGTCTGTGAAAACGACGCCGTAATTTTTTCACAGAATTATCCTTTCTTGTTTTTGAATGTCTTTAATTTTGGCCATTCCCTTGGTGCTTGTGGTTTATGATGCGTATAAGACTCCCGGCAAGACTACCGTTTTATAAGGTCGTAATTTCGCAGCCGTCGAGATGCATTCTCTTATTGTAGTGGGACCAGCTAAGTTATTACCAATCACTTTCAAACTTATAAAATATAACCAATTGAAATCTCTAGTCGAGTTTGTTAATGGGTAAAATGGGACCAAGGGGGTGGAAATGGGGGGCCTTTTTCGAAAACGTAAAATATCGCTAGGCCTATAACTTTCTTATTATTTGAAAAATTGAATCCATTCGAAGTTCATACAATTCTTAGCTTAAGGGCCAATAACTTATCTCAGTAAAGTGTTTGATAGCGCCAACCATTGACCAAAGTGGTGGGAAAAATTGAGTTTTTCGAGAGAAAAATATCGTAATACCATTAATAGGCACAATATCAAAACCGTTTAAAATGGTCAATAGTCCTCTAAACATTACCTAAAAGGTATTTCTGAAATAATTCATTCTATTTAAATGCCCAATTTGCGCATGGTGTGAATTATGTTCTTCACATGGGTGTATATTTCCTTGTTAGGTCGTGGTCTGTTATAGTCTGTTTCTGTTTTCGTTGGGCCAAGGATGCATCGAACCAATCTTCTTTCCATGAGCATTATTTTGTTTATTTCACCTTTCCGCATTAACTTTAATGTTTCATCTCCAAAGGGTGCTTCAGATCTCACCACAGAATTGTAATGTTTAATTTTTAGTGTCTCATGATAATGCCTTCTTCTTGTATACATTTCTGGTGATCTGAAATGCTACGTTCATTTTCTTTGCTCGGACCTCTAAACTGTCTTTTTTTCATTGTTATTGATAGTTATCCATTCACCTAAATACTTAAATACTTTGTGTATTTTGTTTTGGTTTATGATTATTACCTCAGGACAATCTTGACATTCGTTATAAATTCTGTCTTGGGGAAGGAGATTTGTAAACCTATCTTTCCTAGTTTTCTACTTGGATCTTCGCATTTTCAGGTGTGTCCGTGATCAGAGCAATGTCATCCGCGAAAGCCAAGCAATCTAAATGGATAGCCTATTATCTCTTTTACATCCCAAATGTATACCTTTCGTGTCTGATTTTCTCCTTTCTCCAATCCCCTTCTCCAGGGCACAATTAAAAAGCAAAGACGACTACCCATCTCCCTGTCTGACACCTGTTTTTATTTGAAAAGTTCTGGAGAATTGTCCATTGAATCTAACTTTAGATGAGGTATTTGTTAATGTATCTTGTATAATGTTTGTGGTTTTCGAATCTTGTAAGCCAAATTCTTTTAAAATATTGATGAGGGATTCTCTAGATTTTATTTTATTTTAGTCTATTATTATTATGATTACTTTGTACTGATTCTAACATACGGACGTGAAGCAGCAACACTGACAAGGCCAGCAAACAGCCATCTACAGGCTGCTGAAATGAAGTTCCTTCGTTCCTTCTTACAAAAGACACGGAATGAAAAAATAAGGAATGTTAATATCCGAGAAGAGCTTGGATTGGAAAGAAGCCTTTTGGAATTAATGGAACTGTACAGACTACGGTGGTAAGGCCATATGAAAAGAATGGTTCCAGAAAGAACACCTAGAGCTTATTTTGAAAGACCCCGAGGACGACCTCGAGACTTATAGATGAAACAAGTTTCATAAGATGTAGAGAAGAGAAGTGTAAACTGGTATACTATAGGCTATCCGAAGAACAGCTATGGATGGATAAAACTAATTGGAAGAAGCTTTTACACTACCACACCGGGCTTGCTGGAGCGATGATCTGATTATTATTATTATTATTATGATTATTATTATTATTTTCTCCGACAAAATTAATTCAGTTAACCCAGAAATTTGGTTAGCATCTTCCGTACGTACGCTTATGTTTGTCTCGTAAGCAACTCTGTCATGTTGAATTTACGAATAAATACTACTACTAATAATAATGCTAATAATTCACACTCACTGGTTGTTTAATGCGCTTATCCACTTTGGAAACAAACCCGCACACAGACTTGCAGTCACACAATGGCACATGATTGCTACGGACTCGAGAGGTGAACCGAACGAAGACAAACCAAAGACTGTGTGGGGATCCTTCAATACTGTGTAGTATAGCGTGGATAATGTCAAATGATGATAATACTGCAATTTTGTAGTAGTTTCCGTGGAAGAACCTTAATTATTAGTATCCCGAACAACACGACACGACTGGCATACACATGTCATGCTTGGACGCTGCGTGTATGCACGATAACACCAGAGCTTGCGGACACTAGAAAGTGAACGTCTTCTGACCGATCCGACTCACGCATCCAAGTCCACCCTTGGGAGGGCTTGGACACGCACAACATCTTGTCTTGGCTACACAGCCTACATGACACACATTTCTGAGACAATGTGTATCAGTGCTTCATGTATTAAAAGTACAAGTACATGGGGTAATGGGCGTTCAGGAATACCCTCAGAGGAGGCGAGTGTCCGGGAATTTACAAGTGGAGGGGTGTGTGGGCTAGAATGGGGTACACTGAGACTCGCGAGGCAAACCTGAGAAGAGGAGGGTTCGATGTCCACCACAGTCATCCTGGAAGTGGTTTTCGGTGGTTTTCCCCCACTTCTATTTCAGGCAAATGATTCCTAACTAAAGGCCACTGCTGCCTCCATCCTTAACAAATACACAAACTAGTAGCCTACTGCTCGAGTCCAAGCTCTGTGAACTTGAGGGGTGAGGTGACGCGGCAGGCAGCCTGTCAACAGCCCGCCGTATTATCTGCAATTCCTGTCTATTCCAATACTGCTAACATAGGGCCGTCGCCTAAACCAGTGTGGTGTTGCGAATGAGTGAGTGAGTCTGTTACTACCCACGGACCGGGAACCCTCATCACTCTTCATCGTCCGTGATCCACATTCCTCTCAAGTTCACAGAGCTTGGACTCGAGCAGTACAACCATCACAATAACACAAATTCCAAACACACCCAACTACACGGGTCTATATGACCACAATGTCGCAGCCCCTAATATAAGCAACAACAAAAAAATAAACAAGCAACTATATCTTATACAAAAGTAACGATGCGTTATAATTGTAACAAAACTACTTTTCGTACTCCCCCAGGGGCTCACAACTTGTGGGACGTGGGTTGGCGACCACGGGACCCCCAGCTGAGTCCGGCATTGCTTCCACTTACTTGTGCCAGGCTCCTTTCAGTTATCTTTCCTTTCGGCCTCCCTTGGTGAACACTTGTTCTCTTCCGACCCCGACGGTATTAGGGTATCCGAAGCCTAGGGAGTCTTTCACTTTCCCGCCTTTCCCCTTGTCTCATTTTCCTGATACCTCTTTCTTCGAGGGTTCACCCTTCTTTTTCTTTTCATATTATCTCCTGCCTTCTGCACAAGGCCTCAAGGAAGCAGGGTGTATGTAGCCCCACCACTTTTGGTGCGGTGCACCCTGGATATTGCTACACCCTCAGGGGCTCACGTCTGGTGAGTTCGGGATTTAGCGACCCAGAGGGATTCCTGAACTGTATCCGTTTTTCCCTTACTTTGGGGAGGGCCCTCTCCTCTTTCCCCTTCCCTATCTGCCTTTCATGGCTCTAGTTCTTTCCAGGACCCTCAATCCTCATTCTTCGTGGATTGAGGGCATTTCTTTTCCTCCTGTTCATTATTTCCCTTTTTCCTTTTTTATTTATTAATTTTTACCTCATCTTCATCAGCAAGCTGGGTACGGGTATAAATGAGCCTCTGGTCCTCCCACACATTGTGCTCCAATCTGCATCCCTCTCGGCCCAGTCTCTCCAGATTTGCTTCTCCCAAATGTCCCACGGTCTTCCCCTTGGTCTCTTACCTAGGATGACCCACTCAAAGTATAATCTTGGTGTTCTGTCAGAGGCCATTTTCTTTACATGCCCATACCATTTCAATGTAGATAGTTCTAGTGTGTCAAGCAAACCTCTATCCAAATTGAGCTGTTGCCTAGTTTTCTCATGTCGTATTTTATCTCTCCTGGTCTTCTGGAGTCAAGATCGGAGGAACTTTATTTCAACTAAAACTCAGCAATTCTTCTAGGTTTGTGCGCTGTCTTGCGTGGGGTTTCGCCTAGGACACCAAGCTGGCTCATCGGCGGGCTCTTGGAGTCCCCGCCCGTCCCCCACAGGAGTAACGAACTGTGCGCTACCTCCCTTTATATAGAGTGCAACTGCACTCCTTGACTGCGAGAACTAAAAGCTCAAGCAGCCTGAACCTCCCTATGAAGGCTTCCAAAAAGATGGTATATTGGCGAAACCCCACGTAAGACAAGGCACAAACCTAGAAGAATTGCTGAGTTTTAATTCACCGGCCGTGAAAGCCAATATACCATCTTTCATTTCAACTGCTTGAAGTCTGCTACTGTCAGGTGCTGTTCAAGTGGCTGCTTCAAGTCCCTAAGTCAATATTGGCCTGGTTTTGTAAAGTGTGATTTTGGATGTTAAAGGAACGGATTATTCCCACAGTAAATTTTATACAGAGTGATATAAATGTGATGCCGTATGCACTCTATTCCTGATTTCTTCCTCTAGTATGTAAATTAGTTGTAAGTTTGTAGTTAGGTTCAGTTCTATTTTTTAATTTCAACATCTTTCATCTCAACCAACAGTAACTGTAGCCTCGCTAATATTTTGGTAAGCAACCGTAATTGCAACTTAGTTAGGCCTATGTTTACAACCCTTCATATTATCATTGGCTTAGAAACTAAGGTGACCGTAATTAAACAAGTCCATATCTGTGACCAGATTTGAACCGGCAGCCAAGTGAGAACTCAGTTTACCTTACTGCTGAGCACGCGTGGAGGAGTGGAGTGGGAACAGATAACGTTCGACCTTAACTCGTCCGGTGACTTGACACATATCGTGCATAGTCATAGCGCTACCCAACTTATTATTAGGGCTCGGATTTTTAGGTAAATACATATTTTTTAATGTAAATACATAGTTAAGATTTTTCTATAAATCTATTTCTATTTACATTTTTTTAAAGCAATATGCTAGATCTTTCAGTTTATTGCATTTTTGTTCTGTGTTACTTCTACGGGGAAGAACCTGTGAGCTATCTTATCTTCGTGCAGAGTGTATGTCGGCTTGCAACTGAGTTATTCTCAACTTGTCGCCCCGTGCCACTCACTGTGGAAGTCTGGGATTTCCTTGTATTTAGCCATATTGCACCACGTGTTAGACCTTCCCCTCCCCCAGATACCTGGAAACAGTGTCACTCACATGCAGTTCATTTCTGGCACTGTGAAGTGTACGGCAGTTCTACGATGCCTAACTACAAGTTATCGTCTGTTGCAGAATTCTGCCAACCAAGTGGGAAAGCAATCAAGGCTGAACAGCGATCTCAAGTTACACAACACCTCAAGGGCAAGAAACATATTGCCGCAGTTTCGCGCCTTCAGAAGAAGTGTTTCGCGATAATCGTCGGTCATTTGTGATGGACAACCTGAAGATGTATCTCGTTGTGTATTGTAATGCTTCAGTAGTCAGTGAGACATAGAATAAATTGCATTCGTGAGTACTGCATATTGATTATATTCACATTTATTTATTTATTTATTTATTTACATATGTTACGCCCTCATTGGAGCACTTAACCAAAACAAGTATATACATATCTCAAAAACAATATTAAAGATTCAGCTTCTTATTTTTCTTCTTTTCCCAAAACATTTTCATTCTAGTCGACCTTGCCGCTCTCTCTGCATCGCTTATGGTGTAAGTTTTGCGGGTAAAGGTTTTTAAGGGAAGTCGGATGTTCTTGTTTTTCAAGATATTCTTCTCATCTTTGTTAGCAATTTGGGACATTGTCAAGCCGAGTTCATCCAGATCATTTTGAATTTCCATAAACCAAGAGTTCTTTGTTTTACTTTTGAAAAAAATAATTAAATAATACTTTTAATTGTCTGGTATCCGGCAGGCGTGAGATATGACAAAAAAAAAGCAATTCGCCTTTTTCGCATAGTATCCACTATAGACTCAGTTTCTTTATAAACCACTTCATTTGGTAATAGACGCCATTGACCATTATTAATTATAGTTCTGAGAATTCTTCTATCAATCTTCTGTAATGTGTCAGTAACTGATCGAGTGTTTAACTTGAAAAGTGTTTCACAAGCATATATTGCTTCCGGTTTAATAACTGATTCGTAATGTCGTAAGTTGGCATTTATGGAGAGTGTTTTTTTTTTGTAACTAGACCAAGTAATATATTTCGCTTGTCTTAACTTTCTTGTTCTATTTTCGATTGACGCTTTCTCATTCAAATTCCATGTTATAATCTCCCCTAAATATTTAAATTTATGTACAACTTTAATTTCTTTATTGTTGATCAATGTAATAGCTTGTGTTTCCACATCAAAGGATGCCATTATTTCAGTCTTTTCAAATGAAATTTGAAGTCCTACTTTTGCTGCAATAGACCCAAGTTCTTCAATTTGGTGTTTAGGCTCATCTATACTGGTTGCAAGCAGTGCAAGGTCATCCGCAAAGGTCAAGCAATTCAGTTTTATATTAGTACCAATCTTTACATTTGGAGGACACGTTTTATTCCACTCACCCATGATCTTTTCAAGAACACAATTAAATAATAACGGTGATAACATTATTAAACTAAATTATAATTACATATTTTTACTTTTTGTCACATATTTCAGGTACTTTTAATACATAAAAATAAATATTTCCCCGATTTTTGGCACCTAAAAATCCGAGCCCTACTTATTAATATACACTCCAACCCCGATAACTCGTAGTATTTACAGTAGAACCTGGCTAAACCGGACCCTCTATAAACCGGAAACCTGGACAAACGGGAAACAAAATTCGGAATGGAGGTATTTCCTATGTAAATAGACACTGTAAACCGGAAAACTGCCTAACGTGGAAACGGAAAGAAATTCCGGAACTGTAGGCTAAATAACCTGACTAAGACGGATTATCTTATCCAGAATACAAAGCTATGTACTGAACCCTTGCAAAGAAGCTTATGAGACTCAGTTTCGGGGGGTGTAACAGTCCATATCGTAAGTTGTTGTTAAAGCGCTTCATTAACATGCAGGGTAACATATAACAAAATAACATGCAGGAAAAAGTGAAGCCAGGGTTAAAACAAATGAATTTAATAACAAATCACCTAACTATACAAAAGAATTAACAAAACAAACTCCCAAATGACTCCCACTGAATAATTAACATACGACAAAACTAGGCCAAATCTCTGGAGAGATTAATTACACGGACAAAGTGTCCTTAAGAAAATCAACAAAAGTGACAATATGTATGCGCGCGTGCAGTTCTGCATGCTTCACGATGTGTACAATCGAATGCATGATTCGTCATCATCCAGAATAAACATTCAGACAACGAATCCACATTGCTTAGAGCTAGACAGACGCGGGGAACAACTATACAATACTTAGAACTAAACCGACACTTCCTATACTTAAAATATACAACACAATAATTTCCGCGTGAAATTGGAATCAAACTGCCGTAGCAAAACATTTCTGCCTAAAAACTTAGGACTTCTCACACAAATCAACACAAGCAAGTTAACACGTGACCAATAAAAGAAATACACATATGACCGCCGTCAAATTTACAAGTACACTACCACTACACCACACGGGTGTGACATACAAAATTACATGAATTGAGTCATAAACAAGTCACTAGGCTCAAAGCCAACATTTACATTATTAACACAAATATTCTATCCATACAACATGCAACAATCCGTCACACACATGGCGAACTCCCCAATTAATTATGGTTGAATAATAACCATCACAATGAACAGGTTTGCTACATGAAATCTTAAAGGGGCCAGTTGGAACAAGGACTGCCTATCAAAATATAAGTCACCAGGCGAGACGGGCGATTCGTGGAAATCTGCATATCTGTCAACCCACGTGTGTATCGAAGAAGCGTGCCCCAAAGCACAATAATACGTGTGTGTGTGTCAGAACAAAATATCCCGGCATTTCCACTAGGAAATCCAAGAACCAGCATAATGGACAAGTAACAGCGGTCTCCCAAGAGCACCCTGCCTTTCCATCAAAATACAACAACAAAAATATGAGGGCGGTAGGACCTCTACCCCTCTTCACGTAGAATCAACACACACACCTGACACAATAACACACACAGAAGCACACGTATGGGTTTGACAGACCCTGAACTAAAAAGACATAAATATATTCCACTTGCTGGCGCCACCGTTCCCCGCCGTGACTAATTAACCTGAAATGGACTCAAAAGAAAATCTATCAAATTTAGAACGAAGGTGTTCTACAATTACATCTTAAATCGTTGCACTTGGCAACCCTAATATGAATAATAACCTGTTCAGCAAACATCTTACAGTAATTACCTCCCTTTTCCTATCACAAATATGCACTTTAATAAAGCACCACTTATCGAATGTAACGGGTTTCGCATTTGCATGGATAAGCATCACGTACACGCGCCGTGCACATTACATATGACTCCAAGAAAAACAAATATACAACAAACACTTTGGCCACGTGCCAACGTACATTTAAAACAATTAGTGCCGGTACAAAGAAAAACACTCTAAAACAAGAAAAGACTAAATGAACTATTTACAAAAGTTCCCACGCCAATCTAACTACATAGTTGAATAATCAATTGTTGTACGTCACCGTCTCAGCTTGCAGAACATTATGACATCCATCTCAGCCCATTTCCCCTTTGGAAAAGTTAGCACTCCATAGCCGTCTTCGTTGAAGCGTCGGACATCATCCCAACTGCTGACCACATGTTGGACATCTTGATGTAGTCTCCTTGGAAGAAAAGTTCAATGATATTAATATTTGACCTGGCTATAATCGCTTGTGGGTTACTAAATTCGCCCACAATTAGTCCTATGCGATTAATTACGAAGACTTTCCCTAAATATTGCTCACACACGCGCAATACACACATGAAAAATACACTTAAAAATATACATGAAATACACACTTCGAGTCCAACGTCACTGGCTCGACAATACAAGTTTTAAAGCCTAACTGACTCACAGTCGCTACCTCGCTCGGTAATCTACTGCTCTGCTCTGCGTTGACCTTCGCTCGGGTGAGCGCTAATTAGAATGTTACAAGTCTTGCCCCTTAAGAGCTGAAATAGTTGTCTTTAAGATAATATTACAAGTTCCAAATCATCACGCACGCTGGCATGAATTTAGCTCACAAAGCTCACAAAGTAATTGACTTCAAAATAATTAAGAGCGTTACAAATTTGCTGCGCAAACTAGCGCGAGTTTAGCTCATCAGAGCTCACAAATAAAATAACTTCAAATATATCAGAGCGTTAAAATCGTTATACAAACGGGCGTGAAGTTAGCTCACAGAGCTCACGAACAGAAAGACATCGAACAGCTTCACGTCGAACAATTTATTAGAAACTGACAGGGTGCGGAAGAGTGGGGTGGATTTAGAAAAAATTTCCAGAGTTTTCATCTCACATGGATGGGACTAGTGTCAATCTTCATCAAATAAATCAAACGTCTCATCGCACTCGTGCGGAGATAATTCCGATCGGCGGTTCTTTAGATAATCAATTCCGCGTGCTTTTTACCACTGACGCCTTCCATCGCGTGATATTGTCGTGGTCTCTCCCGATTGGGTGATTCAATTGTAGGTCGGTTGTAAGTAACTCGTGACCATTCCTTTACGATTCCAATTCTGGTGCAAGTTGTTACACAATTTGGCCTTGAACTCAGGTTTACCAGGCCGTTCTTCAAGAATAGCTACAAGCTCAACCTCTGTGGCAATCATTGCGACACGCTACCTTGCCTTTATTCTCGTCAACTTCCTCAAGTACTGCCTGGGCTGCAGTAGTAATAATAATAAATTATGAAAACTTATTTATCGTAGATCAATAAGGGTTCATTTATCCTCAGCAAGGTTTTGAAATTCGAAGCACGTAATTGATTTGGATTTCAAAAACAATATCCACAGTAGTAACAACAACATCTCTTTAGTACCTCGCTCAGCTGCTCGAGTGTACAGTCCAGTGACCCAATTAGTGTGCGCGCTCCCTCGCCGGAATGTCATTCATACTTCTTCGCAAGACCTCCTCCTTCTCCTCACGTGATTGCCACTCCTGTCGTCTAAGCTGCTCGTTGTTTACAAAACAAAGCGCTCTCTCTCCGGCGCTCCACGTCCACGTAATTTTGGTGTTGGCTCTCAAAATAAAATTTTGCAATATTGATTCTGCACACATCATCTTGCTTATTCATCAAATGGTTCCCTTCTGTAATACGGTTTTAAATTGGCGCTATTGAAAACAGATTTAGCACCAGTGCTCACTTCTTCAAGCCTGTAAGCATTGTTACCCAGATTCTTAATGACACGGAACGGGCCAATAAATTTTGCACAGAATTTGGCAAAGACTTTGTTTTTCGGGTCAGATATCGGTGGTCTGCGAACCAGCACTAACTCTTGTTCTTGTAGTTCCCGGTGAAACTTCTTTCCTCTGTATCTTCTGAGTCTTCGGTCCGCTTGGTTCCTCGTGTGCTCTCTCGTTCGCTGGATTCGCAACTCATGCGCTAATAGTGGATCCCTTGGACATGGAATAATCTTGTCCCAAGACCTCTTGGTGTTGTGGTGTACAATTAGTGGAACTTGACCCGTCAACTCGTTCTTAGTGGTGTTCATGCACATCTCAATCTCTCCTACTTTGTCAACCCATTTATTATGATCGTTAGGAATCATTACTCTGTAGTATTTAGCAACACAACTAATCGTTCTCTCGCTCGGATTCCCACAAGGATGGCGAATGCTTGAAAATATGTGTTTTATTCCTAGGCTCTCCAGACCTTGCCTAAAAACATTGCTCGTGAAATAAGTACCATGGTCTGATAAAATGGATTCCGGCTTCCCAAGCATCGGAATAACTTTGTTCTGAATTCTACTGAGGACTTGTTTTGATGTCCTTTTCTGGATTGGACATAACACGACCATCTTTGAAAATACATCGACACACACCAGAAGATGTCGGCATCCACGCTTTCCTTTGACTAGAGGGCCAAACAGTCAATAGCGAGCATCTCGCATGGTTTCTGAGGTAATAGTGGTCTTGGAGGTTGTTTCATAATGAAGTTGTTCGGTTTAGTGCGCTGGCATGCGTCACAAGTTCTTATCACTTCCACAATGGTGAATCGCATCTTAGGCCAAGTAAAAGTCTCCCCTATCGTAGCTTCAGTCTTATCCGTGCCGATATGTGCTAGGCTCTCGTGGACATGCCACGTCAATCCTCCCTGTAGTGATGCTGGAACCAGGATTCGCAGTTTGGTATGATGCTCATCCACGTACTTATGCAACAAGTTATTTAAGTAGTGAAATCTCGCTTCTTTAGCACGGGCTTCTCGGTATTCAGGTGAATCTGGTTGTAATTCCTTCCTATAGAACTTGATCATCATCATCATCCATGGGTCTGCTTCTTGCTCCTTCCGAATTTCCTTTAATTTCTCCAAAAACTCACGAGCCTTAGGTGTTAGTGTTATAGTGTGAACTTCCGCTGTTACTTCGTTCTCGTCTTCAGGATTCCTGCTCAAAGCATCTGGTATGACGTTCATCCTTCCAGGGCAATGCTCTATTGTAATGTCAAACTGCTGTATGTAGATGGACCAGCGCGTAACTCTCTCACTTGCCATCGTCGTCTTGAATAAAAATGTCAGTGCATGGTGGTCAGTTCTAACAATAATGGAATAGCCGTAGATCATCTTACGCCACTGTTGAAGAGAATATAAAATTGCTAACAGCTCAAGCTCCGTTACGGTGTAGTTCCTCTCATGCTTCCTCAATTTACGACTCGTAAATGCCAAGTACGATCTCTTCTTGGGTTCCTCAGCGTCCTCTTGGTACAGCATAGCACCGATTCCAATCAATGAAGCATCTGCTTGAATAATAAATCTCTTCTCAAAATCCGGATATCCAAGCTCCACACAGTTTTCCAATAAATCTTTCGTAGCTCTAAAAGACCTGTCGCACTCCTCGTTCTATGACCATCGATTTGCCTTCTTTAACATCTCCTGCATAGGTGCTACTGTTTCTGTGTATCCAGGGCAATTTTCTTTGAAGAAGCCTGTCACTCCCAAAAATGCTCTTACATGCTTGACTTTAGTTGGTGTGGGAAATTTCTTGATAGCATCGATCTTGGCTGGATTCGGTCTCACGCCCTCAACATCAATTATATGCCCCAAATACAGAATCTCGCTCTGGCAAAAGTGTGATTTCTTTAGATTAATTTTGAAGTTCATGGTTCTCAAGTTATCCAGAAGTTTATTTAAGTTTATCAGGTGTTCCTCCATTGTTTCAGATGCAATTAATATGTCGTCAACATATCTTGTAGTGAAGCTCTTGACCTCCTCAGTCAGATTCCTATCGAGTGCTCTTATCAGTGCACATCCAGCAGTTTTCACGCCAAAGGGCATTCGAGACCAGATATAACTTTGGTTATCGAATAAAATTCCCGTCAACAGTTGAGATTTTTCTTCAAGTTCAAGATGGTGGAAACTATTTTTCAAATCGACACTCGAATATATCTTCTTCCCACGGAAGCCTTTCAAAACATCTTTGATCCTAGGTGCTTGGTCATGCTTAACTAGCAGTTTACTGTTCAAAACTCGCGCGTCTAGGCATAGCCTAATTGATCCATTTGGCTTGTCCACAGCTAATATTGCGTTCAGGTACGGGGTTGCCGCTTTCCTTATCATGCCAGATTCTAATAAATTAGTAATAATGTCCTTCACCTGAGCAAAATGTTTCTCTGGGATCGGGTACAATTTACTTTTAAATGGGGTCCAGTCTGTACCTTGCATGGCATATTGAAAATTTAAAACTTTTCCAGGTACGGTGTCAAAAGCTCCTTTATGTAATCTCAAAATTTCTTCCAGTTTCCTTCTATCAGGTTCCCCTACGATAGCCTCCTTAAGTCGCTCCTGAAGTAGAATTTCAAATTTGGTTCCGCTAATTTCTTCTTCCGCCAAATGTACCCAAAGTTCCTGCGAAATATCTCGGCTGTCAATTTCCACCACTGCTGTCTGGCTTACTCGCTCCTCCGTCAAGTTCTTATCTCTGATCACCTCATTAGTGCATTCCTCAATGACCCAAGTATTCGCCTCTCTCTCTAGTGGACTCTCTTCCATGTTTAAACCAACGTGATCCAACCCCTCAACTTGTTTGAAACTTACAGTGTTGTTATGTAAGTCAATTACAGCATGAAAATCACAGATGAAGTTGACTCCCAAAATAATGTTATAGTTCATCTTCGGTATGACAATGATTGTTTGCGAAAAAGTGTGGTTCAATATTTCCAGGTCTAAATATGCTTGCTGTATACAATTGATGGTTTTGTCAGGAATAACCCCTCTGACTTTCATTAGCGGTACAGGCATAATTGGAACAGTTTGTTTTCTTCCGATTTCTTTTACCAAAACTTCAGTGACTAAGCTCACCTGGCTACCTGTGTCAATTAAACATCTCACCCTCATACCTCCAATATGTGCGTAAATAATTGGCAGTTGTCTGATGACGTTTTCTCGGCCATTCACCACTCCCTCCAGGCAATCGTCCGGGAATGCTACCCACTCTTCTATATTAGCCACTATCAGCTCTTCTCGCTCCCTGGCGTCCTCCGTTTTCAGACTATCATTTTTTAGTTCAATTGAAGTTTTTTTTTATCCCGGGGCCCATTTGTTGTGTTCCGCCGGTTGTCATCGCGCCTCTCCTGTTGCCTCAATAAACTTTCTGCCCCCTCTCATTGATGATTGTCTGGGCTCTGTCTGTTTGCCATCGCGCGCCCCCACTTCTCTTTTTCCGTCTCTTCGGCATTTAATTGATCTAATTATTTTTGTGACTCGACATACCGCTCGTCCCAATTGTTGCGATAGTCTCCCCTATTTTCCTGGCGATAGTTCCTCGCGTTGTTCCGCCTGCCATCTCCATTCCTTTGGTAAGGTCGACCCTGCCTTTGGTTTCCCCTCCAATTGGTGTATTCCCGCTGGTACGTCCATTGATTGTGCTGGTTTTGGTTATTCTGGTTATATCTATCGCGGTTATTCTGAAAATTTCGATTGTTTTGGTTGAACTGGTTCCGGCCATCGAAATCTTGCCTTCTCGGTGTGAACTGTGTTCCTGTGGACTGAGTTTTCGTTTGGTTCCCCTGGCTGTGACTATTTTGGAGTCCCTGAACCACTTCTGCCGTGTTGACACATTCCATATTTCTCCTTCCCGTCTGTGGACTGACCATACTCGTCTCGTCTAGGTGTTGGAGTAGTTCTTCGGCCTGCACTGCGGTCTGAATATTTCCGGCTACTAACAGTTGTTGAATGTGCATGGGAAGTTGTTTCCCGATGGTTAGAACCATATTTTGCTCGCTAGGGGGGTCATCAAAATCGCGGAATTTTACCAGCTGCTGGCTAAAGAATTCCGAAAATCTGGTCGGATGCGTACTGTGGTATTTTCGTGTATACAGGTCCATTCGTAACCCCTGTTGTAAAGAAGGGCTCCAGAACTTCTTTAAAAACGCTTCTCGGAATTGAGCCATGTCGGTGAAAGTGTATTTAAAGCTTAAAAACCAGGTTAAGCTTGGTCCCTCCAAAAATTTCTCCACGAGTCTCAGCTGTTTTTCGGGGCCGATATGTTGATCATTGAAATAATCAGTCAACTGTCGTAAAAAGGCCTTGGGAGTGGTTCCTGAGTGTTCCTTGAATGTATCGGGCTTGAAATCGTTTCCCCTAATGACTTGGATTACTTGGGCGGGTGCCAAGTTTGGTTGTGGTGTGGAAGTCTCTCCCCTGTACTCTTGGAATGCGTTGCTCGTTAATTTGGGACTTTGACCCCGGCTGTTATCCTCAGCCAACTTCAAGCCTACCGGACTTCCAATGCTTCCCTGCTTTTCTGGTATATTTTCAGCCGAAAATAATGTAGCATTCTCTAACGATCTAATTTCGTTTTTAATTATTAAATCTAAGTGCTCTTGTAATTTAGATTTTACGCCTTCCTCCAAAGCCTGCATTCTCAAGTTGTATTCCCCTAAGCGCTTTAAAATTGTCAGCCTGTCTTCTTTATTTGCGTTTGCCTGCTGTTCCCAATCTCTTCGGATCCTACTTTTCAAACTGTTAATTTTCTCTTCGCTCCTTTCCTGATTCTTTTCTAGCTCTTCTCGTATCTGTTCTCCAACCTCCTCTCTTATAACCTCTTGTGTTTAAACCAATTGTTCTCCGACCTCTTGTATCTGCTGCTGTGTTTTACTTAATTGTTCTTCCAGATTATCCCGATTTTTAAGGAGCTGTTCTCCTACCTCTTCCCTTATGACCTGTTGTGTTTTCACTAATTGTTCTCCGACCTCCTTTCTTATGACCTGCTGGGTTTTACTTAATTGGTCCTCTAAGTTTTCACGCATGTGCCTACGTTCTGTTTCGGCCTTGACCTCAAGTTTATCCATTTCTTTTATTAATTCCAGTACGTTGCTGTCGACTGAATTAATTTGTTGCTGCAATTTATCTTGTGTTTTCTTTATTCCCGCGGTGTTATTGACACATGCTGCCTCTATTTGCTTTAATTTGTCGGCCATCATTTCGTCAAATTGTACGAGTTTGTTATCAAATTTCACTTCCATCTTTTTAATTTCACCTAATTGTTTGACGTTATACTCTGCGACCTCACCTGCCAGTTTCTCTACCTCCCTAACACTTTGATTGATGTCATTAGTGATCTTCTCTAATTGTTCGGTTTGTGCTGTTTGTGTTATCGCCTGTTCCGATAGTTTGTGATTTAATTCGTTTAATTGTTTATCAGTGTCCAATTTCTGGACCTCTAATTGGACCGAAATATTACCGCTCATGTCGTGTAACTGTTTTTCACAATTCTCGCTCTGAATTTCTAATTGTTCTTTTAATTGTTTTCCGTTTTCGCGGACATTTGTATCGACATCTGTTCTAACTGTTTATTTAATTGTTTCTCATTGTCTTCGCTCATTTCATCCTTCATGTTCTTTAACTGTTCTTCCGTTTTTACGGACATTTGGGTCGACATCTGTTCCAACAATGCCTTGATCTCCTCAACACTCGCCATTGCACAATACACAAATATAATCAGAGAAAACAGGGTCATGCACTAAGATTTTAGTCATCCACACGCATACATGTCATAACATTTAAATATTACTGATTCTAATTTAACAAAAATTTCAGTATCAAAATTTACTGAATAAATTACTCTTATTCCCAAACAACAAAATAACCCCTAGTGATCTGCTTTTAAATTCCTAACCAACAGAATTTACTAAGAACACCAATTAACCGAAGTTAATTAAATGTCAAATACAAGGCAACACCTTCCTGCTTTGACTGAGTTCAAAAATATGCAAATTTTCTAATTTTAATGCCGGGCGCCAGAACAGGTTTATAACAAATACAATATAAAATTCTAACCTTGTTCAATATCTCTAACTTGAGGAACTCAGTGATTTTACTAATGCACATGGCGGTACAACATCGCCTCAATTTACTGAATTTACTTTGCCCGCTTGACCTGGCATTATTTCTCAGCGAAATAAATATGAGATCAGCGAAGCAACAACAACAACAGTCCCACTTGGGCAGCCATTTTTGTTTTATGAACCCTTGCAAAGAAGCTTATGAGACTCAGTTTCGGGGGGTGTAACAGTCCATATCGTAAGTTGTTGTTAAAGCGCTTCATTAACATGCAGGGTAACATATAACAAAATAACATGCAGGAAAAAGTGAAGCCAGGGTTAAAACAAATGAATTTAATAACAAATCACCTAACTATACAAAAGAATTAACAAAACAAACTCCCAAATGACTCCCACTGAATAATTAACATACGCCAAAACTAGGCCAAATCTCTGGAGAGATTAATTACACGGACAAAGTGTCCTTAAGAAAATCAACAAAAGTGACAATATGTATGCGCGCGTGCAGTTCTGCATGCTTCACGATGTGTACAATCGAATGCATGATTCGTCATCATCCAGAATAAACATTCAGACAACGAATCCACATTGCTTAGAGCTAGACAGACGCGGGGAACAACTATACAATACTTAGAACTAAACCGACACGTCCTATACTTAAAATATACAACACAATAATTTCCGCGTGAAATTGGAATCAAACTGCCGTAGCAAAACATTTCTGCCTAAAAACTTAGGACTTCTCACACAAATCAACACAAGTAAGTTAACACGTGACCAATAAAAGAAATACACATATGACCGCCGTCAAATTTACAAGTACACTACCACTACACCACACGGGTGTGACATACAAAGTTACATGAATTGAGTCATAAACAAGTCACTAGGCTCAAAGCCAACATTTACATTATTAACACAAATATTCTATCATACAACATGCAACAATCCGTCACACACATGGCGAACTCCCCAATTAATTATGGTTGAATAATAACCATCACAATGAACAGGTTTGCTACATGAAAGCTTAAAGGGGCCAGTCGGAACAAGGACTGCCTATCAAAATATAAGTCACCAGGCGAGACGGGCGATTCGTGGAAATCTGCATATCTGTCAACCCACGTGTGTATCGAAGAAGCGTGCCCCAAAGCACAATAATACGTGTGTGTGTGTGTCAGAACAAAATATCCCGGCATTTCCACTAGGAAATCCAAGAACCAGTATAATGGACAAGTAACAGCGGTCTCCCAAGAGCACCCTGCCTTTCCATCAAAATACAACAACAAAAATCTGAGGGCGGTAGGACCTCTACCCCTCTTCACGTAGAATCAACACACACACCTGACACAATAACACACACAGAAGCACACGTATGGGTTTGACAGACCCTGAAATAAAAAGACATAAATATATTCCACTTGCTGGCGCCACCGTTCCCCGCCGTGACTAATTAACCTGAAATGGACTCAAAAGAAAATCTATCAAATTTAGAACGAAGGTGTTCTACAATTACATCTTAAATCGTTGCACTTGGCAACCCTAATATGAATAATAACCTGTTCAGCAAACATCTTACAGTAATTACCTCCCTTTTCCTATCACAAATATGAACTTTAATAAAGCACCACTTATCGAATGTAACGGGTTTCGCATTTGCATGGATAAACATCACGTACACGCGCCGTGCACATTACATATGACTCCAAGAAAAACAAATATACAACAAACACTTTGGCCACGTGCCAACGTACATTTAAAACAATTAGTGCCGGTACAAAGAAAAACACTCTAAAACAAGAAAAGACTAAATGAACTATTTACAAAAGTTCCCACGCCAATCTAACTACATAATTGAATAATCAATTGTTGTACGTCACCGTCTCAGCTTGCAGAACATTATGACATCCATCTCAGCCCATTTCCCCTATGGAAAAGTTAGCACTCCATAGCCGTCTTCGTTGAAGCGTCGGACATCATCCCAACTGCTGACCACATGTTGGACATCTTGATGTAGTCTCCTTGGAAGAAAAGTTCAATGATATTAATATTTGACCTGGCTATAATCGCTTGTGGGTTACTAAATTCGCCCACAATTAGTCCTATGCGATTAATTACGAAGACTTTCCCTAAATATCGCTCACAGACGCGCAATACACACATGAAAAATACACTTAAAAATATACATGAAATACACACTTCGAGTCCAACGTCACTGGCTCGACAATACAAGTTTTAAAGCCTAACTGACTCACAGTCGCTATCTCGCTCGGTAATCTACTGCTCTGCTCTGCGTTGACCTTCGCTCGGGTGAGCGCTAATTAGAATGTTACAAGTCTTTCCCCTTAAGAGCTGAAATAGTTGTCTTTAAGATAATATTACAAGTTCCAAATCATCACGCACGCTGGCATGAATTTAGCTCACAAAGCTCACAAAGTAATTGACTTCAAAATAATTAAGAGCGTTACAAATTTGCTGCGCAAACTAGCGTGAGTTTAGCTCATCAGAGCTCACAAATAAAATTACTTCAAATATATCAGAGCGTTAAAATCGTTATACAAACGGGCGTGAAGTTAGCTCACAGAGCTCACGAACAGAAATACATTGAACAGCTTCACGTCGAACAATTTATTAGAAACTGACAGGGTGCGGAAGAGTGGGGTGGATTTAGAAAAATTTTCCAGAGTTTTCATCTCACATGGATGGGACTAGTGTCAATCTTCATCAAATAAATCAAACGTCTCATCGCACTCGTGCGGAGATAATTCCGATCGGCGGTTCTTTAGGTAATCAATTCCGCGCGCTTTTTACCACTGACGCCTTCCATCGCGTGATATTGGCGTGGTCTCTCCCGATTGGGTGATTCAATTGTAGGTCGGTTGTAAGTAACTCGTGACCATTCCTTTATGATTCCAATTCTGGTGCAAGTTGTTACACAATTTGGCCTTGAACTCAGGTTTACCAGGCCGTTCTTCAAGAATAGCTACAAGCTCAACCTCTGTGGCAATCATTGCGACACGCTACCTTGCCTTTATTCTCGTCAACTTCCTCAAGTACTGCCTGGGCTGCAGTAAAAATAATAATAAATTATGAAAACTTATTTACCGTAGATCAATAAGGGTTCAGTACAATGCTCAATTTTGAGCGCGACTGTACTTGCACCGAAGTTCTAGGAAACATTAACGACTGAAGACATTCAAAGTGCAACTGATATTGCTGTCGAAAACAGCAGATGCGAAGTCATGGAAGAAATGGACGACGACGACGATGAAGTCAACGAAAGGGAGCTAAAAGACACACTTTTGGAGAAGCACTATCTGTTGTGAACGACCTTCAGGAATTTGCAGCTTCCTAGAATGTTCCAGAACTCCTGGAGTTAATGCAGGAAGCAAAGGAGATCATACAACGTTCACTTGTAAAGAAGGCGCGACAATGCACTTTGAAAGATGTGTAGAAACAAAGAAACGAGCAGGGAAATTGAAATTTTTGTTCGTAAATTGAAAACACAGTGTCTTCTTCTTCTTCTTCGCCATTTGAGACTACATAGGAGTAGTGGGAGAAGGTGGATCCGAACGCAGTCCTTATATGGTCATGTCAAGGTCATCCACTTTTTGCAGCTGTGGCCACAGGTGCGTGGGCGGGGGCGGGGGAGTGGGGAGGGGGAGTGGGGAGGGGGAGCGGGGATGGGCGGGGGCGGGGGAGTGGGGGAGGGGGCGGGGGAGGGGGAGTGGGGAGGTGGAGGGGGAGCGGGGATGGGCATGGCGGAGAGCTCCGCACAGGCTGACGACTGTCAGCCAACTATGCTCTTGATGGGAGCAGTCTCTGTGTATATGCAAGAGGCTGGTAGCCTGCGGGCTTGAGCCGAGCAGTAGCGAGACCAGTCGAGGTCAGCCGAAGCTGGTATAGCTCGAGGCAGTATGACGTACTGAGTGGTGGGAAGCTGGGATGTGTTTTCTCTCTTGATCTACATGCTGGACTGGCGCGCTCAACTTGCCCGGTGAGAGGAAGGGGAACCTTGTTTTTGTGTTTTGAGCCGAGCAGTAGTGAAGAGAGTCGAGTGAAGCCGAGTGGGTGTTTGTTTCATTATTCCCTCGAGCCAAGTCGAGCTTACTTGAAGAGAAACAAATTGATGTCAAAAAGGTATTGATTTGTTTAGTGTTTTACAAGGCAGTGTTGCCAACCAATGTTGAGATAAAAAGTTGTGTCGGGTGAGGGATTTGAACCCTCGTTTTCTATGTAGAAAATTTGAACTTAAGTCGAACGCCTTAGACCACTCGGCCAACCCGACAAGGAGAGGATTAGAGAGGTTAAAATAAAATAAACAAGAATAATTATACAAGATCGGATTTATTAATCCAAGAATTAAAAGAGGAATTAAAACCTAACCATTTGACATAAAGTTTATTGCCATTTCTTTTAATCACTTTTTCAACAAGATAATGCTTAGGATATAGTGTCTTTTGAAGTTCCTGTACGTAGAATCCTCCTTTGATGGGCTGATTGTTACTGTCCTGAAGTAGATAAGTGACTGGATGGGTACGTTTCACTTGGCGAATGGTGAATATTTCTGTGCTCCAGTTTGGTGTGTACCCTTTTGAGAAGAGTGATTTATGTTTACTGACGCGTACATAGTCACCTACGTGAAAACGATGACGTTGTGGGTCAGCTGTTTTAATGCTATGATGAATGCGATTCAGCCATGGAGTGTTTTTTATTACCAAACACGGCTTTACTCCAATAGTTCTATGTTTGGTATTGTTGTAACGTGATACTAGATTCTGCACTAGGTTTACCCAGCGGTAAGATCCTCTTGCTGTAAATTCCCGCCACATGTATGTTTTTAACGTTCGGTTGAAACGTTCAACAACACTTGCCTTTAAATTACTATAGGTGGAATAATGATGAACGCCAAGTTCTTGCATATACGTAGAAAACTCCTTGTTGAAAAACTCCTTTCCTTGATCGGTCTGGAGGAGGCGAGGTTGTCGTTTAGCTCTTTGAATAATCTGTTTAAAGGCTGCAGTAACTAGGTTACCTGTTTTATTTTGCACAGGTTCAACAAACGCCATTTTGGAATAGACGTCAATGACTGTGAGCAGATATTTGATACCATTGTTAGTATTGGCATAGGGAATCATTTCAACGAGATCGGCTTGCCAAAGCTCATCAATTCCTTTTGAAACAACATGACGCCGTGGATAGATACGGCGAGCTGGTTTATGCAACTCGCGAGCAATTGCTGTTTTTATAGGTGAAGGGGTGTTGCCACGTGGATCCATCACACAATAATGCCAGCATGACGAAGCTCCTCTTCTATTTCTACAATTTCACCTTCATGACCGGTATGTCCAGCCTGTTGGGAGGCGTGCAGGAGGTGTAGACGTTTGACCAACTTATTAGGATCGTTCCAATAGACGAAATCGACAAAAGGTTTCAAAGTTTTAAACGTGACGCCGGACGCTGAGCTTGTATGACGGACACTTGCATAGGTGGGAAACAATTTGGATATGATGGTCTTATATTTGAAACTCTTATTTGCATTGATTGGTTCAGAACGTTTATAATTACGTCTAAAACCATTTGTAGCCATCAATATATCCTTATACTTTTGAAGATCGTCTTCGTCATACCCATCCTTAGAAGGAACACGTGCAAATAAAAGTTCTAAAAGACCTGACGTCAGTTGATATCGAACCGTTTTAACAATCATAACATTATCTTTTATTTTGATCTCCGAGTCACCAATTCGAAAACGTTTATTTTCATAGCGAACGCCGTAGGTCGTATCAGTTTTTCTAGTAAAAAGGTCTTCTAGGTAGGGTGTTACCAATGGGCCAAAATGCTCTACCAGAATACTTTTCAGCTGCACATACTTTTCAGGTGTAGTCAAGATTTCTGACAGTGTAGGTTTTTTTTCTCTAGAGCTAGACGGCGTTTGAGCAATGACTGTAGTTTTTAGAAACTCTGGAAGCGGTGATTCTGTTTCAGAAGTAAAAACATCTTCAGCTCCTTCATTGTCTTCTTCTTGTTCTTCCTCCACAATGGTTTGCGTTCCTTTTGATACTGTATTTGGCTTATTGGACTTTGATGTTCCTTTTAACACAGCTTCCAGAGGTGATTTCAAATGTTTTGCGATCAACAGCTCACTATCGGCATGTGTGCGTTTCAGTTCGCGGAACTTGCGTCGAATATTATTTCGTGCACGGATAATGTGTTTCTTTAATTGACTTCCTGCTGTTGCCATGATAGCTAAAGAAATGACGAATGAAAAAGCCACGCAGCATCTTAAATACGTATGAAATGATCAAATCCCTTACGGTAGCGGCCGTTGGTAATGTCACTCTGCTTATCGATAACAAGACAGCCGTGGTGATGAGCGTTCCAGCATGTGGCGCACAACTCTGTAAAGGTTTGAAAGGTCATGTCTGGGTTCACGTGATCTTCATAGACGTGACGCATGTTACGTTCATCCTGCCGGAAGGGAACAATCACGTTTGCATTGTCACGAATTAATTGTTTCGGTATTCGTGAATAGGTTTGACACAGATAGAAGCAGTCAATATGTTTGTGTCGTCCCATGCTGAAATAGGCTTGAATGATAGCCTGCCGTTCTGTGGACACATCATCAAAAATCATAAGTGAATTGGGGCGAACATGATCTGGAGAGATGACATCTTCGTGTGCAGGGAATGTAAAGTACCTCATGTTATTGTTGCGAAGACCTGACATGACCTGTTCCAAGAACACATAAAGAGGTTGATAGAGGGACTTGGCAAAAATGTAAATATTTTGAAAGCGCACGCCGTTTAACGACGTGATTAGGGTAAGCAGAAGATTTGTTTTTCCACATCCTGATGGTCCGGTGATGAGACAGCGAATAGATGACGGGAAGAGTGAGCCGTGACGTTGTTCAGACGTTGTCGAGAAGAGGTTAGAAACCAAATCTCCCACCGGAAGTGAATGTTGCTGCTTAATAATCTGCATATTAACTAAACGTGAAAAGGATAGAGGTGGTCTCTATATACATGAAGCAAGTGTCTGTTTCAGATCTAGTGTAACCATGGATGCCTATGGAAGAACACATAAGACAAAGAAAACAAATGCATCATCTGTCTCAATAAACGATCCAAAACATGATACAGATCCGGCTAATAAACGATATGTTGATGCCAATGCACTGCCACGCACAACGGATGGTCATTACAACTTTAATGGAAAGCGATTAACCAATATAACAGAACCTCTATTACCTTCAGACGCATGTTAGAAAAAGTATGTAGATTACTATCGCTTACGCCGTATCAAGGGAGATTATGACGCACAGAATAAACGTATCATGAGTGTTGCAGACCCTGTGAACAATCAAGATGTGTGCACCAAAATCTACATGTTAACCAATGCTGTGGTGTTAACAGAAGCAAAGGACTATGATGTACACCATCGTCGAATCACTCAGCTGGCTCTTCCAACAAATAACACGGACGCTGCTAGAAAGGACTATGTGGATAACAAGGTGAAACAACTTCTCAGCATTGTACCTTCCCTAACTGAAAAAGGTTATACAGCGAATAATGCACGTCTTGTGCATGTGGCCGATCCTGAGGATGATCAAGATGTTTGTACAAAACGGTTTTTGACCTCTGAAATGAGAAAGGTGTGGGAAATTAAGGAGAATGCACTACAGATGAAACGAAGACGAATAGCTGAAGTTGCTGATCCTGTACAACCTCACGATGTAGCGACCAAACGTTTTTTGGAACAACGGTTATCGCTTTTCATTAAATCAATACCCTCCATAATTTTGCTGCACATTGTAAACCAACAACCGGTAAAAGACCCCAATGAACTCACCTATATACTACGTTCGGGTTATACCAATTACCGTTTACTGTATGATGGTGCCATTCGTGTTATCGAGTATTCACCAGATTTTAAACATTTAGACTTACTATTAAACGGTAGTGTTATATCATCATCACTCATCGATCTGGCGGTGAAAGCCGAGGACAAATTATCCTTTCAACTGAAATTGTCGTCTGAAGAAAAAGAGGCGGGGAAAACAATGAACGATTTTCCGCTGTATGTAGAACTTGAATATACCGCCACCATTAATTAAATAATTGCTCGTTCTCCTCCCAAGAAGCGTTAGTTGTGTTCCATACTTTACAGCGTGAGGTTGTCTCGTTTCTCGCTCGCGATGGTGAATCGAAGATATGTGGGGAAGTAGATGAAGAAGACGTCATCGAGAAAGGGAGGCTTTAAAGCAATTCTTCATGCGGCACGTCAAGCTTCACGTGGAGAAAAAAATAGCGATTTGGCCATTAAAAAAGCTCTCCGAGCAGCACGATTGCATGCAAATCCCAAAAGTAAACTACGTTTTAGAAAACGAGCGCGTGTTATTCCTGTACCGAAACGTGGCGGATTTTTACCCGCGCTATTTGCTGGACTAGCAGCTCTGGGTTCACTTCTTGGTGGAGCAAGTGCAGTAGCACGAACAGTGAAAGCTGTTGAGGAGGCGAAGCAACAGTTGAAGGAAAGTGAAAGACATAATAAAACAATGGAAGCCATTGCACTGCGCGGTAAAGGTGTGAACATGAAGCTGGCACCTTACAGGAAAGGACTTGGCATTTACATGTCGCCAAAAAACATTTAATAGACGCACTGCCGCGGCGAGCTATGACGCATGAGGAAGTTATGAGATATGCAAAACGGTTGAAGATATCACGCTTTCGAGGTGTGTTTATGCGTAATCAATTACCACCTCGACCTTGGATGCGTGAAAGTGCTGTTGTTAATTTGGATGAGAGTCATGGACCAGGAACACATTACGTGGCCTACATAAAACAAGGATCTACTGTGTGGTACTTTGACAGTTTTGGAAACCTTCCTCCTCCGACAGAGCTTATTCGCTATTTCGGAAGCAGTGCAATAATAAACTATAATGTGAAACGAGTACAAAATTTTAACACTCAACACTGTGGTCGCCTCTGTCTGACCTTTCTATATAAGACTCAGCACATGAGGTAACGTGAGCAGTATAATGGCAGAAAGTAGAACGTTTACAGTGCACGGACAAGGAGCTGAAGTAACTGTTGACTTTTATCCTCCTATTGAATTGGGACAACGACCCTACGTGCTGGGACTTATTTCGTTCGAAGGTTATAATAGAATCTACAACGTACATGAAGACATCAACGATAAGTTCTACTACGATGACTATGAGTTAACTCTACCACCTGGCAGTTACACGGTAGATGATATTTACGATCACATCTACACAACTCTCATCAGAGAATTTACTCTAAAAGCATTTCTTGACGGGACATACAAGTTTGAACTCATAGCCAACAACGTAACACATCGTTGCAGTATTCTTTCTTCCTTTAGGATTGATTTTAAATCACAACCAGACTCAATTGGTCCATTGCTTGGTTTTTCAGCACGAGTTTTAGAACCAAATGTGTTGCACAAGTCTGACCAACCTGAAAAAATTATTGAAGACCATCACATATCTGTCACGTGTAACATAATCACCGACGTTTACACCAATCAGGAACCATCGCATTCACTCTACGATTTTATTGTCACTTCACCCAGTGGCTATATCATCCGTGAAAACCCATCAGTAGTGCTCTATCATCCTGTGAGTGTAACCAATATTAGGAATATTACCTTAAGACTGGTGAATAGAAACCAACGTCTCAACCAGTTAGACCGTCATACACCTGTAACCTACAAATTGTATCTGAAGTCAGCATGAAACAAGTGTATAAAGCACCAACACCATCCAGGCTGGGTGTTAGTTGTTTGCAACGCGTGTACAGGTTAACACGTGTCAACAAGCAGATCTTACAACAACTGGGTTACACCTTACATCATGAATTCAATCCTCGACGTGACAAACCCAGTTGAAGTGCAGGAGGGTATTGTAAAAATTGAACAGCATTCCTACCAACCGTATACTCAAGGATTAAATAATAATGATGAGATCCGCATTACCATTAATCAACAAGATATCTACACCCTACCACATGAAAGTTACATCCTGATTGAAGGTCAACTCATCAAATCAGATGGTACCATCCCGACAACGTCAAAGTTGGCCAACAATGCTCTTGCCTTTCTGTTTTCTGAAGTTCGCTATGTCATCAACGGAATCGAAGTGGATACAACTCGAAATGTTGGCATAACAAGCGCTATGAAACTTTATCCTGCGTATGGAACTGAAGAAAGTAAAGCTTTTCGTATGGCTGGCTGGTGTCCCGACACAAGCAATGACTGGATGATTAACACTGATGGTTCATTTACCGGTCATTTACCTTTAAAATTAATACTAGGCTTTGCAGAGGATCATAAGCGCATCGTTGTGAACGTAAAACAGGATCTGATTCTTGTGCGAGACAGGAGTGATTATAATGCACTGAAGGGTGTTGATGGTGGCACAATAGATTCAAAAATTTTATTGCAACGAATTCTATGGAAAGTACCGCACGTTACTCTGTCCGATCAGAAAAAATTGAGTCTACTCAAGATTGTGGAGAAGGATACACCTTTACCCATACAATTTAGAAGCTGGGAGCTGCATGAATATCCGGTATTACCACTCACCGATACGCATACATGGTCTATAAAAACCTCACGGTACACAGAGCGACCTCTCTACGTCATTGTTGGATTTCAAACAGATCGTAAATATCAACAGAATAAAGATGCATCACAATTTGATCACATCCAATTGCGAAATATGCGACTCTTCCTGAACGGTGTTACTTTCCCCTATGAGGGAATGGACTTAAACTTTACCAAGAACAAATATGGAAAGCTCTATGACATGTTTACAAATTTTCAGTCATCCTATTATCAGAAAGAACCATGTCCGCTATTATCACCACAAGACTTTAAGACCAAAGCGCCTCTGATTGTGATGGACTGTTCGTATTTGGAGGAGTCGATGAAGGAAACAACTATTGATATCAGACTAGAATTTGAAACATCTGCCGTTATTCCAGAAAAAACAACAGCCTATTGCCTTATTGTTCACGAGGCACAGGTGTATTATCAGCCGCTGTCCAACATCGTGACCAGAGTATAAATAGCATGTCTGCCTGCATTCCCCTGCTCAGTCATGGAAAGCTACGATGAAGTCAACACCCCTCCTCCAAGGGGAGCAACAGACTGTAAATGTGAAAGTGACTCACATAGTGAAGATGAGGATACGAGGTTTATCATCTATCGTTCTCTAGTGAGTGAAGCTATTACTGCCTATCACAAGACTCATACTGTGCATAGAATTCCACCGCATCTGGTTTCCTATTTACCAGATGGATTTATGTCAACGTTCGGCATTCACGATAGGGGGTACAAAAAGCATTGCTAAAAAAAGAAGAAAGATGATGTCGCCAAAGCATCATGTCATGATGGAGAGCGGGCGGATGGGTTAAACTGTAAATGTGATCGTTGCTCAACAAGTCGAGACGCCGATGCGGTATTTAAAATTTATCGTAGCCTGATAAGTTCAGCCATCACCGCCTACCATAAAGCAGAATTGCTTCATAAAATGCCGCAGCATCTGATCCCCTATTTACCAGCTGGATTTCTGTCCACGTATGGTGCACACGATATTGATTTCAACTGGGATAAACTACCATCACACCTCCGTATGTCAGCGGATGTTGCAGCCTGCCGCAGCTGCCGTAGACATTTCATGCATCGAGGGGATTCCCACACTGATTGGGATGGCCCTAATCCTATGATAAAAAATTGTAAACAATGTTCAGATCTCTTTACAAATAAAGTAGTGTAATTTATCTCATTATTTTAATTTTTATTTAAACCACTCCCTTTTTGTTTCATCTTTTTACCCCTTTAACTAGCAGGACTATAGGTAGAACTTGGTTAGTTGACAGAAGTCGGCGGCGAAGAAAGGTGTGTCATCAAGCAGTAATCATGTCTAGAACACTGATTGTTGATATTCAGGGCTTCAAAGTCAATGGAAACAAGTTTGTCTTCAAAGAGGTTGCCATTATAGACTGTACAAACATGTTGGCGCCTAGAGTAAGTGCTTTCACTTTTGAACCACCATTTCCATTGCACATGCAGTCGGACGAAGATAGAAAACAAACCGAGTGGCTACGGCATAATTTAGGATTAAACTGGAATCAAGGAGACATTCCTTATCATTATCTATCGTTTGTTTTAAAACCCTATTTTTTCGCTGCCAACCATGTTTTTGTAAAGGGAGGTGAAAAAAGGGAATGGTTACGTCACCATGTTCCACCATCTTGCCAACTCATCGATCTTCACGAGATGGGATGTCCTGCACTACATACCTTGTGCGAGCCTGCTGAACGTGTACAAAAGAAGACACTTCTACATGTAATGAAGCTCTTTGATTGGCTAAGTCGCAATGCATGTCGGTACGTGGAAGACAATTGTAAAAATATGATGCATGAATGTTGACCACCACAGTGAGTTAGAGACTTTTGTATTGTGCAGACGTGTAGAATGGCTACCATTGAAAGTTTAAATTCTAACCCTATTGAACGGGCAATTGTTAAGTTTTTCGCTTGTAAGAAGAAACTGCATGCTTTTACAGAAGAAGAATTAAATGCTCTACCCAAAGCGTTTTTGTTTTATGTTGCGTCAAATGCTGTGAAGGAGATTTGGGATAGCGTACCTAGTCATTGGACTCAAGATCCTGTGCTGTGTGAACTTCAACCATGCACTGATTATGATCATCATCAACAAGTGGCCGTTTCCAAAATGCCATCGGTTCACACATGTAGAACATGTCAGTTAATTAAACTGTATAATGGACATAAAACCTCATGTAAAGACTATGTTTCCTCATTCCACGGATGTGATGGCAAGAAAGAAGCATCATCCACAGCAGCAGCAGAAAAGGAAGAAAAGTGTACGTCATCGACTGAAAAAGATATGCCAGACCTGTACTGGTCATGGTCTCGTTGACAAAGTCATAGATCTTCTACCCTTCGAGCTGCATCTACCTGGTTATCAATATTGTGGACCTGGCACTAATTTGGACGTACGACTTGCACGTGGTGATTCTGGAATTAACATTCTGGACGCTGCGTGTAAGCAGCATGATCTGGCATACAGAGCTTCTAAACATGAAAAGAACATTTCTGAACTAAGACGTGTTGCCGATCAGATTCTTTTGAGAAAAGCCATGGAACGTGTGTCATCACCTTCAGCATCTGTCACAGAAAAAATGGCAGCTCTTATTGTTGCAGGAGCTATGAAGGGAAAGCTCACATTCAGTGGTGGACGATTACAAAAACTAAAAAGATAAACAGGATGTATTATGTTTTATAATTAAAATAAATAAATAAATAAATACAAACAAACAAAAAAAGCGTTTATTATTTTTAGTGTTAGCAACGTTACAAGCATTATTTACAAGCAAGATGAAGAATAGTACAAGATCATTCTACCTCTTTAAATTTCCAATTTTGTTAAAAAGAATATCATACTTTAGTTTCTGTTAAGTTTTAAAATTTTAAAGTTTTTACACATCGTATTATATTTTTTTTCGTCTTCATCATTAAGTGGCTGCGATTCCAATTCGATAGACACATATTCCAATTCGGTATATGGTAACCGCTTGGCCGGAAAGTCAATGAAACAGTCCGGTGAATTTTCCCATGTACACCACCACAAATTTTTTCCACAACCATTACACCAGTATGTTTGACGTTCAGTCAACACAACCTCAAACACTTTTTCAAATGTCATATTATAGGTTACTACTACTCTCGATTTCTTTATACCCATCAATTCAGCACATGGTTCGCAGTATGAGAGTTCATTAATTAATTCATCAAAGAGGACACCTTTCTTCAGTGAAGTCAATCCATTCGTTGATAATGGTGGATACAAAATGGAGTGGGTGTGTGATTCCATAAGTTTCGTGAAATCGTCTAGTGTTGTCGCATCATAGAGTACAACACGTTTTTTCTGCTCTTTTTCAGATGAAGAAGATGGAATACTGAAAAAGATTTGAAACAATATCTTGTAGATTTTATATATTACGCTATATAATATATCATTGTGCAAACTTTTCTTTATCCATTATAATTCTATATTCTTGTGAGATAGACAAATCAATCACAGCAAATGACATTATACATACCAATTTGTTTAACATTGAAATAGAACATTAATTTAAATCTGATATAAACATTGATTTATTCAAAACAATCATGTACGTTTAATTTCACTGATCTCAATACTATGCTATTTTTGAATTTATTTTTTAGTGTGCTTGTGTTACAGAACACCATTAACTAACTTTGAAAGGGAAACTACTGCTTATTTCAATTACAGTACTTGAATGTTTGTGAAAACTTGAACTTCTTAGCTGATATATTTTCAATTCTTTTGCACATTGATATGTTTAATTGTTACAAATTTTTACACTTTAAAAGTGTCTATGGAACAAAATGTAACTCACCAGTTGTTTGCTCTTGACGATGATGGTGTACATTCCATCCATCCGTCTAATGTACTGCTATCCATCTCGCTTGTAAATAATGCTTGCTTGTCCACTTGCTAGTACTGTTGACGATGCTAATGTTTTCAAACTCATTGTCTTCCCTTTATATACATAGCAGACATCCTTCCATCTTCACCAAATTACCCCTCCATCGAGAACATCATGAAACTGCGCATGTGTCACTTTTCCCTCTCCCCCATGTGGGAAGATCTCTTACGCCATGCAATTGTGCATGCATACATTGTCATAAGCAGTGTGATTGGTTCGCTTTTTATTTTCTTGTTTTTGTTTCCTGTAAAGTTAGAACAACCTTACCTTGACTTTCTTTACTTGAAATATGAGGCCACATGTGTGAGGGTCATCTGTCTAGACAATACAAGTTCGAGGACGGTTATATCCATCTGTGATGATTGTAAATACATCAGTGGTAATGTCTCACTAATTTACACTGACACTGATAGTTTTGTCTATCATATCAAAAATGAAGATCCCTATCTTGTAATGAGTAAGCATTTTATGCAGTTTGACACATCTTCGTTTCCTAGCGAAAACGTGTTTGGAATATTACCTAGAAATTCAAAAGTGTTAGGACTTTTAAAGGATGAATGTGGTATTAATCTTATGACGGAATTTATAGGTTTAGCTCCAAAAATGTATTGTTACAATACAGAAACGTCCCGTCAGGTTTGTAAGGCAAAAGGGGTACGTTCCAATGTTGTCCGTTCATTAAGTATCGAACGCTACCGAGATGAATTGTTAAATGGTACATCTCTGTTACAAAAACAATTGCGACTACACTCCCAAAGTCATCGTGTGTTTCTTGTCGAACAAATGAAACGAACTTTATTTTCGTTCGACAATAAACGCTCATGGCTAAGTGATGGCATTTCAAGTTTACCTTGGGGACATTCAACACTGTAAATATGGATTTGTTTGTCTAAATCTTTGTATCGCTGTTTGCAATGGGATTGGTAAAAGATAATTGAAGTTTATTTTACATTGTATGTATATTACCTTATTGAATAAATGTATATATTTGATGTTATATTTTTTATTTTGTATGCTGTTCTATTACCCTATATCCTATTGGGAAAGGTTTGGATATGGAGGTATGTAGCATAGATCATATTACTCAGGAATCAAATTGAGCCAAAATGTTCATTCTTTGTACTTAATATGAGAGACAAGTGAGTTGAAGACAGAGGAATGAAGTGCTGTAAAAATTGTGTGTTGATATCGAACCCACAGTCTGCTAAGGATCAGCCGTGCCCTGCAACTGGAGTAGATATCCTGCAGCACCACGGGGTGTGTCTTGACTGCGGTTAGAGTGAGTAATGGGTACTTGGAAGGCGTGTTTTGTAACAGGATTTGAATTTATAATGAGGTGTAGGTGTGTTTTTTGTGAGGGCGGCTATGATTAGTTGTTGAGCTGTGCCTTTGCTGCATATGTAATGAGCTGGGAGTATTTTAGTCTAAGTGGATTGTGATTGGTCGTATGATACAATACAAATGGCTGCCAGGCGTGGCATAATCAACTGTTGGTTTTTACTCTGCATATGACGATTTTATTGTAATTAGTAGTTTTGTAAAGGGTAAATTTGATGTTGAAATGAATCCCCGCTTGGGCTTGGTTGAAATTAAATGCTGCCTAGTTTAGAAGTTTCATAGTTACTCATGAAAGTTCAAATTAAGAGGAGTGATGGTCTATCCACTCTTACCGTACTTTATTTTGTAACTTTATTCGACCTCACTCATAGTTATTTAGTGTAGGTTCTAAGTAGTTGGGTGTGTTTGTGATTCCCTAGTCCATGATACATCATCCCGAGTGGGCAGACATGGCCTTGAACCCTCAGGCAGATTATGCCACGGGTTAGAGACTGGGTTTGTTAGTTGAAATTTATGTTGTTTAATTGCAAGTGTTTAAAGTTTTTTGTGATGTTTGATGAGAGTAGTTGGAAGGAATTTTATGTTTATATTGTAGCTGTGGCCAAGTGCTGAATTTGTAATATGTGCGTTAGAGCCACGATCTTGTTGAGAGTAGTCTATGAAACTTGAAGGGATATGAGGGCTGGAATGTTTACCAATAAATGTTATTTTACTTTCAACTGCCTGCGTTTTATGATCGTTTTTAATATAGCTGTGATCATGGTAAGACATCACATATGTTCCTCCAAAATTGTAGCACTTAGAGCTGTTCTGGACACCTTACTTTGATTGTAGCAGGTATCGTGAGAACATTTTGTAGTGTTATAGAGTTGCCTTTAGCAGTTGTTAATGCTGCTAGTGGTTTGTTCAATATTTTATCAAAACAAGAGAATTAAAAAAGCGTTGTCTCACCTTTTACAGAGCAGAGTAATAATGTTGACATGACTAGAGATGTGATGCAAGCATGATTGTAGGTACCACTTACATCGAATATATACTATCCGTCAAGGTGATTTCCTTGAAACTATATCCTGTTTTTACTATTAGAATTAAATAACCTTTAACCTTTCAACAAAACAGCTTTCAGTTATCCTTGGTTTAGGGTATAAAAGAGAGTGAACACCCCAATAGGTACTGTCATCCAGTGGTGTGCACTTGGAGGAAACAAACGTGTACGAATCAGCAAATCTACTGTACGGTAATTATATCTCGTTTTATCCATCTTACTATTCATCTTTCTAACTCTGCAACAATGACTTCCACAAACCAACAGATGAAACAATATTTGTTGTCGCCTGACACCTGGGCTTATCCAACTAGTCATGGACATCGAACTATATATTATAATAGAGACTACGACACATTTCGACGTACTAGTACTTATACAAATTAGTTAAACAGTGTTATTAGGGAATGGCCGCTACAATATTTTATAACGCCTGACACAACTCGATATGACTATAGACTGCACTACACAATGGGAGACAACAAAGGCGATATCATTGTCTTTCCTCGTCAATTTCAAAAATTCCCGTGTGTGACATATATTCATGACTATCATATACCAGGTAGGCCTACATCAGACATATTTGAAGACGGAAACGTTGATCACTGTTATATTATGTGTCTGAAATGTTTTATTTTACAAAGAGGTTTATCATTGTCATTGGATGAAGATACTAGTAGCAGTGATGCTTCAGATGACCCCCCTCCTACATCTAACGGAACACATAATATAACATTTTATGTTAGACATGATAATTATAGATCCTTATTGCATGACCTTGACAAAGAAGCGATGTACTGGTGTTCTCAGTGTGCCAGAGCAAAGTTTTTAACGAGATGTCTAGCTGATGATGGGAATAGAACGGATATAATTATTCCAAACAGCACTGATTTCCTATATCATACACATATATCCTCTCATGCAAGATATTCTCTCTTCCCGACAAACCAAGGATCGTCAAGAAGGAATGTCTTTACCCATCATTAATATTTCTATAAACCTGTGTGTAAATAAGAAGGCCTATGGCATGAGATTAACATCTCTGTAAGCCTTCATGTGAATGAAAAAAAAAAGCTTTTGATGTGAAATTAATTTCTCTATAAGCTTATGTATATATGTGTGTATGTATGTGCGTGTTAACTTTGCCTCTAGGCTTAAGTTCTAGAGCTGGTCTCCAGCCCAGAAAAAAAAGGAGAGGCACAAAAGCTTTTACTTCCACTTAACTATTTATTTTTAAAGTTCGCTGAGATGAAATTCAAATCCATTTTTTCAGCACCAGTTCTCATATGGATTGGAAAAGAGACTAGCATGAGTGTGTAAGAAATAATAATCCAACATTTGTCTGAAAAATCATAGGAACGTTTTCATTTGTATGATTCTTCTTCTTCTATACTCATAATTGCAAGGTGGTATTAAATAAAAAGAAGTCACATTTGTGCAGACTGTACATTAACCATGGTCTACCTCAATACAGGTTACATAAGCTTACTGACACCAATGCATTGCTATTGATCTTGACTGAGTGCATGGTTGGTACATGACCTAGAATTAATCACTCTTCCTTAAAGAGTTGGCTCAAGGGGAACAAACAGCCACTTGGCTTCACTCGCCTCCCTTCACTCCCGCTCAGCTCCAAACAAGATAATAAAGTTCCGCTTTCTCCTGTCTGCCAAGACTGGCACGCGGCAGTTAACCCCTCAGGCTGTCAACAAATCTCATTTACACACACAAGTTGAGCGCGCCAGTCCAGCCAGCTTCCCACCACTCAGTACGTCATACTGCCTCGAGCTATACCAGCTTCGGCTGACCTCGACTGGTCTCGCTACTGCTCGGCTCAAGCCCGCAGGCTACCAGCCTCTTGCATATACACAGAGACTGCTCCCATCAAGAGCATAGTTGGCTGACAGTCGTCAGCCTGTGCGGAGCTCTCCGCCATGCCCATCCCCGCTCCCCCTCCACCTCCCCACTCCCCCTCCCCGCCCCCTCCCCCACTCCCCCGCCCCCGCCCATCCCCGCTCCCCCTCCCCACTCCCCCTCCCCACTCCCCCGCCCCCGCCCACGCACCTGTGGCCACAGCTGCAAAAAGTGGATGACCTTGACATGACCATATAAGGACTGCGTTCGGATCCACCTTCTCCCACTACTCATAGGATCACTTTAGTTAGTTAGTTATTGTTTATTTTAAGGGGCGGAACTACGAGGTCATCTGCCCCTAGGATCACTTTAACCACCCATTAGTTCGTCGACTTGTTGGAACTGTACGAGACTTGCGGTCGTCCCAGTACTTCTTCATGCGTATTGATCGTCTGCCCTTTCTTAGGCGGAAAATATTCTTGTTGGAATTATTATATTTGTGAGTGGAAAATAAAAAGTCATATTTTTAAGTGATATACGAAGGTAATTCCAAAAGTAAGGTCCGATTCGCTGTAAATATTTGAAAGCGGCGCCAAGTGCAAATCACGCATGCGCGCCGACTCTTGACATGCCTTGCGCGCCAAAAGCCGCCAGTAGCGTTGTTACTGTTGCTGTGTGCTGTTGATAGTGTCAGTTCACAATGTTTAAGACAAATAATCAGCCCGCCGATTGTGAAGTAAGGGCAGTGATACGGTCTCTGTCTGCAAGAAACATTTCTGCGTCTGAACATTTGCATTTTCGAAAATTGTCGTCTGGAGTATTGTTGTTGCATGACAATGCCAGACCCCATACTGCGAATGACACGCAAACTCTAATCAAGAAATTTGGATGGGAACGGATGGACCACCCACCGTAGTGTCCGGACTTGGCGCCAAGTGATTTCCACCTGTTTCGCTACCTAAAGGAGTTTCTTGGCGGCAAGCGCTTCGACACAGATGATGAAGTGAAAGAAGCTGTTCAAGACTGGTTAGCTTCGCAGGCGGCCGAGTTCTACGACTTAGGCATTCAAAAGCTTGTGGAACGATGTGGCAAATGTGTAAATAAGTATGGAAATTATGTAGAAAAATAGAGAAAGACGTAAGGAATATCAATAAAACAATTGTTTTGGAAACAAGTTTTATTTTGGATGTTTTTTTAACCGGACCTTCGTTTTGGAATAGCTCTCGTAGTTAAACTTTTCTTATTTGCAGCATCTTCTGTTGTTTGGCCAATTTCTTTTTAAACACAGTGTAATACATGTGAACCTAGTTTCTTTTTTATTTGCAGACCTGTATTTAAAATTATTATTTCATTGTAATCCTCTGCGATAATACAGAATTTATTTGTAGTGTTTTTTGTCTGATTAACACAAACCTTTGTAAAACGGAAAAATTAATCCGGAACGATTGCATTCCGCTTTAGGCAGGTTTTACTGTATAACTTCCAGAACAAACTTCCGATAATTTACATGTATATTTTTCTGATCAAGTAGATTTTCTATAACTTGAATCATTCTACAGTAGCCTATATCTGGAAGCTAAAATAATATCCCTGGCACTAATAAATGATCTTCATTTCGTATTTTTACACTGCAACGTGTCTCATTCGAAGGTCCTAATTCGAATTTTCCACCAATTACTTCAGTTGAGTCAACCGTATGCAACTTCTATACTAAGCTATGATGTGTCAGAATCTCATATCGCCTCAACCGCTGGAGACCCTGATAGTCTCCGCGTTAAACTTACCGGTTTTCATAAATTTCGTAAGTGCAGTAAGTCGAATTTTATTACCCTTCTAATTAGATAATTAGCTTGCCACGGTGGGTGAGTGGATAGCGAGTCGGTCTACTAACCCCAAGATTGCAGGTTCACTCCTGGCCGTGGTAAGTGATTTTTGAAAGTGGCAAAAAAAAACGCATGTCATACGATGTTGGCATGTCAAAGAATCCATTTGAATTCAGTAGGCCGTGTTCATAATGGCAAAATTCATCTCGGGAGTTTCCGCCAACACAAAGTTCCTCATTTCTCTACTAGAAAGCGCTATAGTGTTCAAGGAGCTTAGATATCTAACCTCCTTGACTTTCATAGTGCTTCAAGGAACAACAAAATTCGACATGCAAGCTACCCTCTGGGTGTCAAATTACAAAGCTTGCACCAGGCACCCGAGGGCATACGATATTATTATTATTATTATTAGATAATTTTTCTTCTTTTTTTTAGTATTATTATGTACAGTAGTTTCTCTTTTACTTCTTCCGTATGGCAGAAATATAGGTTATGTTCAGCGCGGAGCATCCACCATTTTTGGCTGATAGGAGTATTAATTAGCAACAATACAAAACGGGAAGTTGAGTTCACAGCAGTACCTTCCAATTGTTGCCGCTTGCTGCTCTAACCGCCAATTTCATTACAGAGCACATTGTCGCGATTAAACGCCGCGTCACTTTAGTTACACACAACACATTGTTGTATTTAAACGTCGCGTCAGTTAAGTTACAGACAGCACATTGTCGCGATTAAACGCCGCGTCACTTTAGTTACAGACTACACATTGTTGTACTTAAGCGTCGCATCAGTTAAGTTACAGACAACACATTGTTGTATTTAAACGTCGCGTCAGTTCAGTTACAGACAACACATTGTTGTATTTAAACGTCACGTTAGTTTAGTTACAGACAGCACATTGTCACGGCAGTTTAGTTACAGACACCGCACTGTCGCGTCAGTTTAGTTACAGACAGCACATTGTCACGACAGTTCAGCTACAGACACCGCATTGTCGCATCAGTTTAGTTACAGACAGCACATTGTCGCGATTAAATGCCACGTCACTTTAGATACAGACAACACATTGTTGTATTTAAACGTCGCGTCAGTTTAGTTACAGACAGCACATTGTCGCGATTAAACGCCGTGTCACTTTAGATACAGACAACACATTGTTGTGTTTAAACGTCGCGTTAGTTTAGTTACAGACAGCACATTGTCGCGACAGTTTATTTACAGACAGCACTTTGTCACGACAGTTTAGTTACAGACAGCACATTGTCACGTCAGTTTAGTTACAGACAGCACTTTGTTGTGTTTAAACGTCGCGTCAGTTTAGTTACAGACAACACATTGTTGTGATTAAACTTCGCGACAGTTTAGTTACAGGCAGTACATTGTCGCGATTAAATGCCGCGTCACTTTACTTACAGACAACACATTGTTGTGTTTAAACGTCGCGTCAGTTTAGTTGCAGACAGGAGATTGTCGCGATTAAATGCCGCGTCACATTAGTTACAGACAACACATTGTCGCGTTTAAACGCCTCGTCAGTTTAGTTACAGACATCGCATTGTCGCGACAGTATAGATAAATACAGCACATTGTCGCGACAGTTTAGATACAGACAGCACATTGTCGCGACAGTTTAGATACAGACAGCACATTGTCGCGACGGTTTGGATACAGACAGCACATTGTCGCGACAGTTTAGTTACAGACATTACATTGTCAAGACAGTTTAGATACAGACATCACATTGTCGCGACAGTTTAGATACAGACAGCACATTGTCGCGACAGTTTAGTTACAGACAGCACTTTGTCGCGACAGTTTAGTTACAGACAGCACATTGTTGAGCTTTAACTTCGCGTCAGTTTAGTTACAGACAGCACATTGTTGCGCTTAAACGCCGCGTCAGTTTAGTTGCAGACTGCACATTGTCGTGTTTAAACGTCGCATTAGTTTAGTTGCAGACAGCACATTGTTGCGCTTAAACGTTGTTGTTCATAATTGTTGCATGTGCGCAGTTTTATTTAAGGCCCGACAATTGCTCCCTTTAACAACATATCTCTTTCGAGTCACAGTGAAATTCCACGTAAAAAAAAGGAGGTCCCATGGCTTATGATCTCGCGATTAACGGTCACGTAAAACTACAATCTTCCTTCCTTTTCTCTTTTGAGTCTTGCGTAATCGACTTGCACGTAATTTTCCTTTATACGTTGGTAATTTTTCGAATGTGGATTTAAACCTTGCGTACTACCATAACGAATAGAATAAGAAGTGATATCCCTGGCCTAGTACGACTGGTCCGCCACAGCGCAGCGTTGGCTCCGATCTGTGATGTAAGTTAGCATTGGCGCTTACGAGACTTTTAAAACCTTACGACCTGTTTTACATGTTAAAACACCGCAAGATATCCTCATAGGCGCTAATAAGTTCGACATCTCCACTTACTTTACTGTGCCCAATTATAATTTAATAAGTCGTCTCCTGTAATAGTCCAGTTTCGACAATAAGCGAAGACAGAGAGCAAGTTCAAAATGCAATTAGTTTTACCAGCTATCGGTATTTAAAAAAAAAAAAGAACGGAAAAATTACCCTCGCTATCAGAAAGGCTCTCATACAGTTCGTCGTAAACAATCAAAACATGCCTTCCTACAATCATCAAATGACCTAGTCTCAGCTTTTATTCCACTCATATAACAACATTCTGTTATGCATTTAATATTTGACTAGCCTACTCAACCACAGCTTGACAATAATGCCGCTTACTTAAATGTCATTTGTCGTCTTTGTCCTACCCCATGTGATGTTCAACCTTGAACGTGAAGCTTCATAAACTGCTCAATGACAAATTACTTTTACGATACGAATTTTTCGAGGTAATGAAAATAATGTTTTCCACGATATACAGTACCTATTATAAAAATAGGTATCTTGCGCTTCAAATGGGAAATGAGGTGCAGAAATTAAAAATTATACCCTGTAAGTATAAAATTTCCCCTTACAATAATTTTGTTGAAAGTGAAGGTCGTTGATTCAGATCCTGAAACTTTTCTATTCTTAAGACTGAACATGTTACAATCAGATTGGGAAGGGACTTTAAGTTTTATGGGGTGTGCTCAGCTGAACATTGAACTGTATTCTTTGGTTAGGCAGTGAAATATCAGTTTCCCCTTGTTATCCACAAAACTTACGGAAGGTATGAGTCAGTCGGGAAGAGCCTAGAACCAAGGACCGGTCTCTCAAGAAAAGTGATCGCAATCTGGACGCTGGAATGTTTATAGTTCTTTCCTAAAATGAAAGTGACCGCAATCTCGACTGCTAATGAGTTGAACGCAATCTGGAATGACCGCAATCAGGACACAACCCTTTCAAGATCAGACTTCTTGAACGTCGTTGGTGGAAATTCTACCCTAAAGTAATTTTTTAAAAACATTGGAATGTCTATAATAAACACATCAAATGTCATTGAAATACTGGACCTCATTGAAACGCGTTCTAAGGTTAGATAAACACAAATTAATTATAAATATCAAAAGCTAACTTACAGAACACTATTCCTACGTCGTTACGCCTGATGTCACCAAAGCCAGATTCCTGCAAAATAAATAAATAAATAAATAAATAAATAAATAATTAAATAAATAAATAAATAAATAAATAAATAGATATATAAATAAATCATGCGAAGAAGGCATATGCCATTTTTCGGACAGGCTAACAACAACAACAACAACAACAACAACAACAACAACAACAACAACAAAAATTAATACTTAAAGTTCAACCAGCGTGGTTTACACAGGCACTGAAGGATCACAAGGAAGCCGATATTGACATTACAGATACATATAATAGGAATTTATTTCTGGACAAAATTCAAAAAGTGGCCTGCAGGGAGGAACAAGAAAGACTACGAAAGCAGCCACGTGACATTGAACAGCTCCGAAAGCAGAGATCAGAGAGGATGAAGCGAATGTGGGCAGAGTTAGTTAGTTATTGTCGTTTTAAGGGACGGAACTACGAGGTCATGTGACCCTTTTAACACAGATTAAAGTATACAAATTTGGAATGGGATTTAAAATTTAGAGGTGAACACCTAAATTTGAAAAGACAGAAAATTAATAAAACAAAAAAATAAATAAAACTAATAACAAAATAGACAAAAATTACGGAAAAACAAAAAATCATCATTCAAAAAAGAACAAGTTATTGAGTCAATGTACACTGGGAAATTTGGATTGCTGGCCCTAACCCACTCTCACTTATAAAGCTATCAGCAGCTACCACGTCATCGGCTAATAGAAGTTTGAGTATCATCAGCAAACCAAGGTTTTTTCGTAAATCAGCAAGATCCACACACTCGGTTAAAATGAGGGCCACGGTGAAAACGGCTCCACAGGTACAAAGTGGGGGGTCTTCCCTTCTCATTAGGTACGAGTGGGTGCATCTTGTATGACCTATCCTTAGCCTACGCAAAATGACGGACTCCCTCAGTGACCTGAAAGAGCTCCGCCACACGCGAATAGTTCCCTTGATCGCTCTCAGTTGACTGGGCATTGGATGAGCTAGCCACTGACGCTCCCAAAATGCCAGTACTAGTCGGCGTAACTGACAGCGAATTTCTCTAGCGGGTACCTCCATGGGTCGAGGTGGTAGTGAAACCGCCTCTTTTGCAGCTTGATCTGCTAACTCAATTCCCGCAATTCCCATGTGGCTAGGAAGCCACAGAAAGGTGATTCGAGTGTCAGCGCGGCACAGCCCGGCTAGTAGGTCATGTTGCGGGAAACACGTAGTAATTGACTGCAACGAACTCAAACATACGGTACACACGAGAAAGTGGATTCGTGCATCCTGCAGTGCAAACTGCAGAGCCTCATAGATGGCAACGAGCTCCGCAGTAAACATACAACAGGCTTCAGACCAAGATATTTTGGTATTTGCACCATCAAAAACGTAAGCACAACCCACCTTCTCGTCCATATACGAACCATCCGTATAGAGAATGCCAGCGTCCGGAAATTGGTGAACTATGCTGTGGAACTGCCTCCGATAAACGGAGGCATCTGTCGAATTTCCAGACGCGGGACTTGCCGCGGAGGCACCTCGCTAGGTGTCCGGATCATACAGGGACCTACAGCCACTCCTATGTCAGTACACGAGCTATCGAATCTAATACCTCTGGTGGTATTGGCTACTGAAGACAGCTCGATGGGCAGAGAGAAAGAAAGATTGGAAGTATTGATTTCACGTGCTCTGTAATAGTGCTATTCGGTTAAATAAATAATAAATAAATAAATAAATAGATAATGAAGAAGTATTGGGAAAGAAAAAATTATCAAGTATCAAGAACTGAACTTAGTATTTGAAGACTTTGATATAAGGTTAGATTTTTGGTGCTCCAATGTGGGCGTAAACAGTGTAAATAAATAAATTAAATAATAAATAGATAAATAAATAGATAAATAAATAAATACATCACCAAGATAAAAGCCACTACAAAATGGGGAGGATGAAACACGAAAGGACGCGGAGGAAGTTGGGGTCAGTCTAAAAGAGATCTGGAATAGAGAGGTGTTTCGAGCTACGATTGATAAACTCAAAGGGTTCCAGGAAAAGCTAAGAACATCTGGTCGGAACAGAGGAACAGGAACCACAGCGAAAAGATGAACAAGTTCTGGGGAAAGAAAAAAGGATTAACTAGCAAGTCAATTGTTTCCCGCGGTCCAAAGTAGACCAAAATCGAAGAAAGCGGAAGAACAAATAATTAATACATAAATATAGTGCTTCAAAAAAATGTATACACACTTTGAACTTCCATAGAAAATTTATTTACCGTTCTACAAAGTTAAATTTCAGGAAATTAGAAAGCTGAAAGTCCAATGTAAATGAAACATGAATAACAAATGTTAATATTGTTCAAATTGGCGACCTGCAGCATCAATACAATTCTGAGTACGAGTCACCACTGATTCTGTACATCGTATCAAAACGTCCAATGAGATTTCTCTACACACGGCTTGAATCTCATTCCAAAGAATGTCTAGGTTACGTGGTTTACGTTTGTACACCTCATCTTTTACTGTGCCCCATAAGAAGAAATCCAGTGGTGTAAGGTCTGGAGAGCATGCTGGAAACTCGATTGGTCCCCTGCGTCCTATCCACTGGCCCGGCAAATTTTGATCCAGGTAAGCTCGTACGTCCCTGTGATAGTGCGGCGGGGCACCATCTTGTTGAAAATAAAAATTATCATTACCGTATAATACACGAATGGCAGGAAATATGGAATCAGCAAGCATTGTTAGGTAAGTTATACCAGTTACAGTGCCTTCAAATCGAAAAGGTCCAATGAGTCCCCTTGAAGACAAACCGCACCACACATTTACACCAGGCAAATTTACAGCTTTTTCAATTGTAATGTAAGGATTTTCTTCACCCCAGTAAACACAATTGTGCCTATTGACAGTTTCATTAAGTTTGAATTGGGCTTCATCCGACCAAATGATGCTACCCATAAATCCCGGTTCACATATCACCATCTCCTGAACCCATTCGCAAAATTGCAACCTTCGATCGGGATCGTCGTCACTTAGCTGTTGCACCAGCCTTGGAATGTAAACACGATACTTGCCTCTCTTCAGAATGCGTAGCACGCTGCTAGTATTTACATCACTTTCACGTGCCCCTTGCCTTGAAGATTTGTTAGGAAAGCGTTGAAACAGTTCCAAGACTGCCGTTGATGACTCATCACTTGTAGCTGTTCGAGGTCGACCTGAATGACCTGTATGCACATCACACACTGTTCCATGAACTTCGAATTTGTCTCGTATGCGTGTAATTGTTAATCTTGAAGGTGGTTCTGTATCATACTCCCTTCTCCACTGTCTTTGAACTTCATTTACATTCTCAAACTTCCAGTACCACTTAATAACCTGCTTACGTTCTTCAAAACTCAAACGTACGTCCGCCATGTTGATATTACAAATTCCAACTGACAATATAACATAGAGGGACGATTATGCTGCCACCTGGCGAAGAAATATAACATTAGCCTTGTAGAGCGGGAAAACTACGATAGTTTAAAGTGTGTATACATTTTTTTGAAGCACCCTGTATTATATAAAAGGAAGGTTGAGGACAAGAACTGTAGGGGTAGATTAAGGTTAGGATATGGTAAAACAGATTGCCTCCATCCCCGGCTCCGTCCGGGATTTTAAAACTGACGTGAGGGTTGGAATGGGATGCACTCAGCCTCGTGAGGACAATTGAGTAGCTGTTTGACAGTGAGACAGCGCCCCGATCACGAATACCAAGATTAACGGCCGAGGGGACCCGACGCGCTAATCACGCGTCACCCCAATATCTGCAGGCCAAGCGGCTGGGCAGCGGTCGCTTGGTCGGCCTTAGCCCGTCATGGGCTTGATAGTGCCAGGGGTTGACTTTTTTTTTACCCCTTATTATTAGTATATTATTATCATTTGCGTAAAGCTTGCCACGGTGGGTGAGTGGTTATCGTGTCGGTCTACTAACCCCAAACTTGCAGGTTCGCTCCTGGCCGCGGTGAGTGATTTTTTGAAAGGGGGCAAAAATACGATACGCATGTCATACGATGTTGGCATGTTAAAGAACCCATTCGAATTCAGTAGGCCGTGTTCATAGTGGCAAAATTAATCACGGGAGTTTCCGCCAACAAAAAGTTCCTCATTTCTCTACTAGAAAGCGCTATAGTGTTCAAGGAGCTTAGATATCTAACCTCCTTGACTTTCATAGTGATTCAAGGAACAACGAAATTCGACATGCAAGCTGCCCTCTGGGTGTCAAATAACAAAGCTTGCACCCGGCACCGGAGGCCATACGATATTAATATTATTATTATTATTATTATTATTATTATTATTATTATTTGCGTACATTCCCCTCTAAGCAGAGCGCTAAAAACACAAAAATCTAGCTTTTTCCTCTTTTTATCTTCCCCAAAAACCTTTCATCCGTTCACTGTGCGCCTTCTTCTCTTCATCTGACCATTTACGCCTGTTACTTTTGGGTTGTGATCTAAATTCAAATTTCTGGTTTCTGATTTTTTCTCTAGAAATGCTGCGGTCGTGTATGTCTTCTATGGTGATATGTAATTGTTGTAAGTATTCCATAGTTTCTTTGTACCAAGAAGTAGGCCTACTCAATTTCGACGTAGAAATTATGTTGAATATTCTCTTAGTCAGCCTGGTGTCGTTCATTCTGGCGATATGTGTTAAGAACTTCACTCAGCGCTTTACGATGAGTGTCGTGTAGATTCAGTATTTCTGTATATTTCTTCCGTGGGTCTTTTTTTGCCAAAAATTATCTCTGAAACCAGCACCGTAAATATTTCTCAGAATTTTCCTTTCTTGTTTTTCAGAGTCTTTAATTTTGGCCATTCCCTTGGTGCCTGTGCTTTCTTCCGGCAAGACTACTGTTTTATAATGTAATTTTTTATTGTAGTGGGACCAGCTAAGTTTGTAAGCTTTCTGTAATTTTGAGACTCTTTCTTCGTTAGCCTTTGTGTTCAGACCAGATTTGAAGTCATTGACTTAACAATTTCTCCGTATTTTGTTTTATTGGGAGTTGGTCTGAGGATTTTGTATCGGAAAAGTGCGTTTTATCATACGAAATTTGGAGCCCGGTTTTCGTGGTGATCTCGTGGAGTTTCTCTACGGCGTGGTGTGCTTCTGTTCTAGTATTTGTTAGTAAGGCGATGTCATCTGTGAAAGCGAGGCATTTATGTGGGATATTATTATTATTATTATTATTACTGATTCTAAGCTGGATGAGAAGATGTGCGATCAATTTTCATATGGCTGGTTGTGTTTACGGCCGGATGCCCTTCCTGACACCGAACTCGTGAGAGGAGTTAATGAGAGATTAAATATATGAAAACGAATGAACTGGGTAAGGCATTAGAAGGTACCGTCCCAGCATTTGCATAAAGATGAGGATTATCTGTGAGACATATTAATTATTATTTACAACACACATTAGGCTATATACACATTGTATTTCAATACAAGAGTGAATGCAAAAATATGTTGTTGTTTTTCCATTTGTTTCATTTAATATATTTTAATCATAACTATTTTTTTAAATTTAAATTTAAATAAATAATAATAACCTTGATTGAGTCTTCAGTCTCTTAACTAATTTGATGCAGCCTCCCACGCCACCCTGTCCTGAGCTAATCGTTTCATCTCCACATACTGTAGCTACCACACCCTACATCCGAGGCAATCTGTTTAACAATATTCTAACCTTGGTCTACCCCTACAGTTCTTGTCCTCAACGCTTCCTTCCAACTTTGCTATTCCTGGGTGTCTAAGAAGGTGTCCTACCAACCTATCTCATCTCTTCTCTTCATTAGCAGTCGCCAGAAACATCTCTCCCATCTCACCCACTCGTCAGAATACCTCTTTATTTGTAAGCCTATCTACCCATCTGATCTTCATCATTCTCCTGTAATACCACATTCCAAACGCTGCGCCAACCGTTCAAGGATTTTAAAAAGAATTCCTAATACCTAAATCTATATTCGATGTCAAGAGATTCCTTTTCTGTTGAAGTGATTTCCTTGCAAGTGCCTACCTAATTTTTATATCTTCTTTGTTTCGTCCATCACTGGTTATTTTGCTTCCTAAGTAACTTTCTTTAGCGTTTCACCCGACAATTTGACTTCCATAGGAGTGTCTCATTTTTTTTCAGCAGCATTCCATTTGTTTTTGTCCGGCTTCGTTGCGTAGTGGCTAGCATGCTTGGCTGTCACTGCGGAGACACGGGTTCGATGGCAGGCTCTGCCAAAAATATAATTCTGGTCTGAGGGCTGGAACAGGATATACTCGGTTTCGCGAGGCAAAACTGGGAAGAGTGGGGGGGTTCGATTCCCACCTCCACCATCCTGGAAGTGGTTTTCTCTGGTTTTCCACTTATACTCCATGCGAATGCTGGGATGGATCCTAAATTAAGGCCAAGGTCACCTCCTTCCCAATCCTCATCTCAATTAAAATTGCACCCACTAATACAGCCATCACAATAAGACAGGTTATCAGACAAATTCCACACACACCCAAGTAGCCTACACGGGGCTACATGGCCATGATGTCACAAAGCCCCTAAGTGAATCAACATCTACAATATTTTGGTTGGTTCCTCAGTTTAGGGGCTGCGACTACGCAGACATGTAGCCCCGTGTACTTTGGGTGTGTGTAGAATCTGTCTGATAACCGATGTTAATTGTGATGTAATTCAGGTAAGCACGAAATTCTTAACTTAGAGAATACAAAGAAAGTTAGGGGCAGATGACCTCGTAGTTCCGTCCCTTAAAACAAAAATAACTAACTAACAAAGAAAGTTATTGCAGCTTATATTTGAAATTTGCTTGGTAGTGTTTGCTCTCAGGGAGAATTATTAGTGTTTTATTTCCACAGTTGGTAACAGATACATTTATTATGTTTAGGTTGGCAGCAGTGACCTGGACAGAGAGTGAAGTAGCCATCATGGCTGAATGTGTTTGTGTTTCGGAGCAGCAGCTCCTTCGCATATCAAGTGTTGTGTCTTTTGTAACATGTACATTTTTGTAAATACAGTCCACTAGAGTTAATTCGACATTTTCATTTATCCCCTGATGTTTCATCTGGGGCACGTATGTCGCATACAGACATATGTTTTGGTCCAACACGGGCAGGATTCCCGCTATATCAACTGACGCCATGTGGTCTCGACAACCGCTAAAACTGCTGTATTTAAGTGAACCAGTGCGAAATACGTATGTAGAGACAATACTAGTACATTATTGTGAACAATGCAGGCGCAATTGCAATTTATTTATCAATGTTTGTGAGTTTGATCTAACTTATTTTGAAAAGTGAGCATTGTGGCTGCGAAACAAAGCCACCAGTGTGCTTTGGCTTCGTGTCGCTTCGGCTAGCATCGGTAAGCTTCGATACACGTGCTGATGGCAGTGCCAGCAGGCAGCGCCAGCAGGCAGCGCTCGCCAGCCTGTTTGATTCATTTTTACAACGCGGCTGTTGTAATACAAGGTTAATATTTGAATAAGTTAATTCATGCAGCGGGACTTGCAAAATTAATCATGATGAATTGTATATTCGTAAAAGCATATCCAGTATTGTGAAAGTTTCGGTGTGCAGTTGAAAGCATCAATGGACGCAGTTCCATTCAGTAGTGCAGCCTTCGATTCCAGACGGACACAGTTCCATTCAGTAGTGCAGCCTTCGATTCCTGACGGACACAGTTCCATTCAGCAGTGCAGCCTTCGATTCCTGACGGACGCAGTTCCATTCAGCAGTGCAGCCTTCGATTACTGACGGACGCAGTTCCATTCAGCGGTGCAGCCTTCGATTCCTGACGGACGCAGTTCCATTCAGCAGTGCAGCCTTCGATTACTGACGGACGCAGTTCCATTCAGCGGTGCAGCCTTCGATTCCTGACAGACGCAGTTCCATTCAGACGTCCTGACTTCGATATCCAACCGTTTGGTGACGACGCAGACTGAAAGAACCTCTACACCAGATAAGTTAACAAAGGCATTTCATAGCAATTCCTTCCCATACCAAGCAATCCTTCCTGTGCATGAACCATTTTAAGCATGTCTACTGAACGTGAGATAAAGTCACTGACCAAACGCAGAGGTGTTCTCCGAGCATCCCTCACGAGACTCCATACCCAAATTAATGAATTTAATAATAAGACTCCTGCTGAAGTATTAAATGTGAAGAATGAACGTTTATTAGCTCTATTACCAGAATTTAATGAAATTCAAAGCAAATTGGAGGATTTGGATGACAAAAATCTTCATGAGCAGGTCCGGTGTGAATTCGAAGATGATTATGATGAACTTAGGGCTAAGCTACAACAGTTACTAAATACCCATTGCACACATGCCTCATCTGTCTCTAGCAACGGTAGAGAATCTACAAGTAGTAATACAGGTTCGTACAGTTTGCCCAAGATACGGTTACCAGAATTTTCAGGTGATGTTACACAATTCATGCATTTCCATGACCTGTTTGATTCATTAATACTGAAGAATCAGTCTTTGGGTAATGTTGAAAGGTTCCATTACTTAATGTCAGCACTGCGTGGCAATGCTCATCAACTCATTCAAAACATTCCTCTTACTGCAGATAACTTTGAGCTAGCTTGGGAAACGGTCTGCAAGCGATACCGCAATTCAAAGGTAATAGTAAATGCACATATCAAATTACTGTTATCGCCAGATATCGTCCAAAGGGAGTCATCTTCTAGTCTACGCACACTTTTGAATCAAGTTAGTCCAATTTAAAGGCTGTTGAGTCTTTGAATTTGAATATTCCCCTACATGAAATCATAATAGGTCAAATCATACTTGACAAGTTACCTGAAGCCACACGTAAGCAATGGGAAATGAGCAACAAATCCAAGGAACTATCTACACTTACGGAGTTGTTAGAATATCTTGAAAGGCGGGCTCAAACCCTTGAATTAATTGATTTTTCACCTACTAAGGGTCACAGTGATAAGATCAGCAGATTGTATCAAGATAAAACTTCTAAGCATGGTTTCAAGCATGAGAAACAACCATTTACAAGTAGTTCATACATTGCAATTAACAATAATTGTGAAGCCTGTAAGGGGCAACATCCAATCTTCAGATGTCATAAATTTTTAGGTTATGATGTTAATCGTAGATACAACCTAGTTAAGCAGCATAAGCTTTGCTACAACTGTTTGCATGAATCACACGCTATAAGTTCTTGTCCTTCGAAGTCAACATGCAAAACTTGCAACGGTCGTCACAACTCACTGTTGCATTTTGATTCTGGGAATCAGCAATTCAATGCCAACTCGTCTAAACAGTCTCAGCAAGGAGCTATCAGCAGATGCTCAAACCCCGAGTCCAACCAGGCTCACAATGTTCAAGTTCGTGGTAACTCCTCCAGTTATTGCACCATGAAACTCAAACCACAAACTCAAGTTCTACTTTCTACAGCAATAGTAAAGGTAAATAGATAGATAGATAGATTTTTATTAATTCCATTTGATCAAATACATGCATTCAATACATTTTTGATATAGGACACGTCAGAATTTACATGCATAAAATAAAAGAACTAACAGGTATATATTACTAAGATTAAAACTATTTATAACTTATTATAATAGCAAATCTTAATAGATACAATCTTATTGCACAACTATTTACACCTCACTCTATTATCATAATATGAAAACTTAATTCTATAAATACAACAACATACAGCTAGGTATTAAAATTAAATTAAAAAAGTAAAATATAGTTATAGATTCCATCACTCCTATACGCTAAAATATTCAACTACTGAGTAAAAACAATGGCACTGCAGATAAGCTTTCAACATTCTATCAAAGGTTTTTATTTTTGGGGCCAGTTTTATATACTGGGGTAGTTTATTGTATAATTTAACTCCAGTGTGAAAAGTTCCTTTTTGATATATGCTTGTGTGTGTGTGTGAAATATGAATGTTTTGATTTTGTCTTGTGTTATGCCTATGAACATCATTGTTTGTTTTAAGAAAAACATCTTTATTCATTAAATTCTTTTTAAAAAACATAATACTTTCAAAGATATATATGCAGGGCAGTGGGAGAATGTTTAAATCTTTAAACAGAGGTCTACATGATTCTCTAGAGTGTACATTTGCCATAATTCTAATCGCTCTCTTTTGTATCCTAAACGTGCTTAGTACATCAGGCGACATACCCCAAAATATGATCCCATATCTTAAGTATGAATGGAAATAAGCAAAATAAGTATTTCTTAATGTGTGCATGCTAGTGCAGGTTTTCAAAATACGTAACGCAAAGCACATCGAGTTCAGTTTAGTATTCAGATATTGTATATGTTTATTCCATTTCAAGTCTTGTTGTATCCATAGTCCTAAAAACTTTGTTTCTGATTTATTTTCTATTTGATGACCATTTAATGTTATATTGGGCATCGCAGGATTCCTATTCTGTATAGTGTGGAAATTTAGACATACTGTCTTTTTATAGTTTATTATGAGGCGATTATCTTGTGACCATTTGGTTAACTCTCCTGTAACGGAGTCAGCAGACTGCTGTATGACCTGTTTAGTTTCACCTTTTATTACGAGTGTTGTATCGTCCGCAAACAAAATTTCCTTATGTGAATGAACGTTCTGTGTTATATCATTGATATATAGAAGAAAGAGTAGTGGGCCCAAAACCGATCCCTGGGGTACTCCAAATTCAATAATTCCCTCATTGGACAATGTTTCATTAAGTAATTTGGTTCCATCATCCTTGTGTCTCAAGCTTACTATTTGTTTACGCCTTGTTAAGTAAGACTCTATCCATTTATTAGCTAGACCTCTAACACCATATTGATTTAGTTTGGTAAGGAGGATTTTATGGTCAACTACATCAAATGCTTTCGATAAATCCAAGAATAGGCCAGTTACATGTTCCTTATTGTCAATTAATTTCAGTATACTATTACTACATTCGTAAATTGCTGTCTGTGTAGATTTTTCCGTTCTAAATCCATGTTGTGAGTTTGATAATATTTTATTTTTTTCTATGAAACTTATCAGTCTCTTATACATAATTTTTTCCACAATTTTTGCAATACCAGTTGGTAAGGTAATAGGACGATAGTTATCTAATTCATCTTTTGAACCATTTTTGTGCACTGGAATTACTTTTGATAACTTCAAAATATCCGGGTAAGTTCCTGAGAGAATTGAACTGTTTATTAAGTGCGTAAGTGGATTTATTATATTTTCTGCACATTTCTTTAAAATTGCATCAGGGATGCCATCAATGCCAGCACAGAATTTATTTTTTAGCTCTTTTATAACTATTCTTACCTCTTCACTTGTGACATGATTTATAAATAAAGAATCACTGCATATATTTATTTTATTATTAGAATTTAGTGTATTTACCTGTGATTTATTTAATAATTTTTGCGGAATTTCCAAAAAATAGTCATTAAAAGTGTTTGCTATTTCCTCTGGATTATTAATCACTTTATTATTTCTGGTCAGTGTAATGTTCCTTTGTATTTTAGCAGATTTTCCAGTTTCTTTCTTTATTACAGACCACATAGCCCTGTTTTTATTAGATGATTGGGAAATAAAATTATCATTATGCATTTTCTTTGCTAGTCTTATTACCTTATTTAATATGCCAGTGTATTTTTTGTAGTATAAATTGAATTCAGGTGTTGTGTGGTATTGTTTATATAATTTGTGTAGAAATTTCTTTCTTTGACATGAATTTATAATCCCTGTTGTTATCCAATTGCTAGTTTTGTTATTTTGAACAGTTCTTCGTTTAAAGGGGAATGCTATTTCAAAATAGTGTTTTAGGGTACTGTTAAATGCATTAAATTTATCATTTACATTTTCTAGTTCATAAATTTCTGACCATGTTTCCTTATTTAATAAGTCATTGAAATATGTAACATTTGATTCAGTGAATGACCTGCACTTTGATTTTACTCCATTATCATTATTATTGATTACTTCGGATACTTCAAAACTCAGTATTTGTCCATGGTGGTCACTAAAACCCGGACAATAGACTTCTATTGAATGGTGATATTTATCTGTATTTATAAAAATTTGATCAGGAGTGGTTTTACTAAATTTTGTTATTCTTGTTGGTGTATTTACTGTAGGTTTCAGTCCATAGGAAATTAGTAACTGGTTTAATAATTCACAATTTCTATCAAGTTTTAAGAAATCCACATTTACATCCCCACAAATTATTATATCGAAATTTACTTTGCTCATGTTATTGAGTAACAATTCTAGTTTATCTATAAATAGAGGAAACTTTCCTGACGGAGAACGGTATACGCATACAATTATTAACTTAAACTGCTGAATTTTTACGGCAGAGAATTCAAAATCCTGTTCCATAATTAGATAATCATAAGCTGTTATCTGTTCATGATCTAAATTATTTCTTAAGAAGATGCAAGTACCACCATGGCTAATATTAGATCTAGAGTATTTACTAGCTTGTATAAACCCTGGGAATTGAATTAATTCGAGTTGTTCCTCTTTCAGCCAATGTTCTGAAATACATAGTGCTGAGATGTCTTTAAGTTCATTTTTAAGCATTAGATTTATGTAATCAATTTTATTATAAAGAGACTGGACATTCTGGTGGTAAATTTTAAATTTGTTACTTTTGCAAGCTTGTGTTGGTGATTTATTTACATTATTATTATCATAATTGTTATTATTATTGTTGCTAGACAAATCCGAAATACCATTGTTGCACTCCGTTAAATTTGACTTCAAAAGATGTGAATGCCAAACCTCACGTTTGGCTTCTTCTACCAGTTTCCCTGCTTCCACTCTAATGATATTACTGTTGAATTATTCTTACCATTTGAATTTACAATTTTGCAGATTTCATCACTAAGATACTCTTTTCCTAATCTATTTAAGTGTAGGCCATGCCGAGTGTGGAACTTCCTGTCTAATTTACTTACATCTACAATTTGGACATTTGGAAAACTCTTACAAATTTTATGAATTTTTCCATTTGTAGCCTCTATTTCTACATTTACACATGACTTGGGAATTAAATCGTGTCTCTGCGGAATATTTACAATAATGACATTTGTTTTTTGCATGGATGGCAATGTACCCTTTATATCTTTGATTACCTTTTTACTCTCATTTCTATAAACGTCGTTTGCTCCAGCGATGATCACTGCGTAGTCCTTTGCAGTAAGGGACGCACACTCTCCTATCATCCCGTTCGTGACTTCTGCAATCTGAGCTCCTGGCTTCACTGTCGAAGTGACCTCCATTTCTCGGCTTCTCTCCAAAACGCTTGCTGCTACATCTCGCCCGTGGCTATCCGCAAATATCCGCATCTTCCTGGATTTTCTCTTTATCACTTTCTTCTTTTCTTCTTGAGGAAAGTCATCATTTTCTTCGACAAGCACTCCAAATGAATTTGAGACGGGAATTTCAGTTACATGTACTCCATTTATAGGCCTAGGCTTATTCAATCTTACCTTACCAGCAATCACTGTCGACCAAGTTTCCTTGCTTTCCTCTCTGTTTCCTTTTAATTTATTCAACTCTTCCATTAACTTAGCAATATCTTCCTTTAGCAGCTTTATAATTTCGTCTTTTGAGGACAGTTCGTTTCTCAGGTTATGACATTCGCATGACGGTAGCGGTAGGCCTACATTACGACAATCAGTTTCACTTTTCTCCTCATTCAATTTTACCTGAGATCTTGTGATGATTTTATTTGCATTTTTTACTTTTATTTTGCACGACGAGCATAAATCCGTTACGGTTACACAACCTGACGAGATACTAACACTGTTTACTGTCGTCATACTAGAGATCTAAGTGAGCCTAGATGTTTACACCAAATTACACTAAATTTAATTTAATTATTACTACCTAATAGAATTAATCTAATAACCTACCAATAAAGAAGAATGTGAAATACGTATATCTTCCAATCGGGTGAAGTCTCGTAAAAGCACCACTGCTCTACTTGGTTCAAACAGTGATTGAAGAAGTCACCGAATCTTTGGATACACGTTCCCACAACTTAGTTTAAGTTTATTAAATTATCAACAAGAATTTCTAAATACTATCAATATTCCGTATTACACTTGATCTGAGGAAAGTAACTTTATAGATTTTAAGCCTCTGTTATAATATTTTACCACTTTTATCAAATATTTACACTAGTGCTGGTAGGCTACACTTAGCTCGTTGCTTATTGGACAGTGGCAGTCAAAGCAGTTTTGTAACCGAGAGTTTGGTTCAAAATTTGGGCTTAAAAAAGGCCAAGAATCTCACACCCATCGAAGGAATTTCTCAGTTCATGTCTGAAGCCAAGTATAGTGTGAGCATTGAAGTGCAGTCTTCCATAAGCAACACACGTCACAATGTTGAATGTCTGGTCCTATCCAAAATTACTAGCGACATGCCTGGTCAGCAGGTACCCTATGAAGAGTGGGAGCTCCCTAATGATATTCAGTTAGCAGATCCGAGGTTTTATGCCCCAGCCAAGATAGACATGCTTCTCGGTGCTGATGTATTCTTTAGAATTCTACAGAGGGGACACAGGACGAGACCAGGGAAGTTTCCAGTCCTACAAAACACAGATTTTGGATGGATTGTGTCAGGTTCATATGAATCCACCTCGAGAAATAGAAACAATGCATCAGGAACGTTTTTCCTTCGTAATGATGTTCACCTTCATAACCAAGTACAACGATTTTGGGAGATCGAAGAACTTCACGAGCCAGTCAAGTCGCAAGAAGAGATTGAATGTGAACAGCATTTTTCTGATCATGTGACACGAGATGCATCTGGGAAATACATAGTCAGACTACCATTTAAGCAGGATCCAAGTATATTAGGCAATTCTTTACAAACAGCTACAAGCAGATTTCAATACCTTGAGCGTAGGCTTAACAATGATACGCAACTGAAGGTAGATTATGACCAGTTTCTCACTGAATACCAGGAACTAGGTCATATGGATATTGTTAATTCTAGTATGGCAACATCGGTAGCATACTACATGCCGCACCATCCGGTATTCAAGAAATCCAGCACTACTACAAAAACTAGAGTTGTCTTCGACGCTTCTTGTAAATCGAGGTCAGGAAAGTCACTTAATGATATTTTAATGACGGGTCCTTCTATTCAACAAGATTTATGTTCGATTGTCGCTAGATTTAGAACTCACGCCATAGGCTTTACAGCTGACATCGAGAAGATGTACAGACAAGTTAAGGTTGATTCCAGAGACAGCAGCCTTCAACGCATCCTTTGGAGAGCTTCTCCTAATGAGCCTATCAAGCAGTACCAACTTCAGACGGTCACATATGGCACATCATCAGCTCCATTTCTAGCAATAAGATGTTTAAGGCAATTGGCATATGATGAGGGACAACAGTATCCGCAGGCAGCATCTGTCCTTCTTCGTGATTTTTATGTAGACGACTGCATTTCAGGATCAAGTAAGGTTGACAATGCATTACTCCTACAACGTGAACTGATCCAATTGTTATCCAAGGGAGGCTTCAAGCTCCGCAAGTGGTGCTCTAACCATCCAGCATTGTTAGAGGCGGTTCCAAAGGACTGCAGAGAGACGCAACTTCCCCTTCAGATTGATTCTGGAGAAAATATAAAGACCTTAGGTCTACTTTGGCATCCAGCGACAGACAAACTACAGATATCCAGTGGTGTGCAGAAAGAACAAGGAAGTGGATCTCCAGTTACCAAACGCAAGGTGTTATCGATTGTGTCGTCAATTTATGACCCTATTGGGCTAATCAGTCCTATTGTCATCACATTCAAGATGTTTCTGCAGCAACTATGGCAAGAGAAGATAGGATGGGATGATGAACTTCCAACGGAACTTCTTACAAGATGGCGTACTCTGCATTCTCAAATACCCTTGATTGACAATATATATATTAACAGATTTGTGCTTCAAGAAAATTGTACTCAGGTGCAGTTGCATGGCTTCGCTGATGCATCCTTGAAGGGCTACGGTGCATCTTTATTCCTACGCTCGTCAACAGATCAAGGTCACGTAATAACACATTTCCTGTGCTCCAAGTCCAGAGTGGCTCCACTGAAACAGATCACGCTACCCAGACTAGAGTTGTGTGCAGCAGTACTATGGTCACAAGTGGTTAAAAAGATGTGTCATGTTCTCAATATTGAATTCCATAGCATTCATCTGTGGACAGACTCAAAGATTGTTCTCGCATGGTTAGCAGGTGAACCGTCAAAACGGAAAACTTTTGTTGCGCACCGTGTGGCTGAAGTGCAAGGAAATACTTCAGTCAAGGATTGGAAGCACGTAGCATCAGCGGACAATCCTGCAGATCTAATTTCTCGAGGAACTGATCCTACAAACCTTTTAAATAATCATCTTTGGTGGCATGGCCCTGAATGGCTACAGTGTTCGGAACGGAACTGGCCCACTTCCAGTGAACAACCTGAATCAGAGATTCCTGAGCAACGCAAGATAGTGCTTAGTTGTTCAGTCCACTCTAATCCTGCAGACGTGCTCACAAGATTTTCTTCCCATCTCAAGCTACAAAGAGTGTTAGCATACTGTTTAAGATTCGTGCACAACACTAAACACAAACCTTCAGAACGGAAACATGGTCCATTAACAATAGAAGAGTTGCAGCAAACTAACATGACATGTGTTAGACTAGTCCAGTCAATAGCATTCCGCGACGAAATAGCTGATCTTTTGAAACACAATGCAGTGTCAAGACGTAGCAAACTTCAAAGTTTAGTACCATTTTTAGACAAGGATCAAATCTTGAGAGTTGGAGGAAGACTAGAGAACTCCAATCAAGACTACGATTTCAAACATCAGATGATTTTGCCCGCTAAACATCAGTTTACTGATTTAATAATCAAGAGGGAACATGAAAGACTCCTACATTCAGGAAACCAGTTGACTTTAGCATCCATCAGACAGTGCTACTGGATCATCAATGGAAAGTCGGTGGTTCGAAGAGTTATTAACACTTGTACAAAATGCTTCAGGTTCAAAGCCAAAACTACACAGCAAGTAATGGGACAGTTGCCCTCAGTTCGTGTGTCTCAAGCAAGACCATTCCGCAACACCGGCACAGACTTCACGGGCCCTTTCTACTTGAAGATCGGCAATCCACGTAGCAAGACCATTGTCAAGGGTTACATATGCATTTTCATATGTATGTGCACCAAGGCCATTCATTTAGAAATAGTTTCCGACCTAACCACTCAAGCTTTCCTCGCAGCACTCAGGAGATTCATCGCAAGAAGAGGATTATGCAGCAACATGTACTCCGACAATGGTACAAATTTCCAAGGTGCTAGTAGAGAGCTAAAGGAGCTCAAGAAATTGTTCACTCAGGAACGGACTAGAGAGGAGATCAGTAACTTCGCCAGTAGTTGTGGAGTTAAGTGGCATTTCATACCTCCTCATGCCCCTAATTTTGGAGGGCTTTGGGAGGCCGGAGTAAAATCCCTCAAACATCATCTAAGAAGAGTTCTCGGAACACTTCATTTCACATATGAAGAATTGGCTACATTAACTGCGCAAATTGAGGCTTGCTTAAACTCACGTCCCCTTCTAACCCTGTCAAATGATCCTTCAGATGCATCTACCTTGACACCAGGTCACTTCCTTATAGGCGAACCCCTCACGACTCTTCCCGAACCCGATTTAACATTATGTAAACGGCCTTTGTTAACTAGATATAAGGTTCTGCAACAAAGACTCCAATCCTTTTGGAAGAGATGGTCATTAGATTACCTCACCCATCTGCAACAGCGCAGCAAATGGACGACCTCCTCCAGCAACGTATCACCAGGTACTGTGGTGCTGATACGGGAAGACAATGTTCCCCCACTCCAGTGGTCCCTTGGTGTTATCACAGAAGTGCATGGTGGTAAAGACAATGTGGTAAGAGTGGTTTCAGTGAAGTGCAACAGTGGTATTTTTAAACGACCAGTTTCCAAGGTAGCTCCGCTACCAATTGAGCAGACACATAATTTTGACTGATAATATGTCAGTGTTTTAACTTAGTGAATATTTTAGTGTTTTATGTCCTTGTCATTGGAACATTTCAGTGTTTCTATTTCAGATTATTGAAATCCATGTATTTCAAGGTGGGGAGTATGTTTGCTCTCAGGGAGAATTATTAGTGTTTTATTTCCACAGTTGGTAACAGATACATTTATTATGTTTAGGTTGGCAGCAGTGACCTGGACAGAGAGTGAAGTAGCCATCATGGCTGAATGTGTTTGTGTTTCGGAGCAGCAGCTCCTTCGCATATCAAGTGTTGTGTCTTTTGTAACATGTACATTTTTGTAAATACAGTCCACTAGAGTTAATTCGACATTTTCATTTATCCCCTGATGTTTCATCTGGGGCACGTATGTCGCATACAGACAGGTAGTATTTTACTTTTCTACAGACGTTCAATTTTCAAGTAGCTCCTAGTTTTGCAACCAAATGATACCATCAACGACAACCAGTTGTGAACTTGGTTACTAGATGCCACCGCAGTCGGCTCCTGGCGACGAACGTTGGAACTTAAGAGCGTTAGTAAAACATAACTTTTTTAGCGGATGGCTTTTAGTGCCGGGAGTGTCCGAGGACATGTTCGGCTCGCCAGTTTTGTAGCTGCTTCGAGACGGACACCCAATGGGTGAGCTACAAGTACCGTTGGGGAGGAAAGTTGGAATGTAAGGACTAGGAGTTGAAAGGTAGAGGCTGTGGCCTATAGTTAGGGATCAATACCAGCATTTGCCTGGAGGGAAGGTGGGAAACCACAGAAGACCATCTTCAAGGTTGCCGGCGGGGGGGATTCGAACCTCCTCGCCTCCCGGATGTGAGCGACTGCCAGCAGTCATGCCGTAACGACCACGGCTAACTCACCCGGTAACATAACCTATAACTTAAGCTTCACACAAGTGTAATTAGTGGAAGGTTCTTTTACATGCCATACGTCTTTGACATGTGACCGCCGGCTTTACATCCCCTCCGAACGAAGGCCTACTGAGGGATTTTTAACGCTCTTGGGCATAGAAGCTCAGCATTACAATACTTTTGTTTTACATTGATTAATTCTCATCAGCCAATCTCAGAGTTCAATAATTATTTCTCTTTTTAGCCTATTTTCAATTTTGAAAAAATAGGCTTATGAGATCACCTTTTGTCTGTGTGCCCACACCACCACTAATAACTTCTAAACGGCAGGAGAGATTTCAATGAAACTCGCTAAGTTCATAGCACTATTCCGGACGACACCGACCGTGCCCTTCAAATTTTGTTATGTCTCACCAATCCAACATGGCGGCTGTGCGAAATATTTCACCAGCATTCAATATCTCAGAAACTATTCTCGATATCACCCTGGAATTTTTTACGGTGATAAAGGGAACTACTAGAAGTTCACCAATGTGACTTTTGAAAACCCGGTATCTACAAAACCAACATGGCGGCCACGCGAAGTTGCGACTTTTAAATAGACGTTTCTCGTGATTTAACCAACCAAACGCAATAAAACTTGGTACAGTATATGTTTATACACATTGTAATGCACCGACATCTAACTTCGTTCAATTGTTTACATAACCACAAGATGGCGGATGTGCGAAATATTTCACCGGTATTCTATATCTCTGAAACTATTAGCGGTATCACCCTGAAATTTTGTACGGAGATAAAGGGCACTACTGGAAGTTCATCTATAAGACTTTCAAAAACTGGTCAACTACAAAACGAACATGGCGGCCAAGCGAATTTGAAAATTTTAAATAGACCTTTCTCGCGATTTAATGTTCCAACCGCAATGAAATCTTGTACAGGAAATGTTTATACACATTGTAATACACTGGTATCTAATTTAGTGCAATTGTTTACATAACTTCAAGATGGGGGCTTTGCGAATTTTAAAATTAAGTTCTTATTTCTTGTGTCGTAATCATGCGATCGAAGTGAAAGTTTGAATAATGAACCTATGCAATAATTTTCCTTTAATGGTACATGCCTCTATGGCCTATACATTTAACAATCCAACATGGCGACCATCCGAAATATTTAGACGGCTCTGAATATCTACGAATCTATTACAGCAATCAAACTGAAATTTTGTATGTAGATAGAGGCAATTAATATAAGTAGGATATATGAAAATATTCTGTATAGTTCTTCACGGAACTACATGTTTATTTAAGAAATGCCATTCTTTTGCTGCTGGAGTGACTACAAAACGCGATGTGTAGGCTACTGGACTAATTTTAAAGCTGAAAGGAAGCAGTTGGAATGACGTGGTCCTTATTCTATTCTATAATATATGGACTATATACAGGGTGTATTTGATATGATGGAAGTCCGTTACACTGGTGATAGAAGAGACTATTCTAAGCTTCCTAGGTAAAAAAATTGTCACCTATCTTGAAATTGATAATTAATCATTAAAAAGTCAATGTTTTTAGTTATTTCAGAAACTAATCAGGCAGAAAGTGGTGCGGCAGGCTGGGGAAACGAGGCGGAGCCCGATGTGACGACGCGCGAAGGGGAAGTTGTTACGTAATCGGAGCATTGACCTTACCGGTTGACTTGAGGGGTGGTAGGCTATCAGCTGTTTGAGCTCTACCGTCTCGTAAGAAAATGTGCATTGCCGTTGTTCTTGTTGTTGTTGTTGACAACGCACGCAATGGCTTGGGACGTCAGGACCGGTAGTATTGTGTAGCCTACTTTGTAAGTGTGGAATTCATTGATTGATGTTCATGTATAAAATAATTTCGATACTCAGCCCTGATGTATCATTGGCGTCCGTGTCGGACCTTCTGTTGACTAGTTTCTGAAAATACTAAAAACATTCTCTTAATGAAATGCAGTGTGACAAAATTCCGACATCCCGCAGTCTGTTCAGAACTAGGCATTTAGGACGGAAGTAAAAAACTTGATGTTTTGTTTGAGAGGCTTGGCGATTTTGGTCATTTAGCCCCATGTAGCTGGGTGTGGGTAGAATTTGTGTGATAACCTGTGTTTTGTGGTTTCTGTAGAAATGTGGGTATTTGTAATTCAGGTGAGGATTCGGAAGAAGGCGCCGGCCCTGTGGTGTTGGGGCAGTGCAACTGCCTCTCACCTGGAGGCCCTGGGTTCGATTCCTGGCTCCATCAGGGATATTAGAAACTGACGTGAGGGCTGTAACGCAGTGCACTAAGCCTCGTGAGGGCAATTAAGTAGCTGTCTAACAGTGAGGCAGTGCCCGAGTCAGGAAAATCAAGATTAATGGCCGAGGGGACCCGATGCACTGACCACGCGTCACCCTAATATCTGCAGGCCAAATGGCTGGACAGCGGTCGCTTGGTAGGCCTTGGCCCTTCATGGGCTGCACTGCCAGCGGTTATGATTATTGAGAAGAAGGCGGCCGTGGCCTTAAGTTAGGAACAATCCCGACATTTGCCTGGGGTAGAAGTGGGAACCCATGGAAACCTACTTCCAAGATTTAATACTAGTATGGTACCACATGTTCATATTGTGAATTGTCCCATCCCATCTCCAGCCCTCGGGTGGCCATTAACTGGAGAGGGGGGGGGGGGGGGGATTGATTTATTGGTCCATCAACAATGTAAATACATATGAAAATACACGAAAATGAAAATAAAATACAAATACATTGTTATAATACAGTGTTATAATAATAATAATAATAATAATAATAGTCTAATAATAATAATAATAAGAGTCAGCATGTGTAGTTCTGGTGGTAGAGTGCTAACCTTCCCGAGGGTGCGATCTACGTTCAGTCATGTAGTAAATGAATGGGATCTAATAAGATCATCTCCATGGATTTCATGGCACATACAAGAAATCCTACGTACATTAAAGTCTGGCAACTCGACATACCAAAAAGAAACATAAAAGAAGTTAGTGTGTCTAAAAGCCTACTATTACTATTATTAGTATTATTAATAAGTTTATTACAGTTGTTGCACTATCTTCACACAAAGATAGACCAACAGTTCCTTAAATTAATTTACTAAATCTTTAGGATTTCTATTTTCTATGCATAGTTCATGAAGCTGGAAAAATCCTAGACAGATCCACCATCACTAGTCATGTAGCCACTCCCCATGAAGGTGTGAATCAGCTGTTCATAGGCTCGGTTTGTGTATTTCAATGTCATTGGCAGACAAGGCGAGGAGGTCACTCAACTGCAGACTCTGGTCAACATTCCTCAGCGTAGGAGGGGAGGGAGACGGGGAGAAGTCAGCTCTGCTGCTGAGGGGAACGAAGTGAAAGCCCGTTTCCAAGATATTGACCGACGATTTTTGTGATTTAATTCCACCTACACTAATTAAGATCCGACTTAATTTCATGAAGATATTTGCTTAGAATACCATCTTCTATCACCAGTGTAAAGGACTTCCATCATATCAAATACACCCTGTATATATATACTGTATATATATATTTTTAGGGGAAGAAATACATTTACGCACAGAGTGTCGGGCTCCTGCTCCTGAGTAGCAGACTACCGACTAAAACTCCCCCGTTACTTCTGAACACTAGACTGGAACCGTTTATCACATTACTTCAGGCTAGAGTCATTTTATATTTGCCTGTAGGGCTCTCTTCCTTAATGAATGATCTTCAGTGGCGATCCAGATCCGTCTTCTTTGTTCGGAGGATATCTTCAACAAAGCTTGCTACCAGTTTCCAGTTTTCCTCATTTTGTAGCATCACTGCAACAATATTGTCCGGGGATATCTCTACATCAATGTGATCTTGAAGAGACTGCCTATTTTGGACCCACCGTCCACAAGAGAAGAAGGTGTGATTATCATTATCTAATTCGTTGATACAGTAGATGCAATCTGATGAATCCAACTTCCCCATCTTCTTAAGATAGGAACAGAAGTACCCATGGCCAGTCAAGAACTGAGTGAGATAGTAACCAACCTCACCATGTTTCCTCTCTGTCCAAACCTGCACCTGAGGGATCATTCTCTTAGTCCATTGGCTTTGATCTCCTTGCTCCCATTTGATCTGCCAGTTTTGGAAGGTTTGTACTCTTGCCGATCGTCTTGCATTTTGTGAATCCATATCAGATTTCCTCAAGTAAATGTTCTTGCGTTCTTTCGCAAGAAAAAAAAATCGGAATAATCCCGGCAATAACGAGAACTGCTTCCTCAGAGACCGTGCGATATGCAGATGCCACGCGCAAAGCACCCCGCCTCTGCACTTGCGCCAGTGACTTCCTATAAATTTCCTTATCCAGGGCATCCACCCATATTTCCGCTCCATACAGCAGAACTGAATGGATGGCTGTCATCAATAGTCTTCTCTTACTAGATTTTGGCCCACCAACATTGGCCATGAGCCGACTGAGGGACGTTACTCCTCTGGCTGCCTTATCTACAGTCCGTCTAATCTGTTCTCCAAAATTCATTTTACTGTCGATCATGATGCCCAGGTATTTTGCTGCTGGCTGCGTCTCTACTTGAATTTGTCCTATCTGTATTGGAAGTATTGTCTGAATTCTCTTCTTTGTTAGGATGACAATTTCCGTCTTACTAAGTGCTAGAGACAGACCATGTTCCTCCATCCATCTATTGATTTTGCGCATTACCATATTGAGTCGCAACTTTGCCTGCTCGACACTTCTTCCTGCTACAAGAGCAGCAACATCATCTGCATATCCTACTAGAATATTTTCTTCAGGCATTTCAAGCCTCAACAAGCTGTCGTATGTAACTTCCAGAGATCAGGTCCTAGAATCGAACCCTGGGCAGCCCCAGCCGTGACTTGTACTCTACGGATCCCTTCTGTAGTATCGTAGAGCAGAGCACGATCCTTCAAGTAAGAGTCTAAGATCCGAAGGAGATACCTTGGAACATGGAATGAAAATTCTAGAGCATCCATGATATCTGTCCATTTGACAGAGTTGAAAGCGTTTTTAACATCCAGTGTAACAAAGAGAATCACCCGGCGAGAGTAATGATTATAACTCTCCGCTCTTCGTACTTTATCGGCGACTTCTTGCACTGCATCCAGTGTCGACCGGCCTACCCTGAATCCAAATTGTCTTGGTGATAAATCGCCGGCTGCGATTATTGCTTCAAGCAATCTCCGTCTTATGAGTTTCTCAAATAATGAATGAAAATCCACAGCCTGCTTCCAGTCTCCGACCGGGTCAGGTAATGGAATGGATGAAGCCCCCATCTAGCGGCGAGGATATGAACTGTGCCGGCTGCCGAGGCCTGACGCACTCCTCTGGGGCAATGATTAAATGAATGATAGATGAAATGAAATGATAGTGGAGAGTGTTGCTGGAATGAAATTTTGACAGGGAAAACCGGAGTACCCGGAGAAAAACCTGTCTGCCTCCGTTCTGTCCAGCACAGATCTCACATGGAGTGACCGGGATTTGAACCACGGACCCAGCGGTGAGAGGCCGGCGTGCTGCCGCCTAAGCCACGGAGGCTCTAGTTTCTCAAATAATAATAATAATAATAATAATAATAATAATAATAATAATAATAATAATATCGTATGCCCTCGGGTTCCGAGGGCAGCTTGCATCTCGAATTTCGTAGCTTCTTGGGCGCTATAAAAGTCAAGGAAGTTAGATATTTAAGCTCCTTGACACTATAGTGATAGGAGCAACTTTTTGTGTTGGCGGAAAATCCCAAGATTAATTTTGCCATTATGAACACGGCCTACTGAATTCAAATGGGTTCTTTAACATGCCAACAACGGATGACATGCGTAATGTGATTTTTGTCGCCTTTCAAAGATCACTTACCACGGCCAGGAGTGATCCTGCAAGCTTGGGGTTGGTAGTCGGACACGTTAACCACTCACCCACCGTGGTAAGCTATTCTATTCTATACGTCTATCCGATTATTGTCCTCATATCGGCATCTGTATTGTCTTGTGTTGTTCCAGAAAGAAGCATTCTTGCTACGAACTGTGAGAAGCGAGGCGGGGCACGCCCCCTCATTTAGCTGTCAGGAGCAAGGACACGTCACTGAGGAAGGCCCCCTGTAATGCTAGCCACAGCCGCCAAAACAATATAATATTAGTATTATTATTCCTGCTCCTCTTTCCCAGACTCTCATCGTTATAGAGAATGTAATTGCTGTATTTCCTTGCCTCCCCGTATTCTCAAAACTACACCTTGTTTCTTTTCAGTTGACACCGTCTTCTGCGGCACCGAGACTCGGCTCCCAATCGTCCTGGGATCGTTGCCCGGGTTTGCCAAGTAATCTAATGATCTGAGAATAAACGAATACATATTCACGTCGTTCGACTTCATAAAAAGTACAAATTTATTTTATTGAATCCTTGTGTTCAATAAAATGGTTGGTTGGGGCTACGACAACGTGGTCATGTAGCCCCGTGTACTTTGGGTGTGTGTAGAATTTGTCTGATAACAGGTGTTAATTGTGATGACTGTATTAGTGTGTGTTATCTGTTTTTAATTCAAGCAAGGACTGCAGACGATAATGTCAAATAGTTCCTACTTTCGCTTCCACATGCTACCGTCCTCGACACCTAGTTGTGAACTTGGCCACTACTAGATGCCATCGAAACAAGCGCCCGGTGACGTACGTTGGAACTTAAGAGTATTAATCAAACCTAACCTACAAATTTTGGCTTCACACAAGTGTAGTTAGTGCAAGGTTCTTTTTCATTCCATAAATCTATGACATGGGACCGCCGGCTTTACTTTCCCTCCGAAAGAAGGCATACTAAAGGATTTTAACGCTCTTAAAAATTCCGACGACTTCGGCTGGGTTTGAACAAGTCTACAAGTGACACAATGTAGTCTACTTTTAATAAAATGCGTATTTGACAATATTGATCTGGTGAAGGTCAATGTTGGTAATAAAACGGCAGTTTCGGTGGCGTGTTCGGTAGCATGCTGACCTTCTATGCCTAAGATAGCGGGTTCCAACCCAGCCGAAGCCGTCGGATTTTTTAAGAACGTTAAAAATCCCTCAGTGTGCCTTCCTTCGGAAGGTAAGTAAAGCCGGCGGTCCCATGTCATAAGATTTATGGCAGGTTAAAGAACCTTCCACTAACTACAATTGTGTAAAGCAAAATGTCTAGGTTAGATTTGAATAACACTCTATTAAGTTCCAACGTTCGACACCAAGAGCCGACTGTGGTGACGTCTAGTAGCTAAGATCTGAACTAGGCCTAGTAGTCGTTGACGGTGGCGTTTGGAGGCAAAAGTAGGTACTATTTGAAAATTTCAAAGTTGCAGTCCTTACTTGAATTAAAAAACAGATACACACACTAATACAGTCATCACAATTAACACCGGTTATCAGACAGATTCTACACACCCCCAAAGTACACGGGGCTACATGACCGCGTTGTCGCAGCCCCTAAACTAAGGAACCAACCAACCAACCTAAATTAATAATAATAATAATTATTATTATCTGAGGTTGCAGCGGCCCATTAACAACTCGGTTAATGGAGACTCTACAGTACTTCTCATGGTCTACTCTGTTACAAAATTCAGGCTATCGAGTCTCAAATGAGGGATATTTAATACGAAACAGTCTGTAGTTGTGTTTAAAAGAAAGACGACTAAAAAGCTAAGGAATAAACGGACTTGCGTGCTGTATGTCAACCCCCGAGGCGACCAATAACATCGACCTGGTGTGATTGACAGGTCATGATTAGCCGTGTTCGGCCATGATCGCCTCTTCCCTCCGTTCTCAATTACATATTCTTTCTTTCTCGTTCCAGCCAAATTAAGGCAGCAACAACAAAGAGACCCGTTAAATAACAGAATTCAAACACGAGATCGAACCCCGTGAAAATTAGAGAAAGTCTTCTTTGGGTTACCCAAATTAGGGCATATTAAACAATTTGAGAGCTACCAGGTATACCTGACGTTTAGAAGACCAGCTATTGGTGCTGCTGTTGTAATCAGGGAAATGCGCACCTTAGTTTTCATCCACATGTGAAGTGAACCATCGAATCAGCATAGCAATGCACTTTTACCACCAAGTAAGACAACTACTCTGGGATAAACTAGTGCCACTCTAAAGCAAGGTGACATTGTACACACCAATCCTCACACACACCACACTAACCAGGAAGGACAACTCGCAACTCCAAGCAGCAGAAATGAAGTTCCTGCGTACTGTGATCCAGAAGACCAGGAAAGACAAGATCAGGAATGATATAATCAGAGAAGAGGTGAGAATTGAAGACTCTATACTACAAAAGATCCAGAGGGCTAAAATGGAGTGGTTTGGCCACGTGAAGAGAATGAGTGCCAGTAAAACTGCCAGAAGGGAGTATGCAAGAGGCCTAGGAGGGTGGAGACCAGTTGGCAGACCTAGAAAACAATGGATAGATCTAGCGAAGAAGGATGTACAGGAGAGAGGTTGGTTGGTTCCTCAGTTTAGTGGCTGCGACAACGCAGTCATGTAGCCCCGTGTACTTTGGGTGTGTGTAGAATCTGTCTAACCTGTGTTAATTGTGATGGCTGTATTAGTGTGTGTTATCTGTTTTCAATTCAAGTAGTTCCAACGTTTGCTACCTAACGCCACCGTCAACGACAACTAGTTCTGAATTTGGTTACTAGATGCCACCGCAATCGGCTCCTGGCGACGAACGTTGGAACGTAAGAGCGTTAGTCAAATCTAGCATATAATTTAGCTTCACACAAGCGCAATTAACTTAGTGGAAGCTTCTTTATCATGCCATAAATCTATGACATGTGACCGCCGGCTTTACTTCCCCTACGAATGAAGGCATACTGAGGGATTTTTAACGCTCTTAAAAATCCGTTGACTTCGGCCGAGTTTCACAGAGAGAGGTCAGGATTGGGTAAGGATTGGGAATGGATCGACAGAGATGTAGGGGGCTCGTATAGGCCTATCACACCCGGGAAACTGGAGTTGGTCAACGATGATGATGAATTTTCATTCAGTATACTAATTCTGTTTTTTGAATCTTCCTATGTACTTAAGGGGCTCCAGAAAGCCCTCAATATTCAAAACTTTCAAAATGTTATTTTTGCGCCATATTACTGTAATCTGCGGACCTTTATCTTTCTAACGGTACATAGTCTATGTGATTCCTGAGACTAGTTTCTTTACACTTTCCCACAATCGCACCTGCTGTTAGTAAACCCTCCAAAGCACATTTAAAGAAATATATATTAGATGATAGATGTATATAGATTTATATAAATGTAAAACAAAAATATTGGAATGCAGCCGAAATAAATCAGAAACCCCACATCATCATCAGTTTCTAAAGGTCAAAAGCCTTGTCGTTGCAGCCATTTCTTACGGTCTTCAGCAGTTCTCTTCATGTGGGCACACGAGTCACATTCCATCTCCTTGACCATGTTCTTGACATACGATTGTCTTGGTCGTCCCCTTGTTTTTTTCCAAACATTTTCCTTCAAAAATTACCTGGAGGAGAGTGTCATGTCTGAGTATGTGTCCCATACCTTTTGTTTCCTTTCCTTGATGGTGTTCAACAGGCACCGATTCTTCTGAATTTGGTTCAGATCAAGCTTATTTGTCTTTCTTAGCTTGTTCGGGTCATTCGTCTCCAAAACCACATTTCAGCTGCCTCAAGTAGAATATTGTTTCTTCTCTCTTCCCAAGTGTCCATGTTTCACAATCATAGGTCAACACACTCCAAACAAAGGTCTTGAGAATGAGTTCCTTATCTTCAAGTTGAGGTGCTCATTGAGCAGCCAAAAAAATCAGAAACCTCTATGGACACCAAATTGGCAGGTGAGAAGCTAAGGAAGCTTAGGAAGTAAAGTAACCAGTGATGGACGAAGCAAAGGGGATATAAAATATAGGTTGTCTCAGGCAAGGAAAGCATTTATACAGAAAAGGAATCTGTTGACATCGAATATAGATTTAGGTATTAGGAAGTCATTTTTGAAAGCCTTTGTCTGGAGCGTGGCGCTCTATGGAAGTGAAACTTGGACTATTGGTGCAGCAGAAAAGAGCAGAATTGAAGCGTTTGAAATGTGGTGTTACAGGAGAATGATGAAGATCAGATGGGGAGATAGGGTTACAAACGAAGTGGTATTAAGACGAGTGGAAGAGGAGAGATGTTTCTGGCGACTGCTAATGAAGGGAAGAGATAGGTTGGTAGTACACATACTACGACACCCAGGAATAGCAAGCTTAGTTATGGAAGGAAGGGTCGAAGACAAGAACTGTAAGGGTAGACCAAGGTTAGAATATGTTAAACAGATTGCCTCGGATCTAGGGTGTGGTAGCTATGTAGAGATGAAACGATTAGCTCAGGAAAGGGAGGCATGGAGAACTGCATCAAACTCGTCAAAAGATTGAAGACTCAAACAACAATGATAGATTTATTCAAGTCACATCTTATATCGGCAAGGGAATACGATTCAGTTGAACATGACAATAGTAGTCTATGCGAGCAGACAGATAAAGCAATACACCTTCGATCCATGGAATCTCCTATGGACTTCCTCTTCAAAGGGCGCAGTTACCAGGAATAGATTCTTCCCCCAAGTTTTCGATCGACTCCAATGCAGCAGCTTCGGTGGCTAATTTGGTAGCATGCTGAACTTTTATGCCCAAGGTCGTGGGTTCAAGACCGGCCGAATTCGTCGGATTTTTAAGAGCGTTAAAAATCCCTCAGTATGCCTTCTCGGAGGGGAAGGAAAGCCGGCGGGTCCATGTCATAGATTTGTGGCATGTAAAAGAACCTTCCAATAACTAAACTTGTGTGAAGCCAAATAATAGGGTAGATTTGACTAACGCTCTTAGGTTCCAACGTTCGTTGCCAGGAGCCAACTGCGGTGGCATCTAGTAATCAAGTTCAGAACTAGTTGTCGTTGACGGTGGCGTTTGGTAGCAAAAGTAGGAACTACTTGAAAAATTGAATGACTGCAGTCCTTACTTGAATTTAAAATAACAGATAACATTCACTAATACAGCCATCACAATTAACACCGGTTATCAGACAGATTCCACACACACCCAAAGTACACGGGGCTAAATGACCGCGTTGTCGCAGCCCCTAAACTGAGGAACCGACCAACTGACTCCAATGCAAAATGTTAAACACAATTCCTTTCCAGTCATGGAAAATTTCAATTTTACTTCGAACGTTTCAAAATGAAAGTAGGCCTAGATGACGATTACTCTTGAATCTGTGGATCATCTCAAAACATAAATCACCTACTATTTGACTGTCCTGCCTTCGAAAGAGAAAGATATAATCTGAATCACTACTGCAATAAAGAAGTAGTCAACCCCTGTTACTATACAGCCCATGACGGGCTAAGGCCTACGAAGCGACCGCTGCCCAGTCATTCGGCCTGCAGATATTGGGGTGACGCGTGATCAGCGCGTCGGGTCCCCGCGGCCGTTAATCTTGGTTTTCGTGATCGGGGCGCTGTCTCACTGTCAGACAGCTACTCAATTGTCCTCACGGGGCTGAGTGCACCCCATTCCAACCCTCACGTCAGTTTTAAAATTCCTGACGGAGCCGGGGATCGAACCCGGGACTCCGGGTGAGAGTCTGGCGCGCTACTCCACACCACGGGGCCGGCGCAATAATGAACTAACAAAACTAACTAACAAAACAACTTTATCACTCTTTTTAAAAACCTTGTTTTTACAATCAGTTTCTAACATTCACTCATCACATTTACTCTTAATTATCATTGAAAATTGCCTTATACAGGGAGGCCGTTTAAAAGCTTCGTGTCGGAGTACCGGTACCGAGGATTAGGAGCGCATTCAAGCGGAGACAGCGCGCACAGAGGTCGCAAGGGTGAGCGGACGATATTGGTTCAAATAAGCAGCGTGATTACGCCTATGAAAAGTACTCATCGGCTATATAATGTATGTACTCAGAGCAAATAATAGAACCAACAAATTATCCAGTCCGGTCTCTCACCGCTGGGTCCGTGGTTCAAATCCCGGTCACTCCATGTGAGATTTCTGCTGACAAAGCGGAGGCACACAAATTTTTCTACAGGTACTCCGGTTTTCCCTGTCACAATTTCATTCTAGCAACACTCTCCACTATCATTTAATTTAATCTGTCATTCATTGAATCATTGCTCCAGGGGAGTGCGACAGGCTTCATATCCTCGCCGCTAGATGGGGGCTTCATTCATTCAATTCCCTGTCCCGGTCGATCGACTGGTTGGTTGGTTCCTCAGTTTAGGGGCTGCGACAACGCGGTCATGTAGCCCCATGTACTTTGTGTGTGTGTAGAATCTGTCTGATAACCGGTGTTAATTGTGATGACTGTAATAGTGTGTGTTATCTGTTTTTTAATTTAAGTACTGCAACTTAGAATTTTTCAAATAGTTCCTACTTTTGCCGCCAAGCGCCACCATCAATGACTACTAGGTCAAGTTCAGAACTTCGCTACTGGACGCCACCGCAGTCGGCTCTTGGCAACGAACGTAGAAACCTAAGAGCGTTGTTTACATTCTTAACCTATCCAATTTAGCTTCACACAGGTGTAATTAGTGGAAGGATCTTTAACATGCCATAAATCTATGGCATGGGACCGCCGGCTTTACTTCCCCTCAGTCCCTGTCACGATTTCATTCTAGCAACACTCTCCACGATCATTTCATTTCATCTGCCATTCATTTAATCGTTGCCCCAGGGGAGTGCGACAGGCTTCGGCAACCGGCACAGTTCATATCCTCGCCGCTAGGTGGGGGCTTCAATCATCCAATTCCCTGACCCGGTCGGTCGACTGGAAGCAGGCTGTGGATTTTTATTCAAATAAGCCAGTAAATGAAACTAAAATCACTAGCTAGGCCATATACGCGCTCAGAACAAATAAACTAGTAAACGCAACTAAACTCACCAGAGAAGATGTTGAGCCGCAATGCAAGCTTCGCATCTTGTAATGAGATTTTGAAATACTCTTTGCAGTTCATGAACACTGATGGAACGCACTGTGTTCCTAATTTCGTCCCTCAAATTTTCTGCAGTTCGTGGATTATTCCGATAAACTTTATCTTTAAGAAGATGGTAGCCTATATTGGCTTTCACGGGCAGTGAATTAAAACTCAGCAATTGTTCTTCGTTTGTGCCGTGTCTTGTGTGGGGTTTCGCCTAGAACACCAAGCTGGCTCATCAGCGGGCTCTTGGTGTCCCCGCCCGGACCCCCACAAGAGTAACGAACTGCGCGCTACCTCCCTTTTTATGAAGCGCGAGAACCAAAAGCTCAAGCAGTCATAACCTCCCTATGAAGGCTTCCAAAAAGATGGTAGGCCTATATTGGCTTTCACGGCATGTCCATGCATTTCAATTGAAACAACAACAACAACAGCTTCCTACCCAAATCCGCCCTCGTATAAAAGTACACACACATCACACTGACACAGGTTATCAGATAACTTCTACACACACCCAAGTACACGAGGCTACAAGACTATGATGCCGCAAAAGCCTCTAAAGAATAATTGGTAACCACCGTACCTAACCCTGGTAGACCAATGGTTTTGGTATACACCTCAACAGTTGAGCAACGACAAGCAATGACAATTATTGCCGTCGTTGAATGAACGACAAATAACGACATAAGTCACATATTTACGTAACTTAGCACGTAGGCTATTTCCTGTGATAGTAGTGATGACAGTAATTTCAGTTGGTTATGAATACCAGAAGAGGCTATCAATAATAAGGTAGCCTATGAAATTGACATATTACTGTATCTAAGAGCGAGTTCGCGTTCATCACTCCCGAAGAATTACCGATTTTTCCAAAATGCCTGCAGGGCTACTTGAATACATAAATTGTGTAGTCGCTAGTATGCTGAACTGCTATGCCCAAGATCGCGAGATCAAACCCGGCCGAAGTCGGCGGATTTTTAAGAGCGTTTAAATCCTTCAGTATTCCTTCCTTCGGAGGGGAAGTAAAGCCAGTGGGCCCATGTCATAGATGTAAAATAACAATTGGTAGTGTGTAGCTTTGGCTAGAATCGCTCTATCAAGTTCCAACGTTCGCCCCTAGGTGTTAGTGGCATCTGGTAGCTAAAGTTGGAACTACTTGAATTTGAACTTGCTCATTTATCTTCATTCATTTCATCTCATCCACACGCGATGGTACTTGTAGCTTACCCCATGGGTGTCCGCATAGAGGCGGTTACAAACTCTCGCAAGCCAAACATGCCTCGGACATTCCCGGCACTGAAAGCTGTTGTTTTTTGGTTGGTTGGTTTTTAAGTTTAGGGGCTGCGACAACGCGGTCATGTAGCCCCGTGAACTTTGGGTGTGTGTAGAATCTGTCTGATAACCGGTGTTAATTGTGATGACTGTATTAGTGTGTGTTATCTGTTTTCAATTCAAGTAAGAACTGCAACTTAGAATTTTTCAAATAGTTCCCACTTTTGCTGCCAAGCGCCACCGTCAACGACTACTAGGTCAAGTTCAGAACTTACCTACTAGACGCCACCACAGTCGGCTCTTGGCAACGAACGTAGAAACCTAAGAGCCTTGTTTACATTCTTAACCTATACACTTTAGCTTCACACAGGTGTAATTAGTGGAAGGTTCATTAACATGCCATAAATCTATGACATGGGACCGCCGACTATACTTCCCCTCTGAAGGAAGGCATACTGAGAGATTTTTAACGCTCTTAAAAAATCCGACGACTTTGGCCGGGTTTGAACCCGCGACCTTGGGCATAGAAGCTCAGCATGCTACCAACTACGCCACCGAAGCCGCCTCACTAAAAGCTATACGCTAAATAAATAAATGAAATTATCTTACCTCAATTTTCAAGTCTTCTAAACAATGGCGTTCTACTTTTATTGTGTTGATGAAAGAGACGATGAAGATAATAGATAATAGACCTATAAATAGCATTCCGATGCCGTACGTCAGGAGACCCGTTCATAACCTGAAAGTATGGGAAAAATACAATTACAAACTTGTCTATTTTTACTAAACTCATATCCCTATGTTTTTTAGATTATGATAATTATGGTACATTTCTTACCAAGCTCACGAAACTAGGATCGACCCTGAGCGTTTTGATTTCATAACTTTCACAATGATAACTACAACAATAAAAACTAAAATTAAAAAATAGCTTGCACTCAAAAAATTGCTTTGCGAGCAAAATGATGTTGTTTCATCTGCATATATTTTACCACAGCCACAACCGCAACTACGGGCATCAACTGATGGAAACATCATGTAATTGTTCCGTCACGATGATCAATAATAATTAATCAGTAGCAAAAGACGGACTTTTGCGATGTATCGCCAAGGCTATTCAGTTAGAAATATCAAAGAATACTGGCCTAGTATTGCTCATAGCCTTCTATTATCCTCACACAATGCTATTATCTACAGACTTGGCAGTGCTTATTCCAAACCTTTGAGATAGTCCGCGAGATGGCTGCACCTTCTTATCACAACCACTGCCAGCTGGATCGCATCCCTTTCTGCCCATTAAATATCTACATAGAGAGCGGAGATATGCATCGGCAGTACAACTGCAATTATTGACCAAAGAGAATCGGAACAGAGACATACAATGTATTACAAGATTAGCCATACACGGATCCCATTATACGATCATCATCAAGTTTCCACTCGAGTTTCCCGGGTGTGGTTTACGAGCGCTCTCCATTTTAGTCTATTCATGTACCACTGCTCCTTCAAGACTTCATCCGAGTTGATTCCCTTGGATGTGATATCTTCCTTCACTTCATTATAAGATATGCAACCCATATATGAGGAGTGTAGATGCAAAACTCATATTCTCCAATTTTTAAAGGTATTGAGTTGTGCATATCACCATGTTCGTCTTGTAAAGGCGCATCGAACTGTGATAGTATTTGGAACCAAAACTCACATTATAAGACTGAAAAATAATACTGAGAGTGGTGTCTTGAAACATAAGTCACATTATCCAACAGATGTTTTGCAGCAAAATTCAGACTCTCCATTCCAACCAATCTGAGAGCGTGTGGTGCGCCTAGGGCATCATGGGATTGTCTTCACTCTGTTGATGTTTTGTTAACCTCTCTCTTAGCATTAACCTCTCAGTTTACGCAGCAATTTCCAATTAATTAATATTTTATTATTACGGCTCATTGGTTCGTACTAGTTCATGAACTAATTTACTGCACAATGGAGGACGTAGTTCAGCCATCAACTGGTCATACCAGGAAGAAGAAAATGATGAATTTATGGAGTGGCATGATCTCTGGAAAATTTGTATAGTTCTATATTAAACACCACAAAAGAAACTAAGAAGGTTGATGTCAACAATTTGTTGACAAAACATTACGGGGACCACTGGAGAGATAACGAGGAGTTGCTATTTTACAAAAGCATTATTGATGGGGCTGATGACACTGAAGAAGAGGAACCAGTTTGTGAGGCGATTGAGGACGTCAGTGTAATTAATGTGTATAACCTGTAGTCTATTAAAGTTTCTAACATCTTAGATATTAAAATTTGTTCATTTCTTAATGTTTTTTATTTCGTTTTCAGTATGCCTTCCTTCGGAGGGGAAGTAAAGCCGGCGGTCCCATGCCATAGATTTATGGCGTGTTAAAGATCCTTCCACAGACTAAACTTGTGTGGAGCTAAATTTCTAGGTTGGATTTCGTTGTAACGCTCTATCAAAGTTACAACGTTCACCACTAGGTATCATTGATATCTGGTAGCAAAACTTGGAACTACTTGAAATTGAACGGAACTTGTAGGTCACCCTAGTGGTGTCCGCTTGAAGCAGCTACAGTATCTGGCGAGCCGAACATGTCCTTAGACACTCCCGGCACTAAAAGCCACACGATAAATAAATAAAATTTCTTTTTTGCTAACCCAACCTATAACAGCATACTAACCCATGATATTTGTCTTGGTTTGTTTTCAAAGTTAAACCGGTTTGCTTCATAACTAACATTATCCATGAGAGTTTGTTGCAAAACTCACAGTTGACCACAGTTTGCCTCAAAACTCACATTGTCTGAATTTTACTTTAAAATTACAAAAGAGCCCTCTTTAAACAAAGCTTTGGAGTGTGGGCAAACAGTTCATATTGAAACAAACTTGTAAAAGAAAAAAAAAACTTAAAGCACTATACCATGGCCTTAAAAATAAAACAGTTTTTCGCCTTTTTCCGAAAGTTTGGAAAAGTGGAGAAAGTGAGTTCTGCATCTACACCCCTCATATGATCTTAGTATAAAACCAAGTCCCCGATTCTTGATGTAACGGGTAATCTTGAGAACCACTGGATGGATTTTTATGCGGTTTTCACCATTCAGTAAAGAATTTCTCGAGGAAGGTTTCTGTACGAAAACATTCATTTATGACCAAAGGAAGCCGAGCAGTAAAAAAAATCCGCAATAGCTTATCTCATGGGCAGTAAATTGCCAGTTTTTTTAAATAAGTGTTTTACGTTTTCATTTCTTCCAACAATTTCCATTCAGTGGAAATTTAAATTACTAGCTTCGGAGCGAGTTTACGAGTTTCAACCAGCATCAAACTGTCGAGTCGTCCCGAGTTAAGACTTCAGAGAAGAGTATACGTGTTTGGAGTTTCGCTTTTCACCTCGGCTTTTCTGAATTGTGTCTGGGAACTGCCGTCCGTGCACCTTTTAAGCTTACGCTGGGTAAGCCGCTAAAGATACCGAGTGAAGCCAGGGTGGGTTGATAGTATTCAATAATTCATCACACTTACCACATTTAGTGGTGATAACGGGCAATTATACATAATCAGCCGATTGATCACATTAATCGTATTCATTATTATATTTGAATTGCAGCCAATGGCCATAGCAGGGTTATCTCCCCCATCAAGTTCAATTTCAAGTAGTACCAACTTTGGCTACCAGAGAGCAGAGACGCCACTGTCACTGACACGTAGGGGCGAACGTTGGAACTTGATAGAGCGTTTCTAAACAAATAACCTAAATTTAACTACACACTACCAATTGTAGTGGTAGGTTCTTTTACTTGCCATGCATCTATGAAATGGTCCCACCGGCTTTACTTCCCCTCCGAAGGAAGGCATAATGAAGGATTTTAACGCTCTTAAAAATCCGACTACATCAGCCGGGTTTGAACCCGCGATCTTGGGCACAGCAGTTCAGCCCCCTTAACCGTATTTATTAAACTCATGTAGACCTACATTTTTTCAGGATTAGTTAAAATCGTGGTGATCGACTGTAAAACATTAAATTTCGATTGTTGATTCATTCCTTTTAATAATAATTAATCTCTCTTAAGTTACACAAAAAGAACTGCTACAACTAAAATAGTTATTGTAGTTTCAAGAGGCAGAACAGCAAGGTCATCTGCCCCTAGCTACAAGTAAGATGCGAATGTTTACTTCTACCTACTTATTGCACAGATAGAACACAGAATTAAGCGTAGTAGAATCGCTGTCATGGTGGCAGTTTTCCTGTACGTTAGAATAAGTTAAAAATATTGTTGTTACTTTATTTTAGGGACTGAGACGTCTTAGTCATCAGTCCCGTGTAGTTGGGTGTGTGTTAAAATTTGTCTGATAGGCTAACCTGTACTACTCGAGTCCAAGCTCTGTGAACTTGGGTGAGATGACGTGGGAGACGGCAACAGAAGGGCCCGCCGTGTTATCTTGGAATTCCTGTCTATTATAATATTGCTAACATAGGGCCGTTGCCTAAACCAGTGTGGTGTTGCGAATGAGTGAGTGAGTGACCAATATATTTGGTTCTGTTACTACGCACGGACCGGGAACCCCCTACATCTCTCCTCATCGTCCGCGATCCACATTCCTCTCAGGTTCACATTGCTTGGACTCGAGCATTCCTGTGATAACTGTATAAAATATATCTCTGTAGGTTACGCTTGGAGAAAGGAATTTACATTTGGCCGGAAATTCAACGTCAGTCATCACCCCTCTGCCACTTGACCAATCCATGTTCGCATAGTTGATGTCATAATACTCTGCGTTGCAATATTACAGCCCACGTGCGTCAGTCTCTGGTCAGCTGTATCTATGGCTTGTACAGTTTGACAACCTCGTTCTCAGAATACATGGCGAGACGAGAAGTGCAAGGAGGGTCGGTGGTCCCCCCCACCCCCTTAAATCCCAAGAATATTTCGATTCATCATTGTCACACCAATTTATTTCATAATTTGAATTTACTGATAGTTAACTGATTTAGACGTAGGGATAATTCCACAGCTTTATTTAACTTAGTAATTTGAGAGTATTTGAAAATATCTCCAGTTATTTAGATTAGATTTAGATTACTGGATTAACATTTTAATGGACCGCTTGATTTTCATTTGTGTCGATACTTGGTGATACTATACTGTTTACCTGTTTTTAAGAAATGAACATTATGACGATGATTCACAAAGAAAAGCGAACTTCTATCGACAAAAAACTGAACCAAGAAACCTATTCCTCCCATTCATGCAATAAAGCTAATACACCCAACGGTTTCAGAGCAGCCAATTAATGAATATCACGAAGGAAGTCCCAAAATTAGAGGAAATTTGCGGGGGGGGGGGGGGGGGTGTACGTCTCATCATCACTTAGTGATAGAGAGGTGAAAATGAAAATCCACAGCCTGCTTCCAGTCTCCGACCGGGTCAGGTAATGGAATGGATGAAGCCCCCATCTAGCGGCGAGGATATGAACTGTGCCGGCTGCCGAGGCCTGACGCACTCCTCTGGGGCAATGATTAAATGAATAACAGATGAAATGAAATGATAGTGGAGAGTGTTGCTGGAATGGAATTTTGACTGGGAATACCGGAGTACCCGGAGAAAATCCTGTCTGCCTCCGTTTTGTCCGGCACATCTCACATGGAGTGACCGGGATTTGAACTCTCAAAATAGCCGCTGTCAGCGCAGGAATTCGAATCTCTTATCTCCAAACTTACTGTAGCTGGCCTCGCGGCCGTGGTGCCTGATTTAACTAGCCTCGGATTTAGGATGTGGCAGCTATCCTTGAGGCTCTTGAGCAGAAGGCAGGAGATAACATGAAAAGAAAATGAAGGCTACCCCTCGCAGGAGGAGGGAATCTGGAAATATGAGACGGTAGAGGAATGATACCTCGCAGAGGCCGTGGGTGAAACCGAGTTGAGAGAATAAGCGATTATAATTTAATAAAGTATCACACTGGTACTGTCAACACAACAACACAGGTTGCCAGATAAACTCACTACTATATACACAATTACACTGGGCTGAATATCTAGATGTTCCAAGCCCGTAAATGAACCAATAACAAAAGGCCTACTGCCCATTGGCGTCGAAGGCAGATTATGTCGCAGCGGCTAGTTAGTTATTGAAGTTTTAAGGGGCGGAACAGCGAGGTCATCTGCCCCTGTCGTAGCGGCTCTTCAATGATAAAATACAGTAGAATACGTTAAAATAAGTTGTTAGTGCCTTTGTGACGAACTGTGACGTAATTACAATATTGTTAACATTAATCGTAAACGATTGCTTGAGAGCTGCCATCTCGCGGCGCTTGATTGTACTTATTGCTTCTTTACTTTGTGTGGGCTGACATCTAGCGGTGAATCTATAAAGCTGGGCGAAAGCGATGCTGAATTAGAAAAACCATTCGCAATCTGTCAGCGAAGACGTGTACTATCCATTGACGCCACATTCTACACTGCTGCACTCCAGCGGCAGTTTTGTGAACTCGGTGTAATGCATCGTCCGCCGTAATGCCAATCCTATTAATCAATGTTTTCAGTGGCAAATGTGTTTCCATTCTATTAGTCAGTCCAACTTTGAGTGCGTATGTTGGTCATTTAAATGTATTTCCTCATGATTACATCTAGTCACCTCCATGGTGTAGTGGTCAGCATGGTTACCTGCCACCCCGGAGGTCCACGGTTCGATTCCCGGCTCTGCCACGATTTTCAAAAATGGTATGAGGACTGGAATGGGTTCTACTTCGTATTCGAACAAATGCGGGGATGGTATCGAACGTAAGACCACGGCCGCCTCCTTCCCTCTTCCTTGCCTATCCCTTTCCATCCCTCATGAGGCTCCTGTTCGCTTTGCAGGTGAGGCCACCTGGGCGAGGTGCTTGACCCACCTTCTCAGTTGCATCCCCGGACCCGATGTTTCAAGCTCCAACTGTCCTGGTGGTGGGTTCCCTCGCTGAGTCCGAGGGAAAACTCAACCTGGAGGGTAAGCCGACTAAAAAAGAGAGAAAAAAAGATACGAGCCTTACAGTAGCCGCATATGATGTGTAACATCTGACCTGTTATCCTACCTTGAAGTTGTTACCGTTTTTAGCCTACTTGACATTCATCAACACACAAAATATCTTTTTATTTTTGTCACTCTCATAATACATAACAATTCCAAGACTCTCTTTTTTTTCTTCACTGCCTACTTGATATTTCAACTCTGGCACTGCCTTCTTGATACTCCGCTGTTACAAAGTAATCCGTATGTGATAAAGATTCCACGTGGTACCACTGCCAGCTGGATCAGATCCCTTCTGGCTGCTAAAGTCTTACACACTTCCGTCCGAACCACTTCCGTCTCATTTTTCAATATTACTCCCACAAAAATATCCAGCAACGGAGTGGAAAGATGTTACACATAAAAAATAAAAATATAAAAAAACCCTCTTGGCCCGCTGGAAGTCGGAGGTAGATTCCACCGGGAAAGAAAAATGTTTCAAATTTACTAAAATTGCCAATATTGACGAACACATTTTGCTCATTTCTTGGCGAAAGGGTGGTTCATATCAAACATTCTTTCACATAACACTTTTAGGTGATGTTTAGAGGAGTATTGGCCATTTTAAACGGTTTTGATAATGTACTTATCTGTATGTTTTTTCTTTCTCTCAAAACTGCATTTTACCCACTCCTTTGGTCAATAGTTGGTGCTATAAAATACTTTACTGAGTTAAGTGTTTGGCCCTTATCCTAAGAATAGTAAGAACTTTGAATAGATTCGATTTTTCACATACCGTCGAGTACCACTAATCCGAACTAATTGGAACCGAACCCTGTTCGGATTAGCAAAAATTCGGATTACAGTAGAGTCTCGCAAACTCGGCCTAACGTAGACCGAATGGTGGCCGAGTTCGCAAATATGTGGGTTATCGGAAAATGTGTTAAAAAGACGAAATAAGCTGTTTGTTTTGGTTTAAAAGTAATGCAATGCAGTACATTAATTTGTTTTAACAGAAACACAAGTTTTAAAATGATTAAGCCACTACAATTACAGTACTGGAATATGTACAAAACAATTCCCGTAGGCAAAGAGTTCTTTCACTTAATGAAAATTACCATTTACTTGCACACAAAAAAGTAAGTAATGTTCTTTTGCTTTTCGCTTTGAACCCTGTTTATTGAAGCCTCGTCCCGAAGACTGCGAAGAAACAGAATTGCGGAGAATGCGCAATCAAATAAATACAACGCTCTGGGTGAGAACCGTTTGTTTACTGCCAACAGTTTGTGCATTTACAGAACTGTATTTATCAGGTCGTCGTTACTCTTCTTACTATGCACTGTAGGTCAACTTGTTTCGCGTCGTATTTAACTGTCGATAATTCAATTGATGGAGAAGACGAAAGAATACATAATAACGCTCTGTGCGGAAACACAAAAACAAAACAAAATAATGATTTTTTTTCTCCTGTCAGGGTGGCTGAGAAATCCGGAGTGCCGGGTTACCGAGTGCCGAGTGTGCGAGACTCTACTGTAATTGCATTTGCGTCAAATACGACAATATCGACTTTAAGGCTCGGAAACCAATCAGTGCGTGCGTCAAAAGTGTTGATTTGCTTTTCCGTTTGCTTTGATATTAACGTAATACAAAAATGCATTCAAACTTTATTATGCACATTGTTACTAGGTCTAGGCCTTCCGATTTTTATTTCTTGTGTATAAGATAGCGACAGGTTCACTGTTTAGTCCTGTAGTATTCATTTCATGGTTTTCAGTGCTAATAAATTTTCGTCTTACTTGGAAAAACTAGTTAAATCGTAATCTTTATTTTTTCCTGTTTTAAAATTCAAAACAAATTTGGTAGATATGTTTTACTAACCCTGTTCGCATTAGGCGGATTTTCAGATTGACGGGACTCGACAGTATTACGAAAGTTATAGCGGTATTTCACTTTGTTTTAAGACCCCCCCCCCCCATTTCCACCCCTTCGGTCCGATTTTGTCCATTAACGCAGAATTGCCCAACCTATTTTGTCCGGCACGCTGCTCCGTGTCGCCGAAACTTATATATAAAGAGTTAGATAAAGGAGGGCAGATGGATGTCATATTTACAGATTTCGAGAAAGCTTTCGACACAATAAATCACGATATCCTTCTTTAAAAATTATGTATTTTGGGATTTTCCCACCCATTACTAAAATTATTCATCTCCTATCTCAGAGACAGGAAACAATTTGTTTTGTTCCAGAAAATTGTCTCAAAGGAATACATAGTTCATTCCGGAATACCCAAGGTTCGAACCTTGGACCTTTGATTTTTCTAGCAATGATAAATGATTTGCCACGATGTATACCGCACTCAAATAGTCTTTTATATGCAGATGACTTCAAAATTTTTAAATCAATTTCTTCCACTAATGACTGCACTCTACTACAAAATGACCTAAATAATATACACAAATGGAGTATAGAAAACAAATTATACTTAAACGTACCGAAGTGTGTTGTTATGACCTTTACACGTAAGAAGAACCCAATCACATTTGTTTATGGAATTGGACCTAAGTCATTGAAAACAGTAAGCGAGAAGAAAGATCTAGGGATTCTGTTTGACCGAGAGCTTGCTTTCACTTATCATGTGCAAAAGACGGTCGGGGATGCTTACCGCATGTTAGGGTTTATAATAAGAAACACTAAGCCATTCATTAGGACCAGTGCCTGCATAAAACTTTATACTGCCATGGTGAGATCCAAGCTCGAGTACGCCAGCCAAGTATAGAGTCCCTGGCAGAAAACATGCATTAAGTCCATTGAGCAAGTTCAAAAGAAATTCCTCAGATATTTTACACCTCAAAATAACGGGCAATTACCCACGGTGAACTTTTGTTGAATTTCGGCATGACTAGTTTGGAGTCTCGAAGGCAAGTGAATGATATGAAATTCCTTTATAAAGTTATTAACGGTCAAATTGATAACTCATTTTTCCTATCGCTCCTAAATTTCAACATCCCTCGCTTAACTACAAGATCAACCATAACATTCAAAACTGATATAACCAATACCACTTCACATAACAATTCACCTGTATGGAGGCTTTGCAGTATTTACAACGATGCGGTTCGTGTAAACTGGAAACTAGATTTCTGTCTCCCAATCAGACCGTTCTTGGAAATTATAACCCAGTCACTCTAATTCATACTTGAAATAAAATTATCACACATAACAGAATCAACAATGTATATATGTGGATAGGCCTGTTCCCTAGTTATTGATGTTACCTTTTAGTTTATTATGTAATAATTTCAAAACCTGTTTTTATATTTGGCATTAGATCATATATAGATTTAGTTTTTATATTATCTTTTTACTACTATGCATTTTGATCTGTGTGAACTTCTTAGTTTTAAGAATTACATTAAGATATTAATACTTAATGCAGACATATCAGGAAATGTATCTTACTGTGTAGGTGCACTATTATTGGGGCGCACACTGAGCCCTGTTGTGTACCATCAACAAATAAATAAATAAATAAATAATCTTTGAAACAACTGGGGATGACCGTTGCTCACGTCCCTGCACGTGTCCCCTGGGTGGTGCTAAACGAGCAACAATATTACTGGAGCCAGATAATCCTTGTGATCTCCTGGCATGTATTACATTGCCAAAATGACCAAAAATTAAAGAAACCGACCTGATCTGAGTCCAAACATTAGATTGTGTCAACTGTCGAACATCAATTCCGCCCGATTTTCCTCAATTCCACCCGGTTCTCCGAGGGACCCAAAAATAAGTTCCTCAACTCCGCTCATGCTTTGACAAGGGGTCGGCAAAGGGGTTATCCCCAATGACGTAAACAAATGTCATAACCCTCCTGCTCGCATACCAAGGGCCGGGTCAAAGTCAAACACCTTCTGCAGCGCATGAGCGAATTCTTGCATTCCACACGACAACACAAGTACAACACCTCATCCAAATATATTTGTTTTTTTAAAGTGCCTACATCAGATACAGACAGACACGTACATTCTACTTAACAGCAGCGGGCGGATGTCGAGCAAAGACAAGAATAGTCGTGTGAGAATAGTACATTATGCAACGAGCCTATAATGGCTATAATTAAGACACGAGTATTTTTTATAAAACGAGCGTATGCGAGTTTTATAATTTCCATACGAGTGTCTTAATTACCATTATAGGCGAGTTGCATACGACTGTTTATGTTCGACGATAATTATAACTTTATTATATGTTTTAACATAAATATTCATAAATATCTGTTCAGTCACTAGAATGTAGTGATCGGGTGCTGCGGTGGGTAGTATATCTCTGTTTTCCAAGCTCTCTGGACAACCGACGAATGCGCTCTGTGAACTTCAATGCCATATGTTCAGATTGTGCTCCAGTATTCAGTAAAACTGCCACCGAAGTCGTTTCAAAACCACGCGCTGTGTAGAAATTGATTTTGGGGATATTAAGGTACAGTGCCATTTCTTGTCTCATATTCACCAGTTTATTTACGCGAACTTTAGGACGGTGCAATTTCGGTAATTTACATAGACATGTTGGATTTTGAGCGCATGCGCGAAGGTATCCTTATCTAATTGGTCTCACAACTGTTTCTTGAGCTCTGATTGGTGGGAGAAACTGTTTCATAATGAAAAATAGTGTTATAATGAGCCTCTTTATGATACAGTTTTCTGACACGTAATAGTTAGGGTCGAACATAAAAGAATTCATTGAAAACAAGCTCATGCAGTACGCCAACCAAGCAATGAGTAGATTAGATCTTGTGAAGTGTGTTTCTCACGCAATAGTTAGGGAATGAAAAGAGTTTCATCTAATGTTTTTTGTATAGTTTGAAATGAAGTAAGGATTTATGTGATTTTAATATGCTGATTTTTCTTATTTTATTAAATTTACCGCCAGCAAGCAACGACTATGAGAGATTTGTGGGTGCTGTAATTGCCACAGCAAAAAGACACATTCCTAGAGGTAACAGCTGTGGCGGCTCTAAGTAGGTGAAGAGCCAAACTCAATTTCAGCGATACAGCGTTTATGAATATTAACACATTTCTTTTCGTATTTGAATGCTATTTATTTATCGTATGGCTTTTAGTGCCGGGAGTGTCCGAGCCCATGTTCGGCTCGCCTGAGTCTGTAGCTGCTTCCAGCGGACACCCTAAAGGGTGAGCTACAAGTTCCGTTCAATTTCAAGTAGTTCCAACTTTCGCCACCAGATATCAATGATACCTAGTGGTGAACGTTGGAACTTTGATAGAGCGTTCTGACGAAGTCTAACCTAACAAATTTTGCTTTACACAAGTTTAGTATGTGAAAGGATCTTTTACATGCCATAAATCTATGACATGGGACCGCCGGCTTTACTTCCCCTCCGAAGGAAAGCATACTGAAGGATTTTAACGCTCTTAAAAATCCGGCGACTTCGGCCGGGTTTGAACCCGCTATCTTGGGCATAGCAGTTCAGCATGCTACCGACTACGCCACCGAATGCTAAAAAAACGAATACTTTACCAAATATAAATTACCGTACTAAAAAGTCAAACTCACCTATTTTTTATATAATAAATCATTCCTCCGTTCCTTATGGTTGACCAACTTATCTATGATGTCCTCGTAGAAGGGCTGGTCTTCAATTAGTTTCAGCAACAATTCACGGTGTATGGTGATAACAGCCTATGATGTAAGTCTGGACTAGGATATTGTATTTCTTGTAAAAGTTTTAGTCTTTTCAAACAAGAAAAACTGCGTTCCGCGTAATGTTTTGGAAATCACCGAAACCTTGTTTATTCCAGACATCACATTTGTTACTAAAAAGTAGGCAAGTCCAACAGAACAGTTTTTTTAAAGAAAAAATCTACTGCACAACCATGTGAACTGTTCGAACCAAGATCCCTTACAATGAAGGCTATAGGACTTACCGGTTTTCTTGATTTCTTTTTAGTGCACAGTTCTATTAATTCCTTTGGACGTCCACAATTTAATAAATCCCTTTTGTCTTCGTCTTTCCACCTACTGAAGGGAATTTATAATAAAATTTATACTGTGTCCTCAATGAAAACATTACGGTATACACTAAAGGCCGCCACCTTCCATCGACACCAGGGTATGTAACGTATTAAGTAAATACTATTCATCGGAAATATAAATCCAATCTTCAACGTAACAGAAAGACAAGCCTGACGCGAAGCCAACTACTAGGCTACTGGTACATGATAATTTATTGTTTTCTGAAAGTGCAAAAAAAAATATATATTTAGGCAGACATTTTCAGTCTGAGATAGGCCTAATTGTTAGTTGGAAACACAATTCACTGCTTAAATTAATTAAGTGAAAATCACCACTCATAAAAGTTCTAGGAGAAAATTTATTGCTGTTAGTGAATCAGCTGTAAGGTTATGTAGGTTTTCGTTTATAATACTTATAGTACAAACCATATTTAATTACAACTGCACTCCCCACATGAACCAAAAATCCCTTTATGTGACATATATGTCCTAAATACCTCTCTATATGAGATATACTGTATCAACTAAATGATGTTATAAATAAATATTTATAATTTGTAGTACCCGCCGTGCAATTCTTGCCTCAGGAATGAGGTCGACTTTATTCATACTATCTCGCAAAATTCTCGTACTTTATCCACAAAGTTTCACTTCTATTTTGTAGCTCCAACATTGTAGATGATCTTCACAGCCTTATTTCACGTATATTACACCTTTTAATCAACAAAATTCAAGACACTGCGCAGCGTTAATGCAGCTTCCTATGTACAAAAAACCTAACAACCAGTTGTTTGGGTCCAATGTGGCTGCGCCCATACGGTTGCTAGGCGCGTCACTTCGGCAGCGTATACTAGACGAAGTTCCTGGCAGAGGCAGCAAATTCTTCACTCGTACGATCCCTCTCTGTATAACGGCATGTAATGACGTCACCACTGCTTTAGGTTACCATGGCAACGAGACGAAGTTGCTGATATTTCAAGTTACTTCGTCATCTGCAGCACAGATTACCTACTACTACAGATAGCCGACAGCCATGCTTATGTGGCTAATACTTGGCACCTAAGACTTCAGCGCTGTCTGGTGTTTGACCACGGTACTAGTTGACGTGAAGCACGGCCGTGCGGGTAGCCTACCCCACCCCTTCCCCTCGTTCCGCTAAATATTCTCGTCCTAAATGCTCTGCCCACTTCAATGTTCCGAAAATCACAATCTTCCCAATACTTATAGCACGTTTTTAAGTGTGGAGATAATCATATGATCATCAAGAAATAAATCACAATCAAAATACCAAATAACATTTTTTTAAAATAATACCTAAGTGGGAAATTGTGAATTCCTGAACTCTGAAATGAACAATTACAGCATTTAGGACATGTTAGTTAGTTATTGTTGCTTTAAGGGGCGGAACTACGACGTCATCTGCCCCTATTTTAGGACATGACCTCATCAATAATTTACATGTATACATTTCTTTCAGTTGCAATTGGAGCATATTGCATTGGTGACAAGAATTAGGCTACTAAAAGGCCTGCAGCATGTTACTACTCACCTTAAAAATATGGTCCCTTCCAATTAACCACATTAGGCCTAATTAGGCCTATAACCAATCAGTTATTAGAATAAACTGCAAAGGAAAAGTACTGGGAAGGGAGAATATTCATATCTTAAAATGCTTGATGCTGTTAACAATAACAGTAAAATGATAAGAGAGAATGCTAAGTAAACAGGTGGTGTAACCAGATCACACTAAAATTGTTAGTGTACTTAGTGCCAAATTCATTGGGAGACTGAAATTTCAGAAAAATAATTGGATATTAAAAAATGTCTATACAGTAGTTCATTTCATATTCCCTTTAAAATATATCCAGTTCACCAATTTTTACAGGGTGAAATACAGTAAGTACATCAAAAAAATCATCGCACACTAATACAGTAAATTCTAGGACATCCTGTGAGGGGAAAGGAAAACAAGTAGTTCCGTGAAGAACTATACAGCCTATTTTCATATATCCTACTTATGTTAATTGCCACTATCAACATACACAATTTCTGTTTGATTGCTGTAATAGATTCGTAGATATTAAGAACCGACTAAATATTTCGGATGGTCGCCATGTTGGATTTTATATATGTAGGTCCTAGAGTTATGTACTGTTACATGCAGATTATTGTGAACGTGTAGTATTCAAACTTCAATCGCATAATTAGGACACAAGAAAAAACAAGGAGATTTTAAAATTTTTCACAGCTGCCATCATGAGGTTATGGAAACAATTGAAATAAATTAGATGCCAGTGGATTAACATTCGTATAAGGATTTACTGTACCAAGTTTCACTGCACTCGGATGGTTACATTGCGAGAAATGTCCATGTGAATATTTATAATTCGCGTCACCGCCATGTTGGATTTGTGATCACCAGGTTATTTAAAGTCTTATAGGTGAACTTAAGTTCATAGCCCCCATGAACATTAAAAAATGCAGTTTGATTGCTAAAATAGATTCGTAGATATTCAGTATCGTCTAAATATTTCGGATGGTTGCCATGTTGGATTGTTAAATGTATAGGCCATAGAGTCATGTACCATTAAAGGAAAATTATTGCGTAGGTTCATTATTCAAACTTTCACTTCGATCGCATGACTACATCACAAGAAATAAAAACTTAATTTTAAAATTCGCACTGCCGCCATCTTGAGGTTATGTAAACAATTGAACTAAATTAGATACCAGTGGATTACAACGTGTATAAATATTTCCTGTACCAGGTTTCAGTGCGCTTGGAACATTAAATCGCGAGAAAGGTCTATTTAAAATTTTCAAATTCGCTTGGCCGCCATGTTCGTTTTGTAGTTAACCGGTTTTTTAAAGTCTTATAGATGGACTTCCAGTAGTACCCTTTATCTCCGTACAAAATTTTAGGGAGATACCGCTAATAGTTTCAGAGATATAGAATGCCGGTGAAATATTTCGCACATCCGCCATCTTGTGATTATGTAAACAATTGAACGAAGTTAGATTACGGTGCATTACAATGTATATAAACATATACTGTACCAAGTTTCATTGCGTTTGGTTGGTCAAATCACGGGAAACAACTATTTAAAAGTCGCAAATTCGCTTGGCCTCCATGTTGGTTTTGTAGTTACCAGGTTTTCAAAAGTCACATAAGTGAACTTATAGTAGTTCCCTCTATCACCATAGAAAATCTCAGGGTAATATCGGTAATAGTTTCGGAGATATTGAATGCTGGTGAAATATTTCGCACAGCCGCCATGTTGGATTGGTGAGTCGTAACAAAATTTGAAGGGCACGGTCGAGGTCGCCGGGAATAGTGCTATGAACTTTCCGAGTTTCATTGAAATCGCTCCTGCCGTTTAGATTTTATTAGGGGGACACACACACACACGAATCACACACACACACACACGCACACACACACGGACAAAAGGTGATCTCATAAGCCTATTTTTTCAAAATTGAAAATAGGCTAAAAATAGGACTTTCAACGAAAAACAAGAAAAACACTCAATACTGCTAGAAATCATCATGTTTTATTTAAAAAGTTGTCAACGAAGAAAAATAACAGCGAGAGCCAAGATCACACTTAGCAAAAATACAAAAATCAAATCTGGTCCTCCTAAAAGTACGTGTTGAGGCAAGTTCCTTTCTTCTTTCTTGCCAAGGCATAACAGTAGGCTATAGCACAGGATAATGAACCTCTTCCCTCCTTTATGCCATGGCTAACACTGATGAACAGCAAATTCCTACAACACATGCAAGTTTGTATGTTGAGATGATGATGATGATAATTGTTGTTTTAAGGGGCCTAACATCGAGGTTATCGGCCCCGATTGTATGTTGAAGCAGTAAACTTAATAAAATATGTAATGCTTCAAATGGAGAACTTGAATTTGCTGATATGTGTAGGCTATGGTTGCACCTACTATAACTACATTTTAAAAGAATCTCTTATTGTAGAATCATTGTGTTGTTGATATTAATTCATTTATCCCCATGTATTTGGAAGTATGTAGGATTTGTATGATAATCTGTGTTATTGTAGTATCTGTAGTAGTGTGTACTGCTCGGGTCTAAGCTGCGTGAACCTGAGAGAAATGTGCATCGCAGAAGTGTTGACGAGTGATGAGGTTCCTTGGTCCGTGCATAGTACAGAACCAAATACATTGGTCGGTGACTCACTCACTCATTCGTAACACCACAGTGGTTTGAGCAACAGTCCTAAGTTAGCATTATTGGAATAGAAAGGAATACCAGATATCACGGCGGGCAGTTGACAGGCCCTTCTCTTCTCGCCTGACCCTCCCCTGCTCTTTCTCCTCACCCCGCAAGTTCACAGAACATGGAAAATGGACCCGAGCAGTATAGCCTACTTTTTGTAATTCAGGTGACGAGTGGAAAGGAGGCAGCCATTGCCTTAAGTTAGGATCAATCCCAGCGTTAGCCTGGAGTGGAAGTGGGGAAACCACGGAAAACCACTTCTTGGATGGCCGAGGTGAGAATCGAACCTACCACTTCTCAGTTCTGGCTCACGAAGCTGATTGTGAGTCGTTCCAACCCTCAGACAAGAATTAAATTACTTGGAAACTAGCCCAGGACCTTAGGAGTGGCACCTACCACACCACAATGTGGTATTATGGTAGCACTGAATGAAAGTAGAACGAGTGATAACATTCTCCATAAGGGGCAGATGGCTACGTAGTTCCGCCCCATGAAAGAACAATAACTCACTACCTATAGGTATATTTTCCAGAGTTGGAATCTGACAATTCAGCACCACTGGACAAAAACAGCTGACGACTAGATCGCTCGCATGGCTTGTTGCCATGGAAACTATACAGCGCCGCCAATTTGAATGATGCTATTTCACCACGTGCTTGTCGCCGATCAGTCGCTTGTTTGGTTGCCTCCAGTGCACACTCACCTTGCTGCGTTTCATAATCTGTTGTTTTAATGAGTTATAATTGTTTGATTTATTTCGTTAATTACTTTTTCATGTAGGATTTATACTTATTTACACTTTATACTTATATTTATACTTATAATTTATTAGAGACCGTTATTTATGTATGTAGCAGTGTTAGTGTCAGTCCTGAGCATCAGGCAAAACATTAATTCCATTCAGTCGCGCGCAGGAGCGTAGGCTACCGCCTCTGCTCTTGTAATTAGTAAGACTACTGTGATTAGCTTCTGTCTTCTAAAGGGTGACTTAATAGTCTACACAATGAGCCTATATTTTGTAATACAATTGTGTGTTACTTGTGACTTGAAACTTATTCTACAGGAAATATAAATAACTAAAAATCACGGAAACAATCACGTGTTGTCGTTTCGCTTTGATCATTTTTGCTTTATGATAGTATTCGTAATATTTTTATTGCTATTCATTACAATAATTGAGGCCTCTCCTCAATTTGACGGGCTAATATTTTGTTTTACAGTTTGCACCAAACAGATTTAAGCATTGGTTTGTTTAAGATTTTTGAAAACCATCTGAATAAAAATGTAATAAATGTAATAATGGTGCTAATGATATTATGAGCATGAGGAAAAGAGCGGGAGGATGGAAGTATGCGCGTGGTGGCCAGCAGCATTCGTGGCATCGCTGCCTTTAGTTCAACAGTTCTCCGCCGAACTGTCAGATCCCTACTCTGGATAATACACCTATAACATTCTCTATAGTACATAAATTAGCCAAAATACCTTATGAAACGACGAGAAATAAATCAGGGAATGAAGTTTAAATAGATGTTTCCTCCTCCGCTCTCTGTGACCCACCCAACCATCCCAAAAAGAATCACGACTTATATAGGCAAAATTACAGCTGTGGCTGCCCTTGTTCACATCAACTTTCATCAAAACAGTACTACCAACCTCGCCAACACCTGACCATTCTAACCTTCGTTTCGTCCATTCCAATGGTTTTTGACAATGGTTACAGCCTAACGCGTCCAGATCAATGATTATTTTATCTACAGTGATTTTGTATGCCACTTTTTTTTATCAACAGTGATTTTGTATCCCACATGTTGGCAACAATTTGTGCGCCTCAGTGTGTGCCGCTAGAGTGGACCTTGTTGACAGTTGAATGAGATGCAAGCGCTGTCGGAAAATGGCAGCCGTTTTTAAAAGAGCAAAATATAGAAACACATATTTACATACTGGGCGCCAGGGTATGTTGTCCGCAGTGTCTACAAGCTGCTGCGAGAGATTAATTCACCAGTTACGTTGGCAGCACGGCTGTCGCTTGTATCATAACAAACAGTAAACTTTATACTCACCCAGTCATTCATAACATACTGTTGCACTCTTCCAATAATCTAACTATATGCACTGACGATTTCGACAGCTCACAGCCCACACATGTTGCCTTCGCCCTATCAGGGACACCGTGCTGCGAAATAAACTGATGACGCAACCTCTCGCATCTGCAGAGAACATTTCCTGGCACCTTGCACTTTAGCACATATATATGATGTGCAGTAGTGACCAGGGTTCCTAATTTCAATAGGACTACGTAATATCGCCCAGAAGATGAAACAAGGAGACAAGGTATGTAAAAGTCACATTCATGTCTGATGCAAGTGTATAAGCTGCGTTCTACTTTCATTCAGAATTAATACCTAGGTAAAGTAACATGTGGGAATAAATATACTAGCTAGCCTATATCAACCATTTCTTTGGCATACAATAAACCAATTATATTTGTCTTGTATCCATCTCGCTGTTACAGAAAATCATTGACACTAATTACCAAGAATATAATCGGCCCCTTATAGAGAATGTTATCGCTCGTTCAACTTTCATTCAGTGCTACCTTAATTCTGAAGGTAAGTGGAACGCGGATTATATACTTGCAGCAGACATGAATGTAACTTTTACATACCTTGCGTCCTTGTTTCATCTTCTGGGCGATATTACATATTGAAATTAGGAACCCTGGTCATTACCGAACCTCATGATGTGCTAAAGTACATAAATATGTTTTTCTATTTATTGATATTTTAAAAACGGCTGCCATGTTTCGACAGCGCTTGCATCTCGTTCAACTGTCATCATCGCTCACTCTAGCAGCACGCACCAAGGCGCACACATTGCTGCCAACATGCGAGATACAAAGTCACTGTTGATAAAAGGAACTGGGATACAAAATCACTGTTGATCAAAAAAAGTAGTTTATCGGGATGCGTTAGGCTGTAACCATTATCAAAACCAATGTTGTACGAAAAAATTATACATATTTATTACAGCGGAGCGATATACTGCATAATAATTACAGAGCATATAACAAAAATAACTCATTTCAGCCGTGGGAAAAAAAATCATTACAGAGAAGTGAAAATATTGCACACACTAGCCTAATTAAGAGCAGTGAACCGAGTGCTGCACACTAGAGACTAAACTGGGCACTTCTTTGTTTGGCAGTACTGTTATGGTACTGTTTTGAAGATGATTGATTTGAACAATGGCACCCACAGCTGTAATTTTCGCTAGCCTATAGCCTATATGCTGTGATCCTATTTGGGATGGCTGGGTGGGTCACAGACGGCAGAGGAGGAAACATCTATTAAAACATCGCTCCCTGATTTATTTCTCATTGTTTCATAAGGTATTTTGGCTAATTCATCTATTATAGAGAATGTTATCGCTCGTTCTATGTTCATTTAGCGCTACCTTTATTTTAGCAAAATACAGAAGCCATTTATTAATGTAATGGACATATATGATTGATCCAACCCAAAGGACTGCCTCCCTCACCTTTTAATAAATAACTAAAATTTTAAGCCTATGATTAATGTAACTAATCCACATGTGAGTCCACATGGGTCACTAATACCCAAACTTCCTCCAGCTTGATATTTGGGGAGTGGGTGTAGGTGGGAGGTATACCTCACCCCACACAAAAAACAAAATTGAACCACATATTAGGCCTACACACATCATCCAATAAATATAACTAGCTTCATTAAGTCAAGGTTTTGGATCAAGAGATCTTACTAAAAAAAAAAAACTTAAAACATGGCAGTTGTCAGATTGGCCGAGTGAGTAGACCTAATTAGACAGTAATTACAAGTTTCGAACACTTCAAGTCGCTTACAAATTGATTAGGTTATGTTAGTCGCATCGTAGTCATTGTAGGCCTACATGTTACAGCCCACATGCTGTACGATTAATTCAAGTGTACAAAATTAATGAATGAATTAATAAAACAGTGCATTCTACTCCGGACGGTGAAGGTCACACTTCACCCATCTAGGGCTGAGATGTAGAACTACAGTAGTTACAAGTACTGCCAGTGACAGCGAGACAGAGGTTATCGAGAGGGTGCGCAAGGTAGTCCCAAAGTCTATTTTACAAAACAATTAATTTTCTTTTTAAACAGTTACAGCTGAGAGCTGACTGTAGGATGATCACAGCATTGCTGACTGTTTCTGAACACGCAATAGTGGTATAGTGCTCAGAGCGAGGGGCAGAACAAGATGCGTCACATTTTCAAACTTTAGCACGCTTCCTTTTCAAGATCGAATTGTTTGTGGAGTTTTCATGTGGACACTGCTGTGAGTATAGACATGTGGGAACTCTAAACCAAGATATAAACTGGGAGCATAGCGCCCCCAATGGGGGACTGCAGCAACTCTGGAGGTTGGAGATTTGATTCCCCGCACTGACAGAAGCTGTCCTGAGCGTTGTTTTTCCATACTCCCTCCCAGTGGCAATTACTCCACGTAGGACGTGAGGATCATCACTTTAAATTTAATTTAAAAAGTGCCATCAAAGGAATCTGACTAAATAATTACAGAATAGCCTAATTATTGATACATACCTTGAGTCATCAACTGAGAAGCGATGAAAGGAGCGTATCTCCAACCTCTACTTTTGCAGCCAAGAACACAAGATTCTGAGTGATGTTTTCCCATAACCTACAAACAAAATAAACAGAATGAGGTACAGAAACCACGAAATACAAAATCTAACAAAAAAAATAATTAAATTAAAGTCATTAAATCTAGCTTTCTACGACTACGGAAGTCCACAAATAATAATGCATGGCTCCCATAAGAATCCTATCGATAATATCAGCACTCTCTTAAGAAATCAATTGAATAATACATAATGCATTATCGGTCCTTACAACAGAAATGGAAATACCGGTACTGGTTTACAGGTTACATCCAATTGAAAACGCCAAGATTACGGCACTTCTTTTTCACAGAACATCAAGAAACACGTGTATTTAAGGCGATTGATATTGATAATTGTTGCTGTAAGGGGCCTAACATCTAGGTTATCGGCCCTATTTAAGGCGAAATCAATCGAAAACTCTGGGGAAGAAATATTGCTGCAATGTACAGAAAATGTAAATACACCGCCATGTTTGAACAGAACAGAAGTAGTGTGCAGGAAGGCAATGCCGCCAACCGACAAAAATAATATATATTTAATGATAAGTGCCGTAATTATCGTCTGTGAGCAAGATAATTGCAAGGTAATGTCAATTAGGAATTATGTGTATATTTATTGACTAAATATAGGGATATGTTTGCAATTTAATTACAACGTGTATCATGCATATGTTGGCAAGACGATATACAGCGCTCCATTGACTGGCCGCGCTACTACACCGATGGTGCCAAATAATCCCTATCTGGTTGACACCCCCTGATCTGCAGGTTTCTTTCCATGCTACATCAGTACCATCTAGCGACAGTGTGTACAACTGACACTAAGGCCGCATACAGGGCAAGCACAGATTACCTACTACTACAGATGGCCAACAGCCATGCTAATTCTTGGTACCTAAGACTTCAGCGCTGTCTGGTGGTTGACTGATGTACTAGCAACATGTCGACCGGTAGCGCCACCTATGAGCAGATCTCGTAAACACTAACCCTCCCGCCCCCTCCCCTCCACCGTGCCCCTTCCCCTCGTTCCGTTAAATATTCCCGTCCTAAATGCTCTGCCCACTTCAATGTTCCGAAAATCACAATCTCCCAATACTTATGGCACGTTTTTAAGTGTGGAGATAATAATATGATCTACAAGAAATAAATCACATTCAAAATACCAATAACAGAAAAAAATAATAAAAATAATAACAAAGTGGGAAATTGTGAATTCCAGAACTTTGAAATGAACAATCACAGCATTTAGAACATACCCTCATCACTAATATACATGTTTAAATTTCTTTCAGTTGCAATTGGAACATATTGCATTGGTGACAAAAATTAGGCTACTACAAGGCCTGGAGCATTTTATTACTCAGCTTAAAAAATGGCCCAATTAGGCCTATAAGCAATTAGTTATTAGAATAAACTACAAAGGAAAAGTACTGGGAAGGGAGAAAATTCATATTTTAAAATGCTTGATGCTGTTAGCAATAACAGTAAAATTTTAAGAGAGAATGCTAAGGAATCAGGAGGTGTAACCAGATCCTCATCACACTAAAATTGTTAGTGTAATTAGTGCCCAATACATTAGGGGACAGAAAAAGAATTGGATATCACAAAATTTCTATACAGTAGTTCATTTCATATGCCCTTTAAAATATATCCAGTTAAAAATTTTGAAGGGTGAAATGCAGTAAGTAGGCTACATCAAAAATTAACATCGCACACTAATACAGTACATTCCATGACGTGCTGTTAAGGGGAAAGGAGAAATAGGACTATCAATGAAAAACAAGAAAAACACTCAATACTGCTAGAATTCATCATGTTTTATTTAAAAAGTTGTCAATGAAGAGAAGATAACAGCAAGAGCCAAGATCAAACTTAGCAAAAATACAGTAATCAAATCTGGTCCTCCTAAAAGTATGTGTTGAGGCATGTTCCTTTCTTCTTTCTTGCCAAAGTATAACAGTAGGGACCAGCACATAATAATGGACCTAGTTCCTCCTTGATGTAATGGCTGACACCGATGAACCGCAAATTCCTACAACACATACCAGTGTGTATGTTGAAACAGTAAACTTAATAAATGTGTAACTTAATGCTTGAAACGGGGAACTTGAATTTGCTGACATGTGTATGTTTGCACCTACTGTAAGTTAACTACATTTTAAAAGAATCATTGTGTTTTTTATATTAATTCATTTAGGGCTTTCGATAACATATTCATTTAGCCCCATGTATTTGGAAGTGTGTATGATTTGTTGATGATGATATTTGTTGTTTTAACGAGCCTAACATCTTGGTTATCGGCCCCTAATGGTTTGGGTGATCGTGAAGATGAAAATCAAATGTAAACTATAACTGAAACTAACTACAAACTTATATAGGCTACTAGAAGAAGAAATGGAAAACAAAAAGGAGAATAAGGCAAACAAAGGACAGGAGGAAAAGAAATGCCCTCAAACCCTCGAAGAATTAGGATCGAGGGACTTGGAAGGAAGGAGAGCCACGAAAGGCCCCAGAGACAATGGAAAAAAGGGGAAAACCGGACCCAGCTCAGGAATCCCTCGGGGTCGCCATCTCCCGAACTCACCAGCCGTGAGCCCCTGAGAGTGTAGCAATATCCAGGGCGCACCAAAGGTGGTGGGGCTACATACACCCTGCCCCTTGAGGGCCTTGAGCAGAAGGCAGGAGATAACAAGAAAAGAAAAAGAAGGCTGACCCCTTGCAGGAGAAGGGCATCAGAAAAGATGAGACAAGGGCCAATTAAGGCGGGAAAGGAATAGACTCCCTAGGCCTTGGATACCCTAATACCATCGGGGTCGGAAGAGAACAAGAGTTGACCAAGTGAGGTCGACAGGAAAGAAGACAGAGAGGAGCCCGGCACAAGTAAGTGGAAGCAATGCGGGACTCAGCTGGGGCCCCGTGGTCGCCAACCCACGTCCCACTAGATGTGAGCCCCGGGGGGAGTGTATGATTTGTGTGATAATCTGTGTTATTGTGGTATCTGTAGTAGTGTGTATACTTCCTGTAATTCAGGTGAGGACTGGAAAGGAGGCAGCCGTAGCCTTAAGTTGGGAACCATCCCAGCGTTAGCCTGGAGTGGAAGTGGGGAAACCTTGGAAAACCACTTCTTGGATGGCCGAGGTGAGAATCGAACCTACCTCTTCTCAGTTCTGCCTCACAAAGATGAGTGTGCACCGTTCCAACAGTCAGAACAGAATTAAATTACTTAATCAAGCTTGGAAACTAGACCAGGACCTCAGGAGTGGCAGCAACCACACCACAAGGTGGTCTTATTACAGAATCAATTGATGAAAAAATCCCTCCATGTAAGCTTAGACATTGGCATCCTACGTGTTGAAAAATATTGTAAGTAACGTGTGGGAATAAAATACTACCTATAGGTATATCAACCAGTACATTGGCATACGATAAATCAATTATATTTGTCTTGTATCTATCTCACTGTTACAGAATATCATCGACAGAACCTAACACTTATTAACTTACCAAAAGTATAAAATAAAAATTGGCAGATAAGGGTGGGGTTATCGGGCCAATGGTTCCATGGTTTTATTCGATTTTCACGTTGGACTTAGTTCCACAGGACAAGAACACAATGTATATAGTTACACATTGGTAAGACTATAATATGATCCTAGGCCATTAAACCTATTAGATCATGGGGGTGAATGTTAAGTTTTAATAAACTGTAATTACAGTCCTACATCACTATTGCCATTACTACCAATTCGACCAACTGAACACCCAGCCAAAACACTGCATTCCTACCATAACATAAACCGTACAGCTTATTTTCCTGTGTATCTAAAAAATTAATACAAAGTGCCCATAGCATGAATATGCAAGGAAACACATCTACACATTTGTTTGTTCTTGGCTTATTAGAGGAGGACAGGTGCATTTGAATGGTATTTGGGTCGCAGAACATTACACGAGTCGACTACTTTAGCACCATGACTTAGCAAAAGTATATTCACGTTGGACTTCGATCCACAGGACAAGAACACATTAACTTAATGTATGGTAAGACTATATTATCCTAGGCCATTAAACCTATTAGATCATGGGGGTGAATGTTAAGTTTTAATAAACTGTAATTACAGTCCTACATCACTATTGCCATTACTACCAATTCGACCAACTGAACACCCAGCCCAAACACTGCATTGCTACCATAACATAAACCGTACAGCTTATTTTCCTGTGTATCTACAAAAATAAATACTAAGTGCCCATAGCATGAATATGCAAGGAAACACATCTACACATTTGTTTGTTCTTGGCTTATTGGAGGAGGACAGGTGCATTTGAATGGTATTTGGGTCGCAGAACATTACACGAGTCGACTACTTTAACACCATGACTTAGCAAAAGTATATTCACGTTGGACTTCGTTCCACAGGACAAGAACACATTAACTTAATGTATATAGTTACACATTGGTAAGACTACATGATCCTAGGCCATTAAACCTATTAGACCATGGGGGTGAATGTTAAGTTTTAATAACCTGTAATTACAGTCCTACATCAGTATTGCCATTACTACCAATTCGACCAACTGAATACCCAGCCCAAACACTGCATTCCTACCATAACATAAACCATACAGCTTATTTTCCTGTGTATCTACAAAAATAAATACAAAGTGCCCATAGCATGAATATGCAAGGAAACACATCTACACATTTGTTTGTTCTTGGCTTATTAGAGGAGGACAGGTGCATTTGAATGGTATTTGGGTCGCAGAACATTACACGAGTCGACTACTTTAGCACCATGACTTAGCAAAAGTATATTCACGTTGGACTTCGTTCCACAGGACAAGAACACATTAACTTAATGTATATAGTTACACATTGGTAAGATTATATGATCCTAGGCCATTAAACCTATTAGACCATGGGGGTGAATGTTAAGTTTTAATAACCTGTAATTACAGTCCTACATCAGTATTGCCATTACTACCAATTCGACCAACTGAATACCCAGCCCAAACAATGAATTCCTACCATAACATAAACCGCACAGCTTATATTCCTGTGTATCTACAAAAATAAATACAAAGTGCCCATAGCATGAATATGCAAGGAAACACATCTACACATTTGTTTGTTCTTGGCTTATTAGAGGAGGACAGGTGCATTTGAATGGTATTTGGGTCGCAGAACATTACAGATCTACATCAGTAATGGCATTACTACCTATTCTACCAATTGAATAGGTACTTTCCACAGCACCAGTAGCTAACATGTACAAGAACTGATCTTTTTTGAATACGGTACCAATAATAATTTGAAATTCAAGGAAGGGGAAAATATTAAAGCTTCGACACGTTGTCAAGAATCATGACATTTTTAATCTACCGCAATGTAAAATGAATTATTAACACACCTCAAGAACTTGAGTACACATATGCAATAGGCTCATGGTACTGGACGTATCTCTGCAAGATGTAATCAAGTTGAAAATATTACGGAAACATAGACTCTTACCTGGTCATTGCTAAGGAGAGTAGGCCTAATTGCCACATTCCTCTGCTATTTCGAGAACAGCAATTTACGATTTGTTTGTTCCCAGAATATGGTAGGCCTACCTGTGGGATAAATAATAATACTTTTATTACAGCTAAACAGCCATTAAATACATGTAAATACACTATGTTTGCGCACCTGCGCCTTGGGTAGCATAGTCTTTTATGGACTTTATTCTTTTGCTGCATTTTTCAATATGGTAGCGTTCACATGTGTGTCCGCATAGTTGACATACACATGTGTCATCCGGATCATGGTATGCTTTGTTTGTACAAATCAAATGGTGAAAACCATGAACTGCCAGGCGTGTGAACATGTGCCTCATCTCAAAGCTAGCAGATGTCCACGCCCGGTCAACCATGGCCCCCGTTCCATAAAATTCCAGTGGGATTTCTTCTCTCTTCCTTCTGAGAGTCGTTAATAGGTTTTCCGCACCTATTGTGCTAGGTAATACTAGAAGCGTTCTAAAGTCTTCAATTAGGAATGTTTCTCGCGCGAGGAGGTAGACTAGCCGAGATTTGGTCGTCTTGGAAACTCCAATAGCTTTTTTAATGTATAATGCTTTAACACTTTCAAGTGATGATAGATTCTTTTCAGTGAGGAAAGGCCATATGATTTCTATTCCGTATGTCAATATTGGCATTATTTTATTTTTAAATAATGCCATTGCTGTCTCGAGGTTGAGTGTTCTTATATATCTTATATCGTGCATCGCCCGAACCGCTTGTGTAATTTTTTCTGTCACATGTTTTGTAAAGCATTTTGCACTTGTTTGTAGAGTGATGCCTAGGTATTTGAATTCTTTTACTATATTTATTCTTTTTTCCTGTATGAAAATTTCTGTTCCGGTCGGTACCTTTCCTCCTTGTCGAAACACCATCATTTGTGTCTTAGATGTGTTGATGTCAAAATTATATTCAGTGCACCATTCCTCCATGTCTTTTAGAATGTTTTGTAGTTTTATGATGTTATGTGATCCGATCACAATGTCATCAGCGTACGCATATGATACAATATCTGTCTTTTGAGTTATTCTCATTATGTCTTCCGCTGCTAGGATGAAGAGCAAAGGGCTGATTGGGTCACCCTGTAGTACTCCATTCGTTTGAATTATCGGATCAGAGAGTGATATATTATCCGAGATTCTTATGTTGTTCCAATGCAGTACCGTATGTATAATTCTTGTCCATACATTATCTCTATCTAGAGCTTTTTCCAGCTTCAGTTTCACAAGATTGCGGTTTATGCGATCAAATGCTTTTGTGAAGTCTATAAATACTGCGTAAAATTTTTCTTTTCTTTCCATGACTTGCCAAATGTTATTTAATAATAGTTTTATTGCAGTAAGAGTTGACCTTCCTTTCCTGAATCCAAATTGTGTTTCTGGTAGTTGTACATCTATTTCTTCTGTGATTCTTTCTGTTATTAATTTAGTGAATATCTTGAACGGAATGTTCTCCAGTGCGATGCCTCTGTACATATTTGTATCATATGGGTCACCTTTGCCTTTATATAGAACTTTTATGGTAGACTGTCTCCATCTCTCTGGTATTGATGCCGTCTCGATGCATTTATTATATAATTTCGTCCATATTGGTAATAGAAGGTGTGCCGTGTCTTTTATGTATTCACCGAATATGTTGTCTGGTCCAGCAGCTTTGCTTTTCTTTATGCTTGCGATTATATTTTGAACTTCTTTTGTTGTTAGTGGAGTCCATTCCAATGTCGTTGTTTGGTCAGTTCCTTTTATGTTTTCCGGTATGTTTGTTATTCCTGCCCTGTTGAGTAGATCGTTAAAGTGTGTCGTCCATTCTTGCATATTGATATAGTGTGTCTGTGCCTGTTTCCTAGGGCGTAGTGCGATGTATGGGTCATTCTTGGCCTCTTCCACGATTCTTTTTCCTTCCGCTTCCCAGAATGTCCTTTTCTTTTCACGTATCAGTGTCTTGTAGTCACTTCTTTTCTTGTTATATTCTTGAAGGAAAAGAAGACTCTCGCAATTCGTCCTTAGCTGATGTAAGGCCGCCAATACGTCTTTTTTAGATAGGTAGCATTCCTGGTCGAACCATTGTTTTGCCTTTCGATCTTTCCTAGGGGTTGTGGCTTGTATTAGAAGTTCTTCAAGGGCTTGTACTGCTTCATCTAGTCTTGAATCTTCTGTTAGTGTTTCTATTTTCTTTATAAGGTCGGGTCTACTTTCTACTTTCCCACAGTCTATCTTCCTTGATAAGAGCTGTTTACTTTGCCTCTTTGTTGTACACCAGTCTCCCTGTATTACTATTTTCAAAGGAATATGCTTTCTTATAGGTGTATGATCTGCTGTCCATAGTGGAGCTATTTCTCCTTTTATGTGACCTCTTATAAGCGCAACGTCTATCGCACTTTTCCCATTATGGCATATATATGTAGGTATGTTGTGGTTATTCAGAAGGTGTAAGCCATCTTCCTGCATTTTTTCCATTACTAATGTTGTTTTATAGTTTTGTACATCCAGCCGACAATTTAAGTCTCCGGCTAGGATTAGAGGGATGTCGTGCCTACTGAATGATATTAGTTGCCCTACTTCATCTATTATCTCCATGGCCGTTGTATACGGTTGAAAGTAACAGGTAATAATGGTGATGTATTGTGTTTCAATTAGCAGAGAATGATCTAATTTAATTTCTGAGATTATTGGCGTCAACCATGGCTTTAATAGGATAGTAATTCCACCTGCAGGTCTTCCCCTTTCTCCTTGTTGTGCTTGAAGATGTATACAGTAATATTCTGCGTGTTGCCAATGATCTGTGAGAAATGTTTCTGTTAATAATACTGCGTCGTATCCACTCAGGCAATCTTTGGGTGCTGAGCTTAGTGCGTTCTTCAAACCTTCAATGTTCCATAACATTATTTGTAAGTTGTCTTTTCTCACATATTCTCCATTTTTTGAGTTACTCATACACCACTTATTTGTTTTATTCTGGTTGTATCCTTGCATTCCTCCGAAAAAGCCGAAAACGTCTTACGGTGATGTTTTCTGGCCAAAAGTCTTCTTTATTTATTCTTTCCAGGTATTTAAAGGGAATTCCCACTTTGAAATACTTTGTATCAAATTTCGTTAAGAATTCTTCGCATATAATTTCTCCTATAATTTCCTTTTTGATGAGGAATTTCTTTATGGACTCGGGTGTGGTTTCCTGTTGCACTCTTCCTATAAATATCCAGGCCATCTTTTCTACTGCTTGTAGGTTTACGTCTTCCGTTCCTGTGCCTGTTATAGATGCTTGATGTCGTGGTAGTTGTCTTTGTTTCCTGCCTATGACTTCCGTCCATTTCTCTTCAGCTGTAATGTTCTTTGGTGTTTCTCGATTATGAACTTGTGAAGGGTTGCCAGTTATTGGTGGGAAACTAATTGTTTTTACATTGTTTTCCACATTATTTTCTGTGGGAGTCAATTCTGATTGAGTTCCTATTTGCCTATCGAAGCGATACGGAATTGATTGTTTTGATTTTTTATTTCCTAGATGGGATCCTATTTCAAGTTTATCTTTAATTTCAATTTCATCTCTTATCATTTTTTTGATATTACTAGTGATGTTCTCCATCATTGTCTGCATTTGATGTGCTATTGTTTCTGTAAGTTTGTCTTCTAGCGCTCGACCTATCTCTGCGCTTTGTTCGTTATACTTTCCTCCAGTACGTGTCTGTAGTGGTATGGTACTGCTTAAAACTCTTTGCTTATTACTATTTGGTTCATGTACACCGCTAGTAGAAGACGCTCCTTGCTGGTGTCTGTCTGTTTCTTCCACTGCGTCTATTCCTTTATATCCCACCAACTTCTGGCGCTGTCTATGACTATTGTTGGTGACATCCTGCCCTACCTCAGTGGGTTTCTTGTTCACTTTCTCTCTGATAGGCGACACTATCTGCTGGTTGTTATTTAAATTTTCTTCCTCTCCGTTAGATGTCGTCCTCTGGCAGCGCCGTTTGTCATTGCCACTCGTAGCTTCATTCTCTGCATCAGTAGATGTCGTTAGTCGTTCAATGATTTGACTATCTTCTCCCTTGTTTACATCTCTCTGGTTGTCAACCGTAACCTCATGTTGTGATCCTTCCTTTTCTGGATTTATTTCTAATACATTTGATTTCAACATTTTGCAGCAGTTTCTTATCTCACTTACCGCTTTCAGCATGCCATCCTTCATTTCCTTCTTCAAGTAGCCTCCTACTTCCGTGATATTCGCTATGTATGTAAGAGCACTTTCCAATCTGCTTTCTATGATATCCGCCATTTTGTCAGAGATAAATAATAGTGAAAGTTAATTAATATGTCAAGTGGAATTTCACCTGTACACTGCGTCTAATATAAATTCAAAACTAGGCTACGGTATATTTTGCACACGCAGAAACACGTTTTTACTTAAATTCTTAAAATAAGCGTACTTACTTAGCGTAGCAGAAGAAGAACTGTTCACTTATCATTACCACGAAGACAATTTGATATAAGAAAGATGAGATAGAACACAACATTAGCTTATTTAGCTTATTTGTATACGGCCAATATTATTACATATAACACATAAATAGAGCCGCCATGGCATGGTCAGTGCCGCCAACCCAGTAGAAATAATGTTTATTTAATGATAAGTGCCGTAATTATCGTCTGTGAGCAAGATAATTGCAAGGAAGTGTCAATTAGGAATTATGTGTATATTTATTGACTAAATATAGTGATATGTTTGCAATTTAATTACAACGTTGTATCATGCATATGTTGGCAACACGATATACACGATATACAGCGCTCCATACGACTGGCACGTGCTACTACACCGATGGTGCCAAATGATCCCTATCTGGTTGACACCCCCTGAGGGCAAGGGCAATCTGTGGTCATGCAGTGCCATCTAACAATGGAGTGTAGAAATAGTACTGCGCCAGAATTTATTGAAGGTCATTACTCAAGAACTGATCGGGAGATGAACCTAGACCCCAGAAAATAAATGAGTGGATAAAAATTTTTATTTATTAAAAATTTGAGTAATATGGGAAAAACTGTATGGAAATGAGTGAAATACTATAGATCTTATGCATTTATAAAAGGCAAGGAAGTAGGAATGATTTAAAGATGGACATGTATTCCATTATACGAAAGAGGGAGGTTCACATTACGAGAAAGATCACGCCACTTGAAGCGAGAGTTACGTCATGAGAGAGGGGAAGAGGCGAAGGTCGAACTGCGGACGGAAGTCAGGAGAGGTGGTAGGAGTTACGTCACACCACGGGAGGAGAGGAAGTGAGACGAGAACTTGAGGAATGCGGAGAGCAGGACGAGAGAGTTCTTTCCAATTGAGATTTGAACGAGACAAGACCTCGAGCATAAACGAGTATCTTTATAATAGTGCTACGGTTCATAAAGGTTGGAAGTAAGGGAGAGTGTAATTTCAGTAATTTGGGAGCAAGCTACTACTATATATTGCAGTGCTTATACAAAGTGTTCCACATAGCTAGAAACGTTTTCGACAAGAAGCTACTCAGTATTTCTTCGTGTAAAAGCTTATTTGAACATTGTATTGAAAATGCAAGTTATAAGGCAGCAACGGGGAGGTCTCAATTATATTATCAAGAAGATGAATATTAACATGTGCTAAGTTAAGCATGGGGAAGTTGAAGACTACAAGGATGTCAGTTGAATTCCAGATTCACTAACATGAAAGACGCTACAAATATCTACGCAAAGTGCAACATCACCGAGCAAAACTCATACTTTTCTACGAGAGTTTTAACACATCTTGAGATACGAAACGCTTGCATAAACGACAGTATTACACCGTGATGTCTATTCTGAAGAAAACCGATGTCTATTCTGAAGAAACCATGATGTCTATTCTGAAGAGATTGAGAATCGAAGCCGGCCTACTTGGAGCGAAGGAGAGACGGGAGTTGGCAGAGCTGTACATGGCGAGGTCATTCACCGCGAGCCCGGCTGGTGCTGTCACAAAACGGTCTTCATAGCTGTGGACGTCGCTATGAACACGACAAGTTTGGTTTGGAAGGAGCGATGCAAGTATTTTCAGTAGTACAGAAGTCAACACAAGGTAGTGAGAAAATTGTCTTTTATAATGTAGAATTGTAGTTTAGTTGTGTGATTATCCAATTGACCAACCGCATATTTTCAACCGCATATTTTCAACCGCATATTTTCAACCGCATATTTTCAACCGCATTTTTCTTAACTGCATTATTTGAAACGTATAATTTTGTCAAAGTAATTAAATTTGTGTGGATCTTGTTATTGTGTTTTTCATATTTTTCTACGGAATTATTTGCCGTATTTCTTGAAAATTTAAGTCACTTGGACGAAATTTTGGCATGATAATAATGCTATTTACACTAAGGTTATAGTAAAGTAAAATCGTGTAAATATTTTCATACTTGCGTTAGATTTAATTTAATTAAATCTGTTTTATCGCAGCGATGGAATATAAAGGAATTGAGAGGAATATAAAGGAATTGTTCAGAGTAACTTAGAACCAATTGTATTAAAGAGATTTAGAGCGTTAAAAAAGGAATACAAAGGAATTGTTCAGAGGAAAGCAAATTATTGGAAGGAATTGTATTAAAGAAATTTAGAGCGTTAAAATGGAATGTAGAGTGAACTATATAAAAGGAATAGAACGTTGAACGAAGTAAAGAAGGAGTAAGATTGTAATTAAAGTAAAATGAAATTTATTGGAGCAAATTTAAGTACAGTATACTTAAGAAGTAACGTCACGAAGTGTAAAGAATATTTCGACAACTCATGATGTTGATTCGAGTGACAGACATTTATTATGAACGAAAGTATTACGAAAAGCTTAAACACATATGTCTAATGAGATTTAGAGCGTTAATAAACATAAATGAATTGTTAAACAAATATTAATGGAATGAAGTCAAACTTATATCTTTTGTTAAGAATATGAATATTTACTGATATTTCTTGAAAAGTTGTAATAAAATGTAAAGCTGAATTTAAACACGTGAAGAGGAAAGTTAACGAAATTAAATCACAGGGTGATCAAAAAGGTGAAAGTACAGAGATTTATTACAGAAATGAAATTTGAGCACGAGGCGATGTTGTATCAATTATAGAGGAGAAATGTTAAGTAAAGGAAGTATATGTATTGAAGTAGAAGTTTATAGTTGAATTACCGTGCAGATTAAGGAGTTATGAACGTAAAGGAGTTACGTAAGTTTACGAAGGGACGCAGGGGAGTCTCTAAGTTTTTGTAGTATTGGATGTAATAATTGTGAAGTTATGAGAGTATAGTAAAGGAAGATTCTATACAGGGTGTTTAAGAGAGAAAGTAATTGTTGTATAATTATGGAGGAGAAGTGTGGAAACGAAGGTTAATGCCGTGCACTTACAGTATTCACGTTTATCAGAAGATTGTTAACTCAGTAAAGAATTTCAGCACTTATTTCAGAATTTCATGATATATAGAGAAAGGTAAAAAGGAACAGTGCTTAGCTTAAATGTTTGTCACTTATGTTCAATTGATTATGACGAGTATTTATTACTTTCAACACGATAGTTGCGGTGTTTGTATGTTTGAATTTGATGTTTAAGAGAAATGGAGTAGATGAAAGACTTATTGGAGGAAGAAAATTTAATCTTCGACGTTATGAAGTGTAAAATTTGAATTTCATAAAAAGATGTATATATGCACATAGTTCATGAATCATTTGATTAGATATGGAACTACGGTTCATAGTTGAAGCGGACCTGTATAAAATAGGGCAATACTTAATGTCACGCCGTTTCACATTTTCTTACGATAGTAATGCCACGTGCAAATTTATCTTTGCAGTTATTTTTGTTGAAGTGTCAGGGAGACACAATATTGAGGGAGGAAGCCAGTTGTTATACATGTTTTATTAGCTTAATAAACGGCTAGTGCTTTTTAGCAACTTAGTCAAATTTTATCTAAACTGATTCCGTTTTCATTGTCGTCATCGTCGAAAATAGTACTACGAGGTATAGATACAGGCGCTCACTATAGATTAGACCTTATCACCCCTCGAGATTGGAGTTTCTCGGATGTTCTAAATGTAAATAATAGTAGAAATTTGTACCTTGTCGAGTAGTACTATTTTCTTTACGAATAATATCTATCCTGTATGTTCCTGGAATTCCCAATTTTACTTAGTAGGCATGATAAGCTTGTGAGCTGGGTAACTTACATGTCTGCAATCCTTTTTCGGGCTTTGGATATAAGTACTGATGGGTTTCTTCGGGCGCATATAGATAGATATATATTTAAATGGCATACCCATCCGTGGGGCGTTCGAAAAGCATTCGAAATGCATTCGAAAGAGCACTTGAGAGAAGAAGTTTGGAAGTACTCAAGAGTGAGGCCATATTAGTTTTGAAAAGAAAAATGCCGATCCCAAATTTAATGATTGTTGAGATGAACACAACATCAGAAGATTAGTGGAGTACACTATAGTTGTGAGGCATAATTGTAAACCAGCTAACGACATTTGTCATGTAATAGTAAATTTAAAAGTAAATTCATGTTGTTAAACATAGGTTAAGTGAGATGATAAAATGAAGCGATGTCAGTTCGGTAAAATGGGACAACAAGTGTACGAGACAAGTCGCGATTGGAATAGATGTAAGTAGGATTAAGATGTTCTATATATTCCATTACTGGTATAAAATGCATGCGTTGGTCAATCTGGATATTCACTGGTAATTTTTGTAGTCGATACTTCCCTTATTCTCAAGAAAAGAAGAAAGATGTCAACGAATGATATGACGTTCATTCGAACGATGCTTGAAACCATGAAGGAAGGTCAAAGTACATTGACCAAAGACCTTGAAGCCCTCCACCAGTTAACACATAACAACATTAAACAATTGAAAACCGAGATACAGAAATCAGCAGCTACTGTAAAATCAGAAGTCAAAGCAGAGTTAGCAGTTGCTCAAACACTTACTACAGCTAGTATAACATTAACACAGGAAGAAGTCAAGTTAGCTTTAGAGAAGGCCAGAAAAGAAGATAGACTAGCTAGAGAGAAGGAAAGAGAAGAAGCCAAGTTAGCTTTGGAAGAGGCAAATAGTATAAGAGCAGAGATAAGATTAGCTCAGGAAAAAGCTCGCGAGGAGGACAGGTTAAGTCAGGAGCAGGCTAGATTGGAAGATAGAAAGATCCAAGCCAAAATAAGAAGAGCACAGGAGGAAGCTAGGAAAAATCAGGAAGAAGCTCAGAGAATTTTTGAAAGGGCAGGTAAAGCACAGGAAGAATTAAAAGCTTCAGTTGAACAAGTCAAACAGGACATGGCAGGAAAAGTGATAGAAATCCAATTAGCTAACAGTAATCACATGTTAGAACTAGAACAGAAACTACAGACTAGCATTAGCTCAATTAAGGAAGACAATAACACTCATCATGTACACATTTCAGAGGCCCAGAAGAAACTCAAGGAGCAACTTGACAATCTAAATGGCACTGTTGGTGAATTACAGGTCAAATTGGAAGGTCAAAGTAAACTGATTGAAGAGGGTATAAATGTAGATATAAATGCTTCCATTGTAAAGGCAGTTACGGACATGAAGGAGGAGGTCGTAACAGTCACAACTCAAATCATATCAGAGATACATCACAAATTAGAAAATGACATTAAAGCCATAGAATTATGTTCCAATATTAATGTTAGCAAGGTACGGGAAGATCTATCTAAGCGGATAGATACATTACAAATTAATAACGTAGCCACGCTGACAGAGATTGTTAATATAGCAGATTTAACTAACTCAAATGAATTTGACAAAATTAAATGTACGGTCGATGGGATAAGCATAGAACTAGCGAAAATTCAATCAAAGCAGGATGAGGATATCAGAGAAATTGAACAGCAATTAAGGTCACTTATGATAGGAGATACTACATTTTCATCAACGTTAAGAACCGAAGTCAGGGAGGACATCAGAAAGGACTTGACGAGATTTTTTCAAGCAAGAGATGAAAAATTAAAAGAAGAAATAAGAAGATTAGAGGCTAGGACAGACAGGATAGAAGAGGATAAGGAAAGCGAGATTAGTCAACAGCAAATTCCGAAGTCCAATTTTAACTTCAGTCAAGAGCCATTTCACACTGAAATAGGGGAATTTGGAGGAAATTTTGAACCTTACCAAAATAGATCAAATGCCAATATCGTCGTAATAAAGAATAACGATGAGAAACCGAACAAATTCAGCGGAGTAGGCAATATTACTGCAGTAGAATTTCTGAGAGACATGAGGTCGTATTTAGAAGACAACAGGATACCTCGTGAAAGACATATGAGAGTCGTGGAAAAATACTTAGATTCAGAAGCATTAGTATGGCACAGAGCTTTCAGATACACATATCAGACATTTGAAGAATTCGCTATAGCTCTGCAAAAACGATTTTGGAGCAAGGAACTTCAACAGGATATACGAGCGGAAATTTATTCTAAGAAGTATGCATATTCCAGTCCTACGAAATACGCAAGTTTCTTCACGAAACAATTAGCACGCTTGCAGTATTTGCAGCCCCCTTTGGCGGAAGAAGACTTGGGTCACGCTATTTCATGTCAGCTACCAACAGAAGTTAGGAGACACCTCATTTCGGCAAACGTGAAAACTCTAGAAGGAATGGCGGAAATTTTGAGAAGTCTGGATCACACGTCTAATGTATCCACCAACTCAACTGGAAATCAAAACCAGAGAAGTAGAAACCAGGAACCGAGAGAAATACACACCATTCACATCGATCAAATGCAGCAAACAGAGGAGAACAAAAATGGAGTAGGTCCAACGAGATCCAGGATATATGGGCAGAATCGATTTCGACCAGATTATCAGAGACCTAGAGAAGGAAGGCCATATGAAAATCAAAGATGGAGGAATAACTATTACACCAGGAACAATGATTATCGTAGAGAGGGATATTATAATCGAAATAACCCTACGAATAATTATGGATATCGGGGATATCAGAGCTGGAGAAACACGAGTAATTATTCAAGACAGCAACAACAGCAACAAGGTTGGAGGAATAATAACAATGTAAGAAGGTATTATGATGACAGGGAAAGAGAAAGTCAGGAGTACCTAAGGAATCTCAGAGAAAGGAATGCGAGAGACCAAGATCAGGGACAGCATAACCGAAATCAAGAACCTCAACCTGGAACAAGCAGAGATAGAAGGAATGAAGACCCAGGAGGGGCACAAAAAAACGTCAAATTCCAAAAAGTAAAAGGAGAAGAAAACAGCACCATAACCAGACATGAGATCCAAATTAATGAATTGTATGAAGCCACGAATGAAGATCTTCTATATGAGAGAGAAGAGACGAAAACAGATAGAGTAGCAAGGTTACCGATTATAGAAATCATATCAGAAGGAGAATGCCTGAGAACACTACTAGATACGGGAGCAACAGCATCAATTTTATTAGAGAACTGTTTTCACAGATTGAAGAATGGAAATTCACTTATAGCAATGCCTGTTTCAACCATTAAAGTCAGGGGCGTATTTAACGACAAGACCATGAAATGTAAAGTCCAAGCACTAATGGAATTCTCTATAAATAAACACCGATATGAGCAGATATTCATAGTCTTGAGCCAGATTAATTTTGATGCTATTTTAGGCATTGATTTTATAACCAAGACTGGAGCTGTAATCGATTTACGAAATGGAGTCATAAGATTTAATGAAGGCCTACATCAATCAGAGGACACGACGAAGGATAAGAATGAGTGTAGTTTGTTTGACGAAACTACAGAAGAAAATCTTGTGAAGATTGTTATGGAAATCGAAGCAGAAGGAATACCTCACTATGGCAGAAAGATTGAGAATTTTGAAGATCAGAGGGAGAAGTTGGAAGAATTAGTCACGACGTATGCAGACATTTTTGATAACAAGCCAGGTATTATAAGGAGATATAAATATCAGATTAAGCTAACTGACGACACACCTTATCAGAAGAAATTGTATCCAATTCCGGAGAAGTATCAAGCTGAAGTGACAGAGCTCATAAAAGGCATGTAAAAGGAAGGAATTATAAGAAAGCAAACCACTCCTTATTTAAATCCACTCACTGTTGTGAAGAAAGCAGATGGTAGTCTTAGACTATGTTTAGATGCCAGGGGCATAAATACTCTTCTGCTGAAAGAATTCGACAGGCCACCGAAAATTAGAGAACTACTGAGGAGATTCAAGAATAAAACCTGTTTCTCAGTGATTGATTTAACTGCAGCATTTCATCAAATAGAGCTTACAGAAGACAGCAAATGTTATACAGGGTTCATGTTCAATCAAACCTGTTATGTATACCAAAGAGTACCATATGGATTGGTAAATTCAAGTCCAGCACTTATCAGAGCCTTGGATGACAAGTTGAGTGAAGAAGTGAAACAATTTGCTATTTGCTACGTGGACGATATCATCATATCTTCAGAGACACCAGAGCAACATTTCATGCATTTGACGAAGCTATTTGATAACCTTAGAAGTGCAAACATCAAGGTGAAGTTGGATAAATGTCATTTCTTTCAAGAAAAGATCAACTTTCTTGGGCATACTATAGACAGATTTGGTTACCATCCGAAAGAAGACAAGATTGAAGCAATTTTGAAATTTCCAACACCCAAGAAAATCAAAGACATCAGAGCTTTTGCGGGTCTTTGTCAGTTTTTCAGTAGTCATTGTCCACGATATTCAGAAATCATGGCACCTCTACATGAGCTTCTAAAGAAGAACAATAGATGGAAATTGGGATGCAGCTGCTGAGAATGCCTTTATTCAAGCAAAGGAAATGCTCAGAGATAACATCAAGTTGGAGTACCCAGATTTTGAAAGAACATTCATCATAGAAACAGACGCTTCACGAGTCGGTATTAGTGCAGTCTTATATCAGAAGGATCAAGATGGAAATCCTCATTATATTTCATTCAGTGGTAGGAAGTTACCCACACACGAGCTGAATTACTTCACGACGGAGCTTGAAGCTTTAGCCGTCATAAATGCTCTACAAAATTGGAAGAAATTATTGCTGGGACACAAGATCATAATCAGAACGGATCATAAAGCACTAGAATTCATGTTGAAGTCAGACTTGTCAAGCGATAGGATGACAAGATGGACCATGTTTTTGCAACAATTTGATGCCACGATAGTTCATGTACCTGGAAAAGACAACCTTCTAGCAGATATTCTTTCCAGACATCCGATTCCTGAGAGAGATGTGAGAGTTAATGTTATCCAGACAGATGCTGAAGATCAAGAAACGCTGGATAAGTTGAAAAGAATTCCTCTTTTTCAAAAGAAGCATGCACCATTCAGGAACATTTATCGATTTTTGTCAGGGAGAATGCCAAGGAGACACGCCTCATACTTCGAAACGAGAAGGAAAGCTAGACACTATATTCTCGTGGGAGAAACTGTATGTAAATACATTGATGCCAGACATACGAAAGTACGAGTTGCTATTCCACCAGAACTTATTGTGCCACTAATTTGGTTAGTACACAAAAGTATAGGCCATGGAGGAACTGACAAAACATACTATACCATGTTAGAAAAATTCTACTGGATTAATATGAGAGAATCCATAACCATAGTAATCAGATCTTGTGAACTTTGTCAGAAGAATAAATATAATTCTGAACTATTGAAGGAGAGACCTAAAGCGATTATTCCGACGAAACCATTGGAATTGTTTAGTCAGGATATTTTTGGACCTGCACCTAAAGGAGACAGAGGAAACCAGTATGTGTTAGTTACAATGGATGTATTTTCCAAAGTTGTAATGCTCAATCCCATGCAGAAAGCGACAACGAGGAATGTTTTATATCACCTGGAGAGGAACATTATTCCAAAGTTAGGAAAACCAGAGAGGCTATTAACAGACCATGGAACACAATTCACTTCTGCAGAATTTCAGGGAGCGATGGATAGGTTGGATATTGTTCACCTATTTTCATCAGTTAGAAGCCCAGAGACGAATCCTATTGAAAGAACGATGCTGGAATTTTCAAAGTACATTCGCTTGTATAGTGCAGATAATCATGCGAATTGGGTAAAGATTGTACCTCTAGTGGAATTTTGTATCAATAATACGAGACATGAGAGCACCAACGATATTCCAATCATGTTACATTTTGAAGAGAAACCGGTACGACCATGGGACGGAATCTTCAATATTCCGGAAGATAACGAACCACCGATGGACCAGAGAATCGAAGAAGCAAGGCTCCAGTTAAACAAAGCGGCTGAGAAGAGATTAAAACGTTTAGAAGGGAAGAGATTCAGTGGACCGTTACGAGAAGGAGACCTTGTATTAGTCAGAATTCCTGTGAAAGCTGACGTACTGAAGAAAGTGTATATCAAATTCAGTAACCTGTTCAGAGGACCATTCAAAGTAGATACAGTCTACGGAAATAATTGCTATAAAATTGTGAGAGTGGAAGATAATAGATCCATTGGAAAATTCAACCATTCCAAGTTGAAAAGATTTTACCCACAGATACAGTAAGATCAATAAATTCAGTCTCAAGAGCAGAGAAATCACTGGTATTAAAGAAAGTACAGTCTATACTTTACTTTAAATTAGCAACGGGGAAATGCGCCAGAATTTATTGAAGGTCATTACTCAAGAACTGATCGGGAGATGAACCTAGACCCCAGAAAATAAATGAGTGGATAAAAATTTTTATTTATTAAAAATTTGAGTAATATGGGAAAAACTGTATGGAAATGAGTGAAATACTATAGATCTTATGCATTTATAAAAGGCAAGGAAGTAGGAATGATTTAAAGATGGACATGTATTCCATTATACGAAAGAGGGAGGTTCACATTACGAGAAAGATCACGCCACTTGAAGCGAGAGTTACGTCATGAGAGAGGGGGAAGAGGCGAAGGTCGAACTGCGGACGGAAGTCAGGAGAGGTGGTAGGAGTTACGTCACACCACGGGAGGAGATGAAGTGAGACGAGAACTTGAGGAATGCGGAGAGCAGGACGAGAGAGTTCTTTCCAATTGAGATTTGAACGAGACAAGACCTCGAGCATAAACGAGTATCTTTATAATAGTGCTACGGTTCATAAAGGTTGGAAGTAAGGGAGAGTGTAATTTCAGTAATTTGGGAGCAAGCTACTACTATATATTGCAGTGCTTATACGAAGTGTTCCACATAGCTAGAAACGTTTTCGACAAGAAGCTACTCAGTATTTCTTCGTGTAAAAGCTTATTTGAACATTGTATTGAAAATGCAAGTTATAAGGCAGCAACGGGGAGGTCTCAATTATATTATCAAGAAGATGAATATTAACATGTGCTAAGTTAAGCATGGGGAAGTTGAAGACTACAAGGATGTCAGTTGAATTCCAGATTCACTAACATGAAAGACGCTACAAATATCTACGCAAAGCGCAACATCACCGAGCAAAACTCATACTTTTCTACGAGAGTTTTAACACATCTTGAGATACGAAACGCTTGCATAGACGACAGTATTACACCGTGATGTCTATTCTGAAGAAAACCGATGTCTGTTCTGAAGAAACCATGATGTCTATTCTGAAGAGATGGAGAATCGAAGTCGGCCTACTTGGAGCGAAGGAGAGACGGGAGTTGGCAGAGCTGTACACGGCGAGGTCATTCACCGCGAGCCCAGCTGGTGCTGTCACAAAACCGGTCTTCATAGCTGTGGACGTCGCTATGAACACGACAAGTTTGGTTTGGAAGGAGCGATGCAAGTATTTTCAGCAGTACAGAAGTCAACACAAGGTAGTGAGAAAATTGTCTTTTATAATGTAGAATTGTAGTTTAGTTGTGTGATTATCCAATTGACCAACCACATATTTTCAACCGCATATTTTCAACCGCATTTTTCTTAACTGCATTATTTGAAACGTATAATTTTGTCAAAGTAATTAAATTTGTGTAGATCTTGTTATTGTGTTTTTCATATTTTTCTACGGAATTATTTGCCGTATTTCTTGAAAATTTCAGTCACTTGGACGAAATTTTGGCATGATAATAATGCTATTAACACTAAGGTTATAGTAAAGTAAAATCGTGTAAATATTTTCATACTTGCGTTAGATTTAATTTAATTAAATCTGTTTTATCGCAGCGATGGAATATAAAGGAATTGAGAGGAATATAAAGGAATTGTTCAGAGTAACTTAGAACCAATTGTATTAAAGAGATTTAGAGCGTTAAAAAAGGAATACAAAGGAATTGTTCAGAGGAAAGCAAATTATTGGAAGGAATTGTATTAAAGAAATTTGGAGCGTTAAAATGGAATGTAGAGTGAACTATATAAAAGGAATAGAACGTTGAACGAAGTAAAGAAGGAGTAAGATTGTAATTAAAGTAAAATGAAATTTATTGGAGCAAATTTAAGTACAGTATACTTAAGAAGTAACGTCACGAAGTGTAAAGAATATTTCGACAACTCATGATGTTGATTCGAGTGACAGACATTTATTATGAACGAAAGTATTACGAAAAGCTTAAACACATATGTCTAATGAGATTTAGAGCGTTAAAAAACATAAATGAATTGTTAAACAAATATTAATGGAATGAAGTCAAACTTATATCTTTTGTTAAGAATATGAATATTTACTGATATTTCTTGAAAAGTTGTAATAAAATGTAAAGCTGAATTTAAACACGTGAAGAGGAAAGTTAACGAAATTAAATCACAGGGTGATCAAAAAGGTGAAAGTACAGAGATTTATTACAGAAATGAAATTTTAGCACGAGGCGATGTTGTATCAATTATAGAGGAGAAATGTTAAGTAAAGGAAGTATATGTATTGAAGTAGAAGTTTATAGTTGAATTACCGTGCAGATTAAGGAGTTATGAACGTAAAGGAGTTACGTAAGTTTACGAAGGGACGCAGGGGAGTCTCTAAGTTTTTGTAGTATTGGATGTAATAATTGTGAAGTTATGAGTGTATATTAAAGGAAGATTCTATACAGGGTGTTTAAGAGAGAAAGTAATTGTTGTATAATTATGGAGGAGAAGTGTGGAAACGAAGGTTAATGCCGTGCACTTACAGTATTCACGTTTATCAGAAGATTGTTAACTCAGTAAAGAATTTCAGCACTTATTTCAGAATTTCATGATATATAGAGAAAGGTAAAAAGGAACAGTGCTTAGCTTAAATGTTTGTCACTTAGGTTCAATTGATTATGACGAGTATTTATTACTTTCAACACGATAGTTGCGGTGTTTGTATGTTTGAATTTGATGTTTAAGAGAAATGGAGTAGATGAAAGACTTATTGGAGGAAGAAAATTTAATCTTCGACGTTATGAAGTGTAAAATTTGAATTTCATAAAAAGATGTATATATGCACATAGTTCATGAATCATTTGATTAGATATGGAACTACGGTTCATAGTTGAAGCGGACCTGTATAAAATAGGGCAATACTTAATGTCACGCCGTTTCACATTTTCTTACGATAGTAATGCCACGTGCAAATTTATCTTTGCAGTTATTTTTGTTGAAGTGTCAGGGAGACACAATATTGAGGGAGGAAGCCAGTTGTTATACATGTTTTATTAGCTTAATAAACGGCTAGTGCTTTTTAGCAACTTAGTCAAATTTTATCTAAACTGATTCCGTTTTCATTGTCGTCATCGTCGAAAATAGTACTACGAGGTATAGATACAGGCGCTCACTATAGATTAGACCTTATCACCCCTCGAGATTGGAGTTTCTCGGATGTTCTAAATGTAAATAATAGTAGAAATTTGTACCTTGTCGAGTAGTACTATTTTCTTTACGAATAATATCTATCCTGTATGTTCCTGGAATTCCCAATTTTACTTAGTAGGCATGATAAGCTTGTGAGCTGGGTAACTTACATGTCTGCAATCCTTTTTCGGGCTTTGGATATAAGTACTGATGGGTTTCTTCGGGCGCAGTACACTACATTCACGGCCGACTGAATGCGCTCATACCGGCCTAGACAATGAGACCTTTTTCATGAAATCTTGTTAGTTACTCAAATGCTCACACAGCTCTGTTCACCAAGCATTGCACGAATAAGACTTATCTCTACTTAGTGTAAAACAAATTCCCCGATTCTTGGATATCATTGGTAATCTCGAGAACCACTGGATGGATTTTGATGCGGCTTTCACCATTCTGTACAGGTAATATCGAGGAAGATTTCAGTAGAAAATAATTTATTTATGATCAAAGGGAGCCAAGCAGTAACGATTTTAGATTTCAGTGAATAGGTCGAAGAAAGAACTTGACGTCCGTGCGCTTTTTAAGCTTACGCTGGACAAACCGTTAAAAATATCAATATACTATGAGCGTAAGAATTGTTCAGCATGAAAAATTGTACAAAAAAGTCCTGGTGAGCATATCTCTATCTTCGATACATCGCCCACAATAAGTGTTTTTAGTTTGGACGGGAGGGGGATTTGGCTTGCACCTCGCCATTCTTAAATTACGCCTGACAGGAATTCCTTGCACATTCATAACTGTTCCCGGGCGAAGCCGGGGCGGGTTGCTAGTGACACTATTATATTATCATTATAATTCCCACAATATCAAAATGCAAATTATATCACAAAATAAAATAGCGTGCTAATAAATCTAAGAGAAATTAGACATAGGGCCTACCTTGCACCTCGTTACAGTTGAATTCGAACAGAATCACTCGTTTTCATTAAAGTTTATGCATTTTTCTGCTGAACGGTTTGGAAGTTCGGCAACAGGAAACTGGGACTGTTATTTACTTAAAATATTCATTTTTGTATTTTTGTACTATTTGTGTTCATGATTTCATTACATTGTCAGAATTACCGACAGTAGTGGCTACGCTGGCTAAAGCGCAGCGTTAGGCCATGGGGCCAAGCTCTCTGTTGACTCGGTAGACGCGTGTGTTCGAGCCCCACCGTCGGCCGTCCTTGAAATGATTTTCCGTGGTTTCTCATTTTTCAACACCAGGCAAATGCTGGGACGGTACCTTCTAACAGGCCACGGCCGCTTCCTTCCACATCCTTGTCCAGTTTCATTCATCTTCATCCATTCCATCTCTCATCCTGACGCGCAGGTCGCCCACGGGCGTCGACTAGAAAGACCTGCACTCGGCCTCTCAGGGGGCCACACGAAAAAAATGTCAGAATTAATGCTTTAATTAGTAGGGTATACTATTCAGTGTACCTATTATAAATAAAAACCGTGAGGTTTCTCACCTCCCCATATTACGAAACCCTGTTGCCTAATACGGGGAAAGTGCACTTTTAAAGTTAACAATAATATCAGAGGGCAATACAACATCAAACGTGCCCATATTTGTAATATACATAGTATATCGCCTGAGGTTTACATTGGTGAGAAAACCAAAATTATTCCGTTCCTTCTTATGTCTAATGTGAGCCCTATAAAAAAAACTCCCCATATTTGGCGACTTTCCTCTACCCATTTTTAGAAGATACCTTATGCACTGGACAGCTGAATCCGTGATTAATTGTATAGGTAGCTTCGTAAGTCTCAGAACTCAGGAAGTCCTTTCTAGCAGCGTTACTAGCAGCTTTCAAAGTTTCAAGGTAAGAAAGAAAATATTCATCTAGCCAGTTTAGGCGACTGACATTTAATGAGAAAAAATGCCCTTTATCTGGATTTCTAGACTGAATATGATGATATGTGATGCTTACGTCATGCATAGCGAACCATTTGTTAACGTTTTTCAAAAAAAAATGGTTGCTTCTGCGTCCATGAATGTGTACGCTTCCGGGTGCATGCCTATATTTTCTTTCAGTGTACTAATGGCACCAATAACTTCTGACGAGAACACTTCCTTGGCACGCCGAACATTCATTTTTTCAAATTTAGTGGGTTCGTTGTGTTTTTAGTGAGGTGTCTGACCGGTTTGACGATCTCACCCTTTTGCATTGTGTATAGTAATGACAAGTATTTCCCTGAAATTATTCCAGTACCATCAGTCATCTCTCGTTACAGAAACTGCGTTCTAATGTTTTTTTTTTTTTTAGAATGTGACAATGATCATAACTAGGGAATACATTCCCAGACTCGTCGTATGGGTGATTGGCCATTGGTTGCAAATTCCCTCCCCCTAAATGCCTCATCATTGTAGTGTTAGTTTTGTGATTATCAGAGACAGTTATTATAATTATGAAACCGCATTGTTCAACCTCGAGAATAACGTCCAGCAGGAGTTTATGTAAGTCCCGTCCTGACAGCTGCTTCGTGAAAAAGAAGGCACACGGTATCTGATAATTTGTCGAAAGATCTCTTAGCACAAAACACAACACACGATTAGCTGCTACTTGTTCCCGGCTGTAATTTTGATCCTCTCTTTCCTTTTAATGAGACGGTGTTGGAGTAGTGTCCTTGTACCCGAAGAAGGTGCAAGGTATGTCTAATTTCTCTTGGATTTATTAGCACGCTATTTTATTTTGTGATTTAATTTTAATTTTGATAATGCGGAAATTATAATGATAATAATTATATAGTGTCACTAGCAACCCGCCCCGGCTTCGCCCGGGAACAGTTATGAATGGGCAAGGAATTCCTGTCAGACGTAATTTAAGAATGGCGAGGTGCAAGCCAAATGCCCCTCCCGTCCAAACTAAAAACACTTATAGTGGACGATGTATCGAAGATAGAGATATGCTCTCGCGGACTTTTTTGTAGAATTTCTCACGCTGAACAATTCTTACACTCATAATATAATGATATTTTTAACGGTTCGCCCAGCCTAAGCTTAAAAAGCGCACGGACGCCAGGCTATTTTTTCGACCTTTTCACTGAAATAGTTACTGCTTGGCTCCCTTTGTTCATAAATAAATTATTTTCTACACAAATCTTCCTCGAGATCACCTTTACAGAATGGTGAAAGTAGCATCAAAATCCATCCAGTGGTTCTTGAGATTACACATTTAATATACGTACAGTACAGCTGATTCCTTATCGCGCCTATAATGGGAGGGGAGTGCGCTCTACCGGCAACGAGTAGAAACTTTCCAATTACATGTTATACATGGGTTCTGACTGGGAATGTCAAGGCCGGTATAGAGCGCAGCTCGTATTCAGTCGGCCGTGCTACATTAAACGGTGGCTACGTTTTAATTTAAATAAGATAACGTAATATTTATTTTAAGAGATGACTAGTGAAGAGGCTCTTCACTCTCTTCACCTGAATAGCCGCTACTGGGTAACAGAAAGGAATACATTCCTGGATGGGCTGATGACAATGAAAAGCTATACCAAGAGTTCCTTTCCAGTGGCGAACAAGAAATCGGGGATGAACTGCTTCATAATCTTGATAATGCCCGAAGAGAAAGATGGATTGAAACTGTAACATCTATGAATTTCAGAGAATCGAGCAGAAAGGCATGGTCATTGTTACGGAAGCTTGGTGGGGCTACTCCCATTGTTCGTAAAAATCCTGCAGTTACTCCAAACCAAATTGCTGCTCATATAGTTGCTTTGTCTAGGACACCGAGAGACAGAAATCATACAAGACATATCAAAAAGCAATTAACCAGTCTCAAGGCCACAAGCCCCCTTCATTCGGAATACACTAGACCATTTAGTGTGCACGATATCGATGCAGCTTTAGAAGATATGAAATTTGGTAAAGCACCGGGATTTGATGGGATTCACCCCGAGTTTCTGATTAATAGTGGAGAAAATACGAAACTATGGTTATCTAGGTTTCTAATTTACATTCTTCGAACAGGCAACCTACCTCGCTTATTTAAAATGAGTAAATTCATTGCAATCCTAAAACCAGGAAAGCCTAGTGAAACACCAGAGAGCTATAGACCAATAGCATTGCTCAGTGCATGCTATAAACTACTAGAAAGACTAATCTTGAATAGAATTGCTACAAAAGTGTTCGAAACGATCCCTATTGAACAAGCAGGATTCAGACCACAAAGAAGTTGTGCCGATCAAGTCCTGTCATTAACTACCTTCATCGAAGCAGGATTCCAACAAAGACTAAAGACTTCGGTAGCATTTGTAGACCTAAAGGCAGCTTACGACACAGTGTGGAGAGAAGGCATTATCAGTAAACTCCTTAAAGTGATTCCATGCAGGAGTCTGGCTCACCTTATAAACAACATGCTGAGTGACAGAACATTTCGCGTAGTCATGGGAAGTGAAATCAGCAGATCCAGCAAACTAAACAATGGACTTCCACAAGGATCAGTGCTTGCCCCACTTCTGTTCAATTTATATATTTCAGATATACATCCCACAAAATCCAGGAAATTTGGTTATGCAGATGATTGGGCACTTGCTACTAACGACCTATGCTTCGAGGAGATAGAGGAAACGCTGACAAAAGATCTCGCTGTTTTAGGAAGCTACTTCCGAAAATGGAGACTCCAACCAAGCATGAGTAAAACAGAAGTTTCTTGTTTTCATCTGAACAATCGAATGGCTTCAAGGGATCTCAAGGAATACTTCAATAACACCCTTCTCCGCCACAATCGACACCCCAAATATCTGGGTGTTACACTCGATAGAACGCTGTCGTTCCAAGAACATTTGAGAAAGAGTGCTGCCAAGATTCAGACACGCAACAACATCATTCGAAAACTATGTGGTACTACTTGGGGTGCAAGTGCAACTACTTTACGTTGCTCAGCTCTTGACCTGGTTTACTCTACTGCAGAGTATTGTGCCCCTGTCTGGATAAACAGCCCTCATGTGAAGAGAATAGATGTTAAATGAAATGACACAATGAGAATGATCACAGGCACGATCAGATCAACTCTTATTCAGTGGCTGCCTGTATTAAGCCATATTCCCCCACCTCACCTCCGCAGATGCAATGCTTTGATGAATGAATACAAGAAGATCCAGATTAATCAAAGACTGCCCATTCATGAGGATATCCACCACCTACATATAGATAGACTGAAGTCAAGACATCCACCCATCTGCACGGCGGAGAACCTGGCAATGAGTAATTTCAACCTTACTGAGAAATGGTCTAATGAATGGAGACAATTCGCCCTAGCAGAGTCTTTGGAAATGCCATGCATCTCACAGAAGGTATCTGGCTTTGAACAACCTCGGAAAGTATGGTCGAAGCTAAACCGGATCCGAACTAACCATCGTGTGTGTGCAGATCTGCTATACAAATGGAGGAAAAAGTCATCATCTTGTTGCGACTGTGGTGCTGAGAGGCAAACTGTGAAGCACATCACCCAAGAATGCCCACTGAGCCGTTTCGACGGAGATAGAAGAGAATTTTTCCTGGGGACGCCACAAGCGATTAACTATGTAAATAGTGTAAATATAGATCTGTAGCTCATGTATACGCCATACGATAAATAAATCCTGTCCATATTTTTATTTAACAACAGTGATTAATATCTAGCTCTTTGTATTATGTTTATATCTGATTTAACGATTGAGCGGACTTGGTGGTGGTGATTTAAAATTAATCATAATATTAGTTTACATAAGTCTGCCAAGTTTTCTATTTTTTCTACTCATGCGCTGCATAAGGTGTTTGACACGGCCCTTGGTATGCGAGCAGGAGGGTTATGACATTTGTTTACGTCATTGGGGAAAAGCCTGGGCGGAGTTGAGGAACTCATTTGTGGGTCCCTTGGAGGACCGGGTGGAATTGAGGTAACCCTGGCTACATGACTGGAATTCCCGGGTGGAATTGATGCCGGCCCGTATCAACTGAACATCGAAGGCATTAGTAGAGCCAAATGCCATCTCTTGCGTAAGATATTGGAAGATAACAGAGTTGATGTACTTGCGGTTGAAGAACATCATGTTGAGAATGTAAACCAATTCTCCTCAAGAGGTTAAATACCTGGTTTCGATCTCCGGTGCTACGTATGATAAGGTTTATGGTGTGGCACATATGTACGGAGCAGTATAGAAAATGCATACCTTCTTTGCATTAATAACACTGAAAACACCCATGAAGATGTCGTGTATAGATTATTATGTAAATGTGTATATGGACTATACTGTAATTGTATTTGTGCAATGTGATTCCAAACGCTAAATAAATAAATACATTTGAAACAACTAAAGCCACCTGAACAGAGCAGTGCGCGTGCTCCCCTACCCAAGGTCATTGACTCACTGACGAACACTTAAAATTCTTAGTAATGATTGGTACAACTAAGTTCGATCCTAAGTGGTGAGAAATTTTGGTACCAGTACAAAGCCTTTCCAGTCGTCACACTAAACTGAATTATCATGAACTTTATTTCATAATTTGATTATCAATTGTATCAAAAGAACATAAATACTCACTCCTTGTCATTCATGCTGTATGAGTGTATTGAATATCATCGTACTTCTATTTTAGAGGGATTTATTAAAAAAATATTTTTTTAAAATCATTTTAAATGATCTTGTCGACTTCGTCGTTATGCTGGGGTCTGACGGTGACGGCACGAAATGTGCTCAGTTGCACTGAGGTGTGTGACGTCATAGTACTGCTTGGTGCATGTGTTCCCCGACAATCTCTACTTCGTTAGTATAAGACAAAAATCCCCGATTCTAGGATGTCACGGGTAATCTGGAGAACCACTGGATGGATTTTGATGCGATTTTCACCATTCTGTAAAGGATATCCCGAGGAAAGATTCTGTAGAAAATAATTCATGTATGATCAAAGGAAGCCAAGCACTATCGACTTTGTGAAAAAGTCGAAAACAAACTTGGCGTCCGAGCGCTTCTTAAGCTTACGCTGGGCAAACCGTTAAAAATATCAATATACTATGAGCGTAAGAATTGGTCAGCATGAACAGTTCTAAAAATAGTCTGCGAGAGCATATCTCTATCTTCAATACATCGCCCACTATAGGTGTTTTTAGACTGGATGGAAGGGGCACGTCCCCGCGTGCTCTGGTGATCGTGTGGCATCCCGCGCGCTTGGCCTTGCTTTGCCCTTGGTTCGCACTTGCCGTTCGCGAGTAAATTGAAACAAGATAAGCAAGATAAGTATTATGCAGATACTTTTCTAACATGTCAACAGTCTTTGGCTTCGAGCGAAGCGAGAATCCTCCAGCCTTTCTAGCATTTTTCAGCATTTGTAGCATTTAAAATGATACAAAGTCTAGTCTTTCAGACTGACTGTCACTTTTTTAGTGTTTTATTTTTTTAACGACTGTAAACAAATATAGAAAACGGCAACAATACTAAGAACACAAAACTCACCATATCGCATCTATATTATCTTTATAATTCCATACCCCCCAAACCCCCCGAAGATCCCCCAACTATTTACAATGTGGCCCTTTGTTTAAAAAGGTTGGGCACCCCTGCAATAACGAACTCGACCGAGATGGTTATATTTTATGTATAAATTTGAAAGTGATTGGTGTAAAATGACGGTAGTTATTGTGTCCACAAAAATAAAAAAATAATAAATAAATAAATAAATAATAAAAAAAAGAACTGACGGTGGTTTTGGAGTCTGGGAGATGTGAAACGTGAAGATATGTCGAAATTTTTGGAAGTCGCAACATGGTTCCCTTTGCAATAGGCTAGGTAGCTTTCTAATAAAATCTACCTAAAACCCCACGAGGTGTGGATATAACGAGCTTAACAGGGTTCGATTCTTGTCTCCACTAGACAGTAAAATCTGACGCGAGGACTGAAGTAGGTTACACTCGTGAGCACGTAATTTATACTATTTGATACATTTATTTTAGCGGGGAATAAAGGCCGTGCAGTCACAAAGGCCATACGCTGTGCGGTGTTGCCTAATCATAAAAAACATTATTGCGGAAGTTAGGACACTAATGCGCTAGCTCGTGCCTCGCTGGCATCGGGAGAGCGTGGGTTCGAATTCCACCTCAACCATCCTTGAAATGGTTTCCGTCGTTTCCCAGTTTCACCACCAAGCAATTAGCGAGACTGTCTCTTTCAACAGGTCCATGGCCGACGAAAATCCCTCCCCTGATCTTTCCTCGGGCGCAGTCAAATTGGGCCAGTTAATTACACTGATAAAATCGGACAGACTTTTCTGGCCACCATGATCTGCCCCTTTGATAAGACATAGTCCAATTCGGCCAGTGATAGCTCATTAGCAAACTCCCTTCTCTTCCCCCACTCTGCAGCCAACACATACCATACTGTTCACATGTTTCAAGATTTCGTCATTAAACTGTTGGAGGGGAGGTGGCTCTGTTTGACGGTCCCAGGGGTGTCAATTACTATAAATTCACATACTCTATGTATGACCTAGCGTTCAGGATATGGTGACAACTATTGTATGTGGAGGAGTTTTATACAAGGAATACGATATGTCCTCAATAGTTTCACAAATAGTCCATGAGATTGTGTTCGATAAACTGACAGCGTTAATATAACCTAAGTGCAAGCTCTAATATTTTACCCGATCTTCATTGCATACACTAATGAATGAACAAAATTAATTTTTAATAAACCAAGTGAACAATTTTCATTGAATAGCCTAACCTATTAGATGAAATTATAACATGCTTAATACCAGTAACGTAATTAACAGTTGGAGATTCATTTTAAGGGCTGGGGTAGCTTGTCAATCAGCCCCGTGTACTGAATTTTTAATTGGTGTAAATTATATTTATATACTAATCAAGGGTCGCAATATAATTTAGCAATTGTATTTCGACCACGCAGCCAGACTGAAATGGTTTTCCGTGCTTTCCTATTTTCAACTCTATACAAATTAAGGAACTGACCCTTCCAATAGGCCACGGCTGCTTCCTTCCAACTCCTTACTTAGGTTCATTAATTTCTTCTCTCATTAGCTCATGTTGTGAGGTCGGCTCCAGAAAAGGCATCCGGCCGTCAAAGAAACCACCACGTTCATGGCACCTAATTCCCGGCGAGAAAAGGGTAGATATCCTAAGTAAATTCTACCTTATAAATTCTCTTAGTGATGAGTAGAGGGCAGATGCTGTTGAAATGTCATATGTTTCCTTTTCAAATTACAGTAATACGACGCCCATTGCCGTAGAAATACTTTCTACGCAGTAGCGAAGGGGAATAACACACGCTCAATTCAACATTATTTTATATTTTTGCCATTTTATGATTCATGCATTTTAGACAATTTTACGACAATATTTACCAATATGATATTCTTTTACATAATTTTAATGCATCGTATATTTTTTCTCATACGATCAAAAATGTTAAAATACTCTTCGTAGGCTAGTAAAGCGACTTGTTCGGGGAATGTAGTTAGTTTTGTAAATGATTAGAAAAAAGAATCCTACGACTGACACGAGTAAACGAGTTGTTTTAAGTTAAATGAGAAAAGTGTTCTACATAATTTAAATTAATTCCAAAGTATTGCTGTATTAAATTACTCCAGCTAATCGTTTTTTCTTTTTGTCTATCCGGGAAGTTGGTTTTAGAGATTTTAATTAATATGTTCCAAATAAACACTAAGATTAAGAATGACATTTTAACTGCCATTTCCTTGTTAAATTCCAGTATATTTTAATGAGAGTAGGTAATTGAGTAGTTAATAAAACAGGATTGCTTCTATGAATCCTCAGTAAAACTGTCGCCATATTTCAGTTTGATGGAATAGTTTCTTTTAAAGTCGTTTTCATTCATTTTTGTAGTATTTTTAGATGTAATTTCACTGAGCATTATATGTCCACCTCGTTACGTAGTGGCTGCCACCGTGGAGGCCCAGGTTCGATACCCGGCTCTGCCAAGCATTTTAATTCTGGTTTGAGGGCTGGAACGGGGAACACTTAGCCTCGTGAGTCAAAACTGAGTGGAGGAGGGTTCGTCCCACCTCCCCATTCTGGAAGTAGTTTACCGTGGTTTCCCACTTCTACTCCAGGCAAATGCCAGATTGAGTCCTGACCGGATGCCACGGCTGCCTCCTTCCCAATCCTCATCTAAATTACAACTACACACAATAATACAGCCATCACAATAAGACAAGTTATCAGACAAATTCCACACACACAACCAACTACACGGGGTTACATGACGACGTTGTCGCAAAGCCCCTCAATGAATCAACAATAACGGTCTAACAAACCCGTGGTTGGGAGGACCCAAACATAAAGCCGACTGCAACCCAGCTCATAGCCTACAAATTGTGGGGAACGAATAACCTGCGCGACGACACCCTTAGCCACATCACCTCGATTTTAGGTTATGGGGAACTACTTCTCATATCAAGCAGGTACTTAATTGTCCTGATGAGGCTGAGTGTACACCTTTCCTTCTGCTGATGCAGAAATGAGAAGAGGCGGGTTTGATTCCTACGTCAGCCATTCTGGAAGTGGTTTTCCATGGTTTCTCATTTGTACTCCAGGCAGATGCCTACATTGTACCTAAATTTAGGCCATGGCGCCCTTCTAACCATATCCTATCCAAATTACAAGTAGTTTACACAATAGTACGCTACAGCAGTTACAATAACACAGATTATCAGACAGATTTCACACACACCAAAGTACACAGAACTACATGATCGCAAAGCCTTCAAAATGAATAAACTACAAAAGACACCCCTTTCCAGCCCTCAAGTCAGATCTTAAGTATGACTGGCTGCGTTGCTCACTGGTAAGGATCTTGCCCACTGGGCCCAAGGCTGCAGGATTGAGTCCTGGCGCAGACACTTAGCATTTGTGGGTGCGTAATTGCGATGGCGCTGTGTCAGTAGGTTTACTGGCACGTTAAAGATCTTCGGAACGAAATTCCGGCACCCCGGCCACAGTAGTTAAAAGAGACGTAAAACCAATAACATTATATATATCTTATGTTTATGGCTGAAATCTAATCCAGAGCCTCCTCGGTAAGAGAAAAGTGTGCTATCCATACACCACGGGGGACAATAATAATTAAAATAATAATAATAATTATTATTATTAATAATAATAATAATAATGTAACGGGTTTAAGGTAACTTTTAACTGATGTGGCCTTTTAAAAGAATTAAGGCATAATGTTTGTTTCTGTGAATTGTGCAATTTGTACAGCCCTGCATGCAGAGTGTTTACAGGAAATTCTGCAAGAACAAATAAGTTGTCTTCTTTTGGGTTTTCACAATGATAGTGGTTGGGGACGGTAGGGAGGATAAGTTTAGCGGAAGAACCAGAATTGACCTGGGGCAACTGGCCAAAAAGGACTGTGCGATGGAATGACAAGATAAGAAAGATCCACTCGGAAGATTAGCTGGCCCAATTCGCCAACACCCCTTTCCTCAACGCCTAAAAGATACAATAATAAAAAGTTTGATTGACTCACATTAGCGCTCGTAGTGGTAGAAAATGCAAACTACTAATCTAATCGACCGGATATGGTTGAGTTTCAATGATTCACATTAGCTCTCTTAGTGGTAGAAAAGGCAAACTACCGTACTAATCTAATCGACCAGATATGGTTGGGTTTCAATGACTCTCATTATCGCTCGTAGTGGTAGAAAAGTCAAACTGCTATCCTAATCGACCGAATATACTTGAGTTTCATTGGCTCACACTAGCGCTCGTTGTGGTAGAAAAGGTAAACTGCTAATCCAATGGATAGGATGTACTGTAGTTGAGTTTCATTGGCTCACACAAGCACTCGTAGTGGTAGAAAATGCAAACTACTAATCTAATCGACCGGATATGGTTGAGTTTCATTGACACCTATTAGCACTCGTAGTGGTTGAAAGTGCAAACTACTAATCTAAACGACCAGATATGGTTGAGTTTCAATGACTCACACTAGCACTCGTAGTGGTAGAAAATGCTAACTACTAATCTAATCGACCGGATATGGTTGAGTTTCATTGACACCTATTAGCGCTCGTAGTGGTTGAAAAGGCAAACTGGTAATCTTATCGACTGGATATGGGTGAGTATCATTGACTCACACTAGCGCTCGCAGTGGTAGAAAATGCAAACTACTAATCTAATCGACCAAATATGGTTGAGTTTAATGACTCACACTAGCACTCGTAGTGGTAGAAAATGCAATCAACCGGATATAGTTGAGTTTCATCGACTCACACTAGCACTCGTAGTGGTAGAAAATGCTAACTACTAATCTAATCGACCGGATATGGTTGAGTTTCATTGACTCACACTAGCGCTCGTAGTGGTAGAAAATGCAAACTGCTAATCTAATCGACCGGATGTGGTTGAGTTTCAATGAATCACACTAGCGCTCGTAGTGGTAGAAAATGCAAACTACTAATCTAATCAACCGGATATAGTTGAGTTTCATTGACACACACACTGGCGCTCGTAGTGGTAGAAAAGGCAAACTGCTAATCTAATCGACCGGATATAGTTGAGTTTCATTGACTCACATTAGCGCTCGTAGTGGTAGAAAAGACAAACTGCTAATGTAATCGGCAGGATATAGTTGAGATTTATTGACTCTCATTAACGTTCGTAGTGGTTGAAAAGGCAAACTACTAAACTAATCGGCCGGATATGGTTGAGTTTTATTGACTCACACTAGCACTCTTAGTGGTGGAAAATGCAAAACTACTAATCTAATCGACCAAATATAGTTGAGTTTCATTGACACACACTGGCGCTCGTAGTGGTAGAAAAGGCAAACTACTAATCTAATCGACCGGATATAGTTGAGTTTCATTGACGCACGTTATCGCTCGTAGTGGTAGAGAATGCAAACTGCTAATCTAATCGACCGGATATAGTTGAGTTTCATTGACGCACGTTATCGCTCGTAGTGGTAGAGAATGCAAACTGCTAATCTAATCGACCGGATATGGTTGAGTTTCATTGACTCACACTAGCGCTCGTAGTGGTAGAGAATGCAAACTGCTAATCTAATCGACCGGATATGGTTGAGTTTCATTGACTCACACTAGCGCTCGTAGTGGTAGAGAATGCAAACTGCTAATCTAATCGGCCGGATATGGCTGAGTTTCATTGACTCACACTAGCGCTCGTAGTGGTAGAGAATGCAAACTACTAATCTAATCGGCCGGATATGGTTGAGTTTCATTGACTCACACTAGCGCTCGTAGTGGTAGAGAATGAAAACTGCTAATCTAATCGACCGGGTATGGTTGACATCCCGATGAACAGTCTACAGTCTACCGCGTGACATCCTGCCGGCACGTCGTAAGACACGTTTATTGTGTCCTTTACGGTTGTTAAAGTGGAGAAAACAAAATACCTAAATACACATTCGATGATTTGGGAAAGACTTGTAATTTTAAGAAATAAGTAAAGAATGTATTCTCATACTTTATTATGTTTTACTGTATTTGCCTAACGTTCCTAGCTCATATCCCTCCAGGTTGATAGTGCGTGAATTCCCAAGCTGATTTTCCTCACGTTCTCCTCTTATAGTAGGCCACAAAGTTTCAAGATGGGTTTCGACCTGTCTTACCGTATACTTCCATTGTTAGTCAAATAGCTGCTAAAGTAGGATTAAGGATTGCCATTAACAAGACGGAGTTCATCGCCAACATCAGAGACGCACCCAACTCATTCCCATACGGGGACACAGTAATAAAGAAGAATAACTCCTACAAATACATCGGAGAATGTATAACCCCGGATATTAGTGAGGATCAAGCCATGAAAGCCAGGAGTACCAAACATGAGGAAAACTTGAGAAAATCTCTGTAAGAACATTTACAAGTCCAAATTTCTTTCTCTTCGCCTCAAACTTAGATACTACGAAACCCTAGTAAGACCTTCGGTACTGTATGAGCCTCGGAATGCTTGAACTTGGTCAAAAGGGACAACTCACGAATTTGGAACTGAAAGAAAGAATGAAAGAAAGAAAGTAAGAAAGAAAGTAAGATCTTGAGAAAATCATGGGTCCCATTAAAGAGGGAGCTTTACCAACATTCAGAGAGTATTACATCAACCATGAGAAAGAGGAGACTTATCCTCTACGGTCACACAGTCACAAGAGACTGACCTCAAGAATGGTTGGTTGGTTCTTAAGTTTAGGGGCTGCGACAACCGGTCATGTAGCCCCGTGTACTTTGGGTGTGTGTAGAATCTATCTGATAACCGGTGTTAATTGTGATGACTCTATTGGTGTGTGATATCTGTTTTTTTTTATTCAAGTAAGGACTGCAGTCTTTTCAAATGGTTCCTACTTTTGCTGCCAAACGCCACCGTCAACGACTACTAGTTCAGAACTTAGCTACCAGCGCCACCGCAGACGGCTCTTCGCAGCGACATAGGAGCCGAAGAGCGTTGTTTAAATTCTTAACCTATACAATTTAGCTTCACACAGGTGTAAATAGTGGAAGTTCTTTAACATGCCATAAATCTATGACATGGGACCGCCGGCTTTACTTCCCCTGCGAAGGAAGGCATACTGAGGAATTTTTTAACGCTCTTAAAAAATCCGACGACTTCGGCCGGATTTGAACCCGCGATCTTGGGCATAGAAGCTCAGCATGCGACCTCAGGAATCTTGAACATCATCTCTACAGGGAAGCGGGCAATTGCCAAATGGACGAGACTTGTTCAAAGTGAAGCATCACGTCCCAGGCTGAAGTCAAGAAAGAGCTTTCTTCGAACAACTGAAGCAATTGCAACAACATCTTCCACTCGCCGTATAGAGCTATGGCGAAACAGGACACCTGGAAGTAATGGCCAGAACCGAAAGGAAGAGCCGGCTACTGGTTTTCAAGACTTTGAACAGACTGCGAACTGGAGTGACGCGGTGCAAACAAAATTGGAAGCGCTGGGGATACATTACTGAAGATGCAACCTGCGAATGTGGAGATATTCAAGATGTTGAACACCTCTTGGTCTGCGTCTGCCCCAAATTGCCTGATGCCTGCACGCTGGATGGCCTGGTTTCAGCAAATGCTCCTGCAATTAAGACTGCCGAATTCTGGGCCTCAAAATCAATTTGATATGTACACATTCTGTGTGTATTTTGTAAATACGTTTTAAATTTGTATATAACTGCCCTAGATTCAGAATATATCCTAATGGGTATTTATTATTAATACCCATTACTTCCATATATTGTATGTTTGTTAGAAACTACAATGTTGAACACCTCTTGGTCTGCCACTGGATGGATTTTCATGCGGTTTTCACTATTCTGTAAATGATTTCTCGAGGAAGGTTTCTGTACGAAAACATTCATTTATGCCAAAGGAAGCCGAGCAGTAAAAAAAAAAAAAAAAAAAAAATCCGCGATAGCTTATCTCATGGGCTGTATAGTGCCAGGTTTTTTATAAGTGTTTTCACGTTTTCATTTCTTCCAACAATTTCCATTCAGTGGAAATTTAATTTACTAGCTTCGGAGCGAGTTTACGAGCTTCGGCCAGCATCAATCTGTCGAGTCGTGTCGAATTAAGACTTCAGAGAAGAGTGGGCTATGGGCGTATGTGTTTGTAGTTTCGCTGTTCACCTCGGCTTTTGTGAATTGCGTATGAGACCTGCCGTCCGTGCACCTTTTAAGCTTACGCTGGGTAAACCGTTAAAGATACCGGGCGAAGCCGGTGTGGGTTGGTAGTATTCAATAATTCATCACATTTACCAAATTTAGTGGTGATAGCGGGCAATTATACATAATCATCCGATTAATCACATTAATCGTATTCATTATTATATTTGAATTGCAGCCAATGGCCAAAGCTGGGTATTTTAATTGAACACTAAAGGGCTCCCATCAAGTTCCATTTCAAGTAGTTCCTAGTTTGGCTACCAGAGACGCCACTGTCACTGACATGTAGGGGCGAACGTTGGAACTTGATAGAGCGTTTCTAACCAAATAACCAACAAATTTAGCTACACACTACCAATTGTAGTGGTAGGTTCTTTTACATGCCATGCATCTATAACATGGTCCCACCGGCTTTACTTCCCCTCCGAAGGAAGGCATACTGAAGGATTTTAACGCTCTTAAAAATCCGACTACATCGGCCGGGTTTGAACCCGCGATCTTGGGCACAGCAGTTTAGCCCCCTTAACCGTATTTATTAAACTCATGTAGGCCTATATTTTTTCAGGATTAGTTAAAATCGTGGTGATCGACTGTAAAACATTAAATTTCGATTGTTGATTCATTCCTTTTAAAAATAATAATAATAATAATAATAATAATAATAATAATAATAATAATAATAATAATATCGTATGGCCTCGGGTGCAGGGTGCAAGCTTTGTTAATTGCAACCAGAGGGCAGCTTGCATGTCGAATTTCGTCGTTCCTTTGAACGCTATGAAAGTCAAGGAGGTTAGATATCTAAGCTCCTTGACACTACAGCGCTTTCTAGTAGAGAAAGGAGGAACTTGGTGTTGGCTGAAAATCCAGAGATTAATTTTGCCATTGAACACGGCCTACTGAATTCAAATGGGTTCTTTAACATGCCAACATCGTATGACATCCATGTCGTGATTTTTGTCGCCTTTCAAATATCACTTACCACTGCCAGGAGCGAACCTGTAATCTTGGGGTTGGTAGTCCGACTCGTTAACCACTCACCCACCGTGGAAAGCATTCCTTTTTAATAATAATTAATCTCTCTTAAGTTACACAAAAAGAACTGCTACAACTAAAATAGTTATTGTAGTTTCAAGAGGCAGAACAGCAAGGTCATCTGCCCCTAGCTACAAGTAAGATGCGAATGTTTACTTCTACTTATTGCACAGATAGAACACAGAATTAAGCGTAGTAGAATCGCTGTCATGGTGGCAGTTTTCCTGTACGTTAGAATAAGTTAAAAATATTGTTGTTACTTTATTTTAGGGACTGAGACGTCTTAGTCATCAGTCCTGTGTAGTTGGGTGTGTGTTAAAATTTGTCTGATAGGCTAACCTGTACTACTCGAGTCCAAGCTCTGTGAACTTGGGTGAGATGACGTGGGAGACGGCAACAGAAGGGCCCGACGTGTTATCTTGGAATTCCTGTCTATTATAATATTGCTAACATAGGGCCGTTGCCTAAACCAGTGTGGTGTTGCGAATGAGTGAGTGAGTGACCAATATATTTGGTTCTGTTACTACGCACGGACCGGGAACCCTCTACATCTCTCCTCATCGTCCGCGATCCACATTCCTCTCAGGTTCACAGAGCTTGGACTCGAGCATTCCTGTGATAACTGTATAAAATATATCTCTGTAGGTTACGCTTGGAGAAAGGAATTTACATTTGGCCGGAAATTCAACGTCAGTCATCACCCCTCTGCCACTTGACCAATCCATGTTCGCATAGTTGATGTCATAATACTCTGCGTTGCAATATTACAGCCCACGTGCGTCAGTCTCTGGTCAGCTGTATCTATGGCTTGTACAGTTTGACAACCTCGTTCTCAGAATACATGGCGAGACGAGAAGTGCAAGGAGGGTCGGTGGTCCCCCCCACCCCCTTAAATCCCAAGAATATTTCGATTCATCATTGTCACACCAATTTATTTCATAAGTTGAATTTACTGATAGTTAACTGATTTAGACGTAGGGATAATTCCACAGCTTTATTTAACTTAGTAATTTGAGAGTATTTGAAAATATCTCCAGTTATTTAGATTAGATTTAGATTTAGATTACTGGATTAACATTTTAATGGACCGCTTGATTTTCATTTGTGTCGATACTTGGTGATATTATACTGTTTACCTGTTTTTAAGAAATGAACATTATGACGATGATTCACAAAGAAAAGCGAACTTCTATCGACAAAAAACTGAACCAAAAAACCTATTCCTCCCATTCATGCAATAAAGCTAATACACCCAACGGTTTCAGAGCAGCCAAATAATGAATATCACGAAGGAAGTACCAAAATTAAAGGAAATTTGCGGGGGGGGGTACGTCTCATCATCACTTAGTGATAGAGAGGTGAAAATGAAAATCCACTGCCTGCTTCCAGTCTCCGACCGGGTCAGGTAATGGAATGGATGAAGCCCCCATCTAGCGGCGAGGATATGAACTGGGCCGGCTGCCGAGGCCTGACGCACTCCTCTGGGGCAATGATTAAATGAATAACAGATGAAACGAAATGATAGTGGAGAGTGTTGCTGGAATGGAATTTTGACAGGGAATACCGGAGTACCTGGAGCAGAGTAATGTGTGTAACTGTATTAGGGACAGGGATGGGGTTGGCGCCCCGTGACTTGAAGCAAGGCACTATCCCAGCATTTGTCTGGAGGGAGTGTGAGAAATCCAGAAAAAAACCACGCACAAACACTCAAAATAGCCGCTGTCAGCGCAGGAATTCGAATCTCTTATCTCCAAACTTTCTGTAGCTGGCCTCGCGGCCGTGGTGCCTGATTTAACTAGCCTCGGATTTAGGATGTGGCAGCTATCCTTGAGGCCCTTGAGCAGAAGGCAGGAGATAACATGAAAAGAAAAAGAAGGCTGCCCCTCGCAGGAGGAGGGTATCTGGAAAGATGGGACGGTAGAGGAATGATACCTCGCAGAGGCCGTGGGTGAAACCGAGTTGAGAGAATAAGCGATTATAATTTAATAAAGTATCACACTGGTACTGTCAACACAACAACACAGGTTGCCAGATAAACTCACTACTATATACACAATTACACTGGGCTGAATATCTAGATGTTCCAAGCCCGTAAATGAACCAATAACAAAAGGCCTACTGCCCATTGGTGTCGAAGGCAGATTATGTCGCAGCGGCTAGTTAGTTATTGAAGTTTTAAGGGGCGGAACAGCGAGATCATCTGCCCCTGTCGTAGCGGCTCTTCAATGATAAAATACAGTAGAATACGTTAAAATAAGTTGTTAGTGCCTTTGTGACGAACTGTGACGTAATTACAATATTGTTAACATTAATCGTAAACGATTGCTTGAGAGCTGCCATCTCGCGGCGCTTGATTGTACTTATTGCTTCTTTACTTTGTGTGGGCTGACATCTAGCGGTGAATCTATAAAGCTGGGCGAAAGCGATGCTGAATTAGAGAAACCATTCGCGATCTGTCAGCGAAGACGTGTACTATCCATTGACGCCACATTCTACACTGCTGCACTCCGGCGGCAGTTTTGTGAACTCGGTGTAATGCATCGTCCGTAATGCCAAATCCTATTAATCAATGTTTTCAATGGCAAATGTGTTTGCATTCTATGATGGTCATTTAAATGTAGTTCCTCATGATTACATCTAGTCGCCTCAATGGTGTAGTGGTCAGCACGCTTATCTGCCACCCCCGGAGGTCCGCGGTTCGATTCCCGGCTCTGCCACGAAATTTGAAAAATGGTATGAGGACTGGAATGGGGTCTACTTCGTATTCGGTCAAATGCGGGGATGGTACCGAACGTAAGACCACGGCCGCCTCCTTCCCTCTTCCTTGCCTATCCCTTTCTTTCCCTCAAGAGGCTCCTGTTCGCTTTGCAGGTGAGGCCACCTGGGCGAGGTGCTTGACCCACCTTCTCAGTTGTATCCCCGGACCCGATGTTTCAAGCTCCAACTGTCCTGGTGGTGGGTTCCCTCGCTGAGTCCGAGGGAAAAGCCAACCTGGAGGGTAAGCCGACTAAAAAAGAGAGAAAAAAAGATACGAGCCTTACAGTAGCCGCATATGATGTGTAACATCTGACCTGTTATCCTACCTTGAAGTTGTTACCGTTTTTAGCCTACTTTTCACATTTTGCAAAAATGAGGAAAAAGTAGACTTATGAGATCGATCCGGGAAAATGTGTGTCTGTCTGTCTGTCCTTCTGTCGGTCTGGCTGTGTGTGTGTCCCCCCCCCCCCCCCCCCCTATCAACTCCTAAACAGCTGCAGCAATCAAAACCAAATTTAGTATGAGTAAAGATGTGCACCGGAATAGCTCACGTCCATATTTGAAAATGATGTCAGTGCTACCAACTGCTGAAAAAACGCACTGGAAATTTGAGCTCCATTTTGGATATCTTGCAAGGTATGCATGGGAGCTATTCCAAAATTGGCACACATGTAGATAATACTATTTCAGTTTAATTTCCAGGAGGCCAACCATGACAGTGTTGCCAAAATAATTTTAAGCCTTCTGATAGGTCCAATGTTTAAATGCATATAACTTCTACACTATCAATTGGATTTCAACCAAATTTTGTATGTAATATCTGTACATAAACAGATATGACTGAGCGTATTCTTAAGAGCCACCACGGCTGCCAACTGTTAATAATTGCTCTCTCTATTTTTTTTTATCCAAATACCAATATATCAGAAAGTATGCAAGCCAACAGCTTTAAACTATGCACACGTATATTCTGACATTTTAGATTAATTTGGAGTAACCTATATACGTCAGTTCTACCAACATGATTATAAGCCTGCTGATAGTACCAATTTTTAAATACATATAACTTCTATACTATCAGTTGGAATTCAACCAAATTTCGTATGTGCTATGTGTAGCATAACAGATATGACTTTAAGTATTGTTAAGAGCAATCAGGGCTGCCAACTGATAATAAATGCAGTCTATATTCTTTTTACCCTAATATCAAAGGTAGTGTGTTTTGATCGGTTCTATACCCTCCTCCTCCTCACCCTCCTCACAAGATGGCGGCAGCCCGATAACTCTCGAACTTATGGTCGGATTTTGACAAATGAGGTGTTGTTGAACTCGGGCTGACACCCCCTTTCCAATGGACAACATATCTCAACCCTAAAATAAAACCTACCCTACTAGGGGGTGAAATTGTAATTTTTTAGAGAATCTCTGTTACCAATTGCAACATGTGAGAGTTTGAATGCCGATATGGATTTAAACGTTGTTCCACATAAAGTGGATATGTTTGGTGGAAAGCCACTATGAATTAGCATGCCCACTCATGGCTTTTGAAGAGGGTGGGGGGAGCGGATCTCTGTGGACGAGTCCTTGTGGGCAGGTCCTTGTGGACAGGTCCTTGTGGACAAGTCTGTGTGGACAAGTCCTTGTGGACGAGTCCTTATCCGTTTGGACTGATCCCTTTGGCCTGGTTCCTACGGACTAACCCATGAATTTATTTAAATTATGTCAAAGGGCCTAACTACATTTTGTGTGTATTGAATTGACGTTGTTCACCACTACTATAATGGAATAACGATATGAAAGGAAAGTGACGAAACACATGTGAACATACAAGGGATCTAACTTGGTGGATGGATGTGTTCTAACGAGTCATTTGTAGTTGAAAGAGAATAATACATGTTCTTAAGATGTTAAAAAACTGAGGAGATGACACGTGCAGTAAGACGTCTTGTTACTTCCTGTGTCATATTACAGACATGGCAGAGAGCTCACAGATCTGTTGCTATGACTAACACTGCAGTAATTTGAAACCGCAAGTGTTCATTAAGACAATGGATGATGATCATGCAAAGTTAGCAGCTATTGGATATTACACAGGTGTTCCTTCCGGTGTCATGTTGCTGACATACCAGAGAGCGCACACTGCTGTTGCTATGACTGACGCTGCAGTAATTTGAAACCCCATACGTTGATTAAGACAATGGGTGATGATCATGCAAAGTCAGCAGTCATTGGATACCACACAGATGTTCCTAGTGTACTTTGGACTCTCAACTGTATTGGGAAAGGAATTGCAATGATCTGCAAAAAACTGCTGACACGAGTGATGAGAGTTTATATAAGAGGGGTGTCATATATCTCCCTACTGTCAGTCTATATTACTCGCTTTGAGTGAACAGTGCTCTATTACTGCTCAAGAGTTGTAAAAAAAGCCGTTTTGGTAGAAAACCATTAAATTATTTTGCAAGGTAAGTACTTATTATTAATGGATTGTAGTCTTTTATTACTAATTGATGTTGAAGTTATTGATTGGAATGTATTGATTGATTGATTGATTGATTTGTTTACAGATAATTGGGTACCTGTAGGTTACCAGATTCCTTTAATCTGTTCATTCAGTGACAGTAGTTGATCAATTATAAAAAGGTAAGTGCCCCCCCTCTAATAACTTTTAAACAGTTAGAGTGATATTTTCCAATGTTCACCACTACATGTTAGTGAAAATGGTATATTTGGTAGTAAAAAGTTGGAACTACTTAACCATGGTGTGTAAAGCTAATTTTGTAGGTTAGATTTTGATTACCGCTCTATTAAGTTTGAATGTTCATTGCTAGGTGTCAGTGACAGAGGGAATATTTAAAGACTTAACCTCAGTTCACTTAACTTTACCTAACTTAACCTTGTCATGTGACATGTTTTACAAGTTTAAACTTGTTTTAAGACTGGCTATGACATTACACTTAGCTCACTTAACTGGCGATCGCTGGTTTTTATCACGTGACATGTTCTACAAGTTTAGACTTGTTTTAAGACTGGCTATGACGTCACACTTAGCTCACTTAACTGGTGGCTGCTGGTTTCTATCACGTGACATTTTCTACAAGTTTAGACGCTTTAAGACTGGCTATGACGTCACACCTAGCTCACTTAACTGGCGACCGCTGGTTTCTATCACTCTATCAAGTTCCAATGTTCACCGCTAGATGTCAGTGACAGCGGTATATAGTAACCCCCAGTTAGAACTACATGAAGTTAGACTAGCTAGGAGTTCACAGATGATCGATTTAAATACACTGCTATAACCATTGACTGGAATATAATTAAACTATTTGATATTGTACTTTGTTTTTATCATTTATTAACATTCATGATTTCTTTCTTTTATAGGTAATTTCGAAAGGGATCATCATGTTCAAGTGTGGTGACTGTAAGAAACAGTTCTCAAGACCTGACAACCGTCAACGACATGCAAATGTTAAACATGACATTAAAATGTTTGTGTGCAGTCATTGTGCTACAACATTTAACAGATAAGATAATCTTACACGTCATGTAAATTTAATGCATGTCAGTTCAGCACCATTTTCGTGTTCAGTTTGTGAACTTGGTTTTTCTGCTGTAAAGCGATATCAATTCCACATGGTTGAAGTGCATGGAGAACAACAGGAATTGAAATCTGTAAAACCATCAACTAGCACGGAACCTTTAAATGAATGTGATGCTCAAAAGCGTAAACGTTCTCAAGATTGTGAAAATAGTTGTGCAACAAAAAGAAAAAAGAATGGTGAACCTTCAATAACACATTGTGATGTATGTAATATTGATATACCTTCTTCAATCATTCATGGACATTTACGCAGTATTCAACATAAAAATAACGCTTGCCATGAAAGAAATTCTGGAAATGTTCAACAAATTGGTAGTGCATTTAAAAGTCGAATTGCTAGTTATAGACTTTATAGTAAAGAAAAAACTCAAAGTATTGAATCATTTTTAAAAAATGTTCAACCTACTGTGTTTGGCTTAGTAGAAAATGTTTTATTAGAGCATAAAACAATTAAAATGAATTTTGAACTTTTTGGCCTCTATGTAAAAACTGTGATCGAAGGTGAAATTACGGATATCAAATCCTTTAATACAAAAAACATAATTGTTAGCGAATCAACTAATATTAGTGATATATATCAAAATATTTCAAGTGCTATCATTGTGAAGAGTGAAGAGTTCCAGGAAAGGGAGTCAGGCTGGGCGTTGGTTGAAGTACTTTATTTAGAAACCAACATGAATAAATACAACCCCCTTCGAGCAGCATCATACATTGATTTACCAGGATGGATCAAACGAAAGAAAGCTGTTGTGAACGTTTTGAATAATGATGACGCATGCTTTGCATGGGCTGTAACTTCAGCTCTCCATCCAGCAGTGGAGCATATGGATAGATCATCATCTTATCCTCACTATTCTTCAGTGTTAGATTTAAAAGAAATAGAATTTCTTATGGCGATAAAAGACATTCAACGTTTTGAAGAGCTGAACAATGTAAGTATTAATGTTTATGGAATTGAAAATAAGAGTATAGTTGGTCCTCTATATTATACTCAGGAAAAAAAGGATGCTCATGTAAATTTACTGTACATAACCGAAGGTGAAAACGCCCACTATTGTTGGATAAAACATTTCAGTAGACTTGTTGGTAGTCAGCTATCAAAAGGTGAATCTAAGAAGTGGTTGTGTGATGGCTGTTTGCTATATTTCAGAAAAGAGGACCAACTAACTCAACATCAAAAATGGGGGTGTAATCATGTTCGTACGATATTACCGACTCCTAAAAATAACATTCTAAAATTTAAGGATTATGAGAAACAGCTTCGAGTACCATTTGTTATATATGCTGACTTCGAGGCTTTGCTAAAACCATTTAATACATGTTCATCGAATCCAGCCCAACCTTTTACCAACACTACTCACATTCATGAACCTTTTAGCTTTGCATATTATATTAAATGTAGTTATGATGACTCTTTAAATAAGTTTGAGCTCTATAGAGGACCTGATGCACCTAAAGTTTTTATGGATAGGCTTGAGAAAGATGCCATCCGTATATCCTCTATTTTAAATACGATCATTCCAATGGAACCACTAACTTTATTAGAGCAAATGAATTTTGAAACTGAAACTAATTGTTTTATATGTGGTGAATGTTTATATACAGACAGGGTTCGCGATCATGACCATTTAACAGGACAATATCGTGGTGCTGCTCACCAAGAATGTAATTTAAATTATAGAGTAAGTAAATTCATTCCGGTCAACTACATAACGGTAGCAAATACGATAACCACTTTATCGTTAAAGAATTTGGAGCTTCAGATGTGAAAATTGATGTGATTGCAAATAATAAGGAACAATACATATCGTTCACAAAATACATCAAAACTGACAATAAAGAAACCATTAAACTGCGATTTTTAGATTCATTCCGCTTTATGTCGAGTAGTCTTGATAAGCTGGCTAGTAATTTAAAATCAGATCAGTTTCATGAAATTCAACGTGTCTTTCCTAAAGAAGATGATTTTAATTTGATTCGTCAAAAGGGTATATTCCCTTACGAATATATTAACTGTGTGGAACGTCTTGAGGAGTGTTCTTTACCATCGAAAGATGCATTTTACAGTTCCTTAAACACAAGTCATATCAGTGATCAGGAATATTTACATGCACAACGTGTATGGGCACAGTTTAACATTCAAACTTTAGGAGAATTTTCAGACATATATTTGAAGACAGATGTGTTGTTATTAGCAGATGTTTTTGAAAATTTTCGGAATGTTTGTATTAAAACTTATGACCTTGATCCTTGTCAGTATTTCACAGCTCCTGGGTTAAGTTTCAGTTCAATGTTGAAAAAAACGAAAGTAAATTTAGAATTAATGACTGATATAGACATGATCAATTTTATAAAATCATCAATTCGAGGTGGATTAAGTCAATGTAGTGGACGGTATTCTAAAGCGAATAATAAATACATGCCTAGCTACAACCCTTGTGAAGAGTCAAAGTATATTGTCTACCTCGATGCAAATAACCAATATGGTTGGGCTATGAGTCAATATCTACCACTGAAAGATTTTCGCTGGCTGACACAACCTGAAATTGATGTCTTACATGTTGACACTCTTAATGATAACGATGATAAAGGATATATTTTAGAGGTAAATCTTGAGTACCCTAAAGAGTTACATGATGATCATAATGATTTACCATTTTGTCCTGAGAATATGAAATCTCCATACATCACATCACGAACAAAAATGTTAATTGCTAATGTAAATGATAAATGTAAATATGTAATACATTATCAAAACTTGAAACAGTGTCTACAGCATGGATTGAAATTAACTAAAATTCATCGCGTATTACAATTTCATCAGTCAGCATGGCTCAAACCGTATATTGATCTAAACAATAATTTAAGAACACAGTCAACAAACGCGTTTGAAAAAGATTTTTATAAACTCATGAATAATAGTGTTTTTGGAAAGACTATGGAGAATGTTGATAAACGAGTTGATGTAAAGCTGATAACAAAGTGGGAGAATGATGGTAAAAGGTATGGTGCGAGCAACTTAATAAGCAAGCCTAACTTTCATAGCTGTTCAATTATTCATGAGGATTTAGTTGTAATACAAATGAATCGTCTTAAAGTAACTTACAACAAACCCATATATGTGGGTTACACCATTCTGGAATTGTCAAAAACACTTATGTATGAATTTCACTATGATTATGTAAAGAAAAACTATCTTGATAATGCTAAGTTATTAGAGGGGGGGCACTTACCTTTTTATAATTGATCAACTACTGTCACTGAATGAACAGATTAAAGGAATCTGGTAACCTACAGGTACCCAATTATCTGTAAACAAATCAATCAATCAATCAATCAATACATTCCAATCAATAACTTCAACATCAATTAGTAATAAAAGACTACAATCCATTAATAATAAGTACTTACCTTGCAAAATAATTTAATGGTTTTCTACCAAAACGGCTTTTTTTACAACTCTTGAGCAGTAATAGAGCACTGTTCACTCAAAGCGAGTAATATAGACTGACAGTAGGGAGATATATGACACCCCTCTTATATAAACTCTCATCGCTCGTGTCAGCAGTTTTTTGCAGATCATTGCAATTCCTTTCCCATTACAGTTGAGAGTCCAAAGTACACTAGGAACATCTGTGTGGTATCCAATGACTGCTGACTTTGCATGATCATCACCCATTGTCTTAATCAACGTATGGGGTTTCAAATTACTGCAGCGTCAGTCATAGCAACAGCAGTGTGCGCTCTCTGGTATGTCAGCAACATGACACCGGAAGGAACACCTGTGTAATATCCAATAACTGCTAACTTTGCATGATCATCATCCATTGTCTTAATGAACACTTGCGGTTTCAAATTACTGCAGTGTTAGTCATAGCAACAGATCTGTGAGCTCTCTGCCATGTCTGTAATATGACACAGGAAGTAACAAGACGTCTTACTGCACGTGTCATCTCCTCAGTTTTTTAACATCTTAAGAACATGTATTATTCTCTTTCAACTACAAATGACTCGTTAGAACACATCCATCCACCAAGTTAGATCCCTTGTATGTTCACATGTATTTCGTCACTTTCCTTTCATATCGTTATTCCATTATAGTAGTGGTGAACAACGTCAATTCAATACACACAAAATGTAGTTAGGCCCTTTGACATAATTTAAATAAATTCATGGGTTAGTCCGTAGGAACCAGGCCAAAGGGATCAGTCCAAAGGGATAAGGACTCGTCCACAAGGACTTGTCCACACAGACTTGTCCACAAGGACCTGTCCACAAGGACCTGCCCACAAGGACTCGTCCACAGAGATCCGCTCCCCCCACCCTCTTCAAAAGCCATGAGTGGGCATGCTAATTCATAGTGGCTTTCCACCAAACATATGCACTTTATGTGGAACAACGTTTAAATCCATATCGGCATTCAAACTCTCACATGTTGCAATTGGTAACAGAGATTCTCTAAAAAATTACAATTTCACCCTCTAGTAGGGTAGGTTTTATTTTAGGGTTGGGATATGTTATCCATTGGAAAGGGGGTGTCAGCCCGAGTTCAACATCACCTCATTTGTCAAAATCCGACCATAAGTTCGAGAGTTATCGGGCTGTCGCCATCTTGTGAGGAGGGTGAGGAGGAGGAGGGTATAGAACCGATCAAAATACACTACTATCAATATATCAGAAAGTATGCAAGCCAACAGCACACGTATAGCACCTGACATTCTAGATTAATTTGGAGTAATTAATACCAGGCAGTGCTGCCAACATGATTCTATGCCTGCTGATATGTCCAATTTTAAAATACATGTAACTTCTATACTAACAAATGGATTTCATCCAAAATTGGCACAACAAGATATCATAATAATTCAGATTATTTCTGACCAGCACACGCATGGTATTCTTGGCAACATGCTTTTACGCGTGCTGATATATCCAGTGTCTAACTGCATGTAATGTCCATTGGACTTCAACCAAATTTTGTATTCTGTACCTTAAGAGGTGGAACTATGAATATATTCAGTCACCAGGGCTGCCAACTGTAGTGCTCTATTAGGCTACATTATACCAGGTATATTTTGAATTAATTAGATATTTCGATATTACCAACTTAATTTCATCATTATTCTAGATAGGTTCATATACTGTAGAATAATCATTGGCATGAAAAGTAGGCTGTATAGTTCTTCACGGAACTTCTTGTTATAATCCTTGACATTCATCAACACACAAAAAATCTTTTTATTTTTTACACTCTCACATTACATAACAATTCCATGACTCTCCTTTTTTTCTTCACTGCCTACTTGATATTCTACTCTCGCACTGCCTTCTTGATACTCTGCTGTTACATCACTCTCCTGCCAACTTAATTTCATCATTATTCTAGATAGGTTCATATACTGTAGAATAATCATTGGCATGAAAAGTAGGCTGTATAGTTCTTCACGGAACTTCTTGTTATAATCCTTGACATTCATCAACACACAAAATATCTTTTTATTTTTTACACTCTCACAATACATAACAATTCCATGACTCTCCTTTTTTTCTTCACTGCCTACTTGATATTCTACTCTCGCACTGCCTTCTTGATACTCTGCTGTTACATCACTCTCCTGTCAATAACTAAGTCACGTTAACAGAGACTGACTTTTTTTCTTCACTGCCTACTCGATATTTCCACTCTCGCACTGCCTTCTTGATACTCTGCTGTTACAAAGTAATCCGTATGTAATAAACATTCTACATAGTACCACTGCCAGCTGGATCACATCCCTTCTGGCTGCTAAGTATAACACACTTCCGTCCCATTTTTCGAAATCACTCCCACAAAAATATGCCGCAATCGAGTGGAAAGATGTTACACATAAACAAATAAAAAGAGAACTGATTCGTCAGACTCTCACCAATACAACATCGAAGGTGCAGTTTCTTGGGGAAATTTCTGACTCTTTTGAAGTACGAACAGGTGATCGCCAAGGAGACGGACTTTCACCCCTTCTATTTAACCTGGTTCTAGATAAAGTCATCAGAGAGTGGGAACAGAACATCAAAGGCGTTAGCATAGGAACTGCTGGAAACAAAATCAATGTGAAATGCTTGGCTTTCGCAGATGACCTAGCGATTATCACTAGGAACATAGAAGAAACTAAGCATGCTATTGAGACATTATACAGAATAGCATCACAAGCAGGCCTTCAAATATCATTTGAAAAAACCAAGCACATGCAGAATTTTCAGCAAAAGAACAAGAAAGAAAAAATAGAAACAGCGTATGGAGCAATATCCCAAGTAGAATTTTTTAAATACCTTGGAGAAATAATTCTTCCTTCAGGATTGGACAGTTTGGCTAACACAGAAAGAGCCTCAAAACTTCATAGAGCATTCAGACTAACATGGGATCACTATAATAAAAGAGTAATGTCACATAATGCAAAACTGAAACACTACAAAACAGTTGTACTACCGGAAGCTCTATATGCTTCAGAAACCATAGCATTAGGAGGTCATTCTAAAATTGCAAATATAGAAAAGCAAGAACGTAAAATTCTTAGAAAAATATTCGGCCCCATACAAGAAAACGGAATTTGGATTAAAAGACGAAATTCAGATCTATACCGTCATACAGATAGTTTCAGCAACACTGTACGAAGAAGACGTTTAACATTTTATGGACACCTCTTCAGGATGGACGATTATAGACTTACAAAAAGGTTATTCAATGTAATAAATTCTCAGAAGTCAAGGATAGCCAGGCTGGATGAATCAAGAGAGGACCTGCAAGAGTTGAACATCGGAGAAAATATTCTGAGAAACCGCAAAGTCTTCAGGACCGCAGTAACAAAGCACAAGTTTAGGGTGAAAACTAGTGGCAGGACTGGAACCAAGTGGACAGAAGAACGGAAGAAGCAGCACAGTGACTTCATGAAGAGATTTTGGGAAGATAGGAAGGCGAATATCATCAAGCCGAAAAACAAGTTCAAGCGCGCTCTATAATGGGCAAAACGCAAAAAGAAGAAGAAGAAAATAAAAACACCCTCTCGGCACGCTGGAAGTCGGAGGTAGATTCCACCGGGAAAGAAAAATGTTTCAAATTTACTAAAATTGCCAATATCGTTGTATAACTACAAAGGTTCCACATGTTCAGCATACGAACACATTTTGCTCATTTCTTGGCGAAAGAGTGGTTCATATCAAACATTCTTTCATATATCACTTTTAGGTGATGTTTAGATGAGTATTGACCATTTAAAGGGTTTTGTTATTCTACTTATGGGAATGCTTTCTTTCTCTCACAACTGCATTTTACCCACCCCTTTGGTCAATAGTTGGTGTTATAAAATACTTTACTGAGTTAAGTGTTTGGCCCTTATCCGAAGAATAGTAAGAACTTTGAATAGATTCGATTTTTCACATACCGTCGAGTACCACGAATCCGAACTAATTGGAACCGAGGTTGGCTGCGTGGCTCAGCGGTAACGTTCTCGCTTGCTGAGCCCAAGGTTGCAGGTTCGTATTCTGGCGCAGTCAGCTGGCATTTGAGGGTGCGCAAATGCGAGGGACCCGTGTCAGTAGATTTAGTGGCACGTTAAAGATCCCCTTCGGGGCAACATTTCGGCACCCCGGCGTCTCTAAAAGCCAGAGTAGTTAAAAGGGACGTAAAACCAATAACATTATTATTATTATTAATTGGAACTGAACCCCGTTTGGATTAGCAAAAATTCGGATTAGTTGCATTTGCGTCAAATACGACAACATATCGACTTTAAGGCTCGGAAACCAATCAGTGCGTGCGTCAAAAGTGTTGATTTGCTTTTCCGTTTGCTTTGATATTAACGTAATACAAAAATGTATTCAAACTTTATTATGCACATTGCTACTAGGATTTTTATTTCTTGTGTATAAGATAGCGTCAGATTCACTGTTTAGTCCTGTAGTATTTATTTCATGGTTTTCTGTGCTAATACATTTTCGTTTTACTTGGGAAAACTAGTTAAATCTTAATCTTTATTTTTTTCCTGTTTTAAAATTCAAAACAAATTTGGTAGATATGTTTTACTAACCCTGTTCGCATTAGGCGGATTTTCAGATTGAATGGACTCGACAGTATTACGAAAGTTATAGCGGTATTTCACTTTTTTGAAGAAACCCCCCCATTTCCACCCCTTCGGTACGATTTTGTCCATTAACGCAGAATTGCTCAACCTCCGGCCCGCGAGCCTATTTTGTCCGACCCGCTGCTCCGTGTCGCCAAAACCTTGAAACAACTGGGGGATGACCGTTGCTCACATCCGAAGGTATGACCTTACATTTCCCTGCACGTGTCCCCTGGGTGGTGCTAAACGAGCAACAATATTACTGGAGCCAGATAATCCTTGTGATATCCTGGCATGTATCACATTGCCAAAATGACCAAAAATTAAAGAAACCGACCTGATCTGAGTCCAAACATTAGATTGTATCAACGGTCGAACATCAATTCCGCCCGATTTTCCTCAATTCCACCCGGCCCTCCAAGGGACCCAAAAATAAGTTCCTCAACTCCGCTCAGGCTTTGACAAGGGGTCGGCAAAGGGGTTATCCCCAATGACGTAAACACATGTCCTAACCCTCCTGCTCGCATACCAAGGGTTGGGACAACGTCAAACACCTTCTGCAGTGCATGAGCGAATTCTTGCATTCCACACGACAACACAAGTACAACACCTCATCGAAATATATTTGGTTTTTTCAAGTGCGTACATCAGATACAGACAGACACGTACATTCTACTTAACAGCAGCGGGCGGATGTCGAGCAAAGACAAGAATAGTCGTGTGAGAAAAGAATTCATTGAAAACAAGCTCGTGCAGTACGCCAACCAAACAATGAGTAGATTAGATCTTGTGAAGTGCGTTTCTCACACAAGAGTTAGGGAATGAAAAGAGTTTCATCTAATGTTTTTTGTATAGTTTGAAATGAAGTAAAGATTTATGTGATTTTAAGATGCTGATTTTTCTTATTTTATTAAATTTCCTGTCCATATTTTTATTTAACAACAGTGATTAATATCTAGCTCTTTGTATTATGTTTATATATGATTTAACGATTGAGCGGACTTGGTGGTGGTGATTTAAAATTAATCATAATATTCTTTTACTTAAGTCTGCCAAGTTTTCTATTTTTTTCTACTCATGCGCTGCATAAGGTGTTTGACACGGCCCTTGGTATGCGAGCAGGAGGGTTATGACATTTGTTTGCGTCATTGGGGAAAAGCCTGGGCGGAGTTGAGGAACTCATTTCTGGGTCCCTTGGAGGACCGGGTGGAATTGAGGTAACCCTGGCTACCTGACTGGAATTCCCGGATGGAATTGATGCCCGCCCGTATCAACTGAACATCGAAGGCATTAGTAGAGCCAAATCCGGCCGCGTTTTTTTAAAGCGAGAAATTGCAGCGCTGCATCAAAGGGAAGTAAATCGCTACATCACAACTACCTGTAAATAAAAACGGTAAAGATGACGCGAATTGGCGGTCGTTTAAAACGTGTTTCAGTCATTATTTCGAAATAAATTTAATGTAATTCAATTATTTATAATTTATTTTGAATTGCGCATATGTTCCCAGCGAGATGTGTTTCCTTTTTCATGAATTTATACACATTATAAATAACTTTCCTATTTCGACTGTGTAGCCTAAAGTTTTGGCACTCCCTAATTTAAAGCGAAACGGTGGCATTGCGGTACACTGAATATTATGCGTCTACTAGGAGACGAAAGTTATGATGAATGCATAGTTATATCGCTCAATAAACAATTTTGTCAATTACCGTACACTAGGATTTCACCTTGCTTGTAATTTTTAGGTTAGGCCTAGCCCATGTCATTCGAGTTGCCTTCCACGAAGTAATGCCCTTGTCTTAGACATTAAAGTCGCATTAAAATGATCGTTTTACGAATGAAGTAGCGTATAGATAAATATTTCCGAACCTAAGGTTACCATATCTATAATAGCCTAATCAGCATAACTTTTATGTGGCAAGGTAACTTGGATTTAAAAATTGCAAAATGGGACGACCAAGCTCTTGACTCCTTTGCCTTCTTATATTACATATTTCCTAACTAACCAACTGAGATGCTGCTAATGGAAATGTAGGCCTATCATTGTGCTACACCAATAGCCTGTGCATGTCGCTAATGATTTCCCAGGATAGTCTCTTCTGAATTATGCAGTATGGTACGTCTACTTACTTGTGCCAGGCTCCTCTTTCATCTTCCTGGCGATCTCCTTGGGTCAATGGGGCAGAAGACCTCACTGTTCCACCCCTTTAAATAATAACTACAACTCCCTTGGTCATCTCTTGTTTTCTTCAGACCTTCGAAGCCTAGGGAGTCAGTCATGGCCTTTCTCTTTACTCACTACCCCAATTTTTTTAAAGAGTCGAAATTCTTCCTTCTATAGCATAACTCTATGCCAACAGGAAAGGGGCCTCGATGTTACACTCCTTAAAACATTCATCCCCACCACCACCTGTTCAGCTACATATTTTTTAACATGAGCCCAAATCATTTCGATAGGATTCAAGTCGGGGTGGTACGATGGTGGGTAGATTATTGGCTGAGGAATAACCTAACCACCAAGGGAAGATGATAAAGAAAAGGAGATGGGTTTCGGACTGGAGAGAAAGGAGAGAGAAGTAGGAGGAGAGTCCCACAAAAATTATAAATTTAACTTTACGTACACTCAAAGACTGAAAATCCGTTCTCTGATACCTGAAGTGGGTAAGGACCTGGTCTAAGCTAACGAGAACCGCAGCTAGGACTTGGGCGGATTGCCAGAGAATGGCTTTAGCGTATTCCCTCTCAAGCATGCATATGCCTACTATGGGGAAGGGTGATGGCCTGACAAGACAAATAGTAACAGATTTATTGCGTATTAACGAGGGCATGAACCTAGGAAGAGTTAGGAAAGCCAGGATCTTGCCTAACTGTTGTACTAGAAAAATGATGAGTCAAAAAGGAAGGTTTGAATTTATTTAACAATGCAAAAAAGTCTAATAAATTTAACAAGCATATAGTTTCAATTTTTGTTAACAATTTGGGGTCGCAGACCTCCTAACATTTAAAGTTTGCTCCAGGCAATTAACAATTCTTTAGGTTTCAAACCTTTATAGGTACTAAAATCTTTGTAAGATTTAAAAAAGACAAAAGAATTGATTAATGTTAGACATTAAATCGAGTGCAAGATGTGTACTTTAAGAAATTGCCAAGTACCTATCTTAGAAAAAGTTACAACTTCAAAAATAACAAAAAAGAAAGCAGGTAGAATGAAAGAGAAGTTCCTATAACTTCTTATATTTAAGCTGAATTACTTTTAGTAGTTACACAAATAGGACAGGTCACTTACTGTGAAACCTGAAGAGAAAGTCAAAAGGAAGGTTCTGGACCTCCTATGTTTTGATAGGAATCACGAGACAAATGGGTCAAGTTTCCCTTTCGTGAAACCTAAAAATAACTCACTCATGAGTTGAAAGAATTGTATCCCCAAAATTAGAAGGGAGAAACAAGATAAGTTGAACCGTGTACAAGACACGTAGTTATGCAGAAGTTAATTATTTACACATAAGAAAAAATGGGAGGGCACATCTTTAGATTGACACCTCGTTGAAATAGACCTAAATTAACAATTTATAATGGGTTGTTAGTAAGAAGTTTAGGAAAGAGCAATTGGGATGAAAGGTAAATGTTCATGGCCGTGTTTATAATAATCGGACGAGCGCGACACGGAAGAAATACTGAAAGAACACTGTTTATCACTATAGTTCGTTGAAATGGATGAAAATTTCACTATAATAGCGCAAAAGTTTATGGCAAAGAAAGTTATTGCAATCGTGGAAAATGACTGGTTGCACTAGATAGGCGAAAGTCTATTACTTGAGAAAGTTGTGGATTAAATTAAATGCGCCAGAAAAAATCCCAACGGTGGAAGAAAATTTAGCTATTGAGCATTAATTTATAAGGTAGATTCCTTAGTTTGAAATGGCAATCCCACAAGTGAGTGAAAGATACATGACAGCGTGACTTGTAGATAAAATGCAGATTCTGGAAAGTTCCAGAACGATCCTAATGGAAGAATAGGGCCAAAGTTACTCCAGCGGTGGAACAAGCTTAATATTTATAGACAGTGGGTATTCTATAATATCCCCCGTTGTGAGAAGATCTCTCATTTAATAAGCATAAGAAATGCTGCTTTTCACGAATGTTGGCTTAATTAGACAGAAGCCCAACATGGAAAATCCCACGAAGAATGATTATTGCCACAAATAAATATCTCACACTGCCTATAAAATAATCGTTAAAAGCATGAAGACTGTAAAAGCGATGAAGATGAGGTTAAAACCTGAAGTATGTACTTATCTTTGTTGCATGGCGAAGGTGAAGTTCCCTTTGACGTATGAACTTAATGTGCCAACATGGCGTAGAATGTAGAGAGTGCCTCTGGGTTTGAGGAGACTGGCTCTAGTTGAGCCTTGACTGACTGAGTCAACTGCTGACGTGCAAGTGAGACATGCTCAGCGAAGCACGGAGGGTCCAAGGAAGGGAAAAGAGTGGGGGTAGGAGTCAAAAGGAATACATAACAGAATAGACAACTTTATAAAACTAAAAATTCTTCTTGATGAATGGTCTTCAAAGAGTTGATAGCAGGCGATACTAGCACAGCATGGTGGGTGAAAAGGTAGACGAAGTTCTCTTGATCTCGGAGATGTTAGCTGGCGATGGCAACGAGATCTGGTGGCCAGATTGAAAAGGAAGTCCTCTTGCACCGGAAAGAATTGAGGAACTTCAAAGATTCGCTGCTAGATGACGCTAGGTGGGTCATGGAAGATATATATCTAGAACAGACTCACAATGACATAAGAGATATGACCACCAAAGAGAAACTAGGAGATCACTGTTGGTGTTTGAGAAAAAGGAAGAAATGAACAAGCAAAGAGTATTAAAAGGAATACTCTATCTTACCGTGTATTCCAAGAATACACCAGATGGTAGACGCAAGATCGTGTATCCATAGGTAGCAAGCAGTGTACCGATTTGATACATCTCATAACGTGGTTTATGGGATTTAATCAAAGCGTACAGTTGAGGTTTTATCATCTTTGTAGAAAATGGAATACCCTTATCGGTCAACCAATCCTGCATAACTGTTTTTCGGGAAGATGATGTGGGTACGCGCTCACATTGGACATTATGGTACGAGGCATTGTCAATCACGACTACAGAATTTGTTGGCAAATTGGAAATTAATTTTTCTGTCAGATATTTTTCGTTATTACTATAGTTCATCTCATCGTGATAGTCCCCTGTTGTTTTGTTAGATTTTGAAAACCAACGAAGCATTTGGAAAGAAACCTGCATCTGAACTGGCATATACCGCTATTAATCTTTGTCCTTTCGAGATAGGCGACTTCAGTCCATGAAGAGAACCGTCACTCCAAGCACTTGGCTTAGTGTGCCAACTATGCAAATATGTCTCATCAGTGTAAACAATAGGCCTACCCTTTTGTCGGTACCACCTTATGCTCTGTAAGTACTGCATGGCTTATGTCAGGCTTCTCCATAAGTATTCTACGCATGTCTTCTGTCTTCCTCCATCTAAAGCCTAGGCCTCGAACTATCTTGCTTAATGTTCGTACACCACCTTTAAAATTTATAACCTCAACCAGTTTCCTATGGATCTTTTCCAGCGTTGACCTCTCACCTTTGCTATAGTGAAAATTATGAATCGTACGCCTTACCACGCATTTATCAAAATCGTCTAACTCACACTTCTTGAGAGATTTTGGTCTTCTCTTTCCAGGCGTTGAAAATGAATCCACCACACCACTTTCAATTCTTTTGGCGCCTTGTATTATATTCCGCACGGACCTTTCCGACACTCCTGATGCTTCAGCCACTTTATTTTGAATTGCGCATATGTTCCCAGCGAGATGTGTTTCCTTTTTCATGAATTTATGAAAATGAAAATCCACAGCCTGCTTCCAGTCTCCGACCGGGTCAGGAATGGAATGAATGAAGCCCCCATCTAGCGGCGAGGATATGGACTGTGCCGGCTGCCGAGGCCTGACGCACTCCTCTGCGGCAATGATTAAATGAATGACAGATGAAATGAAATGATAGCGGAGAGTGTTGCTGGAATGAAATTATGACAGGGAAAACCGGAGTACCCGGAGAAAAACCTGTCTGCCTCCGTTTTGTCCAGCACAGATCTCACATGGAGTGACCGGGATTTGAACCACGGGCCCAGCGGTGAGAGGCCGGCGTGCTGCTGCCTAAGCCACGGAGGCTTTCATGAATTTATACACATTATAAATAACTTCCCTAGTTCGACTGTGTAAAGTTTTGTCACTCCCTAATTTAAAAGCGAAACGGTGGCATTGCGGTACACTGTATATTATTCACAAATTTCAAGGCTTCAGGTATTCAACAAACACACTTTCAGCTACGTAATATACATAAAATAGTAATAATACACACGTGTGATGCCTCCTGCACTCTACGCTTGGTTTAAAGCTGTAGACCGTGTCTTGGAGCGAGCTGCATTGTTGAAGAATGGAGTGAGCAGTGAGCTCAGTAATCAGCATTCGGGGGACACACAGGAGCCCCGCAATGAGCATTGAAATACGCCAATTGATATTGGTCTCTGCGCTTCGTTGAGTATCGGCAAGCTCCTCTTGCGTCTGCTCCACTATTGTCATCGCGCCAGGAGATGGAAGTTCAACACACTGTGACGGGGTGTGTGGGGCCTTGCAGTACGCATGCGCGACCCGCTTATTCTAAACCTAAATATATCGGCTTCCCGCATGCCAATGGTTATCACAGCAGACGACTCGCAGCCAGTGAAAAAGGAATGTGCTGAGTGAGTGAAGCAAGTAGTCGCTAACTTAATGTTTTTGGAATGTGCGATACACAGTGAGCGGGAAGACATCTGCAGTTCAATCCCAACTGCCATCTCCTGGCACGATATCAATACCGTTCGTCTTGCGGATATAGTTTGCATGACTGTGCGGATAGCGGATAATATTTAGAGTAAATTTGCGGATAGATTTTAGAATACAATGTTGAACTGGATTTTATTTAAATAATTTTAGTTCTTACTACGATCTGCGTCTTTAACGTTTCTTGTTATTTCCCTATTTGCTTTCGGTTGGGTTGTACGAGAATGAGAAGTGAGAGAAGCCAGTCATGGAAATATCCTCAATTATTGTTGCCAAAAAAAAAAAAAAAAAAAGCTTTATACCTGCGCTGGCCTGCGTGGGTATATCCGATGACTAAGTGCTATAATTAGCCACCCGCTGTTTCACTTACCATTGCTCAGAGGGACGAAACTCGGTCGAAGGTGGACGAGAAAGTGGGTTGTGTTTACGTTATTGATGGTGCAAATACCAAGATCTCTTTGCCAGAGGCCTGTAGTGTATTTACTGCAGAGCTCGTTGCCATCTATGAAGCTCTGCAGTTTGCACTACAGGATGCATAAATTCACTTTCTCGTGTGCACCGACACTTTGAGTTCGTTGCAGTCAATTGCTACATGTTTCCCGCAACACCCCCTACTGTCGACCAAACTATTATGTGTACTCGAGTTTGAAGTTTGTTTGTGAAGTAACCGATAGACCTATATAAAATCCAATAACATCATCATTTTCGTCGTTCTATTTTACGTTAGTTCATGTAGGTTTGGAATTTTTAATTTATATTTTAATATTTTTTATCACAGTTGGAACACAAGAAGTGCCCGTTTTTAAGCGTTTTTCAACCATGCGTTACATTTAAGAATTATTATCTCACAAACCCGTCATCAGATCGAATCCAAATTTTAACACAATATACATTGGAATGTTGTATAACAGGTTTATTAATTTTAAAATGTTGTGTGTCCAAGAAATAAAGTTGTTATCATTTTTGTAAGGTAACTTTTCCTCGGCTCGGGATGGTTTGAAAATGTAGTTCTTGGTCGCGTTGTAATCCTTATACATCAAAACGGTATGCTGTATGACTGTGAAATACGTAAATTAATTCACTTATTTTATATCGGTTTGTATTTGTACGGAGAATTAAGACATGGTTCACCAGTTAGCCGCTCCGGTGAAAGCAGTACATCATTGCCAAGATGGGCTACATCACGCGTCATGGCGCGTTTCGCTCGGAAGTGATGGGCTCCATATCAGCAACGCTATACAGCATTTCCCGGAGCGGCTAGCTGGTGAATTCACTCTCAGTTACGCCTACAAGTTCTGGTATTTTGGGAGAGTCAGTGGCTAGCTGACCCACTGCCCAGTAAACTGAGAACGATCAAGGGAACTACTCGCGTGTGGCAGAGCTCCTTCCGGGCCCGGAGAGAGTCCGTCATTTTGTGTAGGCTAAGGATAGGTCAAACAAGATCCACCCACTCGTACCTAATGAGAAGGGAAGACCCCCCACTTTGTACCTGTGGAGCCGTTTTCACCGTGGCCCACATTTTAACCGAGTGTGTGGATCTTACTGACTTACGAAGAAACCTTGGTTTGCAGATGACACTCAAACTTATATTAGCCGATGACGCGGTGGCTGCTGATCGCGTTATCCGCTTTATAAGCAAGAGCGGGTTAGGGCCAGCAATCTAAATTTTCCAGTGAATATTGACTCAACGACTTGTTCGTTTTTGAATGATAATTTTTTGTTTTTCCGTAATTTTTGTTTATTTTTATTTAATATTTTGTTTTATTAAATTTAGGTCTTTTCAAATTTAGGTGTCCACCTCTAAATTTTAAATTCAATCCCAAATTTGTATTCTTTAATCTGTGTTAAGAGGGGCAGATGACCTCGTAGTTCCATCCCTTAAAACACACGCGCAGCTGAGTATTCCATAACCCAGGCCTCGCCAACTCAGGTTCTTCGCGAGCACTGGCCGGCAACTGGAAAAGCACGGTGCTCTGCTGTAAGAGAGACTTGTAGTAACAGCGCTTAGCGAGGCGAGAGTCGTGTTGTTGTTTATTTGTAAATTGGGCTGGGCAAATCAGCGCGCGTCAGGCGGCGTACCGGTATGAAAACGAATAATAATAATAATGCTAATTTTGTGTAGACAAAAATAATAGTCTTATTGCGCTCCTGATTTTGCACTAATTTTCAACATTCTTTGTTTATCTTTGGCATCGCTTTGAAGCCACTAATTTTCCGATATTTGGAACAATCGTTTTGGCATTTGCAATCCGAAGTATAGCTTCCAAGGAAGCATCATACAAACTTGACTTTGAATTGTTAATATTGATAATGGAAAATATTTGTTCACAAACGAACGTTGTTCCGAACATAGCAACGAATTTCAGGGCAAGGGCATGAATCCTCGGGAATTGTTTATCCACAACGCCTTTATAAAATGAAATGAAATGAAATCACCTTTATATTGGTAATAGCAGTCTTTCAAAATTGAATCGCACTGTAGTTTTATCAGCTCAACTTGGGGACTTGATGGGGCATTCTCTTGGCGAACCAAAAGGGGTGTCATAAAAAATTTAAGTGCCGGTTTTACTTGTTTTATCTCTTCACACCTATCTTCAAATTCGCTTTTTGTGTACTCACTGATTGAAGCATTTTAGAGAGGGAGAATTGTCCCAATTTCCTTCTTGAAGCTGACTTTTAAAAAGCACAAGCTGCAATTTGAAACTTTCAATACGGTCACACATAGTACTCATTAATTTATTTTTGCTTTGCAACTAGTTATTTAAATACCCCGTGATGTATTTCATGAAAGCGAGGTCAGCGATCCATTGCTCATCATCCAAGTCTGACTGTGGAGAAAGAGGGGTGGGAAGGGAAAAGCACCGGGGCGCGCAAGCACCAAGTGCTCGGGTTGGCATGGCGCATGCACAGTTGAGTATTTTGCAGACTTTTAATATATTGGTTGTGTGTCGGCTCTGAGAAGCTTGAGCCCCACAAATTAAGTAGGCCTACACTCTGATTGTGACTTGACAAAAAATTCTGTGTGCTTTGTTTTTAGCACTCTCACAAACATTTACACTCCACGCATGAATGAAATGTACAAAGTAGTCAGTAAAATCAAAATCCCCTTCCCTACGCCTAACAACTGTAGGAACATATATGTGCTACCATGGTACTCAAGAGTTTATCCAGGAATTATTTTCACCAACATAGATAGAGTCCCTTCTGTTTGAATTTCTTGCCATTGTTGTGGTCTAGAAGTATGTATTGAGATTGTTTGATTCCCAGCTCTGGAATATCATACAATGAGCCTCATAAGGACAACTGAGAAGAGGTTGGTATGATTCTTATTACAGTTAAGTACAGAATTTAGTGGCAGTGTATTCTGAGTGGGTCATGGCATCCTTGTTCATATCGCATAATACCATAATTACAAGAAATGTAGCACATAACAGTCAGGGCCAAAATAAATATGTATAATTGGAGTGAATATGAATAGAGTACACACAGTGGGAGGACAAATGAAACTATTTGTATACTTAATTAAAATGCACCTTAGAGAAAGAAAATAGGCTAGTGTCCATATTATTTGTCATGAGAAACCTAATAGAATTTGTCACCACCCGGCCAAGTACCGATATTTGTTACCATACTGAGGTAGGGCATATGTACACCAACAACAAAAAATGGGGGAAAATGTTTGTAGACCGAAGGCATAACATGCAGTATTGTTTCGTAACGACGCACTGTAAGTAAGATGCATTCACAAATCTGCGACTTCTTATGGAGTATGGTAGTATGGGTTTTCCTCCATAGTAGGCCTACATAACACAGAACATAACCAATTAAATTTAATCATCAATTCAATACTCGTGTGATTACTACTTTCAAAGCAATACTACGTCTTCGTAGGCTTGATCCTACTTTATCAAACTTGATATTCGGTCGTACACACATGTACAACAACACTTTAAAGAAAATCACACCTTCCCGAAAATCTTGTAGGATAAGAACGTATTCAATTGGATCCATTTTGATTATCGAAGCAACGCAGCAAAGCAAAGTAGCAAAGTAAAACTACGCTGCACGAAGGGGTGAATCTCTGCCAGCAGCAGAGAGTGCAGCATGAATAAAAGAACGCGCTGCGCGCGACACTGCTGAATCGCTGCGCATTCCGCTTAAAAAAAAACAAAAACAAAAAAAACGCACCCGCCATCTCTTACGTAAGATCTTGGAAGATAACAGAGTTGATGTACTTGTGGTTGAAGAACATCATGTTGAGAATGTAAACCAATTCTCCTCAAGAGGTATAATACCTGGTTTCGATCTCCTAGGTGCTACGTATGATAAGGTTTATAGTTGGAACATATGTACGGAACAGTATAGAAAATGCATACCTTCTTTACATTAATTTCACTGAAAACACCCATGAAGATGTCGTGTATAGATTATTATGTAAATGTGTATATGGACTAGACTGTAATTGTATTTGTGCAATGTGATTCCAAACGCTAAATAAATAAATACATTTGAAACAACTAAAGCCACCTGAACAGAGCAGTGCGCGTGCTCCCCTGCCCAAGGTCATTGACTCACTGATGAACACTTAAAATCCTTATTAATGATTGGTACAACTAAGTTCGATCCTAAGTGGAGAGAAATTTTGGTACCAGTACAAAGCCTTTCCAGTCGACACACTAAACTGAATTATCATGAACTTTATTTCATAATTTGATTAATAATTGTGTCAAATGAACATAAATACTCACTCCTTGTCATTCAAGCTGTATGAGTGTAATTAATATCATCGTACTCCTATTTTAAAGGGATTTATTAAAAACATTTTTTTATCGTTTTAAATGATCTTGTCGACTTGGTCGTTACGCAGGGGTCTGGCGTTACGTTACGGTTACGGGACGAAAAGTACCCAGATGCACTGAGGTGTGTGACGTCATAGTACTGCTTGGTGCATGTGTTCCTCGACAATCTCTACTTCGTTAGTATAAGACAAAAATCCCCAATTCTTGGAAGTCACGGGTAATCTCGAGAACCACTGGATGGATTTTGATGCGGTTTTCACCATTCTGTAAAGGATATCTCGAGGAAATATTGTGTAGAAAATAATTTATGTATGATCAAAGGAAGCCAAGCAGTAACGATTTCAGTGAAAAAGTCGAAAGCAAACTTGGCGTCCGTGTGCTTCTTAAGCTTACGCTGGGCAAACCGTTAAAAATATCAATATACTATGAGCGTAAGAATTGGTCAGCATGAAAAGTTCTACAAAACAGTCCGCGAGAGCATATCTCTATCTTCAATACATCGCCCTCTATAAGTGTTTTTAGACTGGATGGAAGGGGCATCCCGCGTGCTTGACCTTGCTTTGCCCTTGGTTTGCACTTGCCGTTCGCGAGTAATTTGAAACAAGATAAGCAAGATAAGTATTATGCAGATAATTTTCTAACATGTTAAGAGTCTTTGGCTTCGAGCGAAGCGAGAAGCCTCCAGCCTTTATAGTATTTTTCAGCATTTGTAGCATTTAAAATGATACAAAGTCTATTCTTTCAGATTGACTGTCTCTTTTCTTATGTATACATTTCAAAGTGATTGGTGTAAAATGACGGTAGGTATCGTGTCCAAAAAAAAAAAAAAAAAAAAGAACCGACGGTGGTTTTGGGGTCTGGGAGATGTGAAACGTGAATATATGTCGAAATTTTTGGAAGTCGCAACATGGTTCCCATTGCAATAGGCTAGGTATCTTTCTAATAAAATCTACCTAAAACCCCACGAGGTGTGGATATAACGAGCTTAATAGGGTTCGATTCTTGTCTCCACTAGACAATAAAATCTGACGCGAGGACTGAAGTAGGTTACACTCGTGAGCACGTAATTTATACTATTTGATACATTTATTTTAGCTGGGAATAAAGGCCGTGGTGTCACTAAGGCCATACGCTGTGCGGTGTTGCCAAATCATAAAAAACTATATTTCGGAAGTTAGGACACTAACGCGCTAGCTCGTGCCTCGCTGGCATCGGGAGAGCGTGGGTTCGAATTCCACCTCAACCATCCTTGAAATGGTTTCCGTGGTTTCTCAGTTTCACCACCAAGCAATTAGCGAGACTGTTTCTTTCAACAGGTCCATGGCCGACGAAAATCCCTCCCCTGATCTTTCCTCAACCCCTAAAAGATACAATAATAAAAAGTTTGATTGACTCACATTAGCACTCGTAGTGGTAGAAAATGCAAACTGCTAATCTAATCGACCGGATATAGTTGAGTTTCATTGACTCACACTAGCGCTCGTAGTTGTAGAAAAGGCAAACTGCTAATCCAATAGGCAGGATATACTGTAGTTGAGTTTCATTGAATCACACTAGCACTCGTAGTGGTAGAAAAGGCAAACTGCTAATCTAATCGACTGGATATAGTTGAGTTTCATTGACTCACACTAGCGCTCGTAGTGGTAGAACGGGCAAACTGCTAATCTAATCGACCAGATATGGGTGAGTCAATGACTCACATTAGCACTCGTCGTGGTAGAAAATGCAAACTACTAACAAGCCCTAGGAACATGCCTTTACGGCGGATGGTTCAGCGGAAAGACCTACGTCACAACATGAATGCGATTTAGCGTTACAGAATACCAATTCGACCGATAACCAATCTTTAGGGGTCCCAAAGACTGGGTATGGCTTAACCATTTCTTACAGAATCGGGCTGATGGGATATGGGCAAAGATATGGTTGGACTACTACTGCTGCACACCGTCAAAATGCGCACACGTTACGTTGCTCCGTAATTACAATATCTTTGGATGAGATGGCTACTCCATGAAAGTATCCTATATGGTATCACAGGCTGAATAATGAGAGTCGTGTGCAATTTTAGGTTAGGAGCATGGTTACCTATTACTGGGGAACTAGGCCTATTGTATTGTAGGCAGTTTCCTCTCAGCTTGCTCAGCCTAGAGTTGGACGAGCTCTAGGTCCTGCTTACTCGTTTGCGAGTCAGTCGTGTGTGTGTGTGTGGTTTAGGTGATTTGATTTTGTGTCCTCTTCAACTAGTGTATAGTGCCTTGATCGGTAAGTGTGATGGGCCCTACGAGTGATGGGACGGATACTGGCCGCCCGCCGGACTTTGTGCACACGGTTGAATATGACCCCCCAGTATCAATGGAGGGCATGGTAATAGTCCCTGCGGACGGTATTGTACCTCCTGAGACGTCACCGGCGAACAATATTCAGCCTTTACAGACCACAGAGGTTCCTGTTCGCCAGCCTATGTCATACTACGCCCATCATATGGGGCCTTTGTGCAAGGGTAAGGAAATCAGAGACTTGGAAATTTACATCCCATGGCTTTGGGACGCATCTTTTTTGAACAGAACATTGCGGGCATTAAAGCCATTCAACGAAAAGGGCGTAACAGAGTGCACACGCCTGCATGCCAACTCCTTTTTACGACACCCCATTCTCCAGGCAAAGCAGTTAGATGCATTTATTCCATCTGCTAACATACAGCGTGTGGGCCTTATACGGGGGGCGGATACCGCCCTTACGGAATATAAAATTTTTCAATATTTACATTCCTCCGTGCCGATCGTTCGTATTCAACATCTTTACCGAAAAAAGGATAATAATGGCGTCATGGACCATATCCCCACTGGAACAGTTAAAATCCACTTTGAAGCCCAACGTTTACCCGAGTTTGTCTCCATTTTCAATGTCTTGCTTGAAGTGCAATTATTTATCTTCTCTCCAACTCAATGTGTGAAGTGCCTTCGCTTTGGCCACGTCCAGCAACGTTGTCGTGCGCGGACCCCTAGATGTGGTCGGTGCGCAGGTCCCCATGTCATGACTGGTTGTCAGTCTGACGAATTAAAATGTGTCAATTGAGAAAAAAAATCATCTTGCTACATCATTGACTTGTCCGGAACCGCTCAAACAGGAAGCAATCAAGAAACAAATGTGTATGGAGAACAAATCCTATCACGAAGTGCTTAACAGTATGAGACCCCCCCCCCTTTTCCAGCCTCAAAATTTGCCACAACAGATCCCCCCACTTACTCCATTCCCGCCGCCATCTCCCATACAACCCCCCCCCCCGTAAACGTAAATTCACGGAGGTGATCGTTCGTTCGCCCAAAACATTTCAACCATTGGGATACGATAGGCAGGCGTATAATGCCCTGATTTCGCCTCCCGCGGCCAGCCGGATATCACCCGGCCCGGTTGTACCGCCAACTTCTTTCCCTTCAGGCAGTAGAACAATGTCTGCTAATGATGAGTATACCAAAATCTGTGAAGATTCCCATGCCCTCATACAGCTATTGGGTCACAATGCCCAGTGGAGTTCCAAGTTACAGGCCTTACGTGCCAAGTTATTACCGTTATTACCTCCTCCAGTGACTCCCATCACTATGGGGTCCATATTGGCTCGTCCCGCGCCGGATGAACTGAGCTGAACTGAGCTTCTATGTGAAAAATTGTTGGATCAGATTGTACCATTACTTCCCACTCCTCCTTCATCAAAATATAACACCCCGGTTCGTAGTAGTCCTCAGTTAGATGAATTCCCTTTGTCATCTTGTATGTTACTACTCCAGTGGAATTGTAGAAGTATTTTAAATAAAAAAGCATGAATTACTGCATTTAATTCAGGAGTATGATCCGGACATTATATTCCTACAAGAAACATGGCTCCGTTCCTCATATAACTTTCAGATTGCCAATTATAAGGCTCAACGTCAGGATGGACCAGGATATCGAGGTATCATGACGTTATTCAAAAATAATTTACGGTACACCCACCTTTCTCATAATTCTTACATGCCTCACACTCATCATCAAACGTTCCTTGTGCAAGATCTCCATATAAGTCATATTTACTGTCCTCCTGGTATACAAGTTTCACGTTGACAATGATTTTATATTTTCAGTTTATACGGCAATTTTCTAAACATCTTACAGTGGGGGATTTAAATGCGCATCATTTCTTGTGGGGCAGTGGTAGGGTTAATCTGAATGGACGTCACATTGTTGCGGCTATACAGGAATTACACCTACATTTATTAAATGATGGGTCACCCACGCGCATTACCCCGCCAAATAGTCCACAAAGTGCGGTGGATTTAAGTATCACTACTGTAGATATATCTCATAAGCTGTCATGACAGACTGTGAAGGACACTCATCAAAGTGATCATTATCCTATTATAATAGAATACGATGTCTCGAGTACCCGACATATTTCGCAGAACGTATTTGAATTTGAATTTGAATTTATTGTTTCTCTTATACAGGCCACTGAGGCTACAAAGCCTCTTTATGCAGCTCTCTTCATTCAGAGGGCGGTTAAATACAATAGAATAAATGAAGAAAGAAAAAACTTAACCTATACATACAGTTGACAATAGAAGTTCTTGTTATTACATCCGTTCACCTTGAACATGATAATTGTATAGCTGATAGATTACAATGAAGGGAGTGTTTTATCGCTCTGATAGGAAGTCCTGAATACTGGTGCAATTTATATTTATTCCAGAGAATACTAGCTGAAATACGGAATGAACCTTTGCATTTTTCGGTTCTGTGATGAGGTATCTGGAGCATTTGTGCAGTGTGTCTATTCGCACGGTTATGCACTGATTGCATGGGAGTTAGTGTGAAGTAATATAAGACGGAATTTTGAATTTTAGAATTTTTATCACAGTCAGAGCCATGGCATACTGTCTTCGTTCCTTTAACTTTAGCCATCCAATCTGGACGTAAAATGGAGTTATATGAGACTCTCTTGGTACATTGAGAACAAACCGCAAACAAGCATTTTGCATTCTTTGCAATTTTGTATTGAGGACCTCTCCCATATCATGGTAAATTATAGATCCATAGTCAAATATTGGTAATATCAAACTCTATATCAGTATCTTTCGTACATTTTGAGGCAAATAGAAGCAAGTTCGCCTAATTTGATATAATGACGATGCAACCCTTTTCAGAATCATGTTTGTGTGATCCTGCCACGATAATCGAGAGTCAAAAATAACTCCCAGATTTCTTACTGCTGACTGGTACGGAACTGTTTGGGATGCAAGCTGTAAAGGTGGTACTGGGTCAGGTAGGGAACTGAGTAATTTGGTATAGCCGATGATGATCGGTTGCGTTTTTTCGAAGTTAGGTATTAGATTATGATCGAATGCGTACTGAGATAGGCTTTGAATGTCACTGTTAATTAGAGCTACCTTCAAATGAATGGATTTCAGATCCGTGTGTAGATATAGCTGAAGGCCATCTGCGTACATATGATGTTGACAGAATTTAAGGACAGATGGAAGGTCATTTATATACACGGAGAACAGGAGTGGACCAAGGACCGAACCCTGCGGCACACCTGTTGTTACTTCACGCCATTCTGAAACATTGTCATCTGCTAGGACTACTCTCTGACATCTGCCTGTTAGGTAAGACCTAAACCAGTTCGTTACTGACTTTGAAAGGCCTAGATTTCTTAATTTAACTAGTAGGATCTCATGGTGAACTCTGTCAAAGGCTTTGCTGAAATCGAATAGAGATAATATAGTTATTTCCTTCCGGTCCATTGCTAGACGAATGTCGTCTGTGACTTTGATAAGGGCTTAGGATATTGTTGGAATTTATATATTCATAAAACTGATCAAAAACAATCCGTTCTAACGCTTTCCCAATTGCACACAATATACTTATTGGTCTAAAGTCACTACAGTTTAAGGCGTTCGTGAATTTTGGTATTACTTTGATGTTGGCTTTTTTCCATTGTGTCGGATAAATACCCATTTGCAGGCTATAGTTAAATATATGCAATAAAACTGGCATGAGGAGGCCCATATTCCTTTTCAATAGCGTAATAGATATATGATCTGGTCCTATGGCTTTTGAAGTTATCCTAAATATGGCTAAATGAATGTCCTCTGGATATATATAGCCAAAATGAAATTCTTCCCGTCGGTCAGAAAATTTTTCCCTGTAGTTAGCAACAGTTGACAAAACTCTATTGCTGCCTACAACGGTTGATACGTTTAAATAATGCTTATTAAGCTCATCAGCGCTCATTGTTGGGTTATTGCTTTTGTATCTGGATTTTCCAACACCGAGAGTTTTTATAGCTCTCCACAAAGCCGAAGAGTTTTTAGCTGAATTAATTAGCGAATAAGTGTAACGTATCTTTGTATTACGAATAACATGCTGGGTTCTGTTGCGTAAGATTTTGTATTCTACAATGTCCTCGGGTTTCTGTGTTCTGTTGCACTTTTTTTCTGGCTCTATTTCGAGATCTTATTAGATCTTTTATTTCTGTGTTGATCCAGGCAGCTGGTACGTGCCTCACGTTAGCTGAGCGCACTGGGGCATGGCGATCATATAAATCAATTAAAATGTGTTGAATGTTTCGTTCGACCTTCTCATCTATAGTTTGCTGCTCGAAAACAGTGAGCCATGGAACTGAGATGGCATCAGCCTTAAACCTTTCATAATTAAACCTGCTGAAGTCTCGAAAAGTTCGAATACTGGGCTTATATTTTGGAGTTGACAGGGTATATACTGCGTATAAGAGATCATGTGCTGAGAAGCCAGAAGCAGCTGTTTGGCCAAACTCAATCACGTGCTCATTGCAGTTTGATGCTATTAGATCCAGAGTAGAAGAGGAGGTTGCAGTGTGATGTGTATCTTGATACGGGAGCCACGACAGATTGCGAGTATTTAGAGTCTCTACTATGTTTTTCGTTTCAAATGTCGCCGACCCAAAATGGGCATTGAAATCACCGGCTAATATTACATATTTATAACTAAAAATGTGTGAAAGCATGTCATTTAATAGTAGTTCCATAAAACCGACTTTGGGTGCTCTATAAACACAAATAAATAATACTTTAGTATCTTTCAGGCAAATCTCTACGAATAGGTACTCAGGTCTGAAATTCTCATTATTTGGGGATTTGCAGATAACCCGGCACTTAATGTGCTGTCGAACATACACTGCTACTGCACCCCGTTCTCTACGTTGTCTGTCATTGCGGTAGATATTATATCCTGGCAAGGTTACAGATGAATCAGTAATGGACTTATTGAACCATGTTTCACTAACAGCGATTACATCAATACCGGAGTTAACAAATGTGTATTCAAATTCTGCGAAATGTTCTAGCATTTTAAGTGACTGCGTGTTCAGGTGAGTTACTTTAAAATCACTGGGTAATCTATCAGCTATATCACAAAGATAGGCATGCGTATCATACTCATTGGTACTAATATCCATGCAAAAGATAATTGAAAGTTATTGTAAAATTGTTAAACAAGAAATATCAAAAATTACAAAATCTAAAACGTAAGCTATTTTCTAAATATTAATCAATAATATCGGCTTGTATTTTGGCTAGACACTGTAGTTAAAGTTCCACCAGTAACCATATTACATGTTTGTGCTTACACTTGTAATTTTGATCAGTTGAGCCCCCTCACACTGGCACGTATGAGGGTCCTTTACGTACGAGGAGCGGGAAACTTTTTCTTCAAAAAGTCCAATTCTCGGAGTGTTTTCACACGATGCCTCGTGTCATCAATGCGGATCAGAACAACGCCATCTGCAGTCCAGACACAGTGTAACCCAAAGTGGCTTACTGCTTGTTTTACAATATCAGTCCGGGTTTTCGTCAGATCTTCTCTTACAGTTATGCCGGTATTCGTTAAATATTTCTTCGACCTGAAGAGTGCTGCTCTATCTGCATAGGACACGAACCGCACTATTATTGGCCGCTTCTTTCCAGCATCCCGGAGTCCTACACGATGAGATCGGTCTATTCTTTGGGGATCGATTGTCACATTCAACTTGGCAGCAACATCCATTACACACCTGTTGGTGTCCTCGCCTGGAGTTTCTGGAATACCAAAAATTCTCAAGTTTTTTCGACGCTGGTACTGCTCAAGTTCATCAGTGCGGTCATTCAGTTGCAGCTCAAGTTGATTTATAGTGTCGTCTCGCCTGGCAAGTTCCTGTCTGAGTTCATTGATGACCTGGGTGTTAAAATCTATTGTTTCTTTTAGTTTATCAATCACCTTATTAGCAACTCGATCCACGAGCTCCTCGATTAGGTTCGTATTACTCAGCAGGCTTAAAATGTCACCTGAGTCTCAGCGCACATCCTGCGTAGCTTGGTTGTGGTCCGCTGAAGAAAAAGTAGTGCCACTGTCCTTCCAGTTTCTTTTTGAGCCGTAAGCTTCGCTAGCATTGCGACAACCCCCACCCTGACTGCGATCCCTGGTCTTCAATTGTTCTCCCGAGCTGCTACCTGCTCCGTTCCTCTCTAGGGCGCTAGGGTCGTCTGCTTTCACTTGCTTGCGCTGTCCACCCTTCGTTTGTTTACGAACTCCGCGCTCCCCACTGCGGTTAACTGCCTTCTTTTGTTTGTCTTTGCCCGTCATTTTGTAGTTTTCAACTCTAACCTCTCACACACTTTAATACTTGTTTATCAAAATAACAGCAATATTTCAACTTATTGCGTTTATCACCGAACGCTCTGCTGTTGATTTACTTCTCACTGATCACTCTTGCAATGCACTGCTTCTACTTTGTCACCTTCTAAAAGCAATTCTGGCTAGGAACTATCACTCACGTTCATACCGCCATATGGTAGCGCGGGAAGCAGTTTAAGAGAAATTTTCAGCATTTTGATTATGATTTGTTTTCTCGCTTTTTAGAGGATAGGCTTTCTCGGCAATTACAGATGTCTGGTAACAGTTATACTTTTTTATTAGATACTATCCGTGATTATTTTAATATAATATATTATATCACCCTTATATTACAAAAACATGTCTCCGGCTAATCGTTCTGCCTTACCCTCATGGTGGGATCAAGAATGTAGACACTTAGTACGACATCGCAAGGCGAGTTTAAACGCTTTTCGGCACTATGGTACTTCAGCCTCCTATTTGAGATACGAGAGTCTCACCGCTCAAATACAACGTGCATTTAATCATAAACGACGCGAAGCATGGAAATTATACATTACCCAATTAAGTAGTAATACGTCTCTAAATAGTATTTGGTCAGCGATTAAACATTTCTCTAATACTCCTCCGATTCACTCTCCCTCTCAGCTTTCGGCGCAAGGATACAATGACTTGTATCATAATTGGACACCGGATATTGTTATTCGTCTGCCTACATCCTGTGCCTCTGGTTCGCTGGACCGTTTTTCCAGTTTAATGCAGCGTCTTATGCGTAGCGAATTTCTCCAAACATTCAAACACAAAAATTCAACAAGCCCAGGGATTGATGATGTGACTTATACCATGATCGCTCGATAGCTTGCCACGGTGGGTGAGTGGATAGCGTATCGGTCTACTAACCCCAAGATTGCAGGTTCGCCCCTGACCTTGGTAAGTGATTTTTGAAAGGCGGCAAAAATACGATACGCATGCCATACGATGTTGGCATGTCAAAGAACCCATTTGAATTCAGTAGGCCGAGTTCATAATGGCAAAATTAATCTCGGAAGTTTCCGCCAGCACAAAGTTCCTCATTTCTCTACTAGAAAGCGCTATTGTGTTCAAGGAGATTAGATATCTAACATCTAACCTCCTTGACTTTCATAGTCAAGGAACTGGTGTATTCTATGAATACACGGTACCTGAGATATAATTTTTATTGCTCTTTGCATGTTCATTTCTTCCTTCCTCTTTGTCAAACACCAACAGTGATCATCTGTTTTCTCCTTGTTGGGCATATCTCTTATGTCTTCATAAGTCTGTTCTAGATATATAACTTCTGTGACCCACCTAGCGTCATCTAGCAGCGAATCTCTGAAGCTACTCAATTCTTCCTGGCGCTAGAGGACTTACTTATCCATTTGGCCACCAGATCCTGTTACCATCGCCAGCTATTTTCTCCTTGAGCAAGAGGACTACGTCTACTTCTATACTCACCATGCTGCGCTAGTATCATCTGTTATCAACTCTTTGAAGACCGGCTCAGCAAGAGATCAAATTTTTGTTTTAAAGTTGGCAATGCTTATATGTTCTCCTTTTGTCTCCTACCCCCCACTCTATTCCCCTTCCTTGGTCCCTCCGTGCTCCGTTGAGCAGGTCTCACTTCTCAGTCGGCAGTTGACTCGATCAGTTAAAGCTCCACTCGAGCTAGCCTCCTCAAACCAAGAGGCATACTCTCTTCTACGCCATGTTGGCAAAGTAGTTATCTTCAAAGGAAACTTCGCCTTCAACATGAAATCAAGATAAGTACCATTTTAAAGGTTTTAACCTCATCTTCATCAACTTTATCTACATGCTTTTATTGATTATTTTATAGACAGCGTGAGATTACTTGTGGGGCGGTAATCATTCTTCGCGGGATTTTCCATGTTGGGCTTTTGTCTAATCAAGCCAATCTTGGTGAAAAGCAGCATTTCTTATGCTTGCAAAATGAGAAATCCTCTCACTACGTGGGATATTATCTAATACCCGCTGTCTATAAATTATAAAGCTAGTTCCTCCGCTGGATTAACTTTGTCTCCATTCTTCTATAAAGATCGTTCTGGAACTTTCCAGATCTGGTACTCTATCTGCGAGGCTTGCCGTCAGGTATTTTTCACTCACTTGTGAAAATACTAGTTAAAATGAGGAATCTTCCTTAAATTACTGCAATAGCTAACTTTCGTCCACCGTTGGGATGTTCTATGGCGCATTTAACTGTAATCCACCATTTTCTCCAGCAATAGACTCTCGCCTACCTAGTGCAACCAGTTCTTTCCAGCATTGTAAAAACTTTCTTTCTCATGAACTTTCGAGTTTCTACAGTGAACTTTGCATCAATTTTTACAGACTATAGTGATAACCAGTGCTTGCTCCACGTTTCTACCGCGTCGCGATCGTCCGGTTATATTAAATACGGCCATGAACATTGATCCTATATCCCTATGATCTTTCCTCAACCTTCTACTAACCACCCATATTAATAAAATTGTAACTTTCTATAAGGTGTCACTCACAAGGTGCCCTTCCAACTTTGCTAGTTTAACATTAATTAAATTCTGCATAATTGCTTGTGTGATACAAGTTTCAAATCACATTGTTCCTTTCCTATAATCAGGGAAAGCAATTCTTTAAACTCTTGAGCGAGTCATGTTCAGGTTTCACGAAATGGAAACTGTCCCATTTGGCTAGTGATTCCTGCTCAAACATGGGAAGTATAGAACTTTCCTTTTCACTTTCTTCAGGTTTCACAGTAAGTGACCTGCCCTCTTTTGTATAATTCTCATATAATAATTCTGTATAAATATAAGAAGTTGTAGGAACTTCTATCTTATTTTTCATGTTTTTATTATTGTTATTTTCAAAGTTGTCACTTTCTCTAGAACATTCTCTCAAGGATTTCTTAAGGTACACTCTTTGTACTCCAATTCACGTTCAAACTTTAATTGCTTCATTGTTTATTTGTTTAAATCTTATAAAGATTTTAGAAACATGTAAGGTTTGAAACCTTGTAAATTGTCAATTGCCTGGAGCAAACGTTTAATGTTGAGAGGTCTGCGACCCCATTTGTTAAAAAGTTCAAATGAACTATGTTTGTCCAAATTATATTACATAATTGTTAATTTCTTCAAACTTCTTGGAATTGTAAAATAAATGAAGCGTATCCTTTCGCTTTTTCATTTACGAATACAAAGTTTAGGCAAAATCCTATCTTCCTTGACTCTCCTCACTTAATGACATTAAAATCATTAATAGGGCTTTTCCCCTTTGTTGCATTTGAGCAAGAACTCTTAATTTTCACCTCACTAAAGTTCTTTTTAGCTTTAATAGCTAATTCTAATTGGCCAGTAAGGCAAGTAAAGCTCGCTAAGCCAGCTACCTGCTTGTGGAGATCCTCTCCGAAAACTTATGGTCAGTTTTCTAAAAGATAAGTGTTTCTTTTTGTCTAAACTTTTAGCCGGCTCCTCGCTGAGTAAAAGCTTAGCCATTTTCCAATGCAACCATTGGTTCATTTACCAAGATTACTCCATAAGGCATAATCCTTTATCATTTTCCTTCTTAGTGACACTTGGTCGCCCTTACAGGAACTCCATAATTTTGGAAATTGAAAATACCAAACCTGAGTTAAATCATTGGCATTCTTCGAATTATTTTGAAAAACCCAATTTCTTTGAGAAGACATACAGTAAATTTGTTCCTCTCAGTCTTGCCAGACCATCACTCTTCCCCATAGTAGTTTTATATATGCTTGAGAGGGATTATACGAAAGCCACTCTGTTGCAAACCGCCCAAGTTCTATCTGTGTTTCTCGTCAGCTTAGACCAAGTCCTTACTCATTTTAGGTATCCGAAAGCGGATTTTCGGTGGCAACCACCTTTAAGTGTGTTTAAAGCTAAACTTATTAATTTTGTGGGACTCTCCTCCTATTTTTCTATCCTTCTTTTCCAATCCCAAATCTACTTCCTTCTCTTAATCATCTTCCCTTGGTGGGTGGGTTATTCCTCAGCTAATAAACTACCCAAAATTTGGTACCAGAAACCCGGGAGAGCCCATTTTTTCTTTTTGCTTTTTAAAAAAGTGTCATTTGACAATACTTTGCATATTACTAATATCTGCTTTGAATTTTTCAGCTATACTTACATCATGCAAAGCCTGTGAACGGGAAAGAGGCCGCTCCTGTCTCCTTTGGTGTGCCCCGTTCTTTCTACTGATTCGCTGCTGCCAGCTTGACAGCATTTCCAAGGTTCCACAGTTTCGTGAGTTACATTTTCATCTACCTTCTTTAATATGGCTCCCACTGATAAGGATAAGGATGAAAAACTTACTTCTAAACGAGCATCCTATTAAGGGCAAATTACCCGATTCAGAAGGTACATAAAAGAATTAGATCCCTCAGACGCGCAATTAGACTTGTTGAAACATCGTGTAAAGGATTTTGAACGTTCATATGAAAACTACTGTAACATTCAAACTGAAATAGAAACTTGCATGCTCAATCAAACAGAAGATCGTGTCGAAGTAGAAAACCTATATTACGAAGGCATAGGTTCTGCTTTCAAAATAATACGCCAACTCGAAGAGGAGCAGAAAAAGGACGCTGCTGTTCTTGGTTCCCTTCACGAACCACAAACTTCTTTCCGTGAGGGTACTCACAAGCCCAAACCAACTTTACCTAAAATTGATTTACCCCATTTCTCTGGAGATGAATCCACTTGGGATTCTTTCTATGAATTATTTTGCTCCCTTGTTCATGACAATGAAGACATTCAAGTCATTTACAAGTTTCATTACTTGAGATCTATCCTCCGAGGTCAAGCTTTGCAGTTGGTCGAAGCACTTCCTCTGCGTGCCGAAAATTACCCCATTGCCTTTAACTTATTAAAGGAAAGATATGGAAATTTACGTTTACGTATTCAACGCCATATGAAGGCTCTATTTAACCTACCTGCGTCACAGCCCAATGACGTCACTAGTTTGCGTACTTTAGTTGACACTACCCAACTCCACGTTAAAGCTTTGTCCCAATTAGATCAACCTACTGAACATTGGGATACTTTCCTAATACATTTAGTAGTCTCTAAAGTTGATGCTGCTACCCTCAAAGCTTGGGAAATTGAACTTTCTAAAGAAGACGACTACACTTACGAGCATTTAGTTACTTTCATAAACGCTAGATGCCAACTTTTAACCGCTCTAGCTAATCAAAGTGAACCTTCATCTCCTAGTTCCAAATTCGAATTAATGTCCATCAAATCCAAAAGTGAACGCTCAGCGTCCAATACCCAAAAACCCGGGTCCAGCTCATCCAAATTTAAATCAAACACTACTGGTTACCCAACTAGGTCTAGTGAACGTCGTGTTGCTAGCTCTATTGTTCTAAACACGCAAAGCGAACCTCGCAAAAGTTTAAACGAACCTGTAAAGTGCATACTTTGTAAAGATCCCCATGCCTTATACCTCTGCAAATCTTTTAAAGAAATGTCAGTCGACGACAGACAAGAATTAGTCGCTCAAAACAAACATTGTTTCAACTGCCTAGCGCCCACGCATTCTGCTTCTAACTGTAAGTCCACAAGAATTTGCTACCATTGTGAAAAGGCTCATCATACTTTGCTACATCGTCATGATCAGGCAAGGTCATCGACAGCATCTACTTCTCCGAAAAATGATAGTGTTAACAGCTCTAATGCTTCACCGTATATTCAAAATGCCAAGTCCATACGCAGTGCCCAAGTATTGTTGTCCACTGTCCAAATCGAAGTTCAGGATAACTTTGGCAACTGGGTCCGTGCACGCGGTCTTCTAGACTCAGCGGCAACTCATGATTTTGTGTCTAATTCTTTGATTAGAAAAATAGGTCTACCTGTAAACCCCACTTCTATCAACGTGTCGGGCATCAACAGCTCAAAATCGCAAGCTTTACAATTTTCAAAGCTAACTATAAGAGATACTTGTCATAGAAACAACTTTCTTAAACTTAATTGTCTAATTCTTAATAGCATCGGAGAAGACACTCCAAGTCACTCTGTGGATATTTCAGGGTTAAACATTCCCTCGCATTTAAGGCTAGCCGATCCTTGTTTTAATATGCAGAACCCTATTGACATACTCTTTAGTGCCAATGTTTTCTGGAATTGCCTACGTAAACAGGTTCGTAAGTTATCCTCAAACGTGGTCGCCAGAGACACTAATTTTGGATGGATCGTCACGGGGCAACTTCCCCATTATTCTCCTCAACCCGCATCGCAATGTTACTTCTCCAATACTGACCTGGAACAGTTCTGGAGACTTGAAAATATTGATTCTCCTAATGTAACCTCTTCAGAAAATGAATTCTGGGAGCAACTTTTTTTAAATACCACCACTCGTTCTTCTGATGGCCGGTTCGTCGTTCAAATGCCAAGATTAAATAATCCTCCTAAACTTATCAACTCTCAGCCTAAAGCTCGAAAAGCTCTCTTCGCTATCGAGAGCAAATTCAAGAAGGAACCTCTTGTTAAACAACAGTACACTGATTTCATGGATGAGTATGAAAGCTTAGATCATATGGAAGTTGTTAACAAATCTGATGATGAATTGCACCCCCCAATTGAAACGGTTTATTTAAATCATCATCCCATGTGGAAAAACCCTCTTGTAAAATATAAAATTCGAGTTGTTTTCAATGGTTCATCACCCGACGTTAATGGCAACAGCCTTAACGCCACTCTTTATTCTGGTCCTGCTATTCAATCAGATCTATCTGCTATACTCTTAAACTTTCGATTATTTCCCATAGCTGTCATAGCCGACATAAAACTGATGTATCGTCAAGTGTTAATTCAACCAGAACAACGAGATCTTCAAAGAATCTTGTGGCGTGATGAAACCAGTAAGCCCATTAAGGTATTTCGCTTGAAAACGGTTACTTATGGCTTAAAACCCTCTGCTTTCCTTGCTATCCGATCCCTACACTTGCTAGCCTCTCAAGATGGTCATTTATTTAACCCCAAAGCCTCTGAAGCACTAACTACGTCATTCTATGTTGACGATTATTTGCAATCCTTCCCCTCTTTGGAGGAAGCTTCTTTTGTATCTTTAGAACTTCAGGCATTACTAAGGAATGGAGGTTTCCCACTCCATAAGTGGAACTCCAACTCCCCTGAGTTTCTCGCTCAGTTTCCCATCGAAGACGTAGATCCTTCTTCTGTCGAAATTTGTGGAAACTCCGAATCTATAAAAACTCTAGGAGTTCACTGGTGCACTAGCACTGACACTCTTATCTATAAAGTTTCGCTCGCAGAAGAGCTTCCTAATACAAAAAGACAAATTCTCTCTGAAATTGCAAAAATTTTTGATCCACTTCAATTCCTTGCCCCAGTTATCGTTATAGCCAAACTCTTCATGCAAGAGCTGTGGTCGCTTAAATGTGAATGGGATGACACTGTCCCTCTTTCTTTTCTTAATCGTTGGCTCTCGTTTCGCAGCAATTTGTTGGATCTTTCCCTTATTGAAATTCCCAGGAATTTAATCAGCTCTCATTCTAATGCATCTTTTTTCCTTCATGTGTTCGCGGACAGTTCCGAAAAAGCTTATGGTTGCTGTGCATATTTAGTTTATCACGATTCACTCTATGGATCTCCAGTTTCCAACCTTGTTTGTGCCAAATCGGAGGTCGCTCCTCTTAAAACTATCACTTTGCCTAGGCTCGAACTGTGCGCTGCACTCATGGCTGCAGAACTTGTCAAGAAATTACGGGAAGTATTAAAAGTCGAATTCTCGCAAATTTATCTCTGGAGCGATTCCATGATCGCCCTTTCTTGGATCGCCAAGAACCCCTCTCACTGGCAAACTTTCGTTGCAAACAGGGTTTCCAAAATTCAAACTCTTTCTTCTGGATGTCAATGGAGGCATGTTCCCAGTGCGGATAATCCAGCCGATATTATCTCTCGTGGTTGTTTACCCTCTCAATTGGCAGCTTCCCAATTGTACTGGCATGGGCCCTCGTGGCTAATCGACGAATCTTCCTCATGGCCTTCTAAACCCCCAGCTACAAACTCCAACTTGCCTGACGCTAAAGTACCTCTACCCATTGCTTCTTGTCTTGTTTCCAACGCTTCTCATCCTTTGTTGTCCCGCTATTCTTCTTTTCATAAATTACTACGAATTGTCGCCTATCTCCTTAGATGGAAATATCTTGTGGTTGACCAACCTCTTCTCCCTAAACCACACCTTACCAATTATGAATTGAATCTCGCTACCGTTAAGGTTTTACAACTGACACAGCAAGAAGCCTTTTCTTCTGAATTGTCATTGCTTTCTTCTAAAAGAGATCTTCCCAAATCCAGCCGTCTCCGTGCTTTAGCCCCGTTTCTTGATGACCATGGGTTACTCAGGGTAGGTGGAAGGCTCTCGCAATCTTTACTCTCTGAGGACAAAAAGCATCCCGTTATTTTGCCTTCCAAACATCACGTAACTTCCTTAATTATACGTGACTTTCATTACCGTAATCTTCATGTTGGTACACGTACTCTGTTTTGCCTCTTAAGGGAAAAGTACTGGATTATAAATGGAATTCATGAAGTTTCTTCTGTAATTCATAAGTGCATTCCTTGTTTCAAAGCGAAACCTAAAATCAATACTCAATTAATGAGCGATCTGCCCTCTTTTCGTTCTTCTCCTATACGGCCATTTGCCTTAACTGGCGTGGACTATATGGGTCCGTTCCAATATCAACGAAACTCTCCTGAAGCTAAACGCAAATTGTTTGGTAAGCTTTATGTTTCTCTCTTTGTTTGCATGGTTACCGGCGCAATCCACTTGGAACTAGTAACGAATGCTTCTACTTCTTATTTTTTATCAGCTGTCTCTCGTTTCACTGCTAGGCGTGGTGTTCCTTCTGAGATGTTCTCTGATAACGCTTCCACCTTTCAGGGCGCAGCTTCCCTATGGAAGAAAGCTCTCACTTCCTCTCCTGCCATGGAACAAATCTCTAATTTTTCTTATTCAAAAGGTTTTAAATGGCGCTTTATACCCCCTTACGCTCCTCATCACGGTGGTAGGTGGGAATCTTGCGTAAAGCTCACTAAACGTCATTTAAGAAAAGTCTTAGGTAATCGAATTCTGACTTACGAAGAATTCAATTCACTGTCTGTTCTGATTGAAGGTGTAGTTAACTCTCGCCCTTTAACTCCGCTTTCCAATGACCCTGATGACCTACTTCCACTCACCCCTGGTCACTTCCTTATCGGCACTTCTCTTTCTGCCCCTCCTCCTCTTCTCAATTCTTACAGGGATTTTAATCTACCTATTGTTTGGCGTAAACTTGAAGCCCTCCGTAATTCTTTTTGGAAGAGGTGGAACCTGGAATATTTAACTTCCTTGCAACGGAGGCAGAAGTGGTTTCTTTCCAGTCCTGACATTAAAGTGGGGGACTTGGTCTTGGTTAGGGATGTTTCTCCCCCTCTAGTTTGGACTTCCGGTAGAGTAACCAAGTGTTATCCTGGAAGAGATGGGAGAGTCAGGGTGGTCAGAGTCTTGACCATTAACGGTTCGATTACAAGACCCCTGTCTTTGATCGCTCCTCTTCCATTAAATGTGTAACTGCTTATTTGCTCTCTGTTGGTGTTTCCCCCCCCCCAGTATGGTGTATTCTTTGAATACACGGTACCTGAGATATAATTTTTATTGCTCTTTGCATGTTCATTTCTTGCTTCCTCTTTGTCAAACACCAACAGTGATCATCTGTTTTCTCCTTGTTGGGCATATCTCTTATGTCTTCATAAGTCTGTTCTAGATATATAACTTCTGTGACCCACCTAGCGTCATCTAGCAGCGAATCTCTGAAGCTACTCAATTCTTCCTGGCGCTAGAGGACTTACTTATCCATTTGGCCACCAGATCCTGTTACCATCGCCAGCTATTTTCTCCTTGAGCAAGAGGACTACGTCTACTTCTTTACTCACCATGCTGCGCTAGTATCATCTGTTATCAACTCTTTGAAGACCGGCTCAGCAAGAGATCAAATTTTTGTTTTAAAGTTGGCAATGCTTATATGTTCTCCTTTTGTCTCCTACCCCCCACTCTTTTCCCCTTCCTTGGTCCCTCCGTGCTCCGTTGAGCAGGTCTCACTTCTCAGTCAGCAGTTGACTCGATCAGTTAAAGCTCCACTCGAGCTAGCCTCCTCAAACCAAGAGGCATACTCTCTTCTACGCCATGTTGGCAAAGTAGTTATCTTCAAAGGAAACTTCGCCTTCAACATGAAATCAAGATAAGTACCATTTTAAAGGTTTTAACCTCATCTTCATCAACTTTATCTACATGCTTTTATTGATTATTTTATAGACAGCGTGAGATTACTTGTGGGGCGGTAATCATTCTTCGCGGGATTTTCCATGTTGGGCTTTTGTCTAATCAAGCCAATCTTGGTGAAAAGCAGCATTTCTTATGCTTGCAAAATGAGAAATCCTCTCACTACGTGGGATATTATCTAATACCCGCTGTCTATAAATTATAAAGCTAGTTCCTCCGCTGGATTAACTTTGTCTCCATTCTTCTATAAAGATCGTTCTGGAACTTTCCAGATCTGGTACTCTATCTGCGAGGCTTGCCGTCAGGTATTTTTCACTCACTTGTGAAAATACTAGTTAAAATGAGGAATCTTCCTTAAATTACTGCAATAGCTAACTTTCGTCCACCGTTGGGATGTTCTATGGCGCATTTAACTGTAATCCACCATTTTCTCCAGCAATAGACTCTCGCCTACCTAGTGCAACCAGTTCTTTCCAGCATTGTAAAAACTTTCTTTCTCATGAACTTTCGAGTTTCTACAGTGAACTTTGCATCAATTTTTACAGACTATAGTGATAACCAGTGCTTGCTCCACGTTTCTACCGCGTCGCGATCGTCCGGTTATATTAAATACGGCCATGAACATTGATCCTATATCCCAATGATCTTTCCTCAACCTTCTACTAACCACCCATATTAATAAAATTGTAACTTTCTATAAGATGTCACTCACAAGGTGCCCTTCCAACTTTGCTAGTTTAACATTAATTAAATTCTGCATAATTGCTTGTGTGATACAAGTTTCAAATCACATTGTTCCTTTCCTATAATCAGGGAAAGCAATTCTTTAAACTCTTGAGCGAGTCATGTTCAGGTTTCACGAAATGGAAACTGTCCCATTTGGCTAGTGATTCCTGCTCAAACTTGGGAAGTATAGAACTTTCCTTTTCACTTTCTTCAGGTTTCACAGTAAGTGACCTGCCCTCTTTTGTATAATTCTCATATAATAATTCTGTATAAATATAAGAAGTTGTAGGAACTTCTATCTTATTTTTCATGTTTTTATTATTGTTATTTTCAAAGTTGTCACTTTCTCTAGAACATTCTCTCAAGAATTTCTTAAGGTACACTCTTTGTACTCCAATTCACGTTCAAACTTTAATTGCTTCATTGTTTATTTGTTTAAATCTTATAAAGATTTTAGAAACATGTAAGGTTTGAAACCTTGTAAATTGTCAATTGCCTGGAGCAAACGTTTAATGTTGAGAGGTCTGCGACCCCATTTGTTAAAAAGTTCAAATGAACTATGTTTGTCCAAATTATATTACATAATTGTTAATTTCTTCAAACTTCTTGGAATTGTAAAATAAATGAAGCGTATCCTTTCGCTTTTTCATTTACGAATACAAAGTTTAGGCAAAATCCTATCTTCCTTGACTCTCCTCACTTAATGACATTAAAATCATTAATAGGGCTTTTCCCCTTTGTTGCATTTGAGCAAGAACTCTTAATTTTCACCTCACTAAAGTTCTTTTTAGCTTTAATAGCTAATTCTAATTGGCCAGTAAGGCAAGTAAAGCTCGCTAAGCCAGCTACCTGCTTGTGGAGATCCTCTCCGAAAACTTATGGTCAGTTTTCTAAAAGATGTGTTTCTTTTTGTCTAAACTTTTAGCCGGCTCCTCGCTGAGTAAAAGCTTAGCCATTTTCCAATGCAACCATTGGTTCATTTACCAAGATTACTCCATAAGGCATAATCCTTTATCATTTTCCTTCTTAGTGACACTTGGTCGCCCTTACAGGAACTCCATAATTTTGGAAATTGAAAATACCAAACCTGAGTTAAATCATTGGCATTCTTCGAATTATTTTGAAAAACCCAATTTCTTTGAGAAGACATACAGTAAATTTGTTCCTCTCAGTCTTGCCAGACCATCACTCTTCCCCATAGTAGTTTTATATATGCTTGAGAGGGATTATACGAAAGCCACTCTGTTGCAAACCGCCCAAGTTCTATCTGTGTTTCTCGTCAGCTTAGACCAAGTCCTTACTCATTTTAGGTATCCGAAAGCGGATTTTCGGTGGCAACCACCTTTAAGTGTGTTTAAAGCTAAACTTATTAATTTTGTGGGACTCTCCTCCTATTTTTCTATCCTTCTTTTCCAATCCCAAATCTACTTCCTTCTCTTAATCATCTTCCCTTGGTGGGTGGGTTATTCCTCAGCTAATAAACTACCCAGGAACTACGAAATTCGACATGCAAGCTACCCTCTGGGTGTCAAATAGCAAAGCTTGCACCAGGCACCCGAGGCCATACGATATTATTATTATTATTATCGCTCGATTTTGCGCAAACGCTCAGGATATCATCCTCCAACTATATAATTCAATCTTATGCACCGGGACCTTTCCGGAAGATTGGAATGTTTTTTCAAACTGTCCCTACTTTGAAACCCAAGAAAGATGCACGATTAGCGAGTAGTTGTCGAGGTATCCAACTTGGATCCAGCTTCCGCAAAGTTTTTCAAAATGTTCTTCTCCGACGGCTTCAATGGTGCCTAGAATATTATACCCTGTTTCCTAAAACGGAATTTGCATTTAGAAAAAATCTCGGCACATCTGACCCATTTTTTACTGATTTCCTCCTCGAAAAAGGAAAGAAAATGCATACCATAGCGGTTTTCCTTTACCTAAAAAATGCGTATGATTCTGTAGATCCATTCAGATACTTCGAGATATGCAATTTCCACTTCCCTTCCAGTGTTTAATACATAACATGCTATGTCATAGTAAACTAATTTTAATCCCCGGCCGGTGTATTTGATTCCCGACAAACTTCTCATGGTATCCCACAGGGAGATGTTCTAAGTGGGATTTTATATTTACTTTATACTCGTACCCTAGAAACAGTCATATTACCGCACGCTCGCATTCTTCAATACGCGGATGATATTTTAATATATTGCACAAGAGAAGATTTGTCCGCATGTCGTAGGGATATATACACCACCTTATCTAATGCTCAAAACTGGTTTCATCAACACGGATTTGAAACTTCTGCAGGAAAAAAACGCTGCGATGATCTTTACTCACAAACGAATTTACGACAGTTCTCCTATATTATACCGTCAAGGCCAAATTCCGGTGGTGACGAGTGTAAAATAATTAGGAATTTATATTGACAGGAAAATGCAAGGGGAGAGACATACGCAATACCTTAAGAGTCATCTTGCTAGCAAAATCAATGTTCTAAAATCACTCACTCGGCGCAATTGGGGAGCAGACCCGGAATTATTATTAATAGTCTACCGTAACATCATTCGTTCTGAGCTGGATTACAATTGCTTTAAAAAAAATTAATATCAAGTACTAGGCTCCTACGTTTAGATCGAATACAGTTTACTGCTTTGCGTATCATAATAGGCGCGCTTATATCAACCCCCACAGGAGCCCTTTTGGTTGAAACCGGAGAAATGTCGTGACATTATCGGCGTAGATATCTTGCGTGCATGTACCTGCTGTGTAAAATGATGATATCAGTATCGCCTATCGTTCCTAAATTACAATTATTGGAGAAATATTATACTCGTCGATTATTGCCCACAGCTTCTGTTCCGGCTTTGCTGGCCGCATATTCCATTCTTAAACAGTACCGCCATAATATATTAACAGTTATTCGTTTGCCTATCTATAATATTCCGTATTCCGCAGCTCATTTTCAACCGAATATTCTCAAGCATTCCTTACTTCAACATAACCCAGAAATCATTCCTCGTACTTTTCACGAGATAACGAGCCATTTGGTATCTTGCATTATTTTTTATACCGATGGTTCTAAAATGGTTAACCCATCCCGTGTGGGAGCAGCTTTCTTCTCTCCAGATTTACATATCTCTTGTCAGTATACTTTACCCTCAGACGTCACTATATTTAGAGCCGAAATTTTTGCAATCCACCATGCGTGTTTTTATATTAAATAATATGGTATTCGTCATTCTCTAATTTGTACCGACTCAATGAGTGTCGTACAGGCATTTCAAAATGTTATTGAGGCCGATAATTGGTTTTTATGTCAGTTAGTGCATCAATTGTACACTTTACAAACTGAGGGTTTGATGTCCCTATCACGTGGATACCCGGCTATTTACATATTGAGCGTAATGAAATCGCTGATAAACTCGGCAAGATGCTGCTGATGGTAAAGGCAAGGCTTACAATATAGCTATACCCATTTCTGATTTGCGTTCTATAATTCGGTCGAAGATACAGCAGGACTGGCAAGTCACGTGGGCTAATTATGCGCAACTTAAGGCCAAACATTATTTTGGGATACAATCGACTATTTTACGCAAACCATGCTTCCAGGGTGGTAAATACACACGACGACACATCATTACAATCATTCGTCTCCGCTTTAATCGCGCATTAACGCCGGTGTATTTATTCCGTATAAAACGACGTGATGATGCCTTGTGTTCGTGTTTGCAGATTAAGGGTTCTTTAAATCATATTCTATTTCAATGTCCACAATATGACTTTCAACGAGCCATAATGTTGCGCGATTTACATTCATTAAATAATGTTGCCACATTAGTTCATAATCCCACAATTCCATTGGTTAGTAGCATAGTAGCATTTTTCGACAACATTGATTTAAGGCTTTGAATGTGTATGCCTTTCACCGGGTCCATAATTGTGACCCGGTCATGTGTGTCTATGTGCAGTAAGTCACCAACGCGGGTCACTTCGGTGTGAAGAGTCAAATACCATTTGTGTCCCAGTCTATTTTCATATGTTTTCCTCCTACTTCTGTCTCCTAGTTACGTCATACTCTTTGTTTGGAATAACCCGTTTCTCACTGCAGCCCAATTCTGTAAGAAAAGGTTAGCGTTCTAATTGGTATTTTGTAACGCCAAATCGCATCCATGATGTGACGTAGGTCTTACCGCTGAACCATCTGCCGTATAGGCATGTTCCCAGGGCTTGTTAGCCGTGTTGTAGCCAATGGTTAGCCCATTTGGAACGATAAATCAAAGATGGAAGTTAACAGCTGATATGTATATTATCACCTACTGGCTTGGATATTAAGTTATTTATTGAAGATGGGCTAAGGTAAGTACATAACAATATATTTTTGATTCTTCAAGTTGTGCAAATATCTTTCTTTGACGATTAAGGTAAATATCTTACTTAATATGAATAATGTCATCCGTGTGATGTTCCACTTGTTTTTGTTTTCAGATGCTGTACGAATAAAAGAGATCTAAACGATCTGTATTTGCTGGAGAAGAAACTTAAGTGCTATTTTACTGCTTTGGAAAGAATTAGCTTTAAATTGAAGAATTCGAATCACATTTGAGGAAGCTTAAGTACCGGTAGTCAGTAGTCTTCGAATCTAGTTTCTAGGTTATGGGAATAATTGCAGTCAAAAGTTTGAAGACGAATACCTACCTACCTTCCTAATGTGCGGCAATTGTCCTTTTAATTATTTAAATTATCACTGCTTGAAGAGAGGCTGCAAACGTACACATTTCTTCCCGGCCTTGGCCTATGCCATTGGTAAATTATAATTAATTGTGGTGACAGAGACATGACAACTTGATCATAATGGACTTTCACAAACTGAAATTAACTCATTATCTAAGGAAATGATAGAATTAGGGAAATGTTATCCCCTTCATCAGAACTGATTGGAGTAAGTATTTATACAGAGCTTGGCAAGTAGCCTTAGTACGTTAGTAGGCAGGTTGGAACATAAAGAGTATTGTAGGCTTTCATATTGAAATAATGAGGGAAGTTAATGTTAAATGTAATGCATGCAGTCGATTAACAGTGTAGACCTGGAATGCAGTAGCCTATATCAATATATCATTCTAATGAAATTGGCCATCACTTAGACATAGCCCAAACCAAGACATAGAGATAGGAAATAATATCCGAGCCCAAAGTAACTAAATTTTGCAGTGTTACATGTAGGCAAAACAATTGGCCTGGATAAAGATTATTCATGCGTGACTACCCACACTGTGCGTGACAAAAAAAAGGGTGTTTATTAGTGATGGGCATAAGTCTCGTTCGAGATACTCGACACTGACGTGCATCTCGAGGCGTACCGTACTGATGAGCATAATTCCCGAGACTCACGTCGGCACTCTCGAGTCAGTCTTGAGTGATGCTCGAATCGGACCTCAGCGGTGGAAGGCCGGTATTACACTATCAAAGAAATTTGTCAAAGATCTTTTATAAAAGATATGGCAGTGTAATGGGGAAATCATTTATAAAATGTGGTTTTATAAAATTCATATTATAAAATGTATGAGCACCATGCTATCTTTGATGAAATATTCAAACCAAAATGGAGGATCATAACAGCTGGAATATTACCCCAACAAAGATGCTCATATCAGAGTGTGAAATGCATGAAATGTTACATAATGAATTTTATGCAATGTAAAACATAAATAACAGATATAAAGTGTAGGTAAAATAGCCGAGGCTACAAGCGCTGCCCACAAAGGACGCACATTTCAGGATATAAAGAAGAATTAAATAGTTAAATAGGCTGATGTAAGCCGTGAATAGCAGTGTTTTTATATGGTAATATTTGTATTGTAGGTAATTTGTCAATTTACAAGCGAGTGTATAAATAGGCATTTTATCGTTACCGGTAGATAATCTAATATGTAACCAACCACTTAGAGCAAGTGGTTAGTTGGCGAAAGGGCTAAAGCGCTCGACTCACGTGCGATATGACCAAGGATCGAATTCCACTTATTGCTTACTAGTTATTTCATATGTTTCCATTTTATTTGCTCGGGCAGTGGTTGTTTGGAACGTCATCATCATTCATTTCTTCATAATTATTAATAATTAAATATTGACATTTTTCAAGTCCTCGTACTGCAGCTCGTTCACCAAGATTTTACTCGTGCGACCCATGGTTTAACCCATAGACGTTCACTTTAGCTTTCCGTTTCTTGTATATAACGGTATTGCCACCACAGAATGTCAACTACCATAATATACAGTAGTTAAGTGGACAAGGAACTGTCGTTCATACAATTTGCTGAACTATGATAAAATATTTGATGTAGTGTAACGGTGCGATGATTGCTTTGTATAACTTTTATAAAAGTTCAGTTTTATGAAATTCCTTTGATACTGTAATACCGGCCTTACCGCGGCCAGGAGCGAACCCGCAAGCTTGGAGTTGGTAGACCGACACGATAACCACTCACCCACCGTGATCGGCAGGCGAGGAACAGCACACAGCAAGCGCATGATGTCTCGATACTAAAACATCGAGAGCTCTGCATCACGCTTCCTATTACTAGTGTGTATACAGGGTCTTTATATTTGCTTGGCAAGGACATTCTCGCTCACGCGCTCCGCCAGTGACAGCTCAGCTCCCGGTTGCCGGACGCGCGTATGTACGGCAGAATGCGGTGCTTAAAATCAGTATCATGCATTTTTACTCACCATGTTTACAGTAGATGCTGAAAATGTTCCCCATCCGCTGCCTCTCCTTATTAAGTTTCCGGTTACTCAGGTTAATTTAGCTTCAGTAAGGAAATAACGACATATATTTTTATTGTTTACTGAACCTGTAGGTTTGAATCTCTTAGCCAGTTGTTTTATTGTCCGATTTATAGGAATGGGTCTCCCTGGAAATTTCACTCAATTTCACTCGCAACTTTTGTCTTGTTCTAGTGTACGATTTCTTGCACTTTGTGTACGTATTGTGGAGATATTCGTTCACGTAACAAATATTTCACATAAGGCATTACAGCACTATACACAATCACAATAAAACACTACACAATACGATATACAGTACACGGTAGCTTTATAAAACACCCAATTAGCTCGGAGGTCACACGTCTACCGCAGCAAGAGCGTGGGAATACGGCAGGAGACCGCGCGCGCCAACCTGTAACAGCCGGCTGTCGAGCGGAATCACCTTGCCAAGCAAAAATAAACACCCTATATTAGCTATCGCGGCCCTGCTACCTAACAATTATTGATCTTGGCGAAAACCATTGGTCAGCCGTATGCAATCTAGTACCGAATGCATGGGGTTGGCAATATGGTACATGATGCTATAAATGGCTGAATCGGCTGGAATTTTGCCTATATAAGTTGTGTTCATATTTGGGATGGCTGGGTTGGTCTCGCATAGCAGAGGATTAAACATCTATTACTACGTCATCTCCAGATATTTTCCCGACTATTAATTCAGTTAATTTAGTTGATTTCAGTACTGACTGCCAGCGTGGCTCAGCGGTAACGTTCTCGCATGCTGGGTCCAAGGTTGCAGGTTCGTATCTTGGCGCAGACAGCTGGTATTTGAGGGTGCACAAATGTGAGGGAGCCGTGTCAGTAGATTTACTGGCACGTTAAAGATCCCCTTCGGGGCGAAATTCTGGCACTCCGGCGTCTCTAAAAGCCACAGAAGTTAAAAGGGACGTAAAACCAATAACATTATTATTATTATTATTAATTTGAGTACTTTAAGAATTTTGTACCGAAAAGTACCTCATCTGAATGTTTACCGTTGAGTCTTGGTTATTTATACCAAATTTAAATGCTGCTAGATGTTCTTACGAGGAATTAACAACACCCTGCTTTGATTGACATGGTCAGTTCAGTTGGCGGTTTTTATACACATTTGTGTATGCACGAATCACGTTATATTACTGAAAAAAGGCCATTGTATTACGATGGTATACTGTTGCGTGCCATTTTGTAAACAAGGCCCTGGAAATAATGTTCCTGGAACTAGTTTTCATGAATTTCCTAGTCTAGAGCCAACTAGGGAATTATACACACATCAAAAAAAGTTTTGCATCACCTCGGTTCCAAGAGTTCCGGAACCTTTAAATACAAAGGGAATAGAGATCAACACAAACAACATTTCAGCTCGTTTTATTGCTCATGAGACCCACACATTGCATGTTGTACCATCATACAGCTAGACTTTCAGCATTTGTGGTCCAGATTGCAGTACACACCACTACCTCTAATACCCAGTAGCACGTCCTCTTGCATTGATGCATGCCTGCATTCGTCGTGGCATACTATCCACAAGTTCATCAAGACACTGTTGGTCCAAATTGTCCCACTCCTCAACGACAATTCGGCGTAAATCTCTCAGAGTGGTTGGTGGGTCAAGACGTCCATAAACAGCCCTTTTCAACATATCCCAGGCATGTTCGATAGGGTTCATGTCTGGCGAACATGCTGGCCACTGTAGTCGAGCGATGTCGTTATCTTGAAGGAACGCATTCACAAGATGTGCACGATGAGGTCGAGAATTGTCGTCCATGAAGACAAATGCCTCTCCAATATTCTGCCGATATGGGTGCACTATGGGTCGGAGGATGTCATTCAGGTATCGTAAAGCCGTTTCGGAGCCTTCCATGACCACCAGTGGCGTACGTCGGCCCCACATAATGCCACCCCAAAACATCAGGGAACCACCACCTTGCTGCACTCGCTGGACAGTGTGTCTAAGACGTTCAGCCTGACCAGGGTGCCTCCAAACACGTCTCCGACGATTGTCTGGTTGAAGGCATATGCGACACTCATCGGTGAAGAGAACGTGATGCCAATTCTGTGGGGTCCATTCAGCATGTTGTTGGGCCCATCTGTACCGCGCTGCATGGTGTCGGGGTTGCAAAGCTGGACCTCGCCATGGACGTCGGGAGTGAAGTTGCGCATCATGCAGCCTATTGCGCACAGTTTGAGTTGAAACACGACGTCCTGTGGCTGAACGAAACGCATTATTCAACATGGTGGCATTGCTGTCAGGGTTCCTCCGAGCGGCAATCCGTAAGTAGCGGTCATCCACTACAGTAGTAGCCCTTGGGCGGCCTGAGCGAGGCCTGTCATCGACAGTTCCTGTATCTCTGTACCTCCTCCATGTCCGAACAACATCGCTTTGGTTCACTCTGAGACGCCTGGAAACTTCCCTTGTTGAGAGCCCTTCTTGACACAAAGTAACAATGCGGACGCGATCGAACTGCGGTATTGACCTTCTAGGCATGGTAGAACTACAGACAACATGAGCAGCGTACCTTCGTCCTGGTGGAATGACTGGAACTGATCGGCTGTCGTACCCCCTCCGTCTAATAGGCCCTGCTCATGCATGGTTGTTTACATCTTTGAGCAGTTTTAGTGACATCTATGAACAGTCAAAGGGACTGTATCTTTGATACAATATACACAGTCAACGTCTATATGCCGGAGATCTGGGAACCGAGGTGATGCAAAACTTTTTTTGATGTGTGTAGATTAAGGCAATAAGACAAGGTATGTAGCTTACGCTGACCATGCGACTGAAAATTAGGTGATCTTGTATTATTGCTCCAGTTCTTATGATGGTGATACCTGACCTCCTCGTCGTGTAGTGGCTAGCAATCTTGGTTGTCGCCCCCAGAGATCCATGCTAGAAACCTGGCTCCGGCAAGAAATTTAATTCCGGTCTGAGGGCTGGAACGGGGTGCACTCAGCTTCATAAGGTAAAACTGAGAAGAGGTGGATAAGATTCCCATCTCATCCTTCCTGGAAATGGTTTTCCGTAGTTTCCCACTTATACTCCAGGCAAATGCCGGGATGGTTCCTAACTTAAAGGTCACCTTCCAAATTATCACCGGAATTACAAATGCACACGCCGCAATGACACAGGGTAGCAGACACGAGGCTAAATGACCAAATTTCTATAACGAGAGCTGCGATGGCCTATATTGGAGGGTATTTGGTACGAACTGTCGAGTCCGCCTCATGGCGTAGTGGCTAGCATTCTTGGCTGTCACGGCGGAGGCCCGAGTTCGATTACTGGTTCTGAGGGCTGGAACGGGGTACACTCAGCCTCATTAGGCAAACCTAAGAAGAGGTGGGTTCGATTCCTACCTCAGCTATTCTGGAAGTGTTTCCCACTTATATACCAGGCAAATGCCGGGATGGTACCGGTACCTAATTTAAGGCCACGGCCGCTTCCAACCCAAATTTTACCTCAATTACAAATACACCAACTATTACAGACATTACAGTGACACAGGTTATCAGACTAATTCTACACACACCCAAGAACATGGGGCTACATGACCACGATGTTTCAATGCCCCTAAAGAAACAAGAACAATAACAACGGGCTGAAGACCATAGCCTACCTATATCATGTCAAGAGTGTTTGATAAAATTAGTAGGATCCCGAGTTAGTTATTGTTTTATGTGACGGAACAGCGAGGTTAACTGCCCCTCTCCAGTCCATCTCCAGTAATGTCACTAATTTAAAATTCAAAGACAGACGGAGAGGTGGTCTCCAGTATCGTAAGCCGGGTTTTGTTTCGCTGGAAGAAGTAACCGACGAAATGATATCGGTTACGCTGAGCAGTCCAGGAATAGCACAAACATTAACTAGAATACTGTTGCCATATGTTGCTAAAAATCATGTTCTGCAGTGTGGAGTAAGTGATCATCCTGAGAAACTGCTCTGTCGCTAACTACACCAATGACATGAGACTACGTCTTGAGAAGAAAAACAAATTATGAGAAGAATACCTTACCTTACCTAGATGGCCACTCAAACCAAAGCAGGTTTTTGGCCTCGCCAACAGCACGGCGCCATCTTTCTCGATCATCCATTATGTCCTCCGTGACTCCGATTTTTCTCATATCTTTTTGGACAGGGTCTCACCAGCGATGTCCCAGTGGTCGCCTGCCTCTGGGTACACCTTCCAAAACTGCTCTTAAATTCAATTCTCTACTTCTTCTATGTACATGACCGGCCCAGCGCAGTCTTTGGCACGGGCCACGATATCCGGTTCTTTGTAGAGATCCCACAATTCCTTATTTGTTCTAATTCTCCACTGGCCATTTTCTACTATCGGTCCGAAAATGCGTCGTAGTATTCTATTTTCAAAAGTTACTAATTTCCTTTCAGTTTGCTTGGACAATACCCAGGTTTCTGAGCCGTACGTGACAACAGGAAGTATAATGCTTTTATAAATTCTCACTTTAGTTTTTCTAGATATAATTTTACTCTTTAAGAGATTTTGCAGAGACCAGTAGCGTTTGTTGCCACTGAGAATTCTTGATTTTATTTCTGTTTCTTCCATATTATTCTGGTCTATGATAATCCCCAGATATTTGAACTCAGTACATCTGTGAAAAGCGTATGAAGCAACTGTTAAGGGGTTTTGTACTTGTTCTGCATTCCTTCCTACAACTAGATATTGTTTTTTGTTAATTTATCATTAGACCTACCTCCTTGGCTTCTTCAATAAGGGTTTCTGTGGGTATTTTTAGATCCTATTCGCTTTCTGCCATGAGTGTTATGTCATCAGCATAAGCTAATTTGTGAATTCAGTGAAACCATCTACAGCATCGTACTCTTGTACATACCGGACAGTTGTGCATGCTATCTAATAAGCGAAATCCTCAGTTCAAACGAACTCCTACAGTATTACTAAAAGATGAACATATCTTATATTTTACTTCATTGCACTCAACAATGTGTATTCATGTACACTAAATATAGTGTATAGGTACATTTTTGCTGGTTTCATGTTAATGTTAGGTGGGACCTCAGCGCTGCACTGCTAGGAGGACAGTTTTAGTGATGTGCTTGAGCCTGGCTCGAGCTGCTCGAACAGATGACGTCAGAGTTCGAACTTGTTCTATCATTGCACGAGCTTATTACCGCGCCGCGACCTATCGGCGTGTTCTTATCGGCCCAGAAACCTCAAGAAGGCTGTGTGCTAGGCGGTACTAGATCGTACTGTGTTTGCTTTGCACTGCAGTGGTAGTTTGTTCATATAACCCCTTCAAACTGTATCTGTAATGTGGAGACAGCCACAATCTGTGTTTGTGTGATGATTCGATGCACATGTCTCCCCAGAACCAAACTGCCTAGAGAACATCATTGGAGTGTACGGAACAAAGGCGACGGATCACAACACGTTCTTCGTACAATGGCCCGGCAACAGTATGTGTATAAAAGTGATTAATTTGTTCCGTTGCAGGAACATGTTTGTTAATATTCTCGACAGTATTACATCCTTCCCAGAAGCCAAAGGCGTATCAGAGATGGGGGTGGTGAATAATCTATATTAATACAGTATTATTATTATTATTTACGTTGCACCGACACAGATAGGTCGTACGGTGACAATGGGATAGAAGAGGGTACGCGTAGAAGGATGCGGCCATGGCCTTAATTAAGGTACAGCGCCAGCATGTGCGTGGTGTGCAAATGGGAAACCACTGGCGACCATCTGCAGGGATGCCGACAGTCGGATTCGAACCACTAATAGTCTTAATACGTTCACACATACCGTACGCGAGCGAAAGGTGGCAGAGAATATCGTCTGGACCGTCAGTGTTCTGCATATGTGTGGGGTCGCCTAACAGTTCGAACAGGTTCGATTCCGTATCGAGCCGGCTACAAATGCATCAGTGTAATTAAAGTGATTGAGCCTCAGCAGACTCTGAGGACTGGAGAGTTTTCGTATTTTAACAATTTTAAAATTCCAGTGATTAAAGTCGTATCCGAACCTACTATAGTATCTCTTGGTGTGGAAGCTGCCTGAAATACATTTCATATCACATGCAATACCATCATTCTGTGACTAAGCACTTGGTAATGCATTGTACATGAGAGGCATGACACGTCAGCTGTTCACTTATGTCAACGACTTGATTACTCTGACTGTCAAACTCCGATCTATCATGCGAAATACGAGGTTCATTTGGAGGCTTATATTATGCAGGTCTACCGAATTAATGTACACTTGTATAATTTGCTGGGTAACTTTATTTTACTTTTAGTTGTGATCGAAATGACTAATGAGATTATTAATCTGTAAACTGAAGATGGTTCATACTTTGCATGACAAGAGGTTAGGCTTTCCTTAGTGTGTGATTTTCAGTTTTCCAGGATTCTCTGCCAAAACATCAGTGAAACACCTTCCAGTGCCCTGGTCTGAGTGAGAACATGAAGAATTTTACTATCTCTACAATGGGACACATTCCAGAGGTGCATTACCAATGCTCTGGTCTGAGTGAGAACATGAAGAATTTTACTATCTCTACAATGGGACACATTCCAGAGGTGCATTACCAATGCTCTGCAAACTTGTGTATTTTCAAATGTTTAATTTTATGTTATAAATTAAGTTTTCTATTTGAATAATAATTTGTTAAAGAAAACATTGGGTATGAATTGAGCCTTGCTTCCAGAACTGCTAGTCTTAACACCAGCTGTTCCCACTAGAACCAATAGTCACTCCTAATTCACTAGGTTTGCGTGCTAGGGATGGATCAACCCCTGCCCCCTACTCCCCAAAGAGATTTTCAATCTGGCTGGTGCTGATACAAACATCTGTTTTTTCCTCTCTCTCTCCTTTCCTTTATGGAATAATACATAGAGTGTGATTTATCTATTAAGAAAATAGGATACCCCTCCCATCGAAGGTAATAATAATAATAATAATAATATCGTATGGCCTCGGTGCCGGGTGCAAGCTTTGTTATTTGACACCCAGAGGGTAGCTTGCATGTCGAATTTCGTTGTTCCTTCACTATGAAAGTCAAGGAGGTTAGATGTTAGATATCTAATCTCCTTGAACACTATAGCGCTTTCTAGTAGAGAAATGAGGAACTTTGTGTTGGCGGAAACTCCCGAGATTAATTTTGCCATTATGAACTCGGCCTACTGAATTCAAATGGGTTCTTTGACATGCCAACATCGTATGACATGCGTATCGTATTTTTGCCGCCTTTCAAAAATCACTTACCACGGCCAGGGGCGAACCTGCAATCTTGGAGTTGGCAGACCGACACATTAACCACTCACCCACCGTGGCAAGCTCATAACCATAGTTATGTGACTCCACCTCCTGTGTAGAATCTTGGAGGAGCATTGAGATATTGTTATTGCTATGAGGGCCTAGGGCCATATAGAGCCGAAAGGAGAAGGGATTAGGCTAGGTAGAATACATTTAATAAAAAAAGGCTAATAAATAACAATCCGAAGAAAAACTGAATAAATTCTGTTGTGTATTCACTTGAGTTAACATAAACATTCTAGGAAATGTTGTGTATTTACTTGAGATAACACGAAAATTCTAGTCACTATGCCCAGATCATTCCAATCTGGAACATTTGAATCTGGAACTTTCCAGCTACTATGTATATATGCACCCGCATACTGTAGACGTCAGTTCCGCGCATATTCTTTAGTTCCGCGCTAGTTCCGCTCAAGTTAGTCCACCTTGTGTATCGTTGTGTATCAACTAGTGTTAAATAAACCGTTGTTTTATATTACCGAGAGTATGATATTTATCTTGTATCTCCCACGATATAACAGCGGTGTCGGAAGTGAGATAAGATAAATAACGTTGTGAAACCGAGTGACTTTCTAACCTCAACGCAAGTGTTGCACCGAACGACGTTCATCGCAGTACGTGTTGTAAATACTAAACCGAGTGAACTTTCTAACCTCAACGCAAGTGTGTGCACCGAACTTAGTTCATCGCAAATGCGTGTTAGATATACTATTCTCCACTCATCTTCACAATGCCGGACTTAACCTCTGAGCAACTCCAACAATTCTCGGCAATGATCGCCGACGCTATCCGACAGACAACAAGTTCAACAACGTCATCATCACAGCCTCGACCGCCACAATTCACAATGCAACCGTATCGTACAACCGATGGGACGACTGTAGCCGACTATTTCACTCGCTTTACCTGGGCGCTCAACTTGAGCAAGGTAACCGCAGATCAACACGCACATTTTGCACGAGTTTACATGGGATCTGAATTCAATGATGCCCTGAAGATCCTGGTGAGTCCTGATGATCCGGAAACTCTGTCATACTGTGAGATTCAATCTAAGCTGAAAGGCCACTTCGACGCCAAACGCAACAAGTTTGCCGAGAGCATCAAATTTTGGAGTGTAATGCAGAAGCAAGGAGAAACCATCGCTAGCTTCACCTTAAGACTGCGGCGGCTGCAACGTTTTGTGAGCATGGCACATTTCTTGATCGCATGTTAATTGAACAAATGCTCGCAGGGTTGGTATCACGAGAAATGTGCGACGAGATTATTGCAAAACAACCAGAGAACTCCACCGCAGCATATGAAATCGCGCACGCACTCGAAGCTACTCGCATTACCACCAACGAGGTCAAAACAGCTGCCGCTAAGTCTGAATCAACCAATCGGATTGGATACGAGAATCCTCTGTCCAGGAAGAACATCAACCAGCAGCCGCCACGCAGCAAGTCAGCTCATCGAAGTCAAGGGTCTTACAATCTAACCAGACAACACCAATGGCCACACCAGGCAAACCAGAGTGCATCCCAGGACAGCCAATCAACATGTGCAGGGTGCGGTGAAGCTCACCCTCTTAGTCAGTATAGGTTCCTGAACGCAGATTGCCTGAAGTGTGGCAAGAAAGGTCACATCAGAAAAGTTTGCTGAACGAAATCGATGAAACATCGAACAACAAACCATGTGACCGAAGAAGAGCTTATAGCAGAGAAGCTCGATGTCGTGGAGTACCTCAGCAAAATCGAGGTCATCGGATCGGTCAACGCAGCACCTAAGCCACTGGTTGATGTCAGCATAGAGGGAACCACCGTCAAAATGGAACTCGACACCAGCGCCCCCTGCTCAACAATGAGCAAATCAAAGCTAAGTATGATCAAACCAGGTTTTGTGTTGCAGAAAAATGATCGTAACTTCGTCAGTTACACCGGTCATCCGATCAAATGCATTGGCAAAACGTCAGTGTGCACCACCATCGGAACCACAACCAGGAACCTGAATCTCTACGTGGTTGACGATGAAGTCGAATCGCTCTTTGGCCGAGAGTGGATTTCAGAGTTTGTACGGGAGATCGACTTTGGTCACCTCTTCGCAAAACCCGACCCAATCCACAAGCTCTCAGACAAGCAGGCTCTGACCTTGGAACAACAGAAGCAGCTCGACAACATTCTATCTCGCTACCAGGATGTGTTCAGCGACACCCCCGGGAACGTCTCAGGTCCCCCAGCGAAGATGCACCTGAAGGCTGGAGCCACACCTGTTTTCGCCCGAGCTCGAGACGTACCAGTTGCCCTCCGCGATGCCTACGTCAAGGAAATCGACAAGAAAATTGCATCTGGCTTCTACAAAAGAGTGGACTACTCTCAGAGGGCATCGACAACGCACGTCGTCGCCAACAAGAACGGCAAACTGAGGATCACAGGCAACTACAAGCCTACTCTCAACCCGCGGATCATCATCGATGAACATCCGATTCCCAAGGTGGAACATCTGTTCAACCGAATGCGCGGCGTCACTCTCTTCTGCCACCTGGATATCACCGACGCGTACACTCATCTCGAGGTCGACGATGAGTTCAGCCATGCTCTCACTCTTAACACCCCAACTCACGGTCTGATCCGCCCAACGCGAGCAGTATATGGAGCAGCTAACATCCCCGCTATCTGGCAGCGGCGAATGGACACAGTCCTGCATGGTCTCCCTAACGTCGTAAGTTTTTTCCATGACAGTATAGTCTTTGCTGAAAGCTTTGAAAATCTGATGCAGGCCCTCAGCACCACTCTGGAACAGTTTCAACAACACAACCTCAAGCTCAACCGAGCCAAATGCGTTTTCGCTCAAACATCCCTGAAAGCCCTTGGCCATAAAATCGATGCGTCACGCATCCACAAGTCTGATGCACACATTCGAGCTGTACGTGATGCACCGAAACCGACTACACCAGAAGAACTCCAACTGTTCCTCAGTAAAGCAACCTACTACAGTTCGTTCATCCCCAATTTGTCCACCAGAGACAGACCACTCAGAGACATGCTGCTCAAGGACACCAGAAGGCGACAGGGCATACAAAGACATCAAGAACTCCCTAACCTCGCCCCAGGTACTCATGCAGTATGATCCAGCGTTACCAGTCCTGTTGGCCACGGACGCCAGCAAGACCGGCCTGGGCGCAGTATTGTCACACCGGCTCAGCAACGGGCAAGAACGTCCAATCGCTTACGCCAGTCGAACGATGACAGCAACGGAACAAAAGTACCCTCAGATCGATAAGGAAACACTGGCCATTCTATGGGCTGTACAGATGTTTTTTAATTATCTGAATGCTCGCCACTTTACTCTCATCACCGATCACAAGCCTCTCACACAGATTCTGCACCCCGAGAAGTCTTTACCGGTCCTGTGCATCAGTCGCATGACCAATTATGCCGTCTACCTAGCAAACTTCGACTACGACGTCAACTTCAAGACATCCAAAGCCAACGCCAACGCTGACTACTGCTCCCGAGCTCACCTACCAACAACAGTTAACCTCATCAGAAACTTCTTTTCTCCACAGGAGGAAGAGACGGACAGTTTTGATGATTTTGACTTTTTGCAGTCCATCAGATCCAACAGCTACCAATTGGGGCAGAAGCAATCGCACGCGGGACCAGGAAAGATCCACATCTGAGTGAAATTGTCCAGATCATCGAAGCAGGGCAATACCTCACCCACTAGCATTACAAGGCACCAGAAGCGAAGTACACCCTCGCCGCAAACTGTCTGATGTTCGAGCATCGAGTTGTTGTCCCTGCTTCACTGTGGGACGCTATCCTCAACGACCTGCACGTGGCTCACCTGGGGATAGTCAAGATGATAGGTATGGCACGTTCCTTTGTGTTCTGGCCTGGAATCGACAACGACATTGAGGGCCGTATTCAGAGACATCACTTCAACTTAACTTTCACTTACATCTTACTTTCCCGTGTATAAAAGCCTGAGTTGGTATTCAGAGACCAAACTTATCTTACACTTAAGTGTGAACCTAGTCAAAAGTTAGTGAGATTCAAGATAGCTGAAGACCAACCTTAAACCTCACTTCATTGCTGAAAATTGCCTGAATAACACTGTGATAACATCAGTTCAATGCGATAAAGTTTAGTTTACAATTGAAATGGATTTCGATGATGATGATGATGGATTCCAAGAATTCATGGATTACGCCTACGAGAATAATTTGCCGGCTCCACGAGTGTATGTAAGGAATGGTGGAAATCCCTTCAATACTCTCACAGACAGTGAATTTAAAAGACGATACAGGTTCTCTAAGGAATGCGTAAATAACATTATAATGCCGCTGGTGATACCAGAATACGTTGGAGATCAGAACATGAGAGGACTACCATTGCCAGTACATATTAAAGTATTGACTGCTCTAAGATTTTATGCAACTGGCAGTATGCAGGCAAGTAATACATGATATCATTACTTCTTTAAAATTATCAATAACTGTAATTATTAATATTTTTTCTGTATTTGGTCCCTAATTATTATTAGTCCTACTCGTTTTGTAGTTACACCTGGCCAACCATAACCTCTCAATCCTACTTCAGTTTTACTCTCACATTCCATTTGTATATCTGCTAACGCTATTATTAATATTATTATTATCGAGTATCGAGAAGTAACGGTTGCTCTGCGACCAATCATATCTATTGTGCTATTTCATGGGTTAGTAATGGTTGATGTAAAAGAATGGATGTATGGTAAGCTAAAATCTCAAAAACGATTTTTTAGTAATATGAATACCATTAATAAGACACAGTATTGTTTTCATTTTTTCAGATCGTATGTGGAGATCTCCGTTGTATTAGCCAACCTTCTGTCAGTAGAATTATTGCTAAAATATCAGAATGTTTAGCTAGACATCTGGGAAGATATGTAAAATTTCCATCAACCCAAGAAGCTATTACCCATAACAAAAGGGCATTTTATGATATAGCAGGGTTTCCTGATGTTATGGGGTGCATTGACTGCACACATATTCCTCTTAGGAGTCCAGGAGGCCCTACTGCTGAAATTTATAGGAATCGGAAAGGATGGATGTCTCTAAATGTACAAGTTGTGTGTGGTCCAAAAATGGAAATATTAAATATTGTAATTCGTTGGCCTGGATCAGCACATGACAACAGGATTTTTGAAAACAGTGCTCTTATGACTGCATTCGAGGAAAGGAGGTTAGGTGGAATTCTATTGGGTGACAGTGGATATGCCCAGAAACAATACCTTTTTACACCAGTACTTCACACACAAAATGAGGCTGAAAACAGGTACAACCGTGCTCATACAAGGACCAGAAATATTGTGGAACGATTTTTTGGTGTCTGGAAAAGAAAATTCTCATGCCTATCAAAGAAACTGAACACCAAACTAAGAACAACTACTCGTGTAGTAGCTGCTTGTGCTGTACTTCACAATATTGGTATAACTTATGGAAATGATGTTTACAATAATGTTGACTTTCCAGATAGAGTTGTGCCTGTCATGGCCTCAGAAGATAGACCCAGAGGGCAAGCAATCAGAGCTGCATTTATACAACGTCATTTTAATTAAATTATTTCATTAGCCTACATCTAATAACATATTAATGAGACAAGTTTTTCATCAACATTTTCTTTTCCAGTTCGTGTTTCTCTTTCATATGCTGCATTTCAAGAGCCATCTTTTGGCATGCCATGTCTGCTACCATCACTTTTGCTGCCATCTCTTTCATTCTTAGGGAATGAAGTTCTTTGTCTTGTAGTAGCAGTGCATCACACCTTTCTAGTCTCTTATCGGACTCCTTTATTATACCGGTAGCCGATTTTCTTGCCTCTCTGGTGGCTCCAGGGGTTGTCTTGTCTTGATCTCCTGGAACGAAGGAAATATAATTTAATTATGTTAATCATACATGTTCACATTACTGAAATAAAACTGCAAATAGGAAAAAGTAGAATTTTAAATTATCTTACTAATCTGTGCAGAATTCTCGAATTCCTCCTGTACATCTGCCTGCGACTGTTCTTCATCCATTCCCAGGCTACCGTCGCTCAGTAGAACGTAAGCTCCACTGTTACATTTGTTGGCCACCAACGCCAGCGTGTCACTGTCAATGGCATCTTGAACCTCGATATCAATTGTGTCGATGCCATCGATATTAGGATCAGTGCTTCTACTAGATCCTGGATATGGACCCCCACCTGTAGTCATCCTCTGCCTCTTTTCCTGAGCCAGTTCCTGTTTTCTTTTAGTTTTCATGTTTTCCCAGCATTTTTTAATTTGCTCTGCCGTTCTCTGGAATAAAAACAATGTAAAAATACGAAACATTCATTTTTAGGTAATACAGGTAGAATACACGATGTATCCGTGATGATGTTACAAACTGTTCGGGATGATTGAGGAAGGGAAATGCATCCATTTGTGATAAGGAGCCATAGTCCGGTAACGATCGAGTCAACAGTTATTAATAATCGCAGTTATTTAACGTCCGTCCTCAATTTTAGTTCTTAACAGATGCCAGGGTGGTGAAATTTCGTCCGGCAGGCGTTCCGTAACGTGCCAGAAGCCAACGAAATGGGATTTGCACGTGAAAACACCCGTAAATGCCACAGAGCGTAGTTGGGTTTGACCCCGCTAACTTGTAATTAGTAGACCAACGCCACATCCACTGCGACTTGCAGTCAAAAGTTAAACCAAAAATCGGTTTGATACGTCCGACAGTGGAAAACATGTACTGTACTGTAATGTGGTACGATTGAAGGGTCGACACTCCCGACGAGCAGAAGAGGCTAAGAGGATAACTCAACTACTCCACTGCGTATTGACTGGATCGGAGTACGATGTCTGTACTGTAGAATTAAGTCTGTGTTGACGAGTTGAAGTGGTACGTGCATTGACGCATGGGGACGCCATTTTGTAGTTGTAGTTGTAGCCTAAATATAACAGCTTGTGAAACGTATGCAGGTAAACCGTATTAAATGAGGAGGATTTTGCTTATAACATGCGACTCGATCGTATCCGTACTATGTGTCAGTAGATTTACTGGCACGTTAAAGATCCCCTTCAGGGCAAAATTCCGGCACCCCGGTATCTCTATAAGCCTTAGTAGTTAAAAGGGACGTAAAATCAATAGCATTATTTTTATTATTTCCGTACTATGGTTCCTTATCTCACATTGATCCATTTCCCTTCCTCCATCATCCCTGAAAGTTTGTAACATCATCACGGATACACCATGTAGAATAATGCCTAGTGCAGTAACCCTCCCACCTTATGCTAATTAAGTGCCTCACATCATGACTTTTTAGTTTATAAATACAAAATTAACTGTTTCCTCTGAGTACATACTAATATCGAGATGATACTGCAAATGTGATTTTTGTTCATTCTCAATAGGATTTCTTCACTTTCATTTTATGGTATCAAAACAAACAATCTTTGTGGTAAATTATATCTACGGTTACCAATGTAACATTCTAGATTCAGTTCCTGGTACAGTATTATACACTTAAATGATTTAGAGATTGCACTAACCTTTGTATACTGGGAATTGAGATTGAACTCGTCAGTGATTTCTTGCCATTTCTTCTTCTTCATGGAAATCGACACGACATCCGATTTATTACTCTCCACGACGTCCCTATATTTAATAGCGAGTTCTTTTACGTAGACTTTTTCGTCGGCGGTAAAATACAGCCTTTTCTTATTTTCTTCCATTTCAATTTATCTTACAGACGCTACCAAACAACAACAAGCAATACAGAACACTATCTTACAAGCAAAAGCAAACAACGATGAATGCCGTGTGTTTATGCCACCGCCTTCTCGATTAGAGGATCGAGACGGCAGTGGTTTACGCACGGAGCAGCTGTGCACTTGGAATATTGTGTCCCATAATGACGTCAGACACCAAGCACTAACTAGCTTTTGACTCAAATCGAACTTAGTCGAGTGAAAGTTAAGTTTCGTCTCTGAATACAAATTCGAAACTTCACTTCAAGTGGCCTTGCTTTTTACTTGACTAAGTTAAGTAAAAGTTAAGTTGAAGTGATGTCTCTGAATACGGCCCTGAGTCTCTCGCCAAGGCTTGCGCCGTGTGTGCAGCTCATGCGCATGCGCCTCCCAAGTTCCGAGATCACCACTGGGAATACCCGAAGGCACCACATTGCCTACGCGGGCCCAGTGGCTGACACCATGCTGCTGATTGTTGGCGACGCATACAGCAAGTGGCTCGAGGTCAAACACATAACATCAACAACATCAGCCGCAACAATTTCCATCATGGATGACCTGTTCACGGCATATGGCGTGCCAATCACTGACGTCTCGGACAACGGTCGACAATTCGTCTCAGACGAGTTCAAGACCTTCTTAAGAAACATTGGCGTGAAATATCACAAGTTGTCATGGCCATACCATCCCTCAACCAATGGCCAAACTGTGAAGGGAAACCTCTATGCGATGAAGACAACTAACGAAACACTCCGTGCCTATCTGAACGAGTTCCTCCGTCAATTCCGCAAGGCTCCACACTCCACCACTGGCCAATCTCCAGCCCAGCTTTTTTTGGGACGAGATCTCCGCAGGAGACTCTACTTGACCAGACCTGATGACGTCCATACGAAGGTTACAGAAAAACAACGAGCTGACATGAGCTCAACATTCCGCACTCTGGAACCCGGACAGAAAGTCTACTTCCTGTCTGGCAATATCAAGCTGGACAAGTGGCTTCCTGGAACAATTGTGAAACGCACTGGTGACCTTCACTACGCGATCAACTACCAGGGAAAACGATTCAAGCGCCACATTGATCAGATCAGAACGTTTGCTGGCACCAACAAAGGCAAAACCAACTTGGACAACGATCAAGGATCACCCAACGATCGAGAGTCGTCCAATGATCAAGAACCAGCCTTCGAACCTGAGACGAGTTCGCTTCACGAAGACACTAGCAACAGCCCAAACACCACCAGCCACACCTTTAGACAGGGCACCGCCTATTTCGCAAACCCCTTTTATTCCCCGCAGGAGTACTCGCCAGCGCCGACCACCATTGAGATTCTCTCCTGATTAAGTTTCCTAAATGATCCATTTAAAAGAGGGATGAAATGTTGTGTATTTACTCGAGTTAACATGAACATTCCAATCTGGAACCTTCCATATACTATGTATATATGCAGCCGCAGACTGTGGACGTCAGTTCCGCTCTGGACCGCTCATGTTAGTCCACTTTGTTTATCGTTGTGTTTCAACTAGTGTTAAATAAACCGTTGTTTTATATTAACAAGTCTGTGTTATTTATCTTGTATATCCCACGATATAACAAATGTATCTTTAATGATATTTTTATTCTCTCGAACAAATAACTTTGCCTTACGTATAAACTTTGTAGATTTATGTAACTGCTCTTTCATGGCTTTAGGAAGGATATTGTAAATTTTGGGAATAAAGTATTGAAAATTACGCTTTGTAATAGTTAGATTTGGTTTGAAAAGGACAGCCACATTTCCTGTTCTACCTCTTGTTTGGTAGGTGTGGCTCATATTTATAACTGAATTTTTATTTTTATAGATATATTTATAGACTTCCGTCACGTAAAGTTGTCCTATATTCAAGACGTTTGCTTCCGCAAACAATTAATTAGTAGGATATAACCTTTCCTTTTTATACATGATACGCAACACCAAGTTTTGCATTACTTGATCCTTTCTTACAATAGTTCGATAAGCTCCTCCCCATGCAATTAATCCATACGAGAGAGTAGACTGAATAAGTGCAAAGTAGATATCTCTCAGTAGTTTAATACTGACAATGTGTTCCAGACAACGGAATACATAAACTGTCCTTATTTTCTTTGTGATGCAAGTAATATGCGATCTCCACTTTATGTCTTCATCAAAATAAATTCCTAGGTATTTTATATTTTGTGTGCGGTTGAGTTTTATGCAGTTGCAGTGTGTATTACAGTTTTCCCGATGTACTGTAAGCTCGTTGAAGCAGTTTTGATTGTTTTTAGTGTGAAAATAATAAATTTTGATTTATTTACATTCGGAAACAATTCATTACTATCCAGCCATAAGCTTGTGAGGTTTGAAGCCACTTTTCAGTGTTGCCTAAGTGAACAAAAGTTTGGTGCTTTTCAGTCGGTCAACACGAATGTACCCAAAAAGAGCTGGGTTATGTCCTAATCCTGAAATAAATTACATGAGATTAATAAATACACTAGGATGACCAATTTCGATCGTCAAGCGATCATCATCAGATCCATTACACTTAGGCTATAACATCTCTGTTTGAGAATACAGGTGACAAATATTTACAATATGTACAATTATTTAGTTGCAGTGTTGGTAATGCAACTGTCGGTGTATGCTAAATGTAGTAAATCTAATGTTAGGTGAAATACTAAAATGGTGATAAAAATCCGGAGTTTGTCTGTTTGGGGTGATTATATGGCTATAAAAATCAACTATGGTTATACTGTAATAATACAGGCTGATACTTATCCGGTTGTCTTCCTGACTGGAACTTCGAGCAGTTTCGTGTTCACTCTCGCACTAGTTTTGGTCGACCGGGTGTAAACTGGACGAAACTGGTTTTTCCCTTTCTCCCCCCTTTGTTCCTATGTGCTTTTTGAGGTCAGTGCAATGTTTAATTGTGTGACGTTGCCAAATTTAGATAAGAAAGTATGTTATTGAATACAGGAAGATCTACAACTCTTAAAGACCGTGGAACTGTCTTTGCCACCCGTAGACTAAAAAGCCATTCGAACTAAGCGCTGCCCGGTCTGTTGAAGACGTCCCGGCACCTTAATACTGCCGCGCATACCGGCCTAAGTTTTTTGCAGAAAAAAGTACATAGTACACCTGATCCAGATAACATTTACCTATTAACCTCCGCTAATCACCCCCCCCCTTTTATCTAGCTTGGCTGTATCGCTAAGTTGTGTCTTGTTTCCGACAGGGTGTGATTCTTAGTAGAGTGAAAAGGAGTGAACTCTCCATAAAATAGTGTTCATTTAGATTGTTGGGATTGTTTCGTTTGGCTAGGTGAATCTCGTTGCTTCCTTTGTGTCGAGAGCTCTGCCTGTCGGCTGAATGTGTTCCGTATCTTATCGCATTCCTATGTTCATTATAACGTGTGTCTACTCGTCTTCCGCTCTGTCCAATGTAATTAGCTTGACAACCAGTGTCTTGGCATGTAATAGAATAGACCCCTGACTTTGGATACGGGTCTTGTTTTTTTTAGATTACAACCGGGAGGCACCTGCAAAATAGTAATCTAAATAAACAAGACCCATGGAGAGTGATTTTACGGCCAGATGCCCTAACTTACCCCAGCTCATGAGAGGAGTAAATAAGAGATGAAATGAGCGAGGAAAACGGTATTCTGTTGCTTTTAAAAATGGGTATGATTGTTCCGATAACTGCTTAAAGGGTATATTAAAATCAACAAAATGTATACTGTTGTTGTGTATAGTAGACTATAAGTACATACCCATGTGAGATTTTCGAAGTGAAATGCCATGTCCAGTGGTTCAGATTCCACGAAATAGAAAGTCCAGTGGCTCATGATCGCGAGATTAACGGTCACGTTGAACTACAAGCGACCGTCCTTCCTTCCTTTATCAGTACATACATTTAAAAATATCGCAAACAAGTAAAGAATCACTATCGTACGGGCCCCCATTCTTACGGCCCCCTATGCATTTGTCCCCCTTTCCTCTCGACGGCCCTGATCACATATACAGTATGTCTATCTCTCATTGTTCCCGTTTCACCGGGGTTGGGGATGGGATGTAATGATTCCTTTCTTCCTTGTGGAGAGTGATTTTACGGCCAGATGCCCTAATTAACCCCAACCTAATGAGAAGAGTTAATACGAGATGAAATGAGTGAAGGAGAATGAAACAAGGCAAGGCATTGGAAGGAAGCACCCGACACCTATTAAAGGGTACGGTCCTAGCATTTTCTTGGAGTTGAAAATGGAAAATCACGCAGAACGGATCGAGCTCACGTCTCTCAAAGTCCGCAATAAACTGAGCCACAGCGATAACAATAGTAATGATGGCATTTGGTCCAACGTTTCCAGGTCTGGATTTCCAGAAACCTGTCGAGGTTTGATTGATTCATTTTATTATACATGTCACAAAGTCCTTAAATCAATCAACAATAACAAACTATTTATCAAACAGGGGAACAGTATTCAGCGATAGAAGAGAGTATTGGTACCACAATGGTTCTGTGTCTTGAGTTTGGCAGCAGTGTTTCTTAGATGACAGCGTTCTGTCAAGAGTTACACCCAGTGTAAACAGTACATGCTGCTATAGCTCGATGGATCAGTGGGAGCTTGATTCCCGGCGATCTCGTAAAAGATCTCTCGTATCACATTTGATGACTGCAATACAAATGCCACAGACTACCCAATACAGTGCCGGTATCGCTGTGTTGAATTTGGAGAGTAGATCGCCTAATAATAACAATAATAATAACAATAATAATAACTCCCAGATACTATGACAAAGGGAGGATAAATCTATACGGTGATCTTCTCAGCATGAACTCTAAGAGATTAACCAAACAAACCTTTGATTTCTTCCGGAACTTCAAAACAAAACCCACATGGTTTAAAGAAACTGAAAACGACCCTGTAGAATTTAAAACAATATTACAGAATATTCACTGCTCAATTGGCAAGACAAATAATTATAAAAAACGAAAATACGGTTCCAAGACAAATCTACATGAGGGACAGATGACCCCGTAGTTCCGCCCCTTAAAACTGCAATAACGAACAAATCTACATTAAATCCAAACCCATCATCTCGGAAGAAGAGAGGAAAAGACCAGAAAGAATGAAGAGATACCGGGCACAAAGGAAGGAACAACACACAGAGGAATGATTGATTCAACGTACCCTAAAGAGGGTGAAACGAAAGAATAATAATAATTATCTCTACATATTATTCCCCATTTTACGGGATCGGAGACAAGGTGAGGAGAAACATTTCAAGGGGACTGACGGTGGCCTCGCACGATAACGCGCGTATCCGTTCCGGTCAATAATGCCAGTAATATTTCTAATAGCAATATCTTATTGTTATTTTGAACAGTCTAAATGGAAGAAAGAATTTTGTATTTTGAAATTAATTTGAAAATAGTATTTTGTATTTTCCGTAAATGTGTAAGTGTACCGGTATTTTGTACATAAAATGCTTTTGTGAGTATTGTTTAATTTGTATAAACATACAAAAGCAACATATTGGGAGGACCGGTATTTTTCCCAACTCTGTGAAGCATAAACTAGTGTGCATTTGTAATTGGGGAAGGAATAGGGCAGGAAGCGGCCATGGCTTTCGGTTGGGTACTATCCCAGCATTCGCATTGAGTAGGAGTGCGAAACCACTTCAAGATTAGCAGAGTTCTAGTTTGATGATCAATTTACCGGTCCGGTACGGTAGGCTATCTATTTTTGCGGGTAGGCCTACCAGTTGGACTGGGCATGTACCATAACGCTGTTCCCTAAGGGGAATAAAGAAAAGGGCTAGGTAATTGGGGCAAAGGGTTTAAGTGCCAGTTTCCGGGAAAGAAGATGCCAATTTAGTTTAGGTTATTAATGGAATATGTATTTATTTCATTAAGTGTTGTAATATGTCACCGGTGCATAAGAATAGCCTATATAATAACACTAATACCGTAATCTGATCTGTGTTAGAAAAACATCCCTGGTCACACAGTTTTTCTTACACCGTGCCTAGGCTATTTATCATCAGCAACAACAGCGCCCCGAAGTGTTTATTGTTGCTAGCAATATCGTCACCGAGTTAGTGTCTTCCATGTACGGTCCCTCGCGGCAAAATATTAAGATCTGAGAGTTCCATGTACGGATAGCCTATTAGAAGTACTCTTTACAGACGTGACTAAATTTCGTAATGACGATTCTTACAACCTGAGTTCTACTTGGACAGGTTTAAACGTGTAAAGAAAAACTTCTTTATGACGACAATTATACAAGTTACCCCGTGATAGTATTTATAAGTTGGTACAGATAAATACATCTTCGAATCCCTTCCGTTAACTGTTGGTTCTGAGCAGGGGGTGTCAACCAGATAGGGATTATTTGGTACCATCGGTGTAGTAGCGCGGCCAGACGTAAGGAGCGGATTAAGCGCTGTATATCGTCTTGCCAACATATGCATGATACACGTTTTAATTGAATTGCAAATATATCCCTATATTTAGTCAATAAATATACACATAATTCCTAATTGACATTTCCTTGCAATTATCTTGCTCACCGACGATAATTACGGCACTTATCATTAAATAAACATTATTTCTACTGGGTTGGCGGCATTGACCAACATGGACGCTCTGTTTATGTCGTGCTCGCTGTGAACCACAGATTACCTACTACTACAGATAGCCGACAGCCATGCTAATTCTTGGCACCTAAGACTTCAGCGCTGCCTGGTGTATGACCGCGGTACTAGTTGAGCACGGCCGTGCGGGTAGCCTACCCCTCCCCTTCCCCTCGTTCCGTTAAATATTCTCGTCCTAACTGCTCTGCCCACATCAATGTTCCGAAAATCACAATCTTCCCAATACTTATAGCACACGTTTTTAAGTGTGGAGATAATAATATGATCTACACGAAATAAATCACATTCAAAATAGCAATAACAGTTTTTTTTAATAATACCAAAGTGGGAAATTGTGAATTCCGGAACTCTGAAATGAGCAATCACAGCATTTAGGACATGACCTCATCAATAATTTACATGTTTACATTTCTTTCAGTTGCAATTGGAGCATATTGCATTGACAAGAATTAGGCTACTATAAGGTCTGCAGCACATTATTACTCAATTTAAAAAAATGGTCCCTTCCAATTAACCACTGTAGGCCCAATTATAACCGATTAGTTCCGAGATTAAACTAGAAAGGAAAAGTACTGGGAAGGGAGAATATTCATATCTTACAATGCTTGATGCTGTTCGCAATAACAGGAAAATTTTAAGAGAGAATACTAAGGAAATAGGTGGTGTAACCTGATCCTCATCACACTAAAATTGTTATTGTAATTAATGCCAAATTCATTAGTTTCAGAAAAATAATTGGATATCACAAAATTTATATACAATAGTTCATTTGATATTCCCTTTAAAATATATCCAGTCCACCAATTTTGAAGGGTGAAATACAGTAAGTACATGTACATAAACAAATTTCATGGCACACTAATACAGTAAATTCTATGACATGCTGTGAAGGGGAAAGGAGAAATAGGACTTTCAATGAAAAACAAGAAACACACTCAATACTGCTAGAAATCATGTTTTATTTAAAAAGTTTGTCAACATAGAAAAATGAACAGGGAGAGCCAAAATCAAACTTGGCAAAAATACAGTAATCAAATCTGGTCCTTTTAAAAGTATGTGTTGAGGCATGTTCTTCTTTCTTGCCAAGGTATAACGGTAGGCTACAGCACATGATAATGGACCTATTACCTCCTTGACGCCATGGCTGACACCGATGAACCGCAAATTCCTACAACACATGCAAGTTTGTATGTTGAAACAGTTAACTTAATAAATGTGTAATGCTTGAAATGGAGAACTTGAATTTGCTGTTATGTGTATGTTATCTGTATGTGTGGGAACCCATGATAAACCACTTGCTGGGTGGCTAAGCGGAGAATCAAACCCAACATTTCCCGGTTTACCTCACTAGGCTGTGTGTACCCTGTTCTTAACCTCAGACTAGAATTAGATTTCTTGACATTCAGCAATCAAACATGGACCCCAGAAGTGTCAACCAAGAACTATACCACCTGGTTGGTCTCATTTATTTTTAAGAATAATATGTACTAAAAAGAAATTGAAATTGATCCAAGTTATTTATTTTTACTGTGCTTCGAATGGAGGTTGCGGCGTTGTGTATAGTGCAGCCATTATATCCAATGTTGCAATGAGTAAATGTTCCCCGATATTGGTATAGAACACATTACCTGTATGTACTCTGAATAAGTGAAGCAATAGAGCAATACTTAATTAAATTACTAGAACTGAAAGTACCGGTAACAATTCCATAGCCAAAATTGTGACGTGCCTTTTATTTCTTAGTTGTTTTGCAGAAAATACCGTACTAAGAGTGTAGAGTTGAAATACAACTTGAACAAGAACACGACAGCCTAGAATAAATACACACGAGACACGACAATAGAGCACTTTAGAACAGTAACGAGAGCGAACTTTCAGTGGAGATGTTGGCAACCATGTGAATACAAACAATTTATGACCAGAACGTAAAACTATGCCAGCGCTCAGAGCATGTTAAAACAATTGGGATCAGTTCAGTCGTTTGCAAACGACTTGTTTATGTTACGGCGAGTAGTCGTTGAATTCATTCGACTGTTTTCTAAAAGCAGTCAAACAAGTCGATGGTTTTAACTTTTGTCAGTCGACTGCTGATGCCCATCTCTACAAACCAATTGACAACCAGAATCAATTTGAGCGTACACACCCTCCGACTTGCTAAAATGCTATTAATATTGGATCCCAATATAAAATATTTTCTGATTTAATTTTCCTGGAAAATCTATTCTATGTTTGCATCGATCATTACCATCACGCTATGGGGAGCATTTCATAATAATTTTCTTGTAATTCATTTATCATGCTGTAGAATAAATGAATGAAATTCAATCATAAAATAAATAGAACTCTAAGCCATAATTGGTAAGCCCATGTTCAAGTTGTGTAATAATTCAAGAATGCACCCAATTCTCATTAAAAGTGTATAGACTGTGTTAAGGAGTTCAAACATAACCTAAATATTGAATGCTTAACATTTCCAATGAAATGACATACATATATACAGGGTCTTTCATATAAAGTAAGAACGGCGACCGGCGGTTTTGTCATTCGCTGCTGAAGCCGGCTTGGCCGAGCTTGTGACGCGCCACGGCCCCCTGCTGTAGTATTGAAGGCGCGCGCATAGTACAAACTTGACCTTGCAATAAGCGTGCAGGTGTTGTCAGTCGCCAGTCTGAACCACAGCTGCTAACATGTTGAGACAGTTATCATTGCAACATCGTATTTTTGTATGTAAAATTTATTTTAATTACGATTCGACTCGGCGGGTACGTGATGCATTTGTTCAGCAATTTCCTGATGAAGTGCCACCTTCACTAGCACAGATTCACGTAATTGTAAATAACTTTGACACTACTAGTTCAGTCTCAATAAAAAACACAAAATAAAAAATCAGAAAAAATACAGTGGCATGAATCACTCTCGTCAGCCAAAATGTGGTTTCCAGATACAATGCCTCTATAACCCAGGAAGGACGACACTTCCAGCAACTTTTATAAGGTAATATTTCATAGAGGATTGTACACACGCTTAGAGCAGGGGGCCACGTTTCGCCACAAGCTCGGTCAAGGCCACCACACTAGCGGATAACAAACCCGCCGCTTGGCGTTCTTACTTTATATGAAAGACCCTGTATTTGGACAACTGGACGTAGGCTATTTCATTGAAAGAATCTACGAACAAGAAACTGTATAAAACTATAGGCACCTACAGCCGTCAAGCTGTCCTCACAGTACCCGCTGGAGATTTACATCACCACTCTATCTGTACGGTACCTCGAGATAAGCCTAAATGCGCCAACTGTGAGGGAACACACAAACTCTTCCATCCCTGCCCTCATGTCTTTGCCACTAACCCCCCCTCCCACACAGCACGCCACTGCTCTGACACAGTTGTCAGGCCTGCTACAACAACTCTCAGCCATAACCCTGTAAACTACAGCTAAACCAAACCCAGAACCCCCTAATACACTTCATTTGCAGAGCAATAAAATCCATAAAACAACTCCGCAACGAGCTTCACAAAACCTAAATTATAAACGAAAAAACTACTCCACAAACACCAAAATCAGTAAACCTCCCTCATTTCAGCCACACTACACCTTAAACAGACATAGAAAGCATAGTCATGACCCCTTCATGGAGTAGGCTATTGTCTAAACACGATCATGTCTCCTTCAACTTTACTGAAGACTTCATTAAATTCTATTAAAAATTCATAAACTCATTCCACAAATCTTAAAATCAGTATACATCCCTCATTTCAGTTACTCTATTCAATAAACAAACATAGAAGGCGTAACCATGACCCCTTCATGGAGTAGGCTATTGTCTAAATCTGACCACGCATACTACAACCTTACTCTAATTCAAAATTACAGCCAAATGATCCATCTGACTGGGAGGCTTGCCTGGGATGATGGGCCAGAAAACCGGGAGTTCAAGCATAACCTAAATGTTGAATGCTTAGCATTTCCAATAACTTGGACAACTGGATTTAGGCTATTTCATTGAAAGAATCAACGAACTGTATAAAACTATAGGCACCTACAGGTATACTTAACTTATTAATTAAAGCTCTACAATAAACATACAGCACAATGAATTGTATAGCATGAAGTTATCCTGAAGAAGTCGTTTGATTAGAACGACTACTTAAATTCGAATGATTCCATTCGCTTGGAATTAGTCGTTTGCCAACGACTTGTTTCATTCCAATGATTTCCAACGATTGCTTTGGGATCAGTCGTTTACAACGACTACTTCAATTCGAATGATTCCATTCGCTTGGAATTAGTCGTTTGCCAACGACTTGTTTCATTCCAATGATTTCCGATTGTTTTGCGATCAGTCGTTTGCAAACGACTTGTTTATGATACGGTGAGTAGTCGTTGAATTCATTCGACTGTTTTTTAAAAGCAGTTGAATAAGTCGATTGTTTTAACTATCGACTAATTCGACTGTTTTCAGTTGACTGCTGCCCATCTCTACACACAACTAATTTTCTACACCAGCCGCTACTGAGCACGAGCTGTGACTGGCTTAGACATTAGCATCCTACCTGTTGAAAAATATTGTAAGTAACGTGTAGGAATAAAATACTACCTATAGGTATGTCAACCATTACATTGGCATATAATAAATGAATTATATTTATCTTGTATCTATCCCACGATATAACATAATACAAGGTGAAGAGTCCTTTAAAACAAATTGTTTACTGTGATACTGGAAGAAACAATACAACACAGTGGTAATAGTTCTAGCCTGCACCTAAGTTATTTGTTAATAAAATTTCATGTGATTTCACTCAGATCTCTGTTGTAGTGGCTTATTATATGTGCACCTTGTAACTTAATAGTACATTATGGAACGAGCCTATAATGACAATAATTAAGACACGAGTTTTATAATTTTCATACGAGTGTCTTAATTACAATTATAGACGAGTTGCATACGACTGTTTATGTTCGACGATAATTATAACTATTTTATGTTCGAACATAAATATTCATAAATATCTGTCGAGATTTCACCAGTTTTATATACTGAACAGAGCGCATGGGATGCAGAGAATACCTTGTATTTGACCATGGCCTCCTGGAATACCTCACTATGACACTCGCCACGCAGTGAAATTTAAAATAGGGGGCCATGGAAGTGAGCGCAGGTGCGATGCTATCCTTACCTAATTGGTCACACAACTGTTTCTTGAGCTCTGATTGGTGGGAGAAACTGTATCATAATGAAAACTTGTACTATAATGAGCCTCATTATAGTACAGTTTTCTGACATAATATTTACATTTCGCCAGTGTCGAACATAAACATATTAACCTATCTTCTTTACACTGTTTTATGAGTTAACACCACATCAAAACTGATGAGGATTTATTTTAGTTGGACACAGAAGCTTATTTATTAATGTAATAGACATCTATTATTGATGAAACCCATAAGACTGCCTCTCTCACCTTTCAGAAAATAACTAAAATTTTAATTCTGCGATTAATGTAACTAATCCACGTGTGTTTCTATTACACAACAATTAAGGGTAACTCCAGCATATCTTCTAGATTTTTGATGTGTCTGGTGAGTGGTTTTGTTACTGCTTCTGCAGGTATCACCCTTCTGAAAGATGTCTCATCGTTTCTAATTCTATTCTTAATCCTCTGCCAGAGGAGAAATAGTTTTGCAACGCATGAATACAGTGCTGTAGCTGCTGAATTTTCTAAAAATAATTATGGAATGATGGGAAGAAAAATAAATATAGCCTATTCTAAAATAACATACGCATAAAATGAAACCATTCTGATGAACTTAATATGCTTCAAATTCAGAGTACAAATGCGTTCACCATTTGGTGCTTCGTTCATTTGTATATTTGGACCAAAATGTAGACCTCTGAAATTAATTTTAATGTTGGACTTTGCTCCACAGAACAAGAGCACACAGCCACCCATAGGACCAGTGTGTGTTAAGATTTTAGAACCTGTAATGACAGTTCTACATCAGTAATGGCATTACTACATATTCGACCAACTGAATACTTGCCACTGTACCAGTAACTAACATGTGCAAGAACTGATCTTTTTGAATACGGTACCAATAATTTGAAATTCAAGGAAGGGGAAAATATTAAAGCTTAGACACGTTGCCATGAGCCATGACATTTTTAATCTACCGCAATGTAAAATGAATTATTAACACTCCTCAAGAACTTGAGTACACATATGCAATAGGCTCATGGTACTGTATGTATCTCTGCAAGATGTAATCAAGTTGAAAACATTACGGTAACAGAGTCTTACCTGGTCATTTCTCAGGAGAGTAGGCCAAATTGCCACATTCATCTGCTATTTCGAGAACAGCAATTTACGATTTGTTTGTTCACAGAATTTGGTAGGCCTACCTGTGGAATAAATAATAGTGAAAGTGTAATTAATATGTCAAGTAGAATATCACCTGTACACTGCGTCTAATATCAATTCAAAACTAGGCTACCGGTACGGTATATTTTTCACAGGCACTACAGAAACAAGTTTTCACTTAAACTCTTAAAATAAGCGTACTTACTTGGCGTAGCAGAAGAAGAACTGTTCACTTCTCATTACCAAGAAGACGATTTGATGAAAGAAAGATGAGAAAGAACACAACATTAGCTTATTATAAAATATTAATATACGGCCAATATAGTTCACAGCGAGCACGACATAAACAGAGCGTCCATGTTGGTCAATGCCGCCAACCCAGTAGAAATAATGTTTATTTAATGATAAGTGCCGTAATTATCGGTCGGTGGCAAGTGCATGATACACGTTTTAATTGAATTGCAAATATATCCCTATATTTAGTCAATAAATATACACATAATTCCTAATTGACATTTCCTTGCAATTATCTTGCTCACCGACGATAATTACGGCACTTATCATTAAATAAACATTATTTCTACTGGGTTGGCGGCATTGACCAACATGGACGCTCTGTTTATGTCGTGCTCGCTGTGAACTATATTGGCCGTATATTAATATTTTATAATAAGCTAATGTTGTGTTCTTTCTCATCTTTCTTTCATCAAATCGTCTTCTTGGTAATGAGAAGTGAACAGTTCTTCTTCTGCTACGCCAAGTAAGTACGCTTATTTTAAGAGTTTAAGTGAAAACTTGTTTCTGTAGTGCCTGTGAAAAATATACCGTACCGGTAGCCTAGTTTTGAATTGATATTAGACGCAGTGTACAGGTGATATTCTACTTGACATATTAATTACACTTTCACTATTATTTATTCCACAGGTAGGCCTACCAAATTCTGTGAACAAACAAATCGTAAATTGCTGTTCTCGAAATAGCAGATGAATGTGGCAATTTGGCCTACTCTCCTGAGAAATGACCAGGTAAGACTCTGTTACCGTAATGTTTTCAACTTGATTACATCTTGCAGAGATACATACAGTACCATGAGCCTATTGCATATGTGTACTCAAGTTCTTGAGGAGTGTTAATAATTCATTTTACATTGCGGTAGATTAAAAATGTCATGGCTCATGGCAACGTGTCTAAGCTTTAATATTTTCCCCTTCCTTGAATTTCAAATTATTGGTACCGTATTCAAAAAAGATCAGTTCTTGCACATGTTAGTTACTGGTACAGTGGCAAGTATTCAGTTGGTCGAATATGTAGTAATGCCATTACTGATGTAGAACTGTCATTACAGGTTCTAAAATCTTAACACACACTGGTCCTATGGGTGGCTGTGTGCTCTTGTTCTGTGGAGCAAAGTCCAACATTAAAATTAATTTCAGAGGTCTACATTTTGGTCCAAATATACAAATGAACGAAGCACCAAATGGTGAACGCATTTGTACTCTGAATTTGAAGCATATTAAGTTCATCAGAATGGTTTCATTTTATGCGTATGTTATTTTAGAATAGGCTATATTTATTTTTCTTCCCATCATTCCATAATTATTTTTAGAAAATTCAGCAGCTACAGCACTGTATTCATGCGTTGCAAAACTATTTCTCCTCTGGCAGAGGATTAAGAATAGAATTAGAAACGATGAGACATCTTTCAGAAGGGTGATACCTGCAGAAGCAGTAACAAAACCACTCACCAGACACATCAAAAATCTAGAAGATATGCTGGAGTTACCCTTAATTGTTGTGTAATAGAAACACACGTGGATTAGTTACATTAATCGCAGAATTAAAATTTTAGTTATTTTCTGAAAGGTGAGAGAGGCAGTCTTATGGGTTTCATCAATAATAGATGTCTATTACATTAATAAATAAGCTTCTGTGTCCAACTAAAATAAATCCTCATCAGTTTTGATGTGGTGTTAACTCATAAAACAGTGTAAAGAAGATAGGTTAATATGTTTATGTTCGACACTGGCGAAATGTAAATATTATGTCAGAAAACTGTACTATAATGAGGCTCATTATAGTACAAGTTTTCATTATGATACAGTTTCTCCCACCAATCAGAGCTCAAGAAACAGTTGTGTGACCAATTAGGTAAGGATAGCATCGCACCTGCGCTCACTTCCATGGCCCCCTATTTTAAATTTCACTGCGTGGCGAGTGTCATAGTGAGGTATTCCAGGAGGCCATGGTCAAATACAAGGTATTCTCTGCATCCCATGCGCTCTGTTCAGTATATAAAACTGGTGAAATCTCGACAGATATTTATGAATATTTATGTTCGAACATAAAATAGTTATAATTATCGTCGAACATAAACAGTCGTATGCAACTCGTCTATAATTGTAATTAAGACACTCGTATGAAAATTATAAAACTCGTGTCTTAATTATTGTCATTATAGGCTCGTTCCATAATGTACTATTAAGTTACAAGGTGCACATATAATAAGCCACTACAACAGAGATCTGAGTGAAATCACATGAAATTTTATTAACAAATAACTTAGGTGCAGGCTAGAACTATTACCACTGTGTTGTATTGTTTCTTCCAGTATCACAGTAAACAATTTGTTTTAAAGGACTCTTCACCTTGTATTATGTTATATCGTGGGATAGATACAAGATAAATATAATTCATTTATTATATGCCAATGTAATGGTTGACATACCTATAGGTAGTATTTTATTCCTACACGTTACTTACAATATTTTTCAACAGGTAGGATGCTAATGTCTAAGCCAGTCACAGCTCGTGCTCAGTAGCGGCTGGTGTAGAAAATTAGTTGTGTGTAGAGATGGGCAGCAGTCAACTGAAAACAGTCGAATTAGTCGATAGTTAAAACAATCGACTTATTCAACTGCTTTTAAAAAACAGTCGAATGAATTCAACGACTACTCACCGTACCATAAACAAGTCGTTTGCAAACGACTGATCGCAAAACAATCGGAAATCATTGGAATGAAACAAGTCGTTGGCAAACGACTAATTCCAAGCGAATGGAATCATTCGAATTGAAGTAGTCGTTGTAAACGACTGATCCCAAAGCAATCGTTGGAAATCATTGGAATGAAACAAGTCGTTGGCAAACGACTAATTCCAAGCGAATGGAATCATTCGAATTTAAGTAGTCGTTCTAATCAAACGACTTCTTCAGGATAACTTCATGCTATACAATTCATTGTGCTGTATGTTTATTGTAGAGCTTTAATTAATAAGTTAAGTATACCTGTAGGTGCCTATAGTTTTATACAGTTCGTTGATTCTTTCAATGAAATAGCCTAAATCCAGTTGTCCAAGTTATTGGAAATGCTAAGCATTCAACATTTAGGTTATGCTTGAACTCCCGGTTTTCTGGCCCATCATCCCAGGCAAGCCTCCCAGTCAGATGGATCATTTGGCTGTAATTTTGAATTAGAGTAAGGTTGTAGTATGCGTGGTCAGATTTAGACAATAGCCTACTCCATGAAGGGGTCATGGTTACGCCTTCTATGTTTGTTTATTGAATAGAGTAACTGAAATGAGGGATGTATACTGATTTTAAGATTTGTGGAATGAGTTTATGAATTTTTAATAGAATTTAATGAAGTCTTCAGTAAAGTTGAAGGAGACATGATCGTGTTTAGACAATAGCCTACTCCATGAAGGGGTCATGACTATGCTTTCTATGTCTGTTTAAGGTGTAGTGTGGCTGAAATGAGGGAGGTTTACTGATTTTGGTGTTTGTGGAGTAGTTTTTTCGTTTATAATTTAGGTTTTGTGAAGCTCGTTGCGGAGTTGTTTTATGGATTTTATTGCTCTGCAAATGAAGTGTATTAGGGGGTTCTGGGTTTGGTTTAGCTGTAGTTTACAGGGTTATGGCTGAGAGTTGTTGTAGCAGGCCTGACAACTGTGTCAGAGCAGTGGCGTGCTGTGTGGGAGGGGGGGTTAGTGGCAAAGACATGAGGGCAGGGATGGAAGAGTTTGTGTGTTCCCTCACAGTTGGCGCATTTAGGCTTATCTCGAGGTACCGTACAGATAGAGTGGTGATGTAAATCTCCAGCGGGTACTGTGAGGACAGCTTGACGGCTGTAGGTGCCTATAGTTTTATACAGTTTCTTGTTCGTAGATTCTTTCAATGAAATAGCCTACGTCCAGTTGTCCAAATACAGGGTCTTTCATATAAAGTAAGAACGCCAAGCGGCGGGTTTGTTATCCGCTAGTGTGGTGGCCTTGACCGAGCTTGTGGCGAAACGTGGCCCCCTGCTCTAAGCGTGTGTACAATCCTCTATGAAATATTACCTTATAAAAGTTGCTGGAAGTGTCGTCCTTCCTGGGTTATAGAGGCATTGTATCTGGAAACCACATTTTGGCTGACGAGAGTGATTCATGCCACTGTATTTTTTCTGATTTTTTATTTTGTGTTTTTTATTGAGACTGAACTAGTAGTGTCAAAGTTATTTACAATTACGTGAATCTGTGCTAGTGAAGGTGGCACTTCATCAGGAAATTGCTGAACAAATGCATCACGTACCCGCCGAGTCGAATCGTAATTAAAATAAATTTTACATACAAAAATACGATGTTGCAATGATAACTGTCTCAACATGTTAGCAGCTGTGGTTCAGACTGGCGACTGACAACACCTGCACGCTTATTGCAAGGTCAAGTTTGTACTATGCGCGCGCCTTCAATACTACAGCAGGGGGCCGTGGCGCGTCACAAGCTCGGCCAAGCCGGCTTCAGCAGCGAATGACAAAACCGCCGGTCGCCGTTCTTACTTTATATGAAAGACCCTGTATATATGTATGTCATTTCATTGGAAATGTTAAGCATTCAATATTTAGGTTATGTTTGAACTCCTTAACACAGTCTATACACTTTTAATGAGAATTGGGTGCATTCTTGAATTATTACACAACTTGAACATGGGCTTACCAATTATGGCTTAGAGTTCTATTTATTTTATGATTGAATTTCATTCATTTATTCTACAGCATGATAAATGAATTACAAGAAAATTATTATGAAATGCTCCCCATAACGTGATGGTAATGATCGATGCAAACATAGAATAGATTTTCCAGGAAAATTAAATCAGAAAATATTTTATATTGGGATCCAATATTAATAGCATTTTAGCAAGTCGGAGGGTGTGTACGCTCAAATTGATTCTGGTTGTCAATTGGTTTGTAGAGATGGGCATCAGCAGTCGACTGACAAAAGTTAAAACCATCGACTTGTTTGACTGCTTTTAGAAAACAGTCGAATGAATTCAACGACTACTCGCCGTAACATAAACAAGTCGTTTGCAAACGACTGAACTGATCCCAATTGTTTTAACATGCTCTGAGCGCTGGCATAGTTTTACGTTCTGGTCATAAATTGTTTGTATTCACATGGTTGCCAACATCTCCACTGAAAGTTCGCTCTCGTTACTGTTCTAAAGTGCTCTATTGTCGTGTCTCGTGTGTATTTATTCTAGGCTGTCGTGTTCTTGTTCAAGTTGTATTTCAACTCTACACTCTTAGTACGGTATTTTCTGCAAAACAACTAAGAAATAAAAGGCACGTCACAATTTTGGCTATGGAATTGTTACCGGTACTTTCAGTTCTAGTAATTTAATTAAGTATTGCTCTATTGCTTCACTTATTCAGAGTACATACAGGTAATGTGTTCTATACCAATATCGGGGAACATTTACTCATTGCAACATTGGATATAATGGCTGCACTATACACAACGCCGCAACCTCCATTCGAAGCACAGTAAAAATAAATAACTTGGATCAATTTCAATTTCTTTTTAGTACATATTATTCTTAAAAATAAATGAGACCAACCAGGTGGTATAGTTCTTGGTTGACACTTCTGGGGTCCATGTTTGATTGCTGAATGTCAAGAAATCTAATTCTAGTCTGAGGTTAAGAACAGGGTACACACAGCCTAGTGAGGTAAACCGGGAAATGTTGGGTTTGATTCTCCGCTTAGCCACCCAGCAAGTGGTTTATCATGGGTTCCCACACATACAGATAACATACACATAACAGCAAATTCAAGTTCTCCATTTCAAGCATTACACATTTATTAAGTTAACTGTTTCAACATACAAACTTGCATGTGTTGTAGGAATTTGCGGTTCATCGGTGTCAGCCATGGCGTCAAGGAGGTAATAGGTCCATTATCATGTGCTGTAGCCTACCGTTATACCTTGGCAAGAAAGAAGAACATGCCTCAACACATACTTTTAAAAGGACCAGATTTGATTACTGTATTTTTGCCAAGTTTGATTTTGGCTCTCCCTGTTCATTTTTCTTCGTTGACAAACTTTTTAAATAAAACATGATTTCTAGCAGTATTGAGTGTGTTTCTTGTTTTTCATTGAAAGTCCTATTTCTCCTTTCCCCTTCACAGCATGTCATAGAATTTACTGTATTAGTGTGCCATGAAATTTGTTTATGTACATGTACTTACTGTATTTCACCCTTCAAAATTGGTGGACTGGATATATTTTAAAGGGAATATCAAATGAACTATTGTATATAAATTTTGTGATATCCAATTATTTTTCTGAAACTAATGAATTTGGCATTAATTACAATAACAATTTTAGTGTGATGAGGATCAGGTTACACCACCTATTTCCTTAGTATTCTCTCTTAAAATTTTCCTGTTATTGCGAACAGCATCAAGCATTTTTAGATATGAATATTCTCCCTTCCCAGTACTTTTCCTTTCTAGTTTAATCTCGGAACTAATCGGTTATAATTGGGCCTACAGTGGTTAATTGGAAGGGACCATTTTTTTAAATTGAGTAATAATGTGCTGCAGACCTTATAGTAGCCTAATTCTTGTCAATGCAATATGCTCCAATTGCAACTGAAAGAAATGTAAACATGTAAATTATTGATGAGGTCATGTCCTAAATGCTGTGATTGCTCATTTCAGAGTTCCGGAATTCACAATTTCCCACTTTGGTATTATTAAAAAAAACTGTTATTGCTATTTTGAATGTGATTTATTTCGTGTAGATCATATTATTATCTCCACACTTAAAAACGTGTGCTATAAGTATTGGGAAGATTGTGATTTTCGGAACATTGATGTGGGCAGAGCAGTTAGGACGAGAATATTTAACGGAACGAGGGGAAGGGGAGGGGTAGGCTACCCGCACGGCCGTGCTCAACTAGTACCGCGGTCATACACCAGGCAGCGCTGAAGTCTTAGGTGCCAAGAATTAGCATGGCTGTCGGCTATCTGTAGTAGTAGGTAATCTGTGGTTCTGAGGGAGATATGTTGTGTTTGTTTTGAAGTGGGTTTCATTTAACGCGAGGCGGAAGTATTGTCTTGTATTTTCTGAAACTCATTGTATCCAGTTACTGCCAATTTGTTAGTTGTCCTGTCCTACTCGTGGTGTGACTTGAGTTTACTTTTACGTTGATAGGTTTGTAGTGTAGTTCTCTGCCCCGTCATATTTGTGTAAAACCAATTTATAGGACGCTTCATTACTGTCGCTGCCACCAGTTATTCCTCATTCTATCGCAATGATAGATCTCAATATTTTACTCGATATTATTCTCTAACTATGTTAATATCATTTAAAGTCGAGCGCTAACCTCTTCTTCTCACTGTGCACCTGGAGGGTTATATTCTCATTACTGTAGTCTTATTTGGAATTCTGAGTTCTGAAATTACCTAGTTTGATAATGATAATGATTTGGCGTACTGGCATAAGTATGGCCTCTTATAATCCTTAAGCGAACTTTATGTGTTCTAGTTTTCTGGACATTATGGAACAACAACCACTCATTAAGAGTGAGCCAGAATGCCCGTCTCAAACTGATGAATTCCCTAATATTGTAAGTTGTATTTATTATGTATATCGTGTAACATAGCAATCTTAGTGATGTTCATGACAAGCAAGGTTTGGTGACTTAATACTTGCTACCAAATAGTAGGCTAACCAGGATGTTTAATATTGTATTGTTACACATAACTTAGTACAATTATTCTGTGTTCATGTTTTACGTTTGCTCATACTTGTATAATACTTTCTAGGAATCAATTGACCTGTTACCCTCTTATAATCTGAAGGATGAAGCTGGTGATAATTATGAAGATAAAAGCTTGGCATTCAAATCGGAACTTGAAATACAGGTGATCATAGGTTCAATATTTCCCCTCATTTAAATATTTCTTATTTTAGCAGTGAGCAGTTGCTGATGTTATTGTAATCATAATGCGAGTTCTTGGGATCTATTGTACGTGAAGTCTACACCACACGCTGTGCTAACAGTAGCTAATTTACTGGTAATGCAGGTTCACTCTTCTGGCATATTTGTCGGAGGATGACACACAGCCTTAGTGATAACCTTTCTCATTAAAAAACATAAGTTAGTGTATGTACAAAATGGTGACAGTGATGAAGTATCGACGACATCACGAAGTACACTGAATGTTTACCTGGCAAGCTTATGGGAAAATATCTGGGAATAAAGGGTTTTGTTTTGGTTAATGGCATTTAGAATTACACTTGGAAATGAGATGTTTATCGTTTTCCAAATTTTCGTACTGTCGCTTATATTTATAAAATATGTGTCCCCATCTTTACTTGACCTATATACGATGTGTGGTAAAGAGGGCGATACACAGCGAAATTTTGGCATTTTAGCTTATGATTATAAAATACTAGCTATTGTACCCGGCGTTGCCCGGGAGGTATCTTTATATGTTATAGACAGATAATGGTAAGTTAATATATTTCTCAGAACATATCAATTTTGCCCCTAAGTTAGTTTAGAACGTAGTTCTCCTCAACTCTGATGTTACTCAAGTGCAATATTAACTCACTGTAAACCTGGTCGTAAAGTACTGCAATAACGTAGCAGAGCACGCAACAATAGTAAAAAGGGATGTATATACACCATTCCTCGAGAACTCAGTCTCACAATTACTTTCCTGATAGTGTTTATTTTTGAATGCATTGGGTAATTAAAACGTCTTATTGCAGTGTTCTCAGAGGTATGACTATTATTTTTCAAATGTAGCAACTACCTTCTTAATAGGAAATAATATTAAAATTATTCAATGATTGGAAGATTAAGTCATTATTTTGGAGTCAAATATGCTGATGATCTTCAATCCCGCACAAATTATGTGAATAATGAGAAATGACTTATTCCTGTACATAGCTCATTGCGTACTATAGCAGCATATTAAGGAACAGTGTTGATGTAAAAATAATTTACATGCATATTATCCCATCCACAGCAAGTTAAAGTAAAGTAAGCAGCGTATAATCCCACTATAATGTCAAATGTGATGCTCAGATTCTGAACACATTGGACTTCCTTAGCCTCTAATGTATTTCGTAAGATAAGAAATACATTCTCTAAACTCCCTCCTTACTAATCTCTAAAATGCTACACCGGAATCCAAAGTGATTAGAACTCATGACAATATAACATTAGACTATTCAATAACTTTTGTCAGGAAGCACTAAAATGGCTAATATTAGTACGTAAACATAGGAAAAAAATTGTGAACGATTAGAAACGAAGTATATAATGTCCGCTATTCTTATGGCAAAGTATAATTACTTACTGTTTGGTCTTAATCTGCCGAAAATTATCGCACAATAATATATATTCATAGTTTAATTATGTTATTAACATGCTATCAACTAAATTCATAATTTATCATCCGGTTCCATTACAAATTACCCCCCAGGGTCTCACATCTAGTGGGACGTGGGTTGGCGACCACGGGACCTCAGCCTCTTACTTGTGCCGGGCTCCTCTCCGTCTTCTTTCCTGTCGACCTCCCTTGGTCAACTCTTGTTCTCTTCCGACCCCGATGGTATTAGGTTATCCGATGCCTAGGGAGTCTTTCACTTTCCCGCCTTAATTGGCCCTTGTCTCATCTTTCCTGATACCCTCCTTCTGTGAGGGGTCAGCCTTCTATTTCTTTTCCTTTTACCTCCTGCCTTGTGCTCAAGGCCCTTAAGGAGGCAGGGTGTATGTAGCCCCACCACTTTTGGTGCACCCTAGATAATGCTACACCCTCTGGGGCTCACGGCTGGTGAGTTCGGGAGTTGGCGACCCCGAGGGATTCCTGAGCTGGGTCCGTTTTCCCCTTTTATCCCTTACCTTTGGGGCGGACCTTCTCCTCTCTCCCCTCTCCTCTCCTCTTTTCTTCTTCTTCTTTCCGATGAGGCCTGCTAGGGACCACGTGCCAATTTCAATTCTTCACACTTTGTTGTTTTCTCTTCCGTTCCCTCCAGTACTCCTTCATCCGTTCACTATGCTGCTTCTTTCTGTCCTCGGACCACTTCGCACCAGGTTTCTTTGGCAATCTTCCTTGGAATCCTTTCATACTTAATACCCTTTTTCTAAAGATCTCTCTGTTCACCGTTTCTTCTTCACTTATATTATTTCTTTCTAAATCTTTCTTTACTTCTTGAATCCAGCTAGTTGTTGCCCTTTTCTCCTAAAGGTACTTGAATATCCTTTTTATTAATCTGGAATCATCCATTCTGTAAATATGTCCAAAAAATTGCAATCTCCTTTTTCTTATCGTTTCTGTTATATTTTCTATGTTCCTGTATATTTCATCATTAGATCTTAATTTCCATACTTCTGCTGTTTTCACTGGGCCTAAAATTTTCCTCATGATTCTCCTTTCTAGTACTTCAAGTTTATCTAATCTATAGTTTAGTACCAGACATTCACTTGCGTATAGGCATTCCGGTTTCACCCCTGTAGTGTAGTGCCTTATTTTAAGATTTTTAGATAAGCACTTTTTGTTATAAAAATTCTTAGTGATACCATATGCTCTTTCCATATCTATCGAAGATTTTTCTAAACCATTTTCTTGAATTATTTCTCCCAGATATTTGAATTTATTTACTTTTTCCACTGGGCCAATATCTGTTGCCAAATATTTTGAAGCGTTCTTGATGTTTGTAATAAATTTAGTTTTTTTCTACGGAGATTCTCAAACCTGTTTTGTTGGCTATTTCTTCCAAGAGATTGATTTGTGTTGTTGCACTTGTTAGGTTTTCTGACAATATAGCAAAATCGTCTGCAAATGCTAGGCAACTTATTTCAATGCCTTTGTTTCTTCTCCCCAAAGTTACTGGCGAAATGTTATGTTCTTTTAGCTCTAAATTCCAAATTCTTACAATTTTCTCTAAAACACAGTTTCATGAACAGAAGGGGTGATAAACCATCACCCTGCCGTACACCTGTATTTATCTTAATAGATTTTGATATCTCACCCATAAATTTTACTTTTGAAATCGTGTCAGTAAGGGTTTCAAGTATTAGGTTTGCCAATTTAGTTTTCACTCCAAATTCACGAATTGTTTTATCTATGGTTTCTCTATCAACCGAGTCAAAGGCCTTTTTAAAATCTACAAAAGTCACAACTATGTCCTTTGAATTCAGTATGCTATGGCGAATTATGGATTTTAAGTTAAATATTTGTTCTGAACAAGATCTACCTTTTCGAAATCCAGCTGGATACTCGCCCAGTTGCTTGTCAAGTGATGTTTCTACTCTATTCAGCAATATTTTTGAAAATACCTTGTATGCAATTTGAAGAAGAGAGATGTCTCTATAGTAGAGATTGGAATTTTTCGGTGAGTTGGAAGTGCAGAAAGTGGGATTTTAAAAAGGGAAAATCGGGGTTTTCAATTGAACTTTTCGGTATTTTCACAATCTAGCTTTCAAAATACATTTCAGAAAAAAGACTGGTGTTTTCTGCAGACAAGCGATGGCGCTTATCAGACAACACATTATTATAGCATGAGAAAAAGCGTTCACAGTCTGCATTTGCACACGGCATCCATATCACTTTTAGCACAGATTGTGCAAAGTCAGCATAGTTTATCGTCATTCCCTGCAACACAGAAATAATGTCCACTCGTTCATCACAAGCAAGCTTGGTCTTCACGACTCTTTGCAGTTCGCTGTAGCCTGTCAGAACGACATCATCACTTAGCTTCGAACAGAACTGCAGATGTTTCACGGTTCTCGTCAGATTACCATCAACAGTCATACATGCAATTTCGGCAGGATCAAACACTCTTGCAGCTTTGTAGAAATCCCGAGCAGGATCACCACTCCTTAAAGTTGTTAGTTTAGTCAAACTGTGTGATGCAGCGTTGGTCATCTCGCTTTTCATTTTATGTTTCAAAGTAGCACTGTGAGAAGCTTGCAGTAATTCCATTACTTTGGCACTATGATACCCAGATGCAGCAACCTTTATTGTTTGTTCTATCTGTCTTAGGCGACCTTCCAAGAATGGGACAGTAGGATAGGACTGACCCTCTAGAAAATTAATGAGGTTAACAATGCCACTACCCACATCCCTTACAAAAGAAGACTGTACTTCAGCAGAAATTAATTCATCTTCCTTAATATTCTGAAGAAAATCAACCCCAGCATTTTGCCCACAAAATTCCTCACTTTTCATGAATGCGACAACATCTCGTATGTGTTCAGCAAGATATACCACTGATTCGTACCAAGATGACCACCTTGTAAGAACGGGCATGGGAAATAGTGGTATACACCGTCCTGGGTATTTACTGTCCAGAAACTTCCTGAAGAGATGCTTTCGTTTCCGCGTATTCAAAAATGCAGACTTCACTTTCGATACAACAAGCTGCAAATCTTGCAAGTGTTTACCTAACACATTCAACACTAAATTTAGCTTGTGTGCCCAATCCTCGACAATCAAAACACCATCACTTAGAATATTTCCCAGTATGTCGAAACATTTTACCATGTAACGTGCTGAATCTGACACAAGGGCCACAACGTCATCAAGCTTAATGTCATATTTTTTCAGTGTGTCCAAAATTGCTCTAGAGCAGGTTTTTGAATCTGCTGTTTCGAGTGTATGTGTGTCACCGACAATTACTTCCACAGAAGCTGAAGACTTGATTGCTTTAAATAAGACAACAAAAATACACTCTTCACGTTTGTTTGTGGTTTCATCACAATACACAACCAATTTCTGTCCTGAAAGTTTGCTCTTAATTTCTTCTACCCTTTCATTCACCATTTCTGGAATGTACTTTTCCCTGATCACTTTGGTACAAGGAATATCTCCAGCTCCTGCAACACATTAATATTTTTAAAAATTACTTCCCGAATTTTTAAAAAAAGTTGAATTGTACATACTAGATGACAAGTAACGTTACACCAACTAAGTAGCATATGTACAGTAACCTAAGCTATACAAGTTGAAAAGAAAAGTTCGAAAATTTTATGAACATCTTGTGTTCTTATTAACACATTCACTACCAGCCACTCAGAGGGGATTTAAACCCATAGGCCAGCAATTTAAATGCTCTTGCAGCCCTTTTCACAGCAAGTTAGAAAATTGAACTAGGCTAGTAGTTCTATAAACCTAAAATGTCACTCTAGTAGACTTTGACTGTATGATATCTGATATCTTCAAACTTTAAAACTTTAAATTGTACCACGATTTTGTAATATAATAATAATATGCTAATAGATCAGATGGCCTAACACTTCATGGCCTAACCAACCATACCAATAGTTTTGTCACTAGCCAATAATCCTAACCAACAGTTTTGTCAAATAGTTCGTCTCTAACCTAACTTTCGATTCCCGGCGATGTCCATGTCACTCCGCAGACGTGGCAGGACTGCGTGACGTAGTCCGAGCCGCGCCATGTTGGATCTCTAACCTAACTTTTGCTTCCCGGCATCGGAAGTTTTAACATTCGTTCTAAAAACAACCGCCGTTCATTCAAGGTTATACATGCTGCACGCGACTAACAGGAAGAACAAAATGTGGTTCCTTTATCATGTCTCCAGTCCCCTAAACTTGCGAGGACTGCATAAAACAGTAGCGGCTGGGGGATAATTGTTCTGGGTGTTGCACTATTTTCATTAAGGTGGTTCATGGGGACCCGCAGGATTTTTTCTAGGAGAGGGGGGGGGGGGGGAGCATGTATTATTTTTTATTTTGTTGCCTACATGTCACTAGGTGATATTGAGACTTACACCCCCCGCAATTTTCGTTTAATTTCTTACTTGCTTCGTGACATTCATTATTTGGCTGCACTTAAATCGTTCAGTAGGCCTACATAGTCTTTATGGCATAAATGGGGGGATTTTTTTTAGTTCAGAGTTTTTGTCCATAGGAGTTCGCTTTTCTTTGTGAGTCATCGTCATAATATTCATTCTTTAAAAACAGGAAAAAATAGTTGTATCACAAATATCGACAAAAATAAAAATCAAGCAGTTCATTAAAATAGTAATGTTAATCCAGTTTGGCGATTTTTTAAATAACTGAAGATATTCTCAAATAATCCCAAATTACTAAGTTAAATAAAACTGTGGAATTATCCCTACATCTAAATCAGTTAACCATCAGTAACTTCACTTTATGAAATAAACTGGTGTGACAATGAACAATCGAAATATTCTCGGGATTTCAGGGGGTGGGGACATGGCCCCTCCTTGCCCCCCTCCCCACACCTCCTGCGGGCACCCATGAGGTGATAGGGTGAAAGACTGCTTGATGTCGGAGAAAACTGTATTCAATTGCACGGTAAAACGGATGTACCTCATTCATAACGAATGCCGCAGTTCAGAGACATCACAATATCATCGGATTAAAATTGGAATATAAGTTAGTCTACATGAAAACCTTCACGAGAACAAAATAACGTAAGTTATATATGAGGGCGAGAACTGCGAGTGTCACAAGTTCACGCGCAACATTGGCGAAGCATCTTGGATGTCTCCGGCCGCGCCTGCGCCTCAGATCCTGGTTGCAGTCAGCGAGCAACGACCAGCCTTGTTAACTGTTGGGATAGGGCTTACCCGGTCTAGCATCTCTGCCATACCCTTCACTATTGAGATCTGGTCGGTGCTTGGGCCTGGCAACGACCAAACGGACGAGCGCTCCTAGACGGCTGGCGCGCCTCGCTTCTCTGTTTTTCATGAATTAATGTGGTCGTTGTGCAACACTGCAACCTTATTACCGGCCGCCACTGGCATAAAATATACAGACCAAACATAGGCCTAATTGCAGTTTGTTCACGCCAGCACTTAAACGCTTTAACTGACAAAAGCCGCGCCCATGAAGGTCTCACTAAATGCCGTAACCAACTGGTACTGAATGTGTTCAACAGTGAAATTATGTAAATTTACTAACAGTAAAAAAAAACAACAATCTTACCTTCTATGAATTCATACATGAATGATTTCACATGTTCATTTTCCAGCTTCGAAATTGGTATGTTTGCTTTTAAAAATGTCTCTGCTACACGTTTCCCAAGATATTCACTGGTTTTCTTTTTGTTTTGCACATTGTTAAAACACGTGGCAATTGATGTCTGAACGCGAGATGTTTCGCCTTCTTTGCGAGAATTGAACGCCGTGACGTGTTTTACAGACGCCAGATGTTTTTGGATGGTATCGTTTCTTTCCCAGGACACAAGACAGTTACAAAACTTGCACATCACGGTACTCTTATCAGCATAATAAAACCCATGCTTTTCGTACTGGAAAGCTCTATCCCTTGCAGATATTTTATGCTTAGGCATTTTGTAGCCTTTCAAATACGCACACACAACGGAATACCTCTACTCATACACACGCTTCTCTCCGTGTAGCTGGCGGCAAATAAAAGCAGGTTACGACTTCAACGGAAGCGATTGTAAATGTCGATAATATCGACCTGCATTCAATAATATAGAACTGCAACTCAAGACTAACCACAATATCTTGAAATCACTGTACGAAAGATCGATTGTTGAGCGTGATCTCAATACGATTGAAAAATATAGATTACCGGTAAATTGCTTCAAAATGGGAATTTCGCGCGTTCTTTTCGTTAATTGCACCAAAAATCGCGCATATTTCGCGAAAACATAGCTAATTCGCAAGATCATACGAAATTCGCGATTTTTCGCGAGCTCAAATCGTTATGAAAAGGGTTGCAGGTTGTATATTAATAGTAATTATACATATAAAAGTACGTTTTCTCATAATTCGCGAAATTCGCGATCGCGAAATATTCCATTCCCTACTCTATAGTTATCAACGTTTTGTTTGTCCCCTTTTTTATGCAATGGGTGTATTAGAGCCACTTTCCATTCCTCTGGAATCCTCTCTGTTCTCCAAATATCTTCAAAGATTAACTGCAGCTCTTCAATGATTTTTGATTGAGACCATTTCAAAAGTTCAGCTGTTATAGAGTCCTCTCCGCTAGCTTTATTATTTTTAGCCTACTTTTCACATTTTGCAAAAATGAGGAAAAAGTAGACTTATGAGATCGGGCAAATGTGTGTCTGTCTGTCTGTCTGTCTGTCTGTCTGTCTGTCCTTCTGTCTGTCTGTCTGTCTGGCTGTGTGTGTGTCCCCCCCTATCAACTCCTAAACGGCTGCAGCAATCGAAACAAAATTTGGTAGGAGTAAAGATCTATACCTGAATATCTCGCGGCCATATTTGAAAATGATATCAGTGCTACCAACTGCTAAAAAATCGCAATTGAAATTTGAGCTCCATGTTGGATATCTTGGAAAGTATGAATGGGAGCTATTTCAAAATTGGCACACGTACAGATCATAATATTTCAGTTTAATTTCCAGGAGGCCAAACATGGCAGTGTTGCCAAAATGATTATAAGCCTCCTGATAGGTCCAATTTTTAAATGCATATAACTTCTACACTATCAAGCGGAATTCAACCAAATTTCGTATGTTGTATGTGTACATAACCAGATATGACTGAGCGTATTCTCAAGACCTACCAGGGCTGCCAACTGTTAATAAATGCTCCTAATTTATTTTATCCAAATACCAATATATCAGAAAGTATGCAAGCCGACAGCTTTAAACTATGCACACGTATAGTACCTGACATTCTATATTAATTTGGAGTAACTTATATACGTCAGTGCTACCAACATGATTCTAAGCCTGCTGAGAGGTCCAACTTTAAATACATGTAACTTCCATACTATCATTTGGATTTCAACCAAATTTCGTATGTGCTATGTGTACCATAACAGATATGACTATGCGTATTCTAAGGTGCAACCAGGGCTGCCAACTGTTAATATGTGCTGTCTCTATTTTTGTTACCCTAATATCAATATATCAGAAAGTATGCAAGCCAATAGCTCTAAACTTTGCACACCTATAGTACCTGGCATTCTAGACGAATTTGGAGTAACTAATATACGTCAGTGCTGCCAACATGATTCTAAGCCTGCTGATAGGTCCAATTTTAAAATCCATGTAACTTCTATACTAACTAATGGATTTCATTCAAAATTGGCGCAACAATAGATCATATTATTTCAGATTATTTCTGACCAATACATGCATGACATTGTTGCCAACATGATTTTACGCGCGCTGTTAGATCCAATGTTTAACTGCATGTAACGTCCATGCTATCCAGTGGACTTCAACCAAATTTTGTATTTAGTACCGTAAGAGACGGAACTAAGAATATATTCAGTCATCAGGGCTGCCAACTGTAGTGCTCTATTAGGATACATTATGCCAGGTATTTCGAACTAATTGGAAATTTCGATATTAGCAACTTAATTTCGTCATTATTCTAGATAGGTTCATATTCTGTAGAATAATCATTGGCATGAAAAGTAGGCTGTATAGTTCTTAACGGAACTTCTTGTTTAGATTGTTAATTGCTTCTTTAATTTCTTCAGCATTGGGTGGTATATCTTCTTCCAGATGTTCTGTTGCTTGTGAGAATTCCAGCTTATGATCTGGTTCAGGGCAGTTTAAAAGTTGATCAAAGTGCTTCGCAAGTATTTCACAGTTCTCAACATTGCTTAGGCCAAGTATACCATTTTCATCTTTAAAGCATATGCTAGGCGCTTGATACCCCTTTAATTGACTCTTAAAAGTCTGATAGAAGTTTCGAGAGTTATTTTTAACAAAGCTGTCTTGCAGGTCAGTAAGTTGTGATTTTTCGAATGATCTTTTAACTCCCCTTATTATTCTAGCAGTGTCTTTGCTTTGCTGTTTGTATTGGTCATAATGTTCCGTCTTTCCAGAGCATTTCCACTTTTTCCATTGTTTTGTTCTCTCTTGTAACGTATCCTCATATATTTGATTCCACCAAGGTTTCTTCTTAGATTTGGCTAGCCCAAACGTCTTCTGAGCTGCGTTGGTTATTTCTTTAGATGAGTTACTTTTATTTCTTCCTGAAATTTTTTCAATGTTTCTTGTGTAATTTGAAGTCTATTTGTGTTATATTTATTTACTCTCTCCTTTCTTCTGTGGTTTCTGTTGGGTAAGAATTTGAGTTTAATTTTAGACAAATAGTGATCAGAGTCAAAATCTCTGCTTCTTATAACATTGACATTCATAATTTCTTTCATGTTTCTTTTGGATATAGCTACATGATCCAGTTGAAATTCACCTAGTATTGGATTTGGAGAAATCCATGTTTTAGCTTTTCTTGGCAATTTCTTGAAGAAAGTTGACATTAACTTAAGTTGAAAGTTTTTACAAATCGTAATTAATCTCATCACATTTCTGTTTGTTCTTTGGTGTGCAGCATATTCTCCCACTATTGGTCTATGAATCCTCTCTCTTCCTATTTGGGCATTGAAATCTCCAAGTAATATCACCACATTTGATTTTGGCATTTTAGATATTTCATCATCTAGGAGGTCCCAGAATTCCTCTACTTTATTTGGGTTCTTCTTGTTGTCTCCTCTTTTCATTATATTTCCTTTACTCTTTAAGATTCCCGCACTGTTTTTTGTTACTTGGTTCACCGTGTATCTAAATTCCCTTCTAGCGTTTTTTAAGGCATTTTTAATCTACGTTGCTTTTTGTATGTTTTTTCGATCTAAATTGCATTTCGCGATTGTTTTCAACCTCAATTGCATTTTGTAAAGATTGACAAACTAAATTGCTTTTTAGTAAGTCTTTCAAAATGGTGGAGGGACCTTTGTGAGTATTTTGAATTTCAATTGCATTTTGTATTTTCAACCAAAACCGCATTTCGCACGAATTTTGAATCTAAATTGCATTTTGTTTGGCGGGCATTTTGCACATATTGTGATTCTCAATTGCATTTTGTGGGTATTTTGAATCTAAATTACATTTTGTCAAGTATTTTCAATCTAAATTGCTTTTTGTAAGTATTGTCAATCCACACGAGTCCTTTGAATCTACCGTACATTTTGTAAGCATTTTCAATTTCAATTGCATTTTGTACGTATCTTGAACCTCAATTGCATTTTGTACGTTTTTTCGATCTCATTTGCATTTTGTAAGTATTTCGATGCTACATTGCAGTTTGTACCAACCTGGACCCATTATTTTGGGCAGCCAGGCTCTGCCTGTCACAAGTCAGGACAAAGGGGGAGTGATAGAGGAGTAACACCTCTTAGAAAAAACCTTGGGCCAGCTGACCCGGCTGGTAGTACCATGTAAGGGTCCCTTGCCAGGGTTACGGTGAAGACCTCAACGGCAGCTACAGTGGAGGGGATATTCTCTGGTACAGTGTAGATGGCGGAAGGGGCAGCCCAGTGCTCGGGATTGAGTACAAGGTATCGTCCTCACTTGAGGGCAGATATCAGCTGTAGCGTCTGATCCGGAGCGGGCGGCTACAAACGGCGTCTGTACCCCATGTTAGGGGCGGCCGAATTATATGCTGGCAGTAGCGTTAAAATGCCCGATGACAGGCCCGGGCGACAGGCCGGTCGGTTAATCACCGTCGCAACTCATGGATCAATGGCACAAGTTGAATTATCGGAAAATGCTAGGGCGTCCCCCGAAAGCGACGCGCGATGGTCTCGCCCGGCCAACGTGAGAAGAGAGCAAGGGCTACCAATTCAAGGACGAAATTGGTTAAAGAAGCGAGTCCAAAATAAACCATTGCGTATTGCTTCCTGGAACATTGGGACATTGACAGGTCGCAGTCGCGAATTGGCAGCAATCCTAAAATCTCGTTGCGTAGATCTGGCGTGTCTACAAGAGACACGGTGGAAAGGGCAGAAATCTAGAGATATTGGAGAAGGGTATAAGTTGATCTATCATGGTACGACTAATAGCCAGGGAGTCGCTATTGTAGTGAATGAAAAACTTCGCAGCCAAGTATCAGCTGTACATCGCTACTCCGATCGTCTCATGTCAGCAGTTATCGACACCCCAACTCGCCGTATACATATATTTTCAGCGTATGCCCCACAGACAGGCTGTGATGAGACAGCTAAAGACACATTCTGGAACGAACTTCAAGATGCCGTTACAACGTGCAATGAAGAAGACCTATTTCTACTTTGTGGAGATCTTAATGGACATGTTGGCATTACCAGCGAGGGTTATGAATGCCATGGAAATTTTGGCTATGATCACAGAAATGAAGACGGGAACAGGATCCTTGAATTTGCCGAAGCAAATGATCTAATTATCACTAACACCTTCTTTAAGAAACGCAAATCACACTTGATCACCTACACTAGCGGAGGGCACAATACTCAGATTGACTATGCACTACTTCGTAGGAGAGATTTCCCAATTGTCATAGACACTAAGGTCATACCATCTGAATGTTTAGCCCCTCAACATAAACTGCTAGTTACCGATCTTAGAATGAAAGGTTACATAAGAAAACCCTATGTGAAAGGTCATGCCAAAATCAAATGGTGGAAGCTACAAGACCATAAAGTGGCATTCAGTGAGAAGATTGTGTTCCCTCCAGTTGATTCTGTAAATACGGATTATACTTGGGCATCATTCAACAACTGCGTAACTAGTATAGCTCAATCTGAGCTTGGTGTAACACAGCCCGGCACACGTAGAATTGACAAACAGACGTGGTTGTGGACAGACAAGGTACAGGAAATGGTGCATGAAAAAAAAGCAGCTTTTAAACAGTTGCGAACATCACCGACTGAGGAGAATCTTCTGAAATACAAAGCTACTAAGAAGGAGGCAAAAATAGCAGTTGCTGAGGCTAAAGTAGATCACTACAAACATTTATATGATCAACTGACAACTAAAGACGGAGACAAAATTATCTACCGACTAGCCCGAGCACGGTGTAGAGCAGGTCAGGATATAGAACACTATATGTGTGTGAAGGATAAGAATGGTCGACGACTTCACGATAGCAAGATGATTCTGCACCGTTGGCGAGAGTATTTTAGTGAAGTATTCAACACTGAATTCCCTCACCCACAAATACCAGACAACAATGTTACAGCTGGACCAGTACCTTGTATCACTGAAGATGAAGTCAAAGTTGCCATTCGTAGCATGAAAAATGGAAAGGCCCCAGGGCTAGATGACCTTCCTGCAGACATCTGGAAAATTGAGGAACTTAGTGACAACGCGACCACCTGGCTGACAGAGTTTTTCAATTCAATTATTCTCTGTGGTCAAATACCTACAGATTGGTCAACTAGTATCACAGTACCTATCTTTAAGGGTAAGGGTGACCCAGCTGAATGTACCAATTACCGTCCAATTAGACTTCTCTCCCACACTATGAAAATATTCGAACGTATCCTAGACAATAGGCTGAGGAACATCGTACAGCTCTCAGCAAATCAATGTGGGTTTGTCAAGGGATGTGGCACGATAGACGCAATCTTTGCTGTGCGCCAGCTGATGGAGAAATTCCGAGAGAAGAGGAGGCCACTACATCTTGCTTTCCTTGACCTCGAGAAGGCATTTGATCGAGTACCACACCAGATGATTTGGTACGCTCTCCGAGATCATCAAGTTCCAGAAATGTATATAAACTGGATAAAAATGCTGTACAACAACACCAAAAGCCACGTGCGATGCCCTGCAGGACTGACTGACAGCTTCCCTGTGACAGTTGGGGTTCATCAAGGCTCAGCTCTGTCTCCCCTGCTCTTTGTTATCGTCATGAATTCCATAACGCGAGACCTGCAGAAGTGTGTCCCATGGACATTGCTATACGCTGATGATGTGATGATTGCGGCAGACTCCAGGATGGATCTTGAAACCCAAGTGCAGACATGGCATGATCGTCTGCAAGGATTTGGTCTTCGTTTGAACATCCACAAGACTGAATACCTCGAAACGATTCCATCCCCTGGAACTATAGGTATTAATGGAGCTCCTCTTACCAAGGTAAATACATTCCGATACCTAGGCTCACGATTGAATGGCGACAGCTCTGTGAATGAAGATGTGCGAGCACGAATCAATGCGACTTGGATGCGATTCAGAGATGTCACCGGTGTTCTTTGTGATAAGAAGATGCCTATCCGCTTAAAATCAAAGATATACCGCACAATGGTGAGACCAGTTGCATTATATGGTACAGAGTGTTGGCCAGCACCTAGAAGTGCTGAGCACTCACTTCATGTCATGGAAATGCGGATGCTGCGAAGATCATTAGACATATCTCTGCTCGACCATATCCCCAACACAACGATTCGACATACAGCTGGCGTGGCTCCAATCAATGAGAAAATGCAGGAATGGAGACTCCGTTGGTATGGGCACGTTGTCCGTGCACCACAAAGTTCAGTCATCGGCTCGGCCTACCATCTAACGGTCGACGGCCAGAGACAGCGTGGGAGACCGAAATTGCGGTGGCTCGACACCATTAACGCCGATTTACGATCAAGAAACTTGAAATCACGCGAAGCATTAGATCGCAAGAAATGGCGTGCATTGATCCGAAAAGCGGACCCCGTTCCTACGGGATAACGCTAAGAAGAAGAAGATTGCAGTTTGTACGTATTTTGAATCTAGCCTACGTTTTGTGGGTCTTTTTCAATCTATTCTTTTTGTGCAACTTTTCGTTCTAAATTCCCTTTTGTAAGATCATATTGTGAGTTGTTTCCATCTGAGTTCCTTTTTGTACGTCTTTTACGTCTCAGATAATTTTGTTCTGGTTTCCATTTCATTCTCATTTTCGCTATCACCCAGATCATTAGGGGCCGATAACCTAGATGTTAGGCCCCTTAAAACAACAATTATCATCATATCATCATTACAAATTAGCATTCAGTAGTCATAGAGCAGGATAATTACGAATGACAATATAACCCGAATAACAAAGGCAAATACTATTCATAGAACAATCTGCAATATCCCTAAAACGTTACTGTATTTCTGATTTGTAATACAAAAGACAGTTTGTAGAGGTAAACAATGCCAACAATAAAAAATGCAGCCAAAAACATTATGATTAATAAAACATAAACGTCAATATATCAGTAGTAGATCACACCTAAACGGAGTGTATAATACTTCCGTTCTAGCAGATATTACATACAATATATTGCGCGTGATATCTATCGTAAAATTAGAGCCAAAATTTCACATAAGTTCCGGTTATAAAGGTACAACAAACAAAAGAACCCTCGGCTACTTTGGTTCGCGCAGCTCACATCGGCTCGTCCCGATCCCCCCCGACAATCTCTACTTAGTATAAAACAGAATCCCCGATTCTTGGATGTCACAGGTAATCTCGAGAACCACTGGATGGATTTTGATGCGGTTTTCACCATTCTATAAAGTATTTCTCGAGGAAACTTTCTGTAGAAAATAACTTATTTATGATCAAAGGAAGCCAAGCAGTAACGATTTCAGTGAAAAGGTCGGGAAAAGAACTTTGCGTCCGTGCGCTTCTTAAGCTTACGCTGGGCAAACCGTTAAAAATATCAGTATACTATGAGCGCAAGAATTGTTCAGCATGAAAAGTTCTACAGAAAAGTCCGCGAGAGCATATCTCTATCTTCAATACATCGCCCACTATAAGTGTTTTTAGACTGGATAGAAGTGGTCTTTGTGTTCTATGCACCTCACCATTCTTAAATTACGTCTGACAAGAAGCCGTTGCACATGCTATCTCCATGATAATATAATTAATAGCCCAGTCAGTGATTTTCACCCATCATGCCGAGACGTAAAACGGATATACAGTAGGTCGTAGTTCATTGACATCGAAATAAAAAAAGCGCTTATCACGTAAAGCATTCGTAACTGTTCCCGGGCGCGGCTGGCTGTCAATCGCCATCACATACCATATCGTAAGTACCTGCAGCCAGCTGTTCGATTGAGGTTATTCCTTCATTAATGCTGCAAACGCAATGCAATTAAAAGAACGAGAGTAAATGTAAAGTGCCGAAAGTATTAAGCGCGGAGTTAAATGAAAATACAGTATTTATGATTTCCTAGTTGTAAACTATGTTTTAAAGAAATATAGTGTTCCAAAAAGCGTACACACACAGAGGCTATAATATCAACAACACGAAATAATGCATCAGGTGTAGAAAACTGCAGACGACCCTTGGCCATAGACGTTTTCCCTTCCGCTATTATACGCTTCACGAATGACTTTGAAACACCCGTTGCTTTACTTGTTGAAGCCACAACATTATAATTGAGTTTATGAAGGGTTTTATGTTCTCGTAGGTGAGCAGTTACGTTATATACTATTTCTCTACATTGTCCCCTTAATGGTCGTCCAGATTTGCTACCATACTTCGAAGTAGAAGCCATAACGAAACTCAAATGATACTATTACTAGAATAGCATGGTACACAACACTATATACATAAACACATTTACAAATAAAGTACACGCTATACGACAAGGGATTATAGGACTACAATAAAGAAAACGTATATAAAACTGAGAAAATAATAAGAGTGCGAAAATGGATTGGCCTCGAAGCTCTTGTCAGCGTATCTCCGCAGTGTGCTCGGTACGGCAGCCAGACAGCATGTGACCCCCTCTACCGCTCCTCTGTGACATCACACATCAACTCAGAGTGAATGCGCGGGGAAGTGGGCTTTGCCCAGGTTCTTTTGATTGTTGCCACCTTATACCTAAAGACTATATATTAAATGAAATTATACATAAAATGCAGAAATCATTTAGACGACCAGGCGTATTAGTGTGAAACTTGGTAATTGTTTTCCGTGGTTTCCCACTTTCACTCGAAGCAAATCTTGGTCACGAAAACCAGGATTAAGCGCTGGCCACGCAGGCCAAATGGCTGGGCAGCGGTCGCTTGGAGGCCTTGGCCCCTCATGGGCTGTAGTGCCAGGGGTTATTTATTATACTTGAAGCAAACACCGGGATAGTTCCTAACTCAAGGCCATAGCAACCTCCTTTCCAATCCTCAATTGAATTACATATACACACACTACTCCAGCCATCACAGTAACTCATGTTATCAGAATGATTCTATACACACTCAAGTTCATGGGCTATATGAGCATAATATTGCAAAGCTTCTAAATTAATCAACAACAGTCATTTAAGCTCATTTGATCTTAATACTATGTTTCTTGATGATCTATTCAGCTGTTGTAATACCGACAGTAGTGGCTACGCTGGCTAAAGCTCAGCATTAGGTCATGGGGCCAAGCTCTCTGCTGACTCGGTAGACGCGTGGGTTCGAGCCCCACCGTCGGCCGTCCTTGAAATGGTTTTCCGTGGTTTCCCATTTTCAACACCAGGCAAATGCTGGGACGGTACCTTCTGACAGGCCACGGCCGCTTCCTTCCACAACCTTGCCCAGTTTCATTCACCATCATTCATTTCATCTCTCATTAACTCCTCTCATGAGGTTGGCGTCAGGAAGGGCATCCGGCCGTAAAAATCATCGCCACAAAGACTTCCATCGCATCTCATCCCCGACCCCGTTAGAAAACGGGAATAATAAGGGGTAGACATACATCTTCAGCTGTTGTAACGTTACGCCATATGCAGGGTTAGCCAATGTATTTCTTTATTAATATCAATTCCGTACTACGACCCCTCTTAATAACATTTAAAAAAAGTTATTCAGATTTTTATGGCGCTCAGATTCGTAATGTTCTTATCGTGGTTTAGATAGAAAATGGAGTGCCACGGCCCCTTACAGAGATAGATGAAAACCTGGTGGTCACGTCTTGAGCTACTGTTGCCGTTTGAAAAATGGAGTGTCATGTCCTCTTACAGAGATAGATAGAAACCTGGTGGTCACATCTTGAGCTACTTTTGCCGTGGAGAAAGTGGAGTGGCATGGCCTCTTACAGATATATGGAAACTTGTTGGTCACATCCTAAGCAACTGTTGCCATGGAAACGACCGGCCTTGCCTTTCCTTCATAGGTTTATTTTCTGACTCTATTAGCCTTTGCTTGAGTGCCAAAAAGTCGAACTCAGAAGAATGAGAAAGACTATCCAAAATTCATGTGGCCAGCGGTTTCTTTTGGGTCCTGAACTATGTGCATGCAAAATTTGGTTGACAAGTGGTGGAACGGTGTTGACTTGTTTAGAGAACAAATCCTCATATATACATACATACATACATACTTACATAATACAGACTTTCACTTTAAATATATGATGTATCTCCATCTTCACTTGTCCTATATATGATGTCTGGTATAGCTGGCGATACACATCGACCTTGTGGTATTTTAGCTTTTATAAAATATGCATGCCCGTCTTTACCATAAAGGATGTCTGGTAAAGATCCCGATACACATGAAAAATTATGCAATTTACAGTAACATTTGGATATGATATGTGTATCAGGATCTTTACCAGATATCCTGTATAGGTCAAGTAAAGATGGGGATACATATGTTGTAAATATATGCTAAAATGTCAAAATTTCGATGTAGGTCAAGTGAAGATGGGGATACATATTTTGTAAATATTAGGTAATTGCAAAAATTTCGAAGGGTTATTGTAAATGCCGATTTCTAATTTATTTCCCCCCCCCACCCTAAACCCCCGATTTCCCAGGAGTTTCCCGTAAGCTTACTAGAAAAATATTTGGTGTCTTTCGTGACGTCGTCAATAACGTCATCAACGCCACCATTTTGTTTTTAAGGTAATTTTATACGAAAATGTATCGCGATCTATACTACTCCCTGAAAATGATACCCCTGTCAAATCCTAGACTGACCCGTGAGACATGTATGTTCTAGCGCGCGAAGGATTCATATTGTAACTCTAAATTAAGAGATCAGAAGTGTCCGAACACTCACACGAGGCTTGGGGCGACCTTCACTGCTTGCCCTGTTAATATGATGTTGGTCCTCGTCCTACCTTGATGCCTCCCTCCGCAGGTAGCCTTGGCTGTGAATATATTGACGGTCCACCCTTGAAGACAGCCTCCACTGCTAGTTGTGACTGTCAGTATGATGTTGGTCCTCCTCCCACCTTGATGCCTCCCTCCGCAGGTAGCCTTGGCTGTGAACATATTGATGGTCCACCCTTGAAGACAGCCTCCATTGCTAGCTGTGACTGTCAATATGATGTTGGTCCTCCTCCCACCTTGATGCCTCCCTCCGCAGGTTGCCTTGGCTGTGAATATATTGATGGTCCACCCTTGAAGACAGCCTACACTGTTAGCTGTGACTGTCAATATGATGTTGGTCCTCCTCCCACCTTGATGCCTCCCTCCGCAGGTTGCCTTGGCTGTGAATATATTGATGGTCCACCCTTGAAGACAGCCTCCACTGCTAGTTGTGACTGTCAGTATGATGTTGGTCCTCCTCCCACCTTGATGCCTCCCTCCGCAGATAGCCTTGGCTGTGAATATATTGATGGTCCACCCTTGAAGACAGCCTCCATTGCTAGCTGTGACTGTCAATATGATGTTGGTCCTCCTCTCACCTTGATGCCTCCCTCCGCAGGTAGCCTTGGCTGTGAACATATTGATGGTCCTCCCTTGAAGACAGCCTCCTCTGCTAGTTGTGACTGTCAGTATCTTCATCATAGCCTCCAATGTTGCACACAAATTTGATGATGAGGGGTTCTTCGTGTTTCTAGGAGGGTTGAACGAAGGAGAAAGAGAAATGTGACTTGTTTTGGACTGGCACGGTCTCCGCGGAAAACTCCCCAGAGATGGTCTATGGCGGTGTTTCTTAGCATTTTATTAGACCACGGGCAGCATTAGTGTTCTGAAACGCTCTTAAGGTGTTGTCTATAAAAATATTCTCATTCAGTTCTCTATTTAATAGCACGTTGCGCAGTCATCTTGATAACTACAATGACTCATGTATTATGTATTACAAGTGAATTTATATGAAATGAGACCTCAAGTAGCTGCCACTGTAATTACAAATAAACCCCTATTTGTTTATCGTTCTCGTTAAATTACTCCCTCCGTTAGGTATCCATGAGATCAAAATTGTTTTGTTATCGCTTGGTACAAGATATCTTAACCCAAAATTTATCATTGTTACTTGTCCTTATTAACGTTATATGGTAACTCTAAGTAACTGCAGCTACGCCGCTAAGTCGCTACACACACACTCAATGCTAGGGACAATATGCTAGGCCCACGTTTTGCGAGTGTATTCTGATTGAAATGCTTTTTGATAAAAACTGCACAATAACTGTTAGGTTTCTTGCCATGTGGCTATGGACGAAAGAAAACTATGAATGCTGGGTTGAATTACCTTCAGTATGTTATTTTATTCCTTGATTCCTTCAGTGCAAGTTTACAAGTCATCTGTAAAGGAACATATATGTGAAACATGTCATTTCTTTGCAGGACGATACAGACCATCATACAGATATTAAGATTGAGGAATTTTCTATTTCGAGTATCGTTACATGCATCAAAACCGACACCTGGGTAGTTTATTGGCTGAGGAATAACCCACCCACCAAGGGAAGATGATTAAGAGAAGGAAGTAGATTTTGGATTGGAAAAGAAGGATAGAAAAATAGGAGGAGAGTCCCACAAAATTAATAAGTTGAGATTTAAATACCTTTAGAAGCAGTTGCCAATGGAAATTAACTCTCGGATACCTAAAGTAGGTACGAGCTTGGTCGAGGCTAACGGGAACCGCAGCTAGGACTTGGGCGGTTTGCAAGAGAGAGGCTTTAGTATGTTTCCTTCCAAGCATGTATAAAAGTACTATGGGGAAGGGTGATGGTCTGGCAAGACTGAGAGGAACAAATTTACTGTATGTCTTCTCAAAGAAATTAGGTTTTTCAAAGTAATTCACAGAATGCCAATGATTTAACTCAGGTTTGGTATTTTCAATTTCCAAATTTATGGAGTTCCTGTAAGGGCGACCAAGTGTCTCTAAGAAGGAATATGATAAAAGATTATGCCTTATTGGGTAATCTTGGTAAATGAACCAATGGTTGCATTGGACAATGGCTAAGCTTTTACTCAGCGAGGAGCCGGCTAAAAGTTTAGACAAAAGGAAACACTCATCTTTTAGAAAATTGACCATAAGTTTTCGGAGAGGGTCTCCACAAGCAGGTAGTTGGCTTAGCGAACTTTACTTGCCTTACTGGCCAATTAGAATTAGCTATTAACGCTAAGAAGAACTTTGGTAAGGTGAAAATTAAGAGTTCTTGCTCAAATGCAACAAATGGTGAAAGCTCTATTAATGATTTTAATATCATTGAGTGAGGAGAGTCAAGGAAGACAGGATTTTGCCTCAACTTTATATTCGTAAATGAAAAAGCGAAGGGAAAAGATTTGTTTATTTTACAATTAGAAAAAGTTTGAGGAAATTAACAATTATGCAATATAATTTTAATAAACATAGTTCATTTGAACTTTTTAACAAATAGGGTCGCAGACCTCTCAACATTAAACGGTTGCTCCAGGCAATTGACAATTTACAAGGTTTCAAACCTTACATGTTTTTAAAATCTTTCTAAGATTTGAGCAATGAAATAATTAAAGCTTAAACGTGAATTGGAGTACAAAAGTGCACCTTAAGAAATTCAGGAGAGAATGTTCTAGAGAAAGTGAAAACTTTGAAAATAACAATAATAACAACATGAAAAATAAGATAGAAGTTCCTACAACTTCTTATATTTATACAGAATTAATATGTGAGAATTATACAAGAGGGCAGGTCACTTACTGTGAAACCTGAAGAAATTGAAAGGGAAAGTTCTGGACTTCCCAAAGTAGAGCAGGAATCACTCGCCAAATGGGACAGTTTCCATTTCGTGAAACCTGAACATGACTCGCTCAAGAGGTTAGAGAATTGTTTTCCCTGATTATGGGAAAGGAACAACGTGAATTTAAAACTTGTATCACACAAGCAATTATGCAGAATTTAATTAATGTTAAACTAGCAAAGTTGGAAGGGCACCTCGTGGGTGACACCTTATAGAAAAGTTTCAATTTTATTAATAATGGTTGTTAGTAGAAGGTTGAGGAAAGATCATTGGGATATAGGATCAATGTTCATGGCCGTATTTAATATAACCGGACGATCGCGACGCGGTAGAAACGCGGAGCAAGCACTGTTTATCACTATAGTCTATGAAGATGGATGCAAAGTTCACTATAGAAACACTGAAGTTTATGAGAAAAAAAGTTATTGCAATTAGGGAAATAATTGATTGCACTATAGGTGAGAGTCTATTTCTTGAAAAAGTTGTGATTTACAATTAAATGCGCCTTAGAATGTTCCAGAGGTTCCAGCGGTGGAAGAAAGTTAGCTATTGCAAAAATTTATAAGGAAGATTCCCCAATTTAACTAGCATTTTCACAAGTGCGTGAACAATACTTAACGGCAATACTCGCAGATAGAGAATAAGATCTCGAAGGTTCCAGAACGACCTTAGCAGAAAATGGGGTTGAGAAAATCCAACGGAGGAATTAGCTTTATAATTATAGACAGCGGGTATTAGATAATATCCCACGTAGCGAGAGGGTTTCTCGTTTAAATTGCTTAAGAAAAGCTCTTTTTTAGTAAAGTTGGCTTATACAAGCAAAAGCTCAACATGGCAAATCTCGCGAAGAATGATTACCGCCCCACAAGTAATCTCACGCTGTCTATAAAATAATCTATAAAAGCATGTAGATAAAATGATGAAGATGAGGTTAAAACCTTTAAAATTGTACTTATCTTGATCTCATGTTGAAGTTGAAGTTTCCTACTACTATGCCAACATGGCGTAGAAGAGAGTGAGCCTCTTGGTTTGAGGAGGCAAGCTCGAGCGGAGCTTTGACTGAACGAGTCAACTGCAGACTAAGAAGTGAGAGCAGCTCAACGGAGCACGAAGGGACCAAGAAGGGGGGAAAGAGTGGGGGGTAGGAGAAAAAAGGAGAACATATAAGCATTACCAACTTAAATACAAAAAATTTATCTTCTCTTGCTGAGCTGGTCTTCTAAGAGTTGATAACAGTTGATACTAGCGCAGCATGGTGAGTAAAGAAGTGGACGTAGTCCTCTTGCTCCAAGAGAAAATAGCTGACGATGGTAACAGGATCTGGTAGCCAAATGGATAAGTAAGTTCTCTAGCACCAGGAAGAATTGAGGAGCTTCAGAGATTCGCTGCGAGGTGACGCTAGGTGGGTCACAGAAGTTATATATCTGAAACATACTTATGAAGACATAAGAGATATGCCCAACAAGGAGAAAACAGATGATCACTGTTGGTGTTTGGCAAAGAGGAAGGAAGAAATGAACATGCAAAGAGCAATAGACTTTATTCTCTCGTACCGTGTATTCAAAGAATACACCATACTGGGGGGACAAACACCAACAGCGAGCAAATAAACAGTTACACATTTATTGGCAGCGGAGCGATCAAAGACAGTGGTCTTGTGATCGGTCCATTTGTGGTCAAGATTCTGGCCACCCTGACTCTCCCATCTCTCCCAGGGTAACACTTAGTCACTCTACCGGAAGTCCAGACTAGAGGGGGAGAAACATCCCTAACCAAGACCAAGTCCCCCACTTTAATGTCGGGACTGGAAAGAAACCACTTCTGTCTCCGTTGTAAGGAAGTTAAATATTCCAAGTTCCACCTTTTCCAAAAAGAATTACGTAGGGATTCAAGTTTCCGCCAAACAATAGGTAAATTGAAATCCCGGTAAGAATTGGAAAGAGGAGGAGGGGCAGAAAGAGAAGTGCCGATAAGGAAGTGACCAGGGGTGAGTGGAAGTAGGTCATCAGGGTCATTGGAAAGTGGAGTTAAAGGGCGAGAGTTAACAACACCTTCAATCAAAACAGACAGTGAATTGAATTCTTCGTAAGTCAGAATTCGATTACCTAAGACTTTTCTTAAATGACGTTTAGTGAGCTTTACGCAAGATTCCCACCTACCACCATGATGCGGAGCGTAAGGAGGTATGAAGCGCCATTTGAAACCTTTTGAATAAGAAAAATTAGAAATTTGTTCCATGGCAGGAGAGGAAGTGAGAGCTTTCTTCCACAGGGAAGCTGCGCCCTGAAAGGTGGAAGCGTTATCAGAGAACATCTCAGAAGGAACACCACGCCTAGCGGTGAAACGAGAGACAGCTGATAAAAATAAGAAGTAGAAGCATTCGTTACTAGTTCCAAGTGGATTGCGCCGGTAACCATGCAAACAAAGAGAGAAACATAAAGCTTACCAAACAATTTGCGTTTAGCTTCAGGAGAGTTTCGTTGATATTGGAACGGACCCATATAGTCCACGCCAGTTAAAGCAAATGGGCGTATAGGAGAAGAACGAAAAGAGGGCAGATCGCTCATTAATTGAGTGTTGATTTTAGGTTTCGCTTTGAAACAAGGAATGCACTTATGAATTACAGAAGAAACTTCATGAATTCCATTTATAATCCAGTACTTTTCCCTTAAGAGGCAAAGCAGAGTACGTGTACCAACATGAAGATTACGGTAATGAAAGTCACGTATAATTAAGGAAGGTACGTGATGTTTGGAAGGCAAAATAACAGGATGCTTTTTGTCCTCAGAGAGTAAAGATTGCGAGAGCCTTCCACCTACCCTGAGTAACCCATGGTCATCAAGGAACGGGGCTAAAGCACGGAGACGGCTGGATTTGGGAAGATCTCTTTTAGAAGAAAGCAATGACAATTCGGAAGAAAAGGCTTCTTGCTGTGTCAGTTGTAAAACCTTAACGGTAGCGAGATTCAATTCATGATTGGTAAGGTGTGGTTTAGGGAGAAGAGGTTGGTCGACCACAAGATATTTCCATCTAAGGAGATAGGCGACAATTCGTAATAATTTATGAAAAGAAGAATAGCGGGACAACAAAGGATGAGAAGCGTTGGAAACAAGACACGAAGCAATGGGTAGAGGTACTTTAGCGTCAGGCAAGTTGGAGTTTGTAGCTGGGGGTTTAGAAGGCCATGAGGAAAATTCTTCGATTAGCCACGAGGGCCCATGCCAGTACAATTGGGAAGCTGCCAATTGAGAGGGTAAACAACCGCGAGAGATGATATCAGCTGGATTATCCGCACTGGGAACATGCCTCCATTGACATCCAGAAGAAAGAGTTTGAATTTTGGAAACCCTGTTTGCAACGAAAGTTTGCCAGTGAGAGGGGTTCTTGGCGATCCAAGAAAGGGCGATCATGGAATCGCTCCAGAGATAGATTTGCGAAAATTCGACCTTTAATACTTCCCGTAATTTCTTGACAAGTTCTGCAGCCATGAGTGCAGCGCACAGTTCGAGCCTAGGCAAAGTGATAGTTTTAAGAGGAGCGACCTTCGATTTGGCACAAACAAGGTTGGAAACTAGAGATCCATAGAGTGAATCGTGATAAACTAAATATGCACAGCAACCATAAGCTTTTTCGGAACTGTCCGCGAACACATGAAGGAAAAAAGATGCATTAGAATGAGAGCTGATTAAATTCCTGGGAATTTCAATGAGGGAAAGATCCAGCAAATTGCTGCGAAACGAGAGCCAACGATTAAGAAAAGAAAGAGGGACGGCGTCATCCCATTTACATTTAAGTGACCACAGCTCTTGCATGAAGAGTTTGGCTATAACGATAACTGGGGCAAGGAATTGAAGTGGATCAAAAATTTTTGCAATTTCAGAGAGAATTTGTCTTTTTGTATTAGGAAGCTCTTCTGCGAGCGAAACTTTATAGATAAGAGTGTCAGTGCTAGTGCACCAGTGAACTCCTAGAGTTTTTATAGATTCGGAGTTACCACAAATTTCGACAGAAGAAGGATCTACGTCTTCGGTGGGAAACTGAGCGAGAAACTCAGGGGAGTTGGAGTTCCACTTATGGAGTGGAAAACCTCCGTTCCTTAGTAATGCCTGAAGTTCTAAAGATACAAAAGAAGCTTCCTCCAAAGAGGGGAAGGATTGCAAATAATCGTCGACATAGAATGACGTAGTTAGTGCTTCAGAGGCTTTGGGGTTAAATAAATGACCATCTTGAGAGGCTAGCAAGTGTAGGGATCGGATAGCAAGGAAAGCAGAGGGTTTTAAGCCATAAGTAACCGTTTTCAAGCGAAATACCTTAATGGGCTTACTGGTTTCATCACGCCACAAGATTCTTTGAAGATCTCGTTGTTCTGGTTGAATTAACACTTGACGGTACATCTGTTTTATGTCGGCTATGACAGCTATGGGAAATAATCGAAAGTTTAAGAGTATAGCAGATAAATCTGATTGAATAGCAGGACCAGAATAAAGAGTGTCGTTAAGGCTGTTGCCATTAACGTCGGGTGATGAACCATTGAAAACAACTCGAATTTTATCTTTTACAAGAGGGTTTTTCCACACGGGATGATGATTTAAATAAACCGTTTCAATTGGGGGGTGCAATTCATCATTAGATTTGTTAACAACTTCCATATGATCTAAGCTTTCATACTCATCCATGAAAGCAGTGTACTGTTGTTTAACAAGAGGTTCCTTTTTGAATTTGCTCTCGATGGCGAAAAGAGCTTTACGAGCTTTAGGCTGAGAGTTGATAAGTTTAGGATGATTATGTAATCTTGGCATTTGAACGACGAACCGGCCATCAGAAGAACGAGTGGTGGTGTTCAAAAAAAGTTGCTCACAGAATTCATTTTCTGAAGAGGTTACATTAGGAAAATCGACATTTTCAAGCCTCCAGAACTGTTCCAGGTCAGTATTGGAGAAGTAACATTGCGATGCGGGTTGAGGAGAATAGTGGGGAAGTTGCCCCGTGACGATCCATCCAAAGTTAGTGTCTCTGGCGACCACGTTTGAGGATAATTTACGAACCTGTTTACGTAGGCAATTCCAGAAAACATTGGCACTAAAAAGTATGTCAATAGGGTTCTGCATATTGAAACAAGGATCGGCTAGCCTTAAATGCGAGGGAATGTTTAACCCTGAAATATCCACAGAGTGACTTGGAGTGTCTTCTCCAATGCTATTAAGAATTAGACAATTAAGTTTAAGAAGGTTGTTTCTATGACAAGTATCTCTGATAGATAGCTTTGAGAATTGTAAAGCTTGCGATTTTGAGCTGTTGATGCCCGACACGTTGATAGAAGTGGGGTTTACAGGTAGGCCTAGTTTTCTAATCAAGTAATTGGACACAAAATCATGAGTTGCCGCTGAGTCTAGAAGACCGCGTGCACGGACCCAGTTGCCAAAGTTATCCTGAACGTCAATTTGGACAGTAGACAACAATACTTGCGCACTGCGAATGGACTTAGCATTTTGAATATAAGATGAAGCATTAGAATTGTTAGCACTATCATTTTTCGGCGAAGTAGATGCTGTCGATGACCTTGCCTGATCATGACGATGTAGCAGAGTATGATGAGCCTTTTCACAATGGTAGCAAAGTCTTGTGGACTTACAGTTAGAAGCAGAATGCGTGGGCGCTAGGCAGTTGAAACAATGTTTGTTTTGAGCGACTAATTTTCGTCTGTCATCGACTGACATTTCTTTAAAGGATTTGCAGAGGTATAGGGCATGGGGATCTTTACAAAGAATGCACTTTACAGGTTCGTTTAAACTTTTGCGAGGTTCGCTTTGCGTGTTTAAAACAATAGAGCTAGCAACACGACGTTCACTAGACCTAGTTGGGTAACCAGTGGAGTTTGATTTGAATTTGGATGAGCTGGACCCGGGTTTTTGGGTATTGGACGCTGAGCGTTCACTTTTGGATTTGATGGACATTAATTCGAATTTGGAACTAGGAGATGAAGGTTCACTTTGATTAGCTAGAGCGGTTAAAAGTTGGCATCTAGCGTTTATGAAAGTGACTAAATGCTCGTAAGAGTAGTCGTCTTCCTTAGAAAGTTCAATTTCCCAAGCTTTGAGGGTAGCAGCATCAACTTTAGAAACTACTAAATGTATTAGGAAAGTATCCCAATGTTCAGTAGGTTGATCTAATTGGGACAAAGCTTTAACGTGGAGTTGGGTAGTGTCAATTAAAGTACGAAAACTAGTGACATCATTGTGCTGTGACGCAGGTAGGTTAAATAGAGCCTTAATATGGCGTTGAATACGTAAACGTGAATTTCCATATCTTTCTTTTAATAAATTAAAGGCAATGGGGTAATTTTCGGCACGCAGAGGAAGTGCTTCAACCAACTGCAAAGCTTGACCTCGAAGGATAGATCTCAAGTAATGAAACTTGTAAATGACTTGAATGTCTTCATTGTCATGAACAAGGGAGCAAAATAATTCATAGAAAGAATCCCAAGTGGATTCATCTCCAGAAAAATGGGGTAAATCAATTTTCGGTAAAGTAGGTTTGGGCTTGTGAGTGCCCTCACGGAAAGAAGTTTGGGGTTCGTGAAGGGAACCAAGAACAGAAGCGTCCTTTTTCTGCTCCTCTTCAAGTTGGCGTATTATTTTGAAAGCAGAACCTATGCCTTCGTAATATAAGTTTTCTACTTCGACACGATCTTCTGTTTGATTGAGCATGCAAGTTTCAATTTCAGTTTGAATGTTACAGTAGTTTTCATAAGAACGTTCAAAATCCTTTACACGATGTTTCAACAAATCTAATTGCGCGTCTGAGGGATCTAATTCTTTTATGTACCTTCTGAATCGGGTAATTTGCCCTTTATAGGATGCTCGTTTAGAAGTAAGTTTTTCATCCTTATCCTTATCAGTGGGAGCCATATTAAAAAAGGTAAATGAAAATGTAACTCACGAAACTGTGGAACCTTGGAAATGCTGTCAAGCTGGCAGCAGCAAATGAGTAGAAAGAATGGGACACACCATAGGAGACAGGAGCGGCCTCTTTCCCGTTCACAGGCTTTGCACGATGTGGTTATAGCTGAAATATTCAACACAAATATTAGAAATATGCAAAGTATTGTCAAATGACACTTTTTTAAAAAGAAAAAAGAAAAAATGGGCTCTCCCGGGTTTCGGCACCAAATTTTGGGTAGTTTATTGGCTGAGGAATAACCCACCCACCAAGGGAAGATGATTAAGAGAAGGAAGTAGATTTTGGATTGGAAAAGAAGGATAGAAAAATAGGAGGAGAGTCCCACAAAATTAATAAGTTGAGATTTAAATACCTTTAGAAGCAGTTGCCAATGGAAATTAACTCTCGGATACCTAAAGTAGGTACGAGCTTGGTCGAGGCTAACGGGAACCGCAGCTAGGACTTGGGCGGTTTGCAAGAGAGAGGCTTTAGTATGTTTCCTTCCAAGCATGTATAAAAGTACTATGGGGAAGGGTGATGGTCTGGCAAGACTGAGAGGAACAAATTTACTGTATGTCTTCTCAAAGAAATTAGGTTTTTCAAAGTAATTCACAGAATGCCAATGATTTAACTCAGGTTTGGTATTTTCAATTTCCAAATTTATGGAGTTCCTGTAAGGGCGACCAAGTGTCTCTAAGAAGGAATATGATAAAAGATTATGCCTTATTGGGTAATCTTGGTAAATGAACCAATGGTTGCATTGGACAATGGCTAAGCTTTTACTCAGCGAGGAGCCGGCTAAAAGTTTAGACAAAAGGAAACACTCATCTTTTAGAAAATTGACCATAAGTTTTCGGAGAGGGTCTCCACAAGCAGGTAGTTGGCTTAGCGAACTTTACTTGCCTTACTGGCCAATTAGAATTAGCTATTAACGCTAAGAAGAACTTTGGTAAGGTGAAAATTAAGAGTTCTTGCTCAAATGCAACAAATGGTGAAAGCTCTATTAATGATTTTAATATCATTGAGTGAGGAGAGTCAAGGAAGACAGGATTTTGCCTCAACTTTATATTCGTAAATGAAAAAGCGAAGGGAAAAGATTTGTTTATTTTACAATTAGAAAAAGTTTGAGGAAATTAACAATTATGCAATATAATTTTAATAAACATAGTTCATTTGAACTTTTTAACAAATAGGGTCGCAGACCTCTCAACATTAAACGGTTGCTCCAGGCAATTGACAATTTACAAGGTTTCAAACCTTACATGTTTTTAAAATCTTTCTAAGATTTGAGCAATGAAATAATTAAAGCTTAAACGTGAATTGGAGTACAAAAGTGCACCTTAAGAAATTCAGGAGAGAATGTTCTAGAGAAAGTGAAAACTTTGAAAATAACAATAATAACAACATGAAAAATAAGATAGAAGTTCCTACAACTTCTTATATTTATACAGAATTAATATGTGAGAATTATACAAGAGGGCAGGTCACTTACTGTGAAACCTGAAGAAATTGAAAGGGAAAGTTCTGGACTTCCCAAAGTAGAGCAGGAATCACTCGCCAAATGGGACAGTTTCCATTTCGTGAAACCTGAACATGACTCGCTCAAGAGGTTAGAGAATTGTTTTCCCTGATTATGGGAAAGGAACAACGTGAATTTAAAACTTGTATCACACAAGCAATTATGCAGAATTTAATTAATGTTAAACTAGCAAAGTTGGAAGGGCACCTCGTGGGTGACACCTTATAGAAAAGTTTCAATTTTATTAATAATGGTTGTTAGTAGAAGGTTGAGGAAAGATCATTGGGATATAGGATCAATGTTCATGGCCGTATTTAATATAACCGGACGATCGCGACGCGGTAGAAACGCGGAGCAAGCACTGTTTATCACTATAGTCTATGAAGATGGATGCAAAGTTCACTATAGAAACACTGAAGTTTATGAGAAAAAAAGTTATTGCAATTAGGGAAATAATTGATTGCACTATAGGTGAGAGTCTATTTCTTGAAAAAGTTGTGATTTACAATTAAATGCGCCTTAGAATGTTCCAGAGGTTCCAGCGGTGGAAGAAAGTTAGCTATTGCAAAAATTTATAAGGAAGATTCCCCAATTTAACTAGCATTTTCACAAGTGCGTGAACAATACTTAACGGCAATACTCGCAGATAGAGAATAAGATCTCGAAGGTTCCAGAACGACCTTAGCAGAAAATGGGGTTGAGAAAATCCAACGGAGGAATTAGCTTTATAATTATAGACAGCGGGTATTAGATAATATCCCACGTAGCGAGAGGGTTTCTCGTTTAAATAGCTTAAGAAAAGCTCTTTTTTAGTAAAGTTGGCTTATACAAGCAAAAGCTCAACATGGCAAATCTCGCGAAGAATGATTACCGCCCCACAAGTAATCTCACGCTGTCTATAAAATAATCTATAAAAGCATGTAGATAAAATGATGAAGATGAGGTTAAAACCTTTAAAATTGTACTTATCTTGATCTCATGTTGAAGTTGAAGTTTCCTACTACTATGCCAACATGGCGTAGAAGAGAGTGAGCCTCTTGGTTTGAGGAGGCAAGCTCGAGCGGAGCTTTGACTGAACGAGTCAACTGCAGACTAAGAAGTGAGAGCAGCTCAACGGAGCACGAAGGGACCAAGAAGGGGGGAAAGAGTGGGGGGTAGGAGACAAAAGGAGAACATATAAGCATTACCAACTTAAATACAAAAAATTTATCTTCTCTTGCTGAGCTGGTCTTCTAAGAGTTGATAACAGTTGATACTAGCGCAGCATGGTGAGTAAAGAAGTGGACGTAGTCCTCTTGCTCCAAGAGAAAATAGCTGACGATGGTAACAGGATCTGGTAGCCAAATGGATAAGTAAGTTCTCTAGCACCAGGAAGAATTGAGGAGCTTCAGAGATTCGCTGCGAGGTGACGCTAGGTGGGTCACAGAAGTTATATATCTGAAACATACTTATGAAGACATAAGAGATATGCCCAACAAGGAGAAAACAGATGATCACTGTTGGTGTTTGGCAAAGAGGAAGGAAGAAATGAACATGCAAAGAGCAATAGACTTTATTCTCTCGTACCGTGTATTCAAAGAATACACCAACACCTCATATTCAGATCTGAATGAGGTACGTAATTTCATGCTTATTTTCAAGACATCTCCTAATAGCATTTAGGGATTAAGGGTTGTTTTCTCACGATAATGTTGATGACGAACCGAAGCGTTTGGCTGTTAATACCTGCTGTAATCTTCTTTGTAAACTGTGTGCTCCCTTACTGTAGCAGACACATCATTCTTAGAGCTACTAGCTGCTCTACAATAGACTCCCCATAGAGGCATTTCATTGACTCAATCTAACTTCTTTTTGAACATTAAAATATTAAACTGCAGTGCATTGTGAAGAAATGCCGTGTATAATATTCTGAAGGTTGATAGATTTATGCCTTCATTCTCAAAAGGCATGTTCGTATTGGCAGTCTAGTAGCTTGTTACTCAATGATATATGCACGTGTTGGACCATAGGATTTGTCTATTCTATTTTAATTGTTTCTAGGGTCGGAACAGCGGGGTCATCTGCCCCTCTCCTATGGTCTTACGTCTAAAAGAATTAAAAATAAATGTTCATTTGTCCTCAATCCTTAGAGCTATAACTTCCATTGAGGCACTGATTTTAGCATTTTAAATCGCTCTAAATTTAACTTGGTCTCTAAGAGTGTATTATAAGTTTCAGAACTGGGGATTATAACCACTTATCTGTATAAGTTTATCTCTAGCACTAGGATGTGAAGGACAGTAGAAAGTCATTCAGTGAATGTATCTTCACTTCAGCTGAGCAGTGCTGTACAATTACATGGGTTGTCATTTGTGTAAAAGTATAAGGTGATAACACTGACATAAATTATTCCATCTTATCCCCAGGATGTAAAAGAAGAAAATCAGAATGAAGAAGCAGATGCAAGTGGAAATCACTTAAATGAGTAAGTGTTAAACATACAAACTACATGTTACTTTATATTTATCACCTTTGTAGGAATCTTTGAGCATTTTCATTTCTTTTCTTTCAAAAGGGTTCTAAACTTTCAGCTTCAAAATGAATCTCAGGCATTTCCACACTATTCATTAAAATTAACCTTTATTAATTCATTATTATTCAGGGCAAACTCAAAAGTATTTGTATAGAAAGACTTTATAATGCCGCAAAATTTAGAGCGAGTTGAATTTTGTAACTAAAGGTAAAACACCAGCTTCAAAATACTAAAATATAAACCAAACTTAACATACCGTAATGTATGTTGCTAGTAAATTAATGCCTATTTCGCGAAACGCCTTGCCCTTGTTTTTCGTTGGCATAGTTCAAACATTAATCAACAACAGTTTCCTAAAAATAACTTTAACATAGTACAACTTAATTTCACTTAACAAATTGACACTATATTACTTTCGCTCACACGCAAATATTAGCAAAATAGCAACTGACTAGTTGTGTAGGCCTATTTTATAAAGGGGATGAGGGTTGAATTGTCGCGGCCGTTTCGCTGACTCTCTTGGGGCTGACTGAACTGTTTACCAGTTTGCTCATTCAGTAAGTGGTTAGTTAACGTAAAATTACAATACCACCATGGAGGTGGAATTTTAAAACATAACCCTATATATGAAAGATTAGATGACGTTAAAACCCAAACATCGGGATGTAAACATAACGATAAAACCGAACTCCAGTTGATCACGTCCCCACAAAAGATGTTTACCAGGTCAAGCCTTCAACCAATGGCATCCACTTACGAAGAAAATCACAACAACTAAGCTATCACTTCATTCCACAGCTCAAGGTTAAAAGGCTAGACTGACAAAGTTTAATTGTAGAGGCTACGTCATTTCTTTAACAAAATAATAAATGCCGTATCGTGACGCACAGTTTAAATCACATTTATACACAAGAATTGTCAATAGAGGCCCAGGAATTATTTTGGATATACTGTGTACTTAGTGTAGTGAATTTTCAATATTACTTCTGGGGAGGAAGATTAAGCCAATGCACAGAAGTGGAAGTAAAAGTGAAAGTTCAGAATAAATTTTGCCAGTTAAAATGTTGGACGCTAGAGGGCAGGCATGCAGTGGTATGCCGAGAGTGTAGTGTGCCAGTTTCTGTACATTATAACAGCCCACTCTATATGTACTGTGTGCTAAGCACTGTACTATCAATCATCTCTACACAATCGGTGTAGCCATAAATAGTGCTCTCCGTTCATCCGTAAGGTGTTCCATTCTGAAGCATGTATATTCCAAGTAGGCTAATATATAGCGAATTAATTTGTGTCACATGAACATCGCTAGTTACTCAGTTGTCCGTGCTCGTAAGTAGAGGGGTCCTATCCCAGGGGCAACCTGCAATACATCCAGGGGCAAGGCCGTGCGCACTCCCGAACGAGTTATCGGAGAAAGTCGTGTGAGGGCTCAATCGAATAGGCTCCATCCCTTCTATCGATAGGACAAGTCTTTTCCCTCTTAAGATAAGACCTTCCCCCACCTACGGCTAAAATAACGATTTTTAATGCGCATGCTCCTCTAGGATGGCGGGCTTTTCAAACGTTATGGTAGATGCCTCCAAACCCCCTTCTCTATTCCCTACTCCTACTTCCATCCCCTACCATTTCCTAAAATTCCAAACATCTTTCTCCAAATTTTATTAGATTTTATCCAAAAGTCCACCATTGCTTCCACTTGCTTGCGCCAGGTTCGACTCCGTTGACCTCCCTTGGTCAGTTTCTCTTCTTTTCCAGCTTATCTTTCGATTTATATATTATTTAATATGTATTTGATATTATTTTTTGATGAACGATTTCCAAAAATCGATATCACGCGAAAGATAATTGGAGAAAGTCGTGTCAGGGCTCAAAAGAAAGTTCTCCGTCCCCTCTATCCATAGGACACGTCATTTTTAATTTCAATATATTTTTAATGATGGACGTTTCCAAGGGTACGTGAGGTTCGGAGTGGATTCCACAAAGTCACGTGACGTGACACCTCGCTGCCCACGAAAGAATTTCTGAGCGTTCGAACAAACATGGCCGCTGACTGATTGCTTTAATTATTTTTTATTTAGTTTTTATTTATTCAATATTTATGGTCTTACATTATTGTTTATTTTCTAAATAATTTATATTTATTTATTATTTAATATTTTTTATTAATTATTAATTTTTATTTATTTAATATTTCTTATCGATTATTATTATTATTATCCAATGTGTAGATTCGATTTATCACGAAAGCTATGCGGGTAGCGGCATGTGTAACTCAGGTCCCATCTTCATTTCAACAGAGTTAACACGCCAGGCTATTGCAGGTTTGGCGTAGTTGGTAGCATGCTGAGCTTCTATGCCCAAGATAGCGGGTTCAAACCCGGCCGAAGCCGTCGGATTTTTTAAGAGCGTTAAAAATCCCTCAGTATGCCTTCCTTCGGAGGGGAAGTAAAGCCGGCGGTCCCATGTCATAGATTTATGGCATGTTAAAGATCTTTCCACTAATTACACCTGTGTGAAACTAAATTGGATAGGTTAAGAATGTAAACAACGCTCTTAGGTTGCTACGTTCGTTGCCAAGAGCCGACTGCGGTGGCGTCTAGTAGCTAGTTCTGAACTAGGTCTAGTAGTCGTTGACGGTGGCGTTTGGCGGCAAAAGTAGGAACTATTTGAAAATTCAAAGTTGCAGTCTCTACTTGAATTAAAAAACAGATACACACACTAATACAGTCATCACAATTAACACCGGTTATCAGACAGATTCTACACACACCCAAAGTACACGGGGCTACATGACCGCGTTGTCGCAGCCCCTAAACTAAGGAACCAACCAACCAACCGCTATTGCAGGTGGCGGGTTTCACGTTACCGTTTCAAACAAGACTAAACCTGTTGCGTGACGTCACATGGTTGTGGTCATCCGAGTAATGTGGAAAAATGAAACATTTATTTATTAATATTTAATTTTTATTTGTTTATTATTTACTAGCTGTACCCAGCATGCCTAGCAATGCCAATCACAGAAAGTGTTGGCCTTGTAACTTTGTTTTTTCAAGTGCTTTCGGATATACAATTCTTTTTTCTATATCCGTTAACTGCCTCTAAACTGTTGTAGAATATATTTACTATATCAGGTACATCTTGGGAGCATGCTCAACAACCCACCAAAGTTTCATCGAAATCGGATGGACGGTATTTGAGCGCATATGGGAATTTGTTGAAACGAATCGCGTGCCAACACTCATTTGTTTAAACAACTCGCGCGCTATTTATTGTGAAATGGATTAACTACGCCTAAAACCTTCCCGGGAGTGGGCACAACTCACCAAAGTTTCATCGCAATCGAATGGATGGTATATGAACGCATGCGAGACTTTGTAGAACCGAATCGCGTGCCAGCACTCATTTGTCAAAGCTACTTGCGCGCTATATATTGTAAATTGGATCTACTAGGCCTATAACCATCACGGGAGTGTGAACAACTCACCAAAATTTGATCGCAATCGGATGAATGGTGTATGAACGCATAATAGAGGAACAAACAAATTCAATATATGTGCCAAAGGGCCAAAATGAAGGGAATGTAGAGGGTTGTCCGAAATTTCAAGTAGGTTGTGTTATTAGTCTTGTTCCAAATGGTAAGTATCCAGTCGTGCGCTACCAACTGTGAAATGCGAAATATTTTTGAAACGATTCGCGTGCCAACACTAATTTGTTCACACTACTCATTAAAGACGAACAAACAAACATTCTTTCTTATATATATACTAGCTCTTAAGGCCTGCGTTGCTCGGGATCACAATTCATGGTGTCCACAGGTAGGAAAAGTCAGGAATAGTCAGGAAAAGTCAGGAGTTTTGTTTTTGGTCAAGAAAAGTCAGGATAAAGTGTGAAAAAATGGCGTGAGTCAGGAAAGAATGGCGAAAAGTATTAGAAAGTCAGGAAATTTTATATTAACCATAGCCTACAGTATTTTGTGTTTTAAATGAATAAAGAGGTGTGCGTTGGGCAGCTATGGGGATGGTGGAGGCTGCAAATAAGAGAGAGAATTATATATAGGGGAAGGTGGGCCACAGTGAGACAGAAAAAATATATTTTAGTATACTGTCTTATTTTTTGATATATGAGAATGTCTTTATATACTGAAATATAAGTTGATTGTTGCTCATCAATTTCATACCCTTAGAATTTCCAAAACATCCACACGTTTCTGTAAAAATAATAAATTGTGAACATGTTGCAGCCGTCTCACTGTAGCCCACCCGTGGTCCACACTGAGACACAATGAAAAGAATTTATTTTGACTGGTTAAATACATAGATAAACACTTAAACAAATAATTAATGCCAGAAAACACTACAGCACATTCAGATTCCCAAAATATACAGAAAATTTGAGATATGACTTTTGTCTATTTGTTTTGCCATATGCACAGGAAACCGGCCACAGTGATCTGTTGCCTTTCGCGGGGACTGAAGCAATATCTGCACCCTATGGGTAAAAAAGAACTGCCTATCATTTTTGCTCTTTTTCTTAAGAATTTTACTTAATAATTTCCATCATCTAAATCTCATTTCACTTCCCCGATGCAAAATCTTGAGTGATTCCCTGAAAACTCGACCAGAACGAAGTCACCTTCCTTAGGTTTGCCAGCAAGTTGATGAAATGTTAGGAGCTCGATTTCTTCATTATCTGATGAGCGGTCTGAATTAGAAGAATCATCAACATCATCCATGGAAATGTCTGTAACTAGGGCTGCCTTTCGCTGAACAAATTCTTCTTGCAGTTCTTTAGATTTTTAAATTTTTATTTGTGGACTTAAAATCAAGTTTTTCTTTCTTTCTGGGGTGTGAGTTGGAATGAAAGATCTCCCCATTTCTCTCCTAGAAGTTGACTCTGCCCTCTCCTCAGCTTTGGGGTAACTCCGTATATCTTTCTCACTGTCTCACTGTAGCCCACCCTACTGTGTCTCACTGTGGCCCACTTGCGACATGTAAAAACAATTATGTCTACTATCTCACCTACAATACTGAACAAGCTGACAATTCCAATAATTATTTAGTAATATGTATGTATTTCGACCATATTATATTCATTAATGTACAATGATACACATAACTATTTAAAAAAAAAGGAAGAAAATTTTACTTTTCTTACCTCAAAAACGAAGATGTTGTTTATCTCCTACATAACATGCTTCTTTCAAAGAGTAAACAGGATCAAAATGTCTGCTACCAGGAGAGCCAACCTCTAAGAAATATTAAAAAATGTCCCTCTTTCAAAAAAAAAAAAGGATTTAATGAGCTTGTCTCACTGTGGCCCACCTTCCCATACTGTATATTTGCTCAATAAACCATTTTTCCGATGTTACGATGACTTCGCGAGTCAGGAATTTTGTTGAAAAATGGTCAGGAAAAGTCAGGAATAGTCAGGAAAATTTACATTGACACCATGCAATTGGATATTAGGATATCGTAGCTCTGCTCGCTGTGTCGTATTGTGTGCAATGGGTATTGTGTGCCACTAAAGTCGTTGTGCGTGTTTTTTATCTGATCAAAAATTGTGTTGAAATTGATAAGTAGGTGGGTACGACGGCTCTCTACTGCTTGCATCTTGTAATAGATTAATCCTGAAATGTCGCTCATATAACTGAATATTTAAGGAGCTTATTTTAATCTTAGTATGCATTATTAACCTAGGCCTATATTACATTTTAAGGGCCAATGGATGTTTTTTCTTCATTGTATTGACCTTGCGTGTATTGTCGAACAGCAACATTTCAAGATGATATTATCAGTCCGTAGATCACTTGTAGACTAAAAGCAACACACGTAGTATAAGAAAGACACTATAACAAAACAAAAATCAAATAAAGTATAAAGGCAAGGAAAATAACATTTTATTCCGCTGATACTGTCAAGTAACGAATCCTCACCGAAGATGTAAGACCCCATCCTCGTGATGATGCCCTGAAATAAAACTGGTGCTGTACTCACTCTGCTTGCTTCTCACCAAGGCTGACGGAGTTTAATTTAAAGCCAAAGCTTGGAAGATTTTCGGATTGAATACCATGTACTATGGTTGAGAATCCACGTTAGAAAGCAGGTCCCGTGCCTCATTTTCGCGTGAATAAAGGTCATGTCAACTACAAACTTCTTTCCATTTTCACTACACGAATCATCACTCAACCAATTATTAATCACAGGCAGAAAGTGCGCCTATATACTGGAATTAAACATCAGCTTCTATGTTGTGAACTTGAAAATCCACAGCCTGTTTGCAGTCGACCGACCGGGTCAGGGAATGGAATGAATGATGCTTCAATATGTTGATATCTCTCATCGTTTTCTATTTTTGGGGCCCTGAATTTCATACGTTTTTCTCGAATCCTCTAGCGGCGAGGATATGAACTTTGCCGGCTGCCGAAGGCTGTCGCACTCCCCTGGCGCAATGATAAAATGAATGACAGATGAAATGAAATTATAGTGGAGCGTGTTACTGGAATTAATTTGTGACAGGGAAAACCGGAGTACTGGGAGAAACACCTGTCTGCCTCCGCTTTTTTCAGCACAAATCTCACATGGAGTGACCGAGATTTGAACCACAGACACAGCGGTGTGAGGCCGGCGTGCTGCCGCCTAAGCCACTGAGGCTTCTTTGTTGTGAAATTTAAATTACCTTACTTAAATATTGAACACCCATCGTTTAACGTCCTCATACTACTGTATATTTAACAAGTAGGAGTCCACGCAGCACGACATGCTTTGGATGAGACGGCGGCGCAACAGAGCGGCGAGCAAGAGGGGTAATAATCTCAAACAACAACTTCGTTGGCGGCTGGGCCTGCGGAATTGCACTTTGGACATTCGACCCGATTGCGTGGAAATGTAGGAAAATATGTTATTCTAGGCAATGCCGACACCATCACGTGGTTATGAAAGCCGGATGTCCTCGGAAATGGAAAATATCTTACAGCTGTAAATACATTATTTAAACTTATTGAAAAGGTTAAAACGGGTTATTATAGATAATTTTCCGTAGAATTGAATTAGACCAGCAGTTGAATTTTTACCAATTATTATATACATTTGGGCCCCATTTTTTTTTCAAAAACCAACAATAATTATTAACATCAGAACGGTGTGAGATATCAAAATATGATAAGAGGCAGAAAAGTTGCTAATTACTGATATCTTACGCCTGTATATTTAACTTTCTTCGATAGGACCGACGGTTTCCGAGATATAACGATTCGAGAAAAACGTATGAAATTCAGGGCCCCAAAAATAGAAAACGATGAGAGATATCAAAACATCATATGGAATAGAAAATTTGCTAATCACTGAGATCTTACACCAGAATATTTAACTTTTTTCGATAGGACCGACGGTTTCCGAGATATAACGATTCGAAAAAAAGGATGCTATTCCGCCCCCCCCCAAAAGAAAATGGTGAGAGTTATCAAAAAATCATAAGAGTTAAAAAAGTTGCTAATCACTGAGATCTTACACCTGTAGATTTAACTTTGTTTGATACGAAACCGTTTCCCAGATATAACGATTCGAAAAAAAGGAAAAAATTCAGGGCCCCAGAAAATGAAAATGGTGAGAGATATCGAAATACATAAGGGGCAAAAAAGATCCTAATCACTGCGATATTACTCCTGTTAATTTAACTTGTTTCGATACGACCAACCGTTTCCGAGATATAACGATTCAAAAAAAAAAAAAAAGAATGCAATTCAGGGCCCCAGAAAATGGAAACGGTGAGAGATATCAAAACATTGTAGGAGTTGAAAAGTTGCTGATCACTGAGATCATAAACCTGAACATATAACTTTGTTCGATACGACCAACCGTTTCCCAGATATAACGATTCGAAAAAAAGGAAGAAATTCAGGGCCCCAAAAAATGAAAATGGTGAGAGATATCAAAAATTCATAAGGGTTAAAAAGTTGCTAATCACTGAGATCTTACACTTGTAGCCGTAACTTTGTTCGATACGACCAACCGTTTCTCAGATATAACGATTCGAACAAACAGAAATAAATTCAGGGCCCCAGAAAATGAAAACGGTCAGAGATATCAAAAATTCGTTTAGGATAAAAAAGTTGCTAATCACTGAGCTCTTACACCTGTAGATTTAACTCTTTTGTATAGGACCAACCGTTTCCGAGATAATACGGGTCTGAATAACAAGGATGAAATTCAGGGCCCCCAAAAAAGTCCGGCCCTGCACCGATTTTAACGCCCAACAATAGGGTTCGTTACAGGCCGTAACTCTTTCACCGTACCAAATTTCAGCTCGATATCTTGAAAATTGCGACCTGTACTTTGCTAAACGCAAAAACGTCACATACATACATACATACATACATACATACATACATACATACATACAGACTTTAAAAAAATCGACACTGATTCGATTGGTAGAGGTTTGAACCCTGGGCGACGCTTTGTTCCCGAGATCTCGAAAAAAAAAAATACCACGGCTATATGAAAGCCGGATCGGCTTTCATAACAAGTAATTCCGTGAAGAACTATACAGCCTATTTTCATATAACCTACTAATATTAATTCCCTCTATCAACATACAAAATTTCAGTTTGATTGCTGTAATAGATTCGTAGATATTAAGAACTGACTAAATATTGCAGATGGTCGCCATGTTGGATTTTTATATACATAGGTCTTAGAGTTATGTACTGTTACATGAAGATTATTGTATACGTGTAGTATGCAAACTTCAATCGCATGATTAGGACACAAGAAGTAAAAACGAGATTTTATAATTTCGCACAGCCGCCATCTTGTGGTTATGGAAACAATTGAAAAAAAATTAGATGCCAATGGAATAACATTTGTATAAGGATTTACGGTACCAAGTGTCACTGCACTCGGATGGTTAAATTGCGAGAAACGTCCATGTGAATATTTATACTTCGGGTCGCCGCCATGTTGGATTTGTGATCACCATGTTATTGAAAGCCCTATAGGTGAACTTATGTTCATAGCACTTATGAACATTAAAAAATTCAGTTTGATTGCTGTAATAGATTCGTAGATATTGAGATCCATCTAAATATTTCGGATGGTCGCCATGTTGAATTGTTATATGTATAGGCCATAGAGTCATGTACCATTAAAGGAACATTATTGCGTAGGTTCATTATTCAAACTTTCACTTCGATCGCATGATTACGACACAAGAAATAAAAACTTAATTTTAAAATAGCACAGCCGCCATCTTAAGGTTATGTAAACAATTGAACTAAATTAGATATCAGTGCATTACAATGTGTTTCAACATTTCCTGTACCAAATTTCATTGCGTTTGGATAATTAAATCGCGAGAAAGGTCCATTTTAAAATGTTCAACTTCGCTTGGCCGCCATATTCGTTTTGTAGTTAAGCGGTTTTTGAAGGTCTTATAGATGAACTTCCAGTAGTGCCCTTTATCTCCGAACAAAATTTCAGGGTGATACCGCTAATAGTTTCAGAGATATAGAATGCCGGTGAAATATTTCGCACGGCTGACTTCTTGAGGTTATGTAAACAATTGAACGAAGTTAGATGTCGGTGCATTACAATGTGTATAAAAATATACTGTACCACGTTTTATTGCGTTTGGTTGGTTAAATTGCGAGAAACGTCTATTTAAAAGCCGCAAATTCGCTTGGCCGCCATGTTGGTTTTGTAGTTACCAGGTTTTCAAAAGTCATATAGGTGAACTTTTAGTAGTTCCCTTTATCACTGTAAAATATCCAGGGTGATATCGGTAATAGTTTCGGAGATATTGAATGTTGGTGAAATATTTCGCACAGCCGCCATATTGGATTGGTGATAAGTAACAAATATTTGAAGGGCACGGTCGCGGTCGTCCAGAACAGTGCTATGAACTTACCGAGTTTCATTGAAATCGCTCCAGCCGTTTAGAAGTTATTAGGTGGTGACACACACACACACACACACGCACACACAAACAGACACACGGACAAAAGGTGATCTCATAAGCCTATTTTTTCATAAATGAAAATAGGCTAAAAATTAATAATAGTATGCTAATAATACATCAAACTTGGTAGCAATTGTAATATCGCGCATGTCATGATTTAGAGTAAAAGTAACAAAGAAACTGTAATCATTTGAAGTAATAATAACACATCAATAGGTTTATGCCGTGTCTTGTGAGGGGTTTCGCCTAGCAACTTCAAGTCGGGCTAATCAGCGAGCTCTTGTCAATTTGGGGACCTACAAAGGAATAACAAACTGCGCGTTTCCTCAATTCTTTTCTAGTGCACCAGCGGTACTTAACTGCGAGAGCTAAACGCTCAAACAGTTTTTCACCTCCCTATAAAGGCTTCTAAAAAGATTCTATATTGGCAATCACGGCCAAGCAATTACAATTCAGGTACTTTTATAGGTTTACGCTGTGTCTTGTGTGGAGTTTCTTTGGTTGTGAAAGACAAAATACCAATTTTATTCAAATAGGTTTGCACAATTGACCAGTTATATTTAAGGGGCAAACTTAACAAGAAGTTCCGTGACGAACTAAAGAGCCTACTTTTCTCGAAATGTAAGATTCATTCCAATGATTAATCTATATGGACCTAATTAAAATAATGACGAAATTGAGTTGGTAATAACAAAATGTCTAATTAGTTCGAAATATAACTGGCATAATGTAGCCTAATAGAACACTACAGTTGGATGCCCTGGTGACTGAATATATTCTTAGTTCCATCTCTTAAGGTACAGAATACAAAATTTGGCTGAAGTCCAATGGATAGCATGGGCGTTACATGCAGTTAAACATAGGATCCAACAGCGCGCGTAAAATCATGTTGGCAACAATGTCATGTATGTATTGGTCAGAAATAATCTGAACTATTATGATATATTGGGCCAATTTTGGATGAAATCCATTTATTTGTATAGAAGTTACATGTATTTTAAAATTGGACCAATCAGCAGGCTTAGAATCATGTTGGAAGCACTGACGTAGGTTATATTAATTACTCCAAATTAATCTAGAATGTAAGGTACTATACATGTGCAAAGTTTAGTGCTGTTGGCTTGAATACTTTGTGATATACTGATATTAGGGTAAAAAATAGAGATAGCATTTATTGACAGTTGGCAGCCCTGGTTGTTCTTAAGAATACGCATAGTCATGTCTGTTATAGTATACATAGCACATACGAAATTTGGTTGAAATCCAATTGATAGTGTAGAAGTTACATGTATTTACAATTGGTCTTATCAGCTGGCTTAGATTCATGTTGGTAGAACTGAGGTCCATTAGTTACCCCAAATTAATCTAGAATGTCGGGTACTATACGTGTGCATAGTTTAAAGCTGTCAGCTTGTATAATTTCCGATATATGGGTATTTGAAGAAAATACATTGAGAGCATTTATTAACAGTTGGCAGCCCTGGTGGCTCTTAAGAATACGCTCAGTCATATCTGTTTATGTACACATAGCACATACGAAATTTGGTTGAAATCCAATTGATAGTGTAGAAGTTATATGCATTTAAAATTGGACCTATCAGCAGACTTATAATCATTTTGGCAACATTGCCATGTATGGCCTCCTGGAAATTAAACTGCAATATTATTATTTATACGTGTGCCAATTTTGAAATAGCTCCCATTCATACCTTCCAAGATATCCAACATGGAGCTCAAATTTCAATTGCGATTTTTCAGCAGTTGGTAGCACTGATATCATTTTCAAATATGACCGTGAGATATTCATGTATAGGTCTTTACTCCTACCAAATTTTGTTTCGATTGCTGCAGCCGTTTAGGAGTTGATAGGGGGAGGGGGAACACACACAGCCAGACACACAGACAGACAGAAGGACAGACAGACAGACAGACACACATTTGCCCGATCTCATAAGTCTACTTTTTCCTCATTTTTGCAAAATGTGAAAAGTAGGCTAATAAACTAATTGAAGAATCGGCTGAATACGTCACAGTAGTCTGTGAATTAAGGTAGCATATAATGGTAGATAACGACAAAAAACAGTTAATTATTTGCAAACAGAAGCATTCAAGTAACAAAAAATAAATCTATGGGTAATAAGGAAGCATCCCGTGCAAAATAGAATCAATCATACCTTGGTAAACCGTATAAAGATCCAAATACTCACTGGCGCAGTCAGCTGGCATTTGAGGGTGCGCAAATGCGAGGGAGCCGTGTCAGTACATTTACTGGCACGTTAAAGATCCCCTTCGGGGCAAAATTCCGGCACCCCGGCGTCTCTAAAAGCCAGGGTGTTAAAAGGGACGTAAAACCAATAACATTATTATCCAAATACTCACATAAAATAAGCGGCATAGAGACCATAAAATTAGTCTAATATCACGCCTCGTTTCAGACCCCCCAATCCACCTCCATAAATAATACAGTACCTCATGTTGGTTTCCGACACTTACTCCCGGTGTGCGAAATTGATGAACGTTACCATGGCAACGCCATACCTCGAGGTCCCATTGTGCTTTCATTCTGTCTCAGTAAGATATAATATTTGCATGAAGGAATAACAGACTGTTAAATAGGTAGACGCCAGTGTCGAGAACTTCCGTACGAACAGTGTCACCACCTGCATAAAAATGACCTTAAGAGATGGTATGGATTCTGTCGGCAAAAGAGAGAAAATCAAATGATGTATGCATAGAAGCAAGGAAAATAACATATTTCCGTTGATACTGTATAATAACGAATCCTCTTCAATGCTGTAAGTCCCCATCCTCGTGATGACGCCCTTAAATAAAATTATAAAACTTGTGGGGCATGGAAATTCAGTATTTTGCCAAAGGGCCTAAATGAAGCGAATGGAGAGGGTTGTCCGAATTTTCAAGTAGATAGTGTTACTCGTCTTGTTCCAAATGGTAAGTATGTAAAATTCAGTTCAGCTCAGTGAAACGGTGTAGATTTGTGCCAAAGGGCCTAAATAAAAGGAATGGAGAGTGCTATCTAAAACCTTCCTTGGGGTGTCCACTACAACCCTACAAAATTTCAATGCAATCAATTAATCGGTGTCGGAGTCCATTTTTAGCCTATTTTCATTTATGAAAAGAAATAGGCTTATGAGATCGCCTTCTGTCTGTGTGTACGTGTGTGTGTCCCTCCTAATAAAATCTAAATGGCTGGAGCGATTTCAATGAAACTCGGGAAGTTCATAGCACTTTTCAGGACGACTCCGACCGTGCCCTTCAAATTTTTGTTACGTCTCACCAATCCAATATGGCGGCTGTGCGAAATATTTCACCAGCATTCAATATCTCCGAAACTATTACCGATATCACCCTGGATATTTTACAGTGATAACTCTAAGACCTGCATATATAAAAATCCAACACGGCGACCATCCGCAATATTTAGTCGGCTCTCAATATCTACGAATCTATAACAGCAATCAAACTGAAGTATGTTGATACAGGCAATTAACATAAGTAGGATATATGAAAATAGGCTATATAGTTCTTCACGGAACTACTTGTTATATATAAGATGAGATGTAATTAAAATTATTAATTTATTTAATATTACGTAGTTTGATGTTTTCAGTCGGTCAACACGACTGTGGGTTATTCCCTAATCCTGGAAAAAACCTGAGATCAACAGTTGCGATCATCATCAGATCCATTACACTTAGGCTATAGAATCTATGTCTGAGAGTACGGGTGAAATTGTTTACAATATGATCACTTATTTAGTTGTATTAGTTAAGATAATGCAACTCGTCAATATTTGTTAGTTACAGTATGGTCTATGTGATGTTTTGTTAACATACTGGAAGAGGTGATTAACTTCCAAAATTTGCTTGCTTAGAGTGACTATGTGATTGTTGTTAAATGGTCACTTCAGATTGTATTGTACAGGCTACTTATCTGGAGGGGTCTTGCGCGGAACTGGAGAGAGCAGTTTACTTCGTCACTATCTACTCCCAACTGGGGGAGCTTCCTTTTTTTTCGGGGGGGGGAGGAGGATTCCCGCTCCCCCCGCGTGGCACCCGACCTTACTACTGGTGCCTCCGACATGCAGTTAGTCTACATAGTAGAAGAGAAAGCATAGGGGATTGGAAAGGTAAGGATTGCCCTTTGAGGCTTTGCGCCTGTCCCATCGCGGTCGCGATCTACCAGGCATCATAGGTTGATATTAACATTGGTATATTATTATATATGTGCACATATAAATATGTACACATATATAACGGTAAGATTGTAGGGCCAGGGAAAACCGCATAGACAGAAAGGAAAGATTGTCTACACGTAAAACCTGGCGGTTTGGTTATTGCCACATGCAAGGATAATGTGGGTATGGAAATGAGTAGGTTTTGTTAGTACGGGAGGTGTATCATGCAACAGTTGCAAAATCCGTTTCCTCGCCGAGATTAGTATATGTGGGAATCAGTTGGCTTGGCACTGCTGGGACTAGCGCGTCCGCAATGGCGGACGAACTGCACGTCCGGGGTTAGGTTCGGAGACCAGTCCTCCCGCCTAGAGCGTCCTAGTACCAAGTCTCCGTGATCCGCCTGCGAACAGGGGCTTCTTCTCTCGTGTCCTGGACATAGCTGATGGTTGTTATCAATCACTCCGCCGCTGCATACAATCGTCCTGAAACTATAAGCTAATGATTATTAATAGTCCTTCCCTTGGCTATCCTTTCGGCAAGCCAGGGGAAGGGTTTTTAAAACTATTTTTTTTTTGCCTTAACTAAACTTAAGCTGTAACAAGGAAACAAACTGAAACAGATAGACAGACGTGCACATGGACATAGACAATACTACACATAAATATATACACTTCATGTATGCAGCAAGGGGAGCGCGTGCGGCCGCCTTGGTTGGCCTGAGCCGTTACCAAGGTCTTCCATGGGAATGTGGAGTTGGGGTTATCTATGGGAGAATTCCATGGGATGTGTATTTGGGGGTTGACATTTGTGTTGTATGTACCTGGGGTTAGTGCCGCTTTGCGCTACTCATAGCACCTACCTTTCCTGACTTTACCTGAAGAGAATGTGTCGAGGGGTAGGGTATTTGCTATTTCAGCCCATATCGTGTCGGCCGAGGGCTCTTACGAGTGCGTTTGCCGAATAGCGCCTGGAGTGTTGTGACCTTAGTGCAAGTTGTCGCACAAAGGCTTTGATGCTTGGCGTATTTGTTATGCGTTGTATCCCGCGGGAGCTTTTGTGCTAACCGCAAGCATTTGTTTTGGATCATCTGCAGCTTTTTGAGGTTCGACTTAGCTGTGTAACCCCATACTGGGCTGGCGTACATAATAATGGGCCTTATGAGGGCTTTATACATGTTTACGCCCAGCGTCTTGTCGAGGCGACTCTTCCTATTTAGGAATGGGTAAAGCTGCAGTAATCGTATGTTGGCTTTGCGCTGTAGTGTTTTGACATGGTGCAGCATGGTTAGTTTAGTATCTAGGGTTACTCCTAGATACTTAACTGTGATCGTCCATGGAATGTCGCGCGCAAATAGTGTGAGTGGCCGGATGGAATCAGGTCGGCGTGAGATGCGGTTCTTCTTGGTGAAGGGTACCGCCTGACTTTTGTCAACGTTGACTTTTATCCGCCAGTCTCTGAAATAGGGTTCCAGGGCCCATAGCGCTTCCTGCAGCCGTTTGCGGATACTGGCTATGCGGAAGTGTTGGGCTGTCATTGCCGAGTCATCAGCATAGAGGTATAACGTAGTTAATGCTCCTGCTGGTGTCGGCATGTCATTGATGTACAGGCTGAACAGTACGGGAGCTATAATACTGCCCTGCGGGACGCCTGCTCTGATCTGTCGTTTGGTGGACAGCACGTTCAGAATATCAACCTTGAATGTGCGGCCTTCTAGATATGATTTTATGAGTCGTATGTAGGCCGGGTGGAAATTACAGTCTATTAGTTTGGCTAATAGGCCTGTGTGCCACACCTTGTCGAAAGCTTTCTGTATATCTAAGAATACAGCTCCGGTGTCGCGTTTTTGGTTGAACCCTACTGTGGCGTGTTCGACCAGCCTCATAAGCTGCTGCGTTGAGGAGTGGTGGTTCCGGAACCCGAACTGCTCGTTCCTGAGCAGTCCATTTTCCTTAACGTGCGCTACTATTCACTTTAGCAGTATTTTCTTGAATACTTTGCTTAGTGACTCTAGTAGGCTTATTGGGCGATAGTTGTCGGGATTGGTCTTGTTTTTGCCTGGTTTGCCGAATACTAGTATTTTTGCTTGCTTCCAGCACTCAGGTTGTACTGTAGCGTGAGCATTGCATTGAAGATGCTTGTTAGTATTTGGAGGGCCTTGTCAGACAGCCACTTCAGTACTATATTCTGAAGGTTGTCAGGGCCCGGGGCTTTGCGATTAGGGAGGTGCCGGATAATCCACTTAATTTCGTGAATATTGGTTTTGCGGACTTCCGGCTTGGGTGCATTGGTTATGTAATCATTTACCTTTGCGTCCATCCTGAGCGTGAACTCCGGGTTAGTGGGTGTATCGTTCGGTGTGAATGCTTCCTCTAGGGAGTTTGATAGGGCCTCCAGTTTGTCCCGTATCGAATAGGCCGGTCCTGTCGGAGTTTCAAGGGTCGGCACCTGATGGGTTTCGCGGGTGAAGTGTCTCGCGAGGGGCCACACTGATGGTGTATTTTCTGTGGGGTTGGTACCAAATTTTGATATAAGGTTACCCCAAGAGCTGCACCGGTGTTCATGTAGAGCGTTCTGGATTTCAACATTGAGTTGATTTTTCTTGACTCTGTCGTGGTCCCTGTGGAATTTAGTCCAGTCCCGCCTTATGTTATTCCTTTCCCTTATTAGTGCCCGGATGCGGGCTGGTATTTCCAGTTTCCGCTCGCGGGTGTTTACAAGGGGAACACTTGTGTCCAAGGCGACTTGAATGGCTGTTACCAGGGTTTCCACAGCAGTGTCTAGCTCCTGATTTGTGGTTAGTGGCATGTCATCTTTGCCATCTAGTTCTTGGTCTAGTATGGCCTTGAACTGGTTCCAGTTGGCAGCTTTATAGTTGGCTCTTTGGGGGCAGCGACTATGTAGTCATTGGCTATCATGTGCGCATAAAGCCTCCTCCCCGAGTGATTGGGGCGGAGACATCCCCAGTGGGCGCTTTTGGAATTGAAATCCCCTCCAAGAATGGTGTGTGTGCCAGTTTTGAATAGGGTTTCTATGTCCTGTGTATTAATCCGGTTGGTGTGATTGTACAGTGAATAAATATTCAGGTAAGTACCTTGCACAGGCAAGCGGATGCCGCAGGCCTCGAGTGATTGCAGTTCTGGTTTGTCTAGTTCCATGCGAGCTATTTCTTTACGGACCAGTACTGCAACTCCTCCTTTAGACATATCGGTGTGTTCGCGGCGATCTAGTCTTACGGTATTAAAGCCTCTTACGGTGAATTTCTGCCCGGGCTGTAAGTGAGTTTCTGTTATGAGCGCCACGTGTATGTCATGGGTTTGGAGGAACAACGCGAGTTCTGTTTTCTTTTTGCGGACTCCATCTGCGTTCCAATTTAAAACGCGGATTCCGTCCGTGTGTGTATAGTTGGGGGTATTAGTTGGGTTCCCCTCGTTTCCTTCAGGTAGGTCAGGTGTATTATCCATGACGGGATGTGAAGGTGGTGTTTATGAATGTGGTGAAAATGCTCATCCACTGGTTCATAGGGGCCGTGAATAGCTGCATAATTAGCGCCATCACGGCCTGGCACAATGTTCCCATCGTCAACCCTGGAAAGAGTTGATTTAAGAATTCATTGATTTTGTCCCAGATGGTGCTGGGAGCCTGATCCAGTGGTGGGCTGGCCTGAGTGGCTGTGTTTGAGGGAGGGGAGGGGGCAAGAGGGAGGAGAGTAGCTGGGGGCGGTGCGTCTTTGTTGGGCTGGCAAGGGATGGAGCTAGAAGCTTGTTGGGCTTCTCGCGTTTGCTCCGCAGCCATGGTGGTCTTTGCTTCGGCTTTTTTGGGGCGTTTGGAAAGGACCTTCTTTTTCCTTTGTTCCTTGGGAGGCGGCACTGAGATCGGGTCTGGGCAGGTGGAAGTGCTGGGCTGAGGATTGATCTCAGTGTTTGGGTGTGATGTGTCTATGTTATGGGAGGGAGCTTCCCTTTTTTTTTATCGGGGGGGGGGGGGGGCTGAAAAGAGTACCCGCACCCCCCGCGTGGCACCCGACCTTACTACTGGTGCCTCCGACATGCAATTAGTCTACGATAGTAGAAGAGAAAGCATAGGGGATTGGTTAGAAAGGAATGTCTTTTAGGACTTAGTGCCTGTCCCATCGCGGTCGCGATCTACCAGGCATAATTAGCATATATTAACATTGGTATATATTATACTAGCAGGTACCCGCGGCTTCGCTCGCGTCATAGTCGTGTCATATTGTTATTCAATGAAATGCAGGTTTTACCCCGTTAACACCCTTTTAGAACCTGCATATCCAAAAATCCCTCCTTAGTAGACGTTTTCGACACACAACAAACATATCCCCAAAGTATCATTCTTCTAACTTTAATAGTTTTGGTTGGTCGATGAGAGTGAATATCCAAAAATCCCTCCTTAGTGGACTTTTTCTTCCAGAATTTCAGCCCTCCCCATGGGCCCCTTAAATTGGATCATGAAAAAAACGATCGACCACCTTTTTACTTATTTTTCAAGCTGATTCTTCCCCCTGAGTTTCATACTTTATGCCTCTGTCTTTTAAGAGATACTTGCTCCGTTAGGAATCCTTCAACCCCCACTTTTCACACATACACCTCATAATATACAGTTCATCGAAAAACCCTCAGACATGTGTCTTCTTATTCTTAATGATGAGTTTATATGCCGAGTATCGCATCCCCCAAGGAAACCAATCGGGAGATATTGCTATTCAATTAAATGCAGGTCTACCCCCTTAACACCCCTTTAGAACCTGAATATCCAAAAATCCTCCCTTGGTGGACGTTTTCGACATACAACGAACACAACCCCAAAATTTCATGTTTCTAACTTCAATAATTTTGGCTGGGCGATGATGAGTGAGTGAGTAAGTCAGGACATTTTCTTTCATTTATTTTTTATAATTTCACCCCTCTCATGAATCCCTTATATTGGATTTATGATTAAAAAAACGGTCGAAGACCTATTTACTTCTTTTTAAGCTGTTCTTCCCCCCTGAGTTCGATGAGTGAGTGAGTTAATCAATTATAACAATATCTTTCCTGTTTTTCCCCCCAGAATTTCACCCCTCTCCAAGGGCCCCTTAAATTGGATTTATGAAAAAACGGTCGAACACCTATTTACTTATATTTTAAGCTGTTTTTTCCGCTGAATGTCAAACTTCTCGCCTATGTCGTTTAAGAGTTACACGCTCCGTTAAAAATCCTTCAACCCCCAATTTTCACCCCTTTCGCCTCATAATATACACCACATCGATAAACCCTTAGACATATGTCTGCTTAATTTTAATGATTAGTTTGTATGCCGAATATCACATCCCCAAAGAAGCAACTCGTGAGATATCGTTAATCAATGAAATGCATGTTTACCCCCTTATTACCTCTTAAGAACCCGAATACACAAAAATCCTTCATTAGTTGACGTTTGCGACATCGAGCGAAAATATTCCCAAAATTTAATTTTTCCTACTGCAATAGTTTTCGCTGGGCGATGATGAGTGAGTGAGTCAGTCAGGTCATTTTCTTTCAATTATTTTACCTGAATTTTACGCCCTCCCCATGCGCCCCTTAAATTGGATTTATGAAGAAAGGCTCGAACACCTATTAACTTATATTTGAAGCTGTCTTTTTCCCCTGAGTTTGATGAGTGAGTGAGTTAGTCAGTCAGGACACTTTGTCTCCTTTTTTTTTCTAGAATTTCACCCCACCCCATTGGCCCCTTAAATTGAATTTATGAAAAACCGGTCAAACACCGATGTACTTATTTTTAAGCTGTTTTTTTTCGCTGAGTTTCAAGCTTCTCGCGTATGTCGTTGAAGAGATACACGCTCCGTTAGGAATCCTTCAACCCTCACTTTTCACCCCATTCACCTTGTAATATACACCACATCGAAAAACCCTTAGACACATGTCTGCTTATTTTTAATGATTAGTTTATATGCCGAGTATCACATCCACAAATGCAACCACTCACGAGATATTGTTATTCAATAAAATGCAGGTTTAACCCCATTAATACACCTTTAGAACCTGAATAACCGAAAATCCTCCCTTAGTGTACGGTTTTGACATACAACGAACATATCCCAAAAATGTCATGTTTCTAACTTCAATAATTTTTTCTGGACGATGATGAGTGAGTGAGTGAGTGAGTGAGTCAGGACATTTTCTTTCATTTTTTTTTCAGAATTTCTCCCCTCACAATGAACCCCTTAAATTTGATTTATAAAAAATAAACTGTCAAACACTTATTTACTTATATTTAAGCAGTTTTCTCTCCCTGAGTTTGAAGAGTGAGTGAGTGAGTCAATCAGTTCGGACACTTTCTTTCCGGTCCTCCCCCCCCCCCAGAATTTCACCCCTCCCCATGAACCCCGTAAATTGAATTTAAGAAAAAAAAACGATCTAATATCTATTTACTTATCTTTTAAGCTGATTTTTTCCGCTGAGTTTCAAACTCCTCGCCTATGTCGTTTAAGAGATACACGCTCGGTTAGGAAACCTTCAACCCCCACTTTTCACCCCTTTTACCTCATAATATACACCACATCGAAAAACCCTCAGACTCGTATCTTCTTATCTTTAATGATGAGTTTATATGCCGAGTATCAAATTCCCCAATGAAAGCAATCCGGAGATATTGTTATTCAATGAAATGCCGGTGTACCCCCTTAACACCCCTTTAGAGACTGAATATCCAAAAACCCTTCCTTAGTGGGCGTTTCCGACTTACAACGAACATATTCCCAAAATTTCATGTTTCTAACTTTAATAGTTTTGGCTGGGCGATGATGAGTCAGTCAGTCAGTCAGTCAGGACACTTGTTTTTATACAATAGATATGAGCACATATAAATATGTACTCATATATAAGGGTAAGATTGTAGGGCCAGGGAAAACCGCATAGGCAGAAAGGAAAGATTGCCTACACGTAAAACCTGGCGGCTTGGTTATTGCCACATGCAAGGATAATGTGGGTATGGAAATGAGTAGGTATGTTAGTTGGGAGAAGGTATCATGCACCAGATCCATGTCCGTCTTCTCGCCAGTTCGTCTCCGGGAAATCCGTTAGAACTCGGCACTGCTGGGATCAGCGCGGGCCTTTCCGGCTACCGAGCAATGGTACAAGTATCCGAAGAACCTGCGCCACTACCCGATCTCCATGGGGTCCCTGGTACCGAGCCTCCGTCACCGGAGAGTGGAGGGGGGGCTTCGCCTGCCGAAGCAGGGGCCTAGCTGGCGGTCCATGGGAACGAGCCACCTTCCTCTCTGCTCTTGCCATGGACCTGTAGACGGGGCAACTGCGATGGGATGACGGATGGTCACCCATGCAGTTGGCGCACACCGGCGCGTCCCGCGGCACCGTGCAGCCGGTGTGGTGGTGGCCACCTGAGCACCGGTTACAGAGGACTGGAGAGCCGCAGGATCCCTGGGAGTGTCCCCATCTCAGACAGCGGAAACACTGTAAAAGCTGGCCTGAGTGGGGCTTCATACTACCTGACTGTAGCGGCTGCCCCTGGCTGCGGCTGGTGGCCTCGCGGCGTCCTGGCTCCCCCTCCTGGGGGCGCTGCGGGCGACGGTCCTCTGGGCTGCTGCGGTTGACCTTCCGCTGCTTTGGGGCCGTCCTGGTGGCCCCGGCCGTCTCGGGTGTCCCCTTCCTGGCGGTGGCGGCGGGCGCGAGTTGCCCCGCTAAAGGCCCCACCTGGGGCTCTGGTAGTCGCTCCTCCTCCTGGTTGGCGGGCGCGAGTTGCCCCGCTAAAGGCCCCACCTGGGGCTCTGGTAGTCGCTCCTCCTGGATGGCGGGCGTGGGTTGCCCCGCTAATGGCACCGCCTGAGGTGCTGGCGCCTGCGTCGTCTCGGTGAGGGTCGGGGGGCCCACCTGGGTCCCAACCTCTGCATGCGGCGTGGTGGCCCATCTCTCTCCAAAGTCTGGGCGTGTCTCCCCCGCGTGACGGAGGATGTGCGGAGAGGCACCTGGCTTACAGCCTGGTACCGCCGCGACCTGCCAGATCTTGGAGATTGCTGCCAGGTAGATGATAACCACGTCCTGGTGTGGCCTGATCAGCACTCCGGTGGGGAGGTAGGCTTCGATGTCCGGGTGGACACGTTCAGCTCCTCTCGTCGTGACATCGTGGGCCTGGTCCATGTAGGCCCTGATGACGTCCCTTTCTTCCTCCTGGTTGACGCCTGGCCTGTAATAGACAAACAGAGCCAGGAGGCTGGGGTCGTAGCCACTTGCTCGCTCGGAGCCTGGGGAAGTGGCCCCAGGGTGCCCATGCACGGTGTCCGAGCTCACATCGCTCGCCCAGCTGAACCTGGCGTCCGGGCTGCTGCTGCTCTCCTGTCGCGGGGAGCTAGCCGGTCCTGGCGTCCGACTCTTCTCGGACTCGGCTAGCTCAGAGGGCCCAGGGGAGGCGTCGGTTGACCCGGACCGCAGGGACACCTGCGTTATGTCCGGGCTTCCTGTGCTCCCCGGGCCGGGAGCTACTCCAGCGTTAAGTGCGCCAGCCGGGCTATGAGGCACCCGCACCTCTTCAACGGCTGGCGGCTTCTGCGCTGCTGGCGTCTTCTCACCAAGGGCCTGCTGGCGTGCCCGCGTGACCGGAGGAGAGGGCCCTGTGCAGGTTAACTCCCCTCCCGATCGTGGCCCTCTACCTCTCCGGGCGCGGCTGCGCCCGCCCTGACCCTTGGCTGGCTCGCCGGTCCTCTGCTTCCTCCACTCGATGGTCCCGCTGCTGGTAGTCTCCATCCTGGTGAGCTGATACAACAACTTAGGCTGGTCTGCTGCTGCCACTGGCAAGGTGTCCTTCCTCTAACGATTCAGAGACAACCTCTCGGGAGCTTCCCTTTTTTTTTTTTTTTTTTTTTTTCGGGGGGTCCCCGAAAAGAGTACCCGCACCCCCCGCGTGGCACCCGACCTTACTACTGGTGCCTCCGACATGCAATTAGTCTACGATAGTAGAAGAGAAAGCATAGGGGATTGGATAGAAAGGAATGTCTTTTAGGACTTAGTGCCTGTCCCATCGCGGTCGCGATTTACCAGGCATAATTAATAGATATTAACATTGGTATATTTTATATATGAGCACATATAAATATGTACTCATATATAAGGGTAAGATTGTAGGGCCAGGGAAAACCGCATAGGCAGAAAGGAAAGATTGCCTACACGTAAAACCTGGCGGCTTGGTTATTGCCACATGCAAGGATAATGTGGGTATGGAAATGAGTAGGTATATTAGTTGGGAGAAGGTATCATGCACCAGATCCATGTCCGTCTTCTCGCCAGTTCGTCTCCGGGAAATCCGTTAGAACTCGGCACTGCTGGGATCAGCGCGGGCCTTTCCGGCTACCGAGCAATGGTACAAGTATCCGGAGAACCTGCGCCACTACCCGATCTCCATGGGGTCCCTGGTACCGAGCCTCCGTCACCGGAGAGTGGAGGGGGGGCCTCGCCTGCTGAAGCAGGGGCCTAGTGGGCGGTCCATGGGAACGAGCCACCTTCCTCTCTGCTCTTGCCATGGACCTGTAGACGGGGAAACTGCGATGGGATGACGGATGGTCACCCATGCAGTTGGCGCACACCGGCGCGTCCCGCGGCACCGTGCAGCCGGTGTGGTGGTGGCCACCTGAGCACCGGTTACAGCGGACTGGAGAGCCGCAGGATCCCTGGGAGTGTCCCCATCTCAGACAGCGGAAACACTAAAAGCTGGCCTGAGCGGGGCTTCATACTACCTGACTGTAGCGGCTGGCCCTGGCTGCGGCTGGTGGCCTCGCGGCGTCCTGGCTCCCCCTCCTGGGGGCGCTGCGGGCGACGGTCCTCTGGGCTGCTGCGGTTGACCTTCCGCTGCTTTGGGGCCGTCCTGGTGGCCCCGGCCGTCTCTGATGTCCCCTTCCTGGCGGTGGCGGCGGGCGCGAGTTGCCCCGCTAAAGGCCCCACCTGGGGCTCTGGTAGTCGCTCCTCCTGGATGGCGGGCGCGGGTTGCCCCGCTAATGGCCCCGCCTGAGGCTCTGGTAGTCGCTCCTCCTCCTGGTTGGCGGGCGCGAGTTGCCCCGCTAAAGGCACCGCCTGAGGTGCTGGTTGTGGAGCCTGCGTTCTCTTGGAGAAGGTCAGGGGGCCTGCCTGGGTCCCAACATCTGCCATCTCGATGAGAAAATCTGGGCAGCGCTCCTGAGCGTGGCGGAGGATGTGCGGAGAGGCACCTGGCGCACAGCCTGGTACCACCGCAACCTGCCAGTGCTCGGAGAATGCCTTGATGTAGACGTAGCTCATGGCCGCGCTCTCGCGTGGCCTGATCAGGACTCCAGTAGGGAGGACAGCTTCGATGTCCTCGTGGACACGTTCAACTCCTCCCGTCGCGACTACGTGGACCCTGTCCCTGTAGGCCCTGATGACTTCCCACTCTTCTTCCTGGTTGGTGCCTGGCCTGTAATAAACAAACAAAGCCAGGTCACTGGGGTCGTAGCCACTTGCTCGCTCAGAGCCTGGGGAAGGGACCCCAGGGTGCCCATGCACGGTGTCCGAGCTCACATCGCTCGCCCAGCTGAACCTGGCGTCCGGGCTGCTGCTGCTCTCCTGTCGCGGGGAGCTAGCCGGTCCTGGCGTCCGACTCTTCTCGGACTCGGCTAGCTCTAGCTCAGAGGGCCCTGGGGAGGCGTCGGTTGACTCGGACCGCAGGGACACCTGCGTTATGTCCGGGCTACCTGTGCTCCCCGGGCCGGGAGCTACTCCAGCGTTGCTTGCGCCAGCCGGGCTGTGAGGCACACCTTCCTCTTCAACGGCTGGCGGCTTCTGCGCTGCTGGCGTCTTCTCACCAAGGGCCTGCTGGCGTGCCCGCGTGACCGGAGGAGAGGGCTCTGTGGAGGTTAACTCCCCACCCAAGGAGCCTGCCGATCGTGGCCCCCTACCTCTCCGGGCGCGGTTGCGCCTGCTCTGGCCCCTGGCTGGCTCGCCGGTCCTCTGCTGCTTCCTCCACTCGATGGTCCCGCTGCTCGTAGTCTCCATCCTCCTGGTGAGCTGATAGCACAACTTAGGCTGGTCTGCTGCTGCCACTGGCAAGGTGTCCTTCCTCTAACGATTCAGAGACAACCTCGGGAGCTTCCCGTGTGCCAGGGTCTCTTATATACCTGGACAATCCCCCTCCCCCCACCTCTCGCATTCCTGTGTGTGTTCACCCTACAAATGCGACTGCGTTTTGCCAAGTCTAGTCTCCCTAATGTAGTGTATGTTTCTAAATACTGGACAATCGTCAACTAGTAAAGCCCAGTTTTCATCCTCGCCACGTATGAGCTAAAGCGCAAACGGTCACGGGAGAATGTCCCGTAATATTAAATACTGCCGTTAAAGCCGGCTTTGGTTTATTGAAGAAAAAGATACATCGTTCATCCTGATCCAATAACATGTTTCTCTTAATAATCCCTTATCTAGCTTGGCTACTACGTTATATTGTGTCTTATTTCCGACGGGTGGTGTTTTCTAATTGAGTGAAGAAGGGTGATTTGTCCATGAATGTGTTTACTTTAAAATTATTTGGGTTGGGTTGTTTAGTTTAGGTAAGTTTATCTCAATTGCTTCCTTAATGTCAAGAGCTCTGCCTTTCAGTTCGTGATGAATTATCTTTACGTCTGTTTCAATATTAGTGAAACTGTCTCCCGCGTCGCACATGTGGTCGCATACGGCGACCTGTATTCTATCGCATATGTGTGTTCATTGTATCGTGTATCCATTCTTATCCCACTCTGCCTGATGGAATTTGTTTGACACCCTGTATCTTGGCACGTTATGGAATATTACCCCTGATTTTGAATACCGGTCTGGTTTATCTAGATAGCTGTTGCACAGATGCTTTCCGGTTGTCTTATTTGTAGTAAGTGATATTTTAATGCCTTGTTTTTTAACAGATTGGTAATTTTATATGTATTCGCGTTCACGTCATTGAAACGTGAGGATTTTTCTCGTTATTGTCCAGCTTTTGACTAGTTTTATTTTTATAAATTGTTTTCTTTTGCTATTTGCTTGATTATTCGGATCTCCTTGTTGGAGTTGTCTTTTGAAATGGATATGTTTTAAGCCCTGTGCACCATTGCATTGGAGCCCGCTAATTTATTCGTTCTGGAGTGATTGGAATGATTGTCAATTGCATGCGATGTTTGTGTCGGTTTTCGGAATATGCAGTATGAATGTTCATTATCTTTCCGTTCGATCGTTACGTCGAGATAATTTATTTTCCGATAGGTTCCGTATTTCTTAGTGAATAATATTCACTATCGGAAAATAATAGACTGGTGTTGGCTATGAACGGCGTGGAGTATTGCTTCTTCCCACAATATTAATAGAGTGTCGCAGATCCACGTATCGTTCTCGCTGTACTATTTCCTTTGTTGAGAACTTTTATAGGAGGCCCCCTGTTTGTGTATATATTTTATTGTCTAATTGAAACACGTAATTTGACGATCTCTTCGGTTTCTTTTCACAAGTTGTTTGTCTTTAGATTGTTTTCGATAATACTGATTGCTTCATTAATTGGAATGTTGGTGTATATGTTAGTTATACTAGCCGCAAACCGTCCTTGAGAGGACTACCAAAATACACAGAAAGGAGTGCCCAATATGACCAATAGTTAATTGAATGAACGCGCCAAACTACAAGATCAGTAAGGAATTACTAACAATTTTAAAACACTGCCTTTCCAATGACAAAACCAATTCAATGAAAAACACAACAGAACTAGTAAACGCATTGAATATTTTGCTAATGATCCTTACCTTGCAGCTATTCTTCGATTAATCTATCATGAAAGATGACAGCGAGTAGCCTACCCCAAGTAAGTGCAACCTTTGCCATACACGCCTGGGGAACCATTTGTCGCTAACCGACATTTCACTCGTAGAAGACTCCATGCTGCGGGGATATTAGAAACATTTACTGAAATTATAGTGTGAGAATTTAGGTATAGACCGCACAGCTACGCTGTCGTGTCAGCCGGGTGTCTTAACATCCGTCTGCCCTTGAGGAGAAACATGTTGCTACCAGCTTGTGTCAACAGATACCCGCTCGCGGCTACGCTGACCGTAAGCTCCTCATCCCCATTTGAAGGTAGTTGAAAGTATGTATTTGAACGTAGAATATAACCCGTTTCTTACGAGGAAATCTGTTGTGCTCTGGAATTGTAGAATTTGATGATTTTTTGTTGTTTATTTCGGTCATGAATTTGGAGCATCTTAGTACAGAGAGTTTAGTTTGTATGTAACGGAGACCCTCGCTTGCCCGCTCGCCCGCGTTGCGCGCCTGTCTCCCGCCAGACCCTTTGCCGTTATGCGGTGCTCGCGCAGCACTGAATCATTGAGTATAGGAATTTGTACTTAAATCTGTACTTTAATGTGATCCTTGACCACTTTTTTGACGAACTGACTCACGGAGAGCGATTGTCAAATTACTTTCAACAAGATTCTGCCACTGCTCACACTGCCGAAGCATCCATGACAGAATTGCGTCGCATTTTCGGTACGAGGATTATAAGTCGGAACGTGTGGCCCCCGCGAAGCCCAGACTTATCACCATGTGACTTTTATTTATGGGGGACGCTTAAAATAGAGTGTATGCGAGAAACCCTCACACTATAAATGAGCTTAAAGACTATATTACAGCTGAAATACAGTCAATCGGTGCTGAGGAACTTCAGAGAGTAAATGCCAGTTTCATAAAAAGGTGCCAGCGATGTGTAGCAGTGAATGGCGAACATTTTCAGCACCAGCTGTGAACTAGGTAAGTACACATTGCTATACTCAATGCCTCAGTGCCGCGCCGGCCCCGCATAACGGCAAAGTGCGTGGCGGGAGACAGGCTCACGCCACGGGCGAGCGGGCAAGCGTGGGTCTCCGTTACATATAAACTAAACTCTGTGTATATTTGGTAGGATTTTGATGTGTTGTACAGAATTTTTGGTGATTTTAGGAAATATGGTGATTTTTTATGATTTTGATTGGTCAGAGGACACTCAAATGCCATCTGGGTTGGAAGAGAAAAAGAGATGAGCAAGGGAGTTCGACAGAGAGTGGTCTGGCATAAGTAAGTGTAAGCAATGCTGGTCTTTGAAGAAAATCTGGCGTATTTTGGTAAAATCTGTTTGGAAATGAGGGAATTCTGAAGGTGGTGGTTGTGGGCATTGGGGATAGAGTGTGACAGAAGGGGTCAGAGGTATCGTGTAGGTGGGACCGTCATCTTGGATGGGTCGTGACTGCACCCTGACATCCTGGCCGGCGTTGCAATAACTGGGATCGACCGCTCGGCTATGCTGCCTAGTGTTGTAACACCCATAAATAAATAAATAAAATAAATAAATAATTATAATACTCAATATGTATTAAATACTAAATAAGTAAAGATTAAATAATACATAAATAAATATTAAGTAATAATAACATCATTATTAACTTAAGAAAGGGCAGAGTACGAAGAGGTCAGAAGCATCTAATCAACTACAAAGTCAGAAAATGAAGGAGTTATGCGCTAGGAAGAAGAAACGTAAGAACGTGAAACTAATCCCAACTCATCAAGCTGAAAACCATTTTGGTTAACCTTTCAAAGAAAGAAAGAAAGAAAGAAAGAAAGAAAGAAAAAAAGAAAGAAAGAAGAAAAATTAAATATATAAATTTAAAATAATCAATGAATAATATAAAATAAATAATAAGTACAAATTAAGTAATAGTAATTAAGAAAAAAATCATTTGTGCACCACAATCCTCTGACGCCTCGCTACAGGTTTATTCTTGTTGAAACGACGGCATGATTTTTAAGCGAGCCACACGTGCCGCTACCCACATAAAGTGAACCTATACTTTGGATAATAATAATTGATTATAAATATAAAATAAATAAAAATAGTATAATAAATAAATAAAAATTAAAATAAACGTCGAAAATAAAAAAATAAATAAGAAATAAATGAAAATAAATAATAAATAGTAAATGAAAATTAAATAATAATTATTAAATAATAAATGAATAAAAATGAAATAAATAAATATTAAATATAATCAATCGGCAGCCATCTTGGATCGACCGCTCAGGCTATCCTGTCGTAGGCAGCAAGGTGTCATGGCAAATGACTTTTTGGACACCAGTCCGACCTAAACTACCCTTGGAAACGTCTGTCAATAAGAGAAATACTAAAATTGAAAATGATGTGTCCTGTGGATAGAGGGATGTGTCCTGTGGATAGAGGGGATGAAGGCCTGTCGTTTGAGGCCTCACACGACTTTCTCTGGTTATCCGTCGGGCGATATCGACTCTTTTAGGAAATCTCGGGTACGTGACCTTGTAGTTCATAAATAATCGATAATCAATAAATAATAAAAAATACATAAACATTAAGTAATAAATACATCGACAAGTAAGTTGGAAGAGAATGGAAACTGTCCAAATGAACCTAGAACTAGTAAGTGGATGCAATGGTGAACTTGACTGTTAAATCTAATTAAATTTGGAAAAATCTGTTGAGAATTGTATGAATTCTGTGATCGGTGGTGGTGTGGGATGGCGGTAAAGTGTAGGGAAGGGGGCATGGGAGGCATCTAACATAACGTTTGAAAAGCCTGACATCTTGGAAAAGCCTCAAGTGCACATGATCTCTAAAGAATTCTTATTTTCCCTGGGTGTGTGACCAGTTATTATTTTAGGGGGGAATAGTCTTGTCCTTGAGATAAATGGGATAGATCCCTTTCATTTGAGCCTCACACGACCTTCTCCGATTACTCGTAAGGGATTACGCACGGCCTTGTCCCTGGATTGCGGGTTGCCACTAGAGTTAACCCTGAGATAGGACCCATCCTGCTCCTCAACTCTCGTACTTAAAGTATAGAGCAGCACCCAATAGGCTTATGAGATCACCTTCTGTCCGTGTGTCAGTGTGTGTCCCCCTAATAACTTCTAAACGGCTGGAGAAATTTCATTGAATGAATCTCGGTAAGTTCAGAGCACTATTCCGGACGACCCCGACCGTGCCCTTCAAATTTTGTTATGTCTCACCAATCCAACATGGCGGCTGTGCGAAATATTTCACCAGCATTCAATATCCCAGAAACTATTACCGATATCACCCTGGAATTTTCTAAACGGAACTACTAGAAGTTCATCTATGTGACTTTGGAAAACCTGGTAACTACAAAACCAACATGGCGGCCAACCAAGTTGTGACTTTTAAACAGACGTTTCTCGGGATTTAACCTAACAAACTCATTAAAACTTTGTAGAGTATATGTTTATATACATTGTAATTCACCGACATCTAACTTCGTTCGATTGTTTATATAAACTCAAGATGGCGGCTGTGCGAAATATTTCACCGGCATTCTATATCTCTGAAACTATTAGCGGTATCACCGTGAAATTTTGTTCGGAGATAAAGGGTGCTACTGGGAGTTCATCTATAAGACTTTCAAAAACCATATAACAACAAAATGAACATGGCGGGCAAGCGAATTTGAAAATTTTAAATAGACTTTTCTCGCAATTTATTGATCCAAACGCAACGAAACTTGGTACAGGTAATATGTATACACATTGTAATGCACTGGTATCTAATTTAGTTCAGTTGTTTACATAATCTAAAGATGGCGAATGTGCGAATTTTAAAATTAAGTTTTTATTTCTTGTGTCGTAATCATGCGATCGAAGTGAAAGTTTGAATAAAGAACCAACGCAATTTTCCTTTAATGGTACATGACTCTATGGCCTATACAAATAACAATCCAACATGACGACCATCCGAAATATTTAGACGGCTCTGAAAATCTACGAATCTATTATTGCAATCAGACTGAATTGTTTTATGCTCATAGGGGCTATGAACATAAGTTCACCTGTAGGACTTTCAATAACCTGGTGACCACAAATCCAACATGGCGGCGACGCGAAGTATAAATATTCACATGGACGTTCTCGCAATTTAACCATCCGAGTGCAGTGACACTTGGTACAGTAAATCCTTATACAAATGTTAATCCACTGGCATCTAATTTATTTCAATTGTTTCCATAACCACAAGATGGCAACTGTGTGAAATTTCAAAATCTCGTTTTACTTCTTGTGTCGTAACCATGCGATTGAAGTTTTAGTGCTACACGTACACAATAATCTTCATGTAACAGTACATACCTCTAGGACCTACATATATAAAAATCCAACATGGCGACCAACCGAAATATTTAGTCAGTTCTCAATATCTACGAATCTATTACAGCAATCAAACTTTTTTATTTATTTTGATAGTGGCAATTAACATAATTAGGTTATATGAAAAAAAGGTCATATTATTCTTCACGGAACTACTTGTTACTTATCCCCTTAATCGAGACGATGAAAGATCATGTTGACTCTTAGGAAGAAATAGCCGTAGGGGATGTTATTAACCTTTTCTCCATGCACAAGCGCCTTTATCTTCCTGTACAAGAATTAACTTGTTCATCCGGAAGAACTATAAATTCCAAACCTCCGACGTACAGTAAAAAACAGTAGTGCCTGTATAATATATATTGACTCCAAGAATACCACTTCATTGAAGAGTAGAAACGAACTCGGTTCCTATTATTTAAGGAAAACTTGCAAATTAATACAAATTGCTAAATATGCATATGATAACTTTTCAGTAGTTAAATTTATTGACCCCAAAATTAATATTTCGTTTCCCTTGATCATCTAACATTGCGAAAATAACTGCTTTTCAATTGGTCCACACGATTGTACCGAAATTGATAAGGGTGTTGTTCCTTGAAGCAAATTACTTGAGACTAAAAATTCCCTAGCGTGACCAGTTCCGATCATCATCATACGTATTACATTACGGCGTCTACGAATACAGAAGATTTTGTAAGCTTATATAAGTCCGAAGTTGTCCTATTTGATTTATGATATTATAATGGTAGTGGGTATTTTACTCGTACAAACATTAAACATTATTTACAGAAACAACCACAAACTGGAGATTCAAAATGAAAACATAAAGATGTTAACTCATAGCTGTATAATGCCGTATAGATACATGACTTGTGGAGCAAACTTTGCAATGAAATGGAATCTGAAGAGGCACATGCTTATTCATAGCACTCTAAAACCACATTCCTGTGGTACGTGTGGAGCAAACTTTAGTAATGGACGCAATTTGAAGAAACACATGTTTACTCATAGTGGTGTGAAACTTCACTCCAGCGGTTCATGCGAAGTAAAGTTCACTCGGAAGGGCAGTTTGAAGACACACATGTTGATCCACACTGGTCTAAAGCCATATTCCTGTGATATATGTGGAGCAAAATTTAGTCGGAAAGATAGATTGAAAACCCACACGTTGATTCATAGTGGTCATCAACCTCATTCCTGTGGAACATGCGAAGCAAAATTTTCTCTGAAGGGCATTTTGAAGAAACACATGTTGATCCATAAATGTCTCAAGCCATATTGCTGTGGTACATGCGATGCTAAATTGAAGATAAACAGATGAACCACATAATGACACATAATGGTAAAAAAAACTTTTTCTGTTGCACCTGGAAGCAACATTTGCTGTAAAGAGGAATTTGAAATCACATATGTTGATCCTTAGTGGACTATATCCATATTCCTGTGATACATGTAGAGCAATTTTTAGTCTTAGAGGTGATTCGAAGCCACATATGTTGATCCATAGTGGTCTCAATCCTCATTCCTGTGGTACATGGTAGCAAGATTTACTGAGGGGGGGCAGTTTGAAGAAGCAAATTTTGAGCCATAGTGGTCCCTAGCCAAATATCTGTGTACATGTGGGGCAACCTTTGCTCAGATCAACTGAAGACACATTTTGATCCATAGTGGACTAAATAGACATTCATATATATGATAATAAATTGCCCCCGGGAAAATGGCCCAAGAAGGGCCAAGGACTACTGAGCGACCGCTGCCCAGCCATTTGGGCTGCAGATATAGAGGGACGCGTGGTCTGTGTATCTGGTCCCTTTGGCCGTTATTCTTGGTTGTCGTCACCGGGGCGCTGCTTCACTATCAGGCAGCTACTCAATTGTCATCACGAGGCTGACGGTACCCCATTCCAGCCCTCACGTCAGTTTCTAAAATCCCTGACGGAGCCGGGAATCGAACCAAGGGCTTCCGGGTGAGAGGCAGGCATATGTAATATATAAAGAGCACTTCTTTCTTGGATTGATTCTTTGAAGTGACACCTTCTTAGTAGTACATAAAGAATCTATTTTGGACAGGAACTTTTGATAAACACTTGTTGGAAATCTTTTCTACGAAGGAAAGACACAAACGATGATCTATCGTGACTAATAACCGCACACATGTCCCTCATGCGCAGTAATCTTGCTGATAATTGATCTTTACACACATAAATGTAAGGTTTACGTATTGTTGGCCAAGAGCCGTAGTGGTCTCAAACCCTGAAGTCGTTCTTACATGCGTGCATAAAGTGTATGTTCACTCGCTTGTGTCAATGGGGATTGACCTGAGTGAGTGTGGAGACGACCCGGTGAGCGTATGCACGTCAAATACATTCTAAACTGATACCAACAGGGAGGAAGTGGTTCAATGTTTTGCGGTGGTATAATTTATGGTCACCAAACCCCTCTTGTGTACATATCAGGGCGTACGACAGGCACACGTCACAGCGATACTATCCGGCCACTTGTCGTGGAAAGTTTTGCTGAATATTTCGGCCCAAATTTCACTTTCTTAGACGGTAGCGCTCGCCCGCACTTTGGCAATGCGTTTCTTCGGGAGAATGGTATTCACAGATCTCACTTGTGTAGAGCAGGGTTGGACACTGCTAAATATATAAGCCCGTCTCCACTCTGCTCGATGGTAATAGGATTTGTTTTTGTTGTGCGTAATTCATATTGGTCTTGGGCAAACTGAAATGGTATAAGCACAGCTACATTTACACAAAAAGTATCTTTTAAGAATCGCATGTGACTTCTTTGTCAGCAGAAGGCATATTTAAGTAATACACACAAGGGCTGTTTGACGACACATGTGAATCATACTGGTCGAAAAGTAAGTAGTAGGTAGCTTAATTTACTGAGTAAGGACCTTTGAAAAATCCCCTGCTGATTGATATTGGTAAAGGCAATATTTATTAAGGATATCCAGTCATAAGCACGAAGAGAGATTTCGAGGCACACATTTTAATTGATATGCACCGAAAGTCCTATTTATTTAGAGCATGCAATCAATGAATTGTGCCCAAGTGACATGTTTGAGTTCACAGTGTATATACACAATATCTCTGTTGTACATGTGGAGCATAAAACAGAACCATAATCAAGCAGTTCATTTGAGCAGAGCTTGTTGGAAAGTGAATTTCAAATACGAATAATTTGTTATTGCAGACTCAAGCAAAACCGCTTATATAATGCGAGTAAGGTTTTTTAGAAAGCAGGATATTACTGAAGCACATGGTAATTCAAAGTGGGTATGTGAAACCATTGCTTGATTCATTCATAATGCATAAATAATGAGTTATATATTATTTCTTCCCCGAATGAGGCTACATTTAAGTTGTAAGTGAGTGAACAAATTAGCTTGTAAGATATGTCTAATGAGACCCCAGTTCTAATTTCAAAACAGAGTTCTAATATTAGTTTGTAATAATATAACCAATTTCATCCACAGCAGGCAAATGCCTTGTTTCTTGTGAATCATTTAATCAGTAGGCTGGGCAAACATATTCTTGCCTGTTGGCCACAAAAACTTGTTTGCTTTTATGTAGTGCAGACTTCACTAAAAAGTGTTAGGTAAATTGAAGACTCATATTTTTGTACATTTTGGCTGGTAGCGTAATTCATGTAATATATTTGAATGGGCACTGGAGTAAGTTTCTAGTTGCCATCAGCCATATTCAATTTATGAATAAATAAATTTACTTTGTATTTTAGTTTTGAAAAAATGTAAATAAAGTAATTAACTGATATTTCTATCGTAATGACGGGAAACAATTCATGTATTGCTCTAAAATAGTGCCAAGTTTTTATTGATAGAGAAGGTTTTAAAGACAACCTGAACATCCTGAGTCACTGGAAAACAGTTTCACTTATTTTGATCAAGTTATTCGGTCAACGGTTTTAAGTGAAGAGACATAGAGAGGATTTTGCACACACTTGAATTAAATATTCTGGGTATTTTACAGCGAAAGAGGATTTGTATAATTCCATATTTTAAACTCCGTTAATGTTATAGTTACATGAGTTGGTACATCAATCAATATGCTGTATATTCTTTGAAATTTGATAGTGAGGGTTCGGTTCACTTCCATATGATATGTTCTGTGAATATTTTAGGGAGAGGGATTGTAAACTACAAACGGTATTGTTCCGGAATTTTTATTGTGAGAGGGGTTTTGTGCACGTTCAAATGATACGTTCTGGCAATGTAATTGTAGACGGTTTTTGTGTACATCCATATGATATGATTTGGGAATGCTCTAGGGTTAGAAGTTTTACTCATCTACGTTATATATTTTGGGTTTGCACGTACTCATATTTTTTGTTCTATGAAATAATGTAGTGCTTATGATAGCATGTTTCGTGAAGTGTTGATATTCACTGACTATCTCTTCATATAATAAGTCGCATCTAACACAGAATTTCAAGGATATGACACATTCTGATTTTGAAGAGTAGCAAACTACCACATTACAGTACATTTAACTTGTAAAGGAAGCACATCAGGAGCAGTGTAATGCAATTAGCTGCAATTTCAATACTACAGTACAATAACAGACAGAGAGCAATTTTTAGTAAAAATATTGCTCTTGGTGGCAGTAATTGGCACTGGCTTTACTAAATCTTGAAGGTTTTTGATTTTGAGAAATGCGATTAAGGTAGAATAAGAGATGATGGCTAAAATTCCGGAGGGAACGTGACAAATTAATTTGTCCACAAAGAAGAGTAAAGTTTTTACCACCTGCATGTCATGTAAAGTGAGAATAACTACCACCTAATGCATCCAACCCGTCGCCCTATCGCCGACTCTGCGGAAAATAACCGGACAGGTGTGGCGGAGGAGCATCAAGACAGCATGCACCATTTGAGCCTGAGGATAACGATGATTGAATGTTTAGGATAGCACGTTTAACAAGAGTTGGACTCGATTATATTCTAAGATTTTCTTTACAGCTGAAGAAAAATATAATTACATTTTTTTTGCGGAAATATTAACAATTGAATTACAAGGTAAGTTATAAAGTGGGAGGTAGGAAATATTAACAATTGAATTACAAGGTAAGTTATAAAGTGGGAGGTAGGAAATATTAACAATTGAATTACAAGGTAAGTTATAAAGTGGGAGGTAGGACATATTAACAATTGAATTACAAGGTAAGTTATAAAGTGGGAGGTAGGAAATATTAACAATTGAATTACAAGGTAAGTTATAAAGTGGGAGGTAGGAAATATTAACAATTGAATTACAAGGTAAGTTATAAAGTGGGAGGTAGGAAATATTAACAATTGAATTACAAGGTAAGTTATAAAGTGGGAGGTAGGAAATATTAACAATTGAATTACAAGGTAAGTTATAAAGTGGGAGGTAGGAAATATTAACAATTGAATTACAAGGTAAGTTATAAAGTGGGTGGTAGGAAATATTAACAATTGAATTACAAGGTAAGTTATAAAGTGGGAGGTAGGAAATATTAACAATTGAATTACAAGGTAAGTTATAAAGTGGGAGGTAGGAAATATTAACAATTGAATTACAAGGTAAGTTATAAAGTAGGAGGTAGGAAATATTAACAATTGAATTACAAGGTAAGTTATAAAGTGGGAGGTAGGAAATGATAACGAATGAAGAGACATGAAAATTCAATAAAAGGACATTCAATGCAAATATTTGTACAATTCAGTAGACCAAAGCATCATTGAATATAAATTAATATAATTATTTCCTGATAAACAAATCTTCTAATCAGCACTGGTGTATATTAATATCTCTTCCACTTAATGTTTTAATCTCTGGTCCTTATCATTGAATGGAGAGGATATCTGGAATGTGAGAGAGCGGTACACTGAGTGATGTTAGAAAGCACATTATTGGAGAGGATTGGGTAGATTATCGACTGAGGAATAACCTAACCACCAAGGGAAGATGATTAAGAAAAGTAGATGGGTTTCGGACTGGAGAAAAAGGATAGAGATATAGGATGAGAGTCCCACAAACGTTATAGATTTAACTTTCAATACACTTAAAGGCGGTTGCCACTGAAAATTCGTTCTCGGATACCTAAAGTGGGTAAGAGCTTGGTCCAAGCTGACGGGAAACACAGCGAGAACTTGGGCGGTTTGCCAGAGAAAGGCTTTAGTGTATTTCCTCCCAGGCTTGCATAAGACTATTATGGGGAAGGGTGATAGTCTGGCAAGACAAATAGTAAAAGCTTTATTCTGTATTAACGATGGCATGAACTGAGGAAGAGTTAGGAAAGCCAGGATCTTGCCTAACTGTAGTATCAGAGAAATGATGAATCCAAAAACAAATATTTAATTTATTTAACAAGGCAAAAGAAGTTGATAACTTTAACAAACATATATTCAATCTGGTAAACAAATTTTGGGGTCACAGACCTCAGATAGCATTAAACATTTGCGCCAGGCAATTAATAATTTATGAGGTTTTAAACCTTATATATGCACTAAAATCTTTGTAAGATTTAAAAAAAGACAAATGAAATGCTTAAAGTTTAACCATCAATTTGAGTACAAGGAGTATGCTTTAAGGAATTTACAAGTAATTATTTTGGAAAAAGTTACAACTTCGAAAATAACAAAAAAAGGAAGCGAGTAAATGATGAAGAAGTTCCTATTACTTCTTATGTTTATGCGGAATTACTTCAATGACAATTATACAAAGGAAGGCAGGTCACTTACTGTGAAACCTGAAGAGAAAGTAAACAAGGAAGGTTCTAGACTTCCTGTATTTGGATAGGAATCACGAGCCAAATGGGGCAGTTTCCATTTCGTGAGACCTAGAAATAACTCACTCAAGAGTTGAAAGTATTGTTTTCCCTGATTATAGGGAAGAAACAATGTAAGTTTAAACCGTGTATAAAACACGTGGTTATACAGAGATTAATTAATGATAAACAAGCAAAAATGGAAGGGCACTTCGTTATAGTGACACCTTATAGAAAAGTTACAATTTTATTAATATGGTTTGTTAGTAGAAGGTTGAGGAAAGATCATTGGGATTTAGGATCAATGTTCATGGCCTTATTTAAATGTAACCGGACGATCGCGACGCGGTAGAAAAGTTGAACAAGCACTGGTTTTCACTATAGTCTGTTGCAAGATGAAAAGTTCACTGTAGAAACAAGAAAGTTTATGGGAAAGAGAATTATTGCAATGATGAACATAACTGTTTTCACTAGACAGGCAAGAGTCTATTTCTTGAGAAAGTTGTAAATTACAATTAAATGCGCCAAGAACATCCAACGGTGGAAGAAAATTCGCTATTGAGCTTTAATTCAGAAGTGAGATTCTTCCATTTTAAATAGTATTCTCACAAATGAGTGAAAATTGCATGACGGCAGGACGTGTAGATAAATACAAGATCTGGAAGGTTCCAGAACGGTCTTAGTAGAAGAATGGGGCCAAAAATAATCCAACGGTGGAGCGAGCTTAGTATTTTACAGACAGCGGGTATTAGCTAATATCCCACGTAGTGAGAAGATCTCTCAGTTGAATATCTTAAGAAAAGATACTTTCTGTTAATGTTGTCTTAGACAGACAAGGCCTAACATGGTAAATCCCACGAAGAATGATTACCGCCCCACAAGTAATCTCACGCTGTCTATAAAATATTCAATAAAAGCATGTAGATAAAATTGATGAAGATGAGGTTAAAACCTTAAGTTTGTACTTATCTTGGTTGCATGTTGAAGGCAGAGTTCCCCTTGACAATATTTAATATGCCAACATGGCGTAGAAAGTAGAGTTTGCCTCTTGGTTTGAGGAGACTGGCTCGAGTTGAGCCTTAACTGAGTCGACGGCCGGCGCACAAGTGAGACCCACTCAGCAGAACGCGAAGGGACCAGGAAAGGGAAAAGAGTGGGGGTAGGAGACAAAAGGAGAACATATAAACATAGCCAACATTACAACAAAAAATTGATCTTCTCTTGCTGAGCCGGTCTTCAAAGAGTTGATAACAGATGATACTAGCGCAGCATGGTGAGTAAAAAAGTAGACGTAGTTCTCTTGCTCACGGAGAAAATAGCTGGCGATGGTAGCAAATCTGGTGGCCAGATGGATAATTAAATCCTCTTGCACCAGGAAGAATTGAGGAGCTTCAGAGATTCGCTGCTAGATGACGCTAGGTGGGTCATGGAAGATATATATCTAGAACAGACTCATAAAAGATATAAGGGAAGTGATCATCACAGAGAAAATAGAAGATCACTGTTGGTGTTTGACAAAGAGGAAGGATTGAACATGCAAAGAGCATTAAACATTATGTTCTCTCGTACCGTGTATTCCGAGAATACACCAAGGATATCTAAAATGTGAGAGAGCGGTAGACTGAGTGATGTTAGAAAGCACATTATTGGAGAGGATATCTGGAATGAGAGAGAGCGGTAGACTGAGTGATGTTAGAAAGCACGTTATTGGAGAGGATATCTGGAATGTGAGAGGGCAGTAGACTGAGTGACGTTAGAAAGCACATTATTGGAGAGGATATCTGAAATGTGAGAGAGCGGTAGACTGAGTGACGTTAGAAAGCACATTATTGGAGAGGATATCTGGAATGTGAGAGAGCGGTAGACTGAGTGATGTTAGAAAGCACGTTATTGGAGAGGATATCTGGAATGTGAGAGGGCAGTAGACTGAGTGACGTTAGAAAGCACATTATTGGAGAGGATATCTGAAATGTGAGAGAGCGGTAGACTGAGTGATGTTAGAAAGCACGTTATTGGAGTGGATATCTGGAATGTGAGAGAGCGGTAGACTGAGTGATGTTAGAAAGCACGTTATTGGAGAGGATATCTGGAATGTGCGAGAGCGGTAGACTGAGTGATGTTAGAAAGCACTTTATTGGAGAGGATATCTGGAATGTGAGAGAGCGGTAGACTGAGTGATGTTAGAAAGCACGTTATTGGAGAGGATATCTGGAATGTGACAGAGCGGTAGACTGAGTGATGTTAGAAAGCACTTTATTGGAGAGGATATCTGGAATGTGAGAGGGCGGTAGACTGAGTGATGTGACAAAGCAAATTATTGGAGAGGATATCTGGAATGTGAGAGAGCGGTAGACTGAGTGATGTTAGAAAGCACGTTATTGGAGAGGATATCTGGAATGTGACAGAGCGGTAGACTGAGTGATGTTAGAAAGCACGTTATTGGAGAGGTTATCTGGAATGTGAGAGAGCGGTAGACTGAGTGATGTTAGAAAGCACATTATTGAAGAGGATATCTGGAATGTGAGAGGGCGGTAGACTGAGTGATGTGACAAAGCACATTATTGGAGAGGATATCTGGAATGTGAGAGAGCGGTAGACTGAGTGATGTTAGAAAGCACATTATTGAAGACAAAAATCAAAGCTTGTTGGCCTCGATGCTAATTAATATAAAACAAAGGTGTGGAAAATGTACAATAACACTTGAGTTGAAATTGTCAACAAAATGTCTACGTCTCGAAAACTTTTCTTATACTTCAATACTGGATTTCACTCCTCATTTTAGATGTTAGTAGTTACTGCTGTATAATTAAACATTTCATTATTACAACAACTGATCCAGTAAAACAGACTGAATACATGGCCAGTAAACGACTGCACAGTCATCGTGCATCAACGTTTTATGAACTTGTGTAAACATTGGACATATTCTGCAACTATGTGCTTCGATGTACAGCAAATTCAGCTTCTTACAGAATCATCCATAGAAGGGGCATACAATTCCTGGCAAGTGAGGTTGTATTGCTGAGATTTATGGGAATAATACAAACTTTTATTTATGGACAGAAGATCAAGCCGGAAGTGGCTCTGCTCTGTTACTGCATCTTGTAGCCCTGCAACTAACTGAAAATGTTGCAAGTATTAGACTGTTCTTTGATGGGTGTAGCGCTCCGAATAAATGTTGTATGCGTACGCTTATGCATTTTTAGTAGAAAGAAATTCTAAAGTAACAGGTTTCACATAATGTTCCCCGTACCAGGCCGCAGCATTTAACCAGTTGATCGGATGTTTGGTCAGGTTGACAAGCCCCTAATGAAACAACCAACCATTATTCGTAAAGTGGATAACATTGGTGGTTATAAATCACAGGGAGTCGTTAAACTGTTTTGCGAAGACTGGAAATTGCATAACCCCATAGCCCTTTTTCCAAAGAACAAGGCTGCTTCCGGCGTCTAGGTGGTATTTCAGATTGCAAAATAATTCTAATGGAAATAGAAGTTCTCATCCAAAAGAAAGATATTGGGTTAAAGCAACGCCACATAGAAATATGGCCTCCGCATTCCCTGACAATAGTTTTCTTGCTTGACCAACAGTAGGACTAGTCATAACATGGCGATAGTAGCGAGATGTACCAACAATAGGTTTTGCTCTTAAACGTTCAAATTACTTGAAACAATGTAGAAAGTGTGTTGAGAACGTTTTTCACTAGTTTTTTTTAATAGTATATGTGGATATTCACATAATTTATTTATTTAGTTGATTTAGCGAATGGCTTTTAGTGCCGGGAGTGTCCGAGGACATGTTCATCCCCCCAGTGGCTGTAGGTGCTTCAAGCGGAGACCCATGGGGTGAGCTACAAGTTCCGTTCAATTTCAAGTAGCTCCAAATTTCGCTACCAGATGTCACTGACACATAGTGGCGAACATTTGAACTTAAATAGAGCATTTCGACGAAATCCAACCTAGAAATTTAGCTTCACCCAAGTTTAGTGAGTGGAAGGATTTTTTTAATGCCATAAATCTATAACATGGGACCGCCGGCTTTACTTCCCCTCGGAAGAAAAGCATACTGAAGAATTTTATCGCTCTTATTAAATCGACGACTTCGACCGGGTTTGAACCCGCGATCTTGGGCATAGCAGTACAGCATGCTACCAACTACGACACTGTAGCCGCATTATTATTAATCAGCAAAATGCCATATAGGCGTTATAGAAATTATCAAACGGGATCAAAAGTACAAGTGATTTCTTTACCGAAAGAAGGCTTGCCACGGTGGGTGAGTGGTTATAGTGTCGGACTACCAACCCCAAGATTGCAGGTTCGCCCCTGGCCATGGTAAGTGATTTTTGAAGGCGACAAAAATCACGATACTCATGTCATACGTTGTTGGCATGTTAAAGAACCCATTTGAATTCAGTAGGCCGTGTTCAATGGCAAAATTAATCTCGGGATTTTCCGCCAACACAAAGTTCCTCCATTCTCTACTTGAAAGCGCTGTAGTGTCAAGGAGTTTAGATAGCTAACCTCCTTGACTTTCATAGCGTTCAAAGGAACGACGAAATTCGACCTGCAAGCTACCCTCTGGGTGTCAATTAACAAAGCTTGCACCAGGCACCCGAGGCCATACGATATTATTATTATACCGAAAGAAGCACGCTTGACAAAGAAGTGGATACAAGCCATCCCAAGAGAAACATTAACAGTCAGTAAAACGTTTAACGTGTTTATATGTTCTGAAAAATACCTGCTGCATTTGCTAGTCAAATGCTTTTGATTTCCGAGACCACCGAACGATTAATGTTTATTTAATTGCATTTATTCTTGTAATATTTATATATATTATTACATTGCGAGTGATTATACCCTTCACCAACATATCTTTAAGGTTATGCATGCGGAGATCACTGCCAACCAGTGGAAGTTCTCGATCATTCGATTCACTATTTAAGTGGCAGCGCGGCGTTCTTCTCCGATGTCATTCCTTCATTCCTTCTACGGGACATTCTAAGCTTCTGTCCAAGCTCCATTCCATGGTTTGAGTTAACATAAGACGCTACAACTGGGAGCTTCTGCTATGAGAAGGTACAAACAGCACTTCACTTCAATCCGCGGGCGGCTACACCAAATGGCTGTCACAATAATTGGTATTGGGAAATATGATCACAACGAAGGATATTCTACTTAATGTACCGCTGGTTTAAAGAAGAAGAGGCTTGCCTTAAGCGAGGCTATTATTTCTGGATGCTGGACATCTCAGCTACAAATTCTAGTAATTCAAACTGGAAGCTTCCGCCACTCAGACATCAAGCTCCGGCCGCGGCCGACTCTCCTCAACAAACATTCTCTAGTCATCACCGCTGAAGATAAGTTGGTTCTTTTTAACTACTATCTTAATAATTTCTCTTCTTTTTAAGTGTTCTTAATTTTGTTAGCAAGTGCAATAATTTACCATACCATTGTATGTGCCATGAATAATGAACTATTGCTAAATAGCACAATGTTGTGCCAACGTAATTGAAATTAATGAACTTTTGTAATTGCACCAGGTGTGCCAACGTAACTAATTTTCCAAACAAAGTTTGTGCATTGATGTGTGTTTTCATGTGTCATAATATAAATAAAATGTATTATATTCACGCTTAAATGTTTAGTTATGCAGTTAAAGAACCAGGCCGCATTTCCTTAGCCCAATCATTTCAGTTTAAAATTCCTCTCAAAGAAGTTATTTTGTCCCGGCTTTCTGCCTGATGCTGTTCTCCCGTTTATGCGGACGAACTTGGGCTGTTTTCGACATAAGCAAAAGGTAAGGTATACAGTATTTATATTACATGGTGCACATGCCATAACCTCAGACCGTCCTGTGAAAACATTTCAAATGCAATTAAGTAGTGTAACGTAAGTTATTGCCTGTTTGGAATTACCTTGTTTTGTATTATTTCCATTCTAGTGAGCAGTAGTTCTGCGGTATAAATGTTGGAGGTTTCCCACTTGAAAGTACCGCAGGCTAAGCGTATCAAATTAGGCTCAGTCAGTAACAGTGAAGGAGACAAGAACCTACGAAAGGAATTTCATAGCTATAAATACCTGTTGTAATGATTAAAATTGGTCTGGAAATGATGTAGTTCACTCCTCCGCTGTCTATAGCTCACCCGCCATCCCTTTCAATATCACGCCTTATATAGAAAAATTCCAGCTTGGAAGGGTATGAAAATTGCGCAATTACTTTCTGAATGATTCACTATGACGTTCTAATTTTACGCCCAACCGCCACCGTGAAAATGTAATGTCGCTGTTGTTTAGCTTTTGGCTTTCGATACACCACAGGTTTTAGCTTTATGACTAATTATCGTTATTGTAGTTCAAATGTATAGAAAGTTATCTATTTTTAAACAATGACATTTCCGGAAGGCCATTACGTGCTATATTCACTGTGATAATGTCATCACTAACGCAACTGACGCATCTAGTATATCACTCGTCTTCTACTAAGTTTCGCCTTGTTTGCGCACTTACGTCGTGAGATAATCTGTTCACTAATGCAAGTGGGAGGTCTCACCTCTTGGCAAGAGTTGTGTTAATTACCCGATTTATTTCAGAGCTGTCGATTATAATGTTCTAATAGTTCACGCAGCCAACATCTTGAAAGTTTGGAGAGGGTATTCTTTAGCTTTCGCCAGACAAGTCTACACATAGGTCATACCTTGTCACTAATTATCTCTCCCGTAGCTCTTAAGTACGGTATTGATAATTATATATCTTATTGTTTTATAATATCAAAACATTCGTGATCATAAAGTCTCAACGTTGGTAACAGAGGGAATGTATCAGAATGAGAAGCACTTGGCTGATTCGTACAACAATCATCTTGAAAACATTTAGCCCGATATCCTTATAGTTTGATTAATCGTAATTACATTTGAGTTTTGATATTAGGGTTTCTGCCATTTTGTTTTAGGTAAAATGGTGGCGATATAAACCCTGAGGTGCCTTTTGCTAGTGATACTTCTGTATCAAATTGGTTTAATTTGATTTCATCATGTTTGAATTTTTAGTAGGGACAGGCATTCAATCACACAATACGCACAAAAAATAAAATATGACATAAAGGAAACTTAACTCGGTGACGCACTATTTCGTGCCTTGCTGGCATCGGGAGAAAGTATGAATCCCACCTTGGCTATCCTGAAAATTGTTTTCTAGGTGTCTTATTTCCACCCCCAGGCAGAATGTTGGTTGTAGTGGCTTGAATGTTGTTCTAAGGGGCGGAACAGTGAGGTAATCATCCCCAGTATTATAGGTCCGTATTGAATATATTTAACAAGTATTCACTATTAATTATTTCCGTCCTTTCAATACAAATATTGTTATTTATCTATATAACAACAGGGTACATGTTTCGAGCAGTATTCTGCTCTTCCTCAGCACAAATACACAAATAGATAAAGACAAGTATAAAACGCAGTATCAAACACATACAATCCTATGAACAAATATAAAATTAACATGATATAATAGGGGCAGATGACCTGGTAGTTCCGCCCCTTTAAACAACAATAACTAACTAACTAACATTACATAATAATACACGTTAAAATACGACGTGTCATTAAAATTCGTTAAAACACTTGAACCTTTGTCCATGATAACCTGATAACCTGAAAACATCTTGCTTGTTGAATGGTTGAGATACTGTGCACTTTAACTCCTGATGTGAGTCTTAACGTGTGTGATTTAAAACATTCCATTTCTTGCTGAATGAAAATATATATTGAAATTTACTTATATTCCTTGTTGCTAATTTGATGAGAACGGAAACTAAAAATAGTTTGAGTGTAGAATCCTTCAATGAATCAGTTCATTAGTTGGCGACATCTAAAAAGGAATAAAGTTTATATTATAAAATGACTCCAAACCCATCTGAGTGTGACAGGCCACATATTAGTACGGCTATTATTGCCTTTAAAGTTTGTTGAATGAAAACTCCTAGTGCGATGATACGCCATTCGAACAGCGAGCAATTCTATGAAAAATACAAAGAATGTTGTAGTGTCTGTTTATCGTGAACTTGTAAAGCTAAATTAAACTTTCTACGGCATCACACTTACCTTGAAGCGTGAGTTGGCCGGGAGCCTGCCTGCCTGTTGTGCTGCGTCGTGCGTGTCGACAGAGCAACGGGGAACTAGCGGTGGGGATACTTGACTTGCGTATCAGTGACGCGGCTTGACCAGCACCGATCGCGGAACTATGTACTAGCTGCAGATGTTTGCTACTGTTAATCTCAAACATATTTGATATAACCCTCGAAATATTTGTTCTACACTGCAATTAATTGTATTAGCTTGTAATTGACTCAGTTTAAGTATCGTACAGGATATTTGCTTCAAAATTAATTTCGTTTAAATTGTGGGCCGGATTAATTCTTTGAGCCGTGTTTATTTCAATTTGTTCCAAAATGTTCATGACTGATGCTTTATTCTCGTAGTGCAAAACTTCCAAATCTTTTTCAATGTTGGTGAATTTATGGCCGGTCTCAAACATATACGTGCCCATAGCCGAAAACTTCCTATATTTGGTCGCATTTAAATGTTCAGCATAACGATTGCTGAAATTACGTCCTGTTTGACCTACATAATCCGCTTTACAATTGTTACAATGTAATCTATATATACCTGATTTGCTATACCTGTTGGAATTATTGACCTGTTTAGAATTGAAAAACTTTTTGTGATTGTTATTATCGGTTTTGTGCCGGCCGTTATAGTTCTTTAAGGAACTGGTTATGTTGTATGTTAACCTGTTGGTGTAGGTGTAAACGGCATATACTTCTTTCTTTTTGTTCTCCCGTGTTAACTTGGTCCTAGTTTTGTTGTTAATTTTATTGATAATATTCTTTACAAATGATCTATCGTATCTATTTGCTTCAGCTATTTGATGTATTGTAGCATTTTCTTGCTTGTAAGCTTCTTCTGTTAAGGGTAGGTTAATTGCCCTATTAACGCAGCTAATGAAAACTGCCCTTTGTGGCCCTACGGATGATTAGAGTCCTTTTTAATAACTGTGTCAGTTTGAGTAGGCTTCCTTGATAATTTAGTAGTGCAATCTATTGCTGTTTTTCCTTATGGTTAAATCTAAATAGTTTATAGAATTATTGGTTTCCAATTCCACCGTAAATTTTGTGTTATTATCTAAATAATTCAATTAGCCCAATAGTGTGGTTTCATCTATGACTTCTTTATCCAATATGACAAAAACGTCATCTACATATCTTACCCAGAATTGGATGTCTTGAATTTTATCAATTATTTTGCGTTGTTCCAAGTGATCTAAGTATATGTTCGCTAAACTACCTGATCTATCGTATCCATTTGCTTCAGCTATTTGATGTATTGTAGCATTTTCTTGCTTGTAAGCTTCTTCTGTTGAAGCGTTTGAGATGTGGGTCTGGAGGCGAATACTAAAGGTCAGTTGGACTGAAAAAAGAACAAACGAAAGTATACTGCGAGAAATCCAGGGAAGGAAACAGCTGATGGTAACAGTACATAGAAGAACAGCTAAATTCATTGGACGCACCGTGCGTCATAATACCTTTCTAACCAATCTACTAGAAGGAAAGGTCTTAGGAAAGAAGGGACGAGGTCGACCTAGGAAGCAATTCCTTCAAGCATTGATACAAAACGTAAGATGTGGTTCCTATTGTGAGATGAAAAGACAAGCTGAAGACAGAAGACAATGGTTGAATCGACAAGACATTGATTGCTTTGAAACTACCTGAAGCTGGAGACCCCTCTTTCTGTTTGATGTTGAAAGTAAAATAAGTGTTGTCCACCTCATCCACTGTTGACAAGTAGCTAGGTTGTCTCTGATAATATATATTGTTTTGTTTACTGGAATGTTGGTGAGCATGTCCTTGATATCTACTGTTGCCATACTATGTTTATTATCTATATTGAGATTTTTAGTACGTTCACAGAAATGAAACGTATTTGTGAATGAACAGTTGGCCTTAAATCGATAATGTACGTTTAAAAAACGTTGAACAAATTGTGCTAGTTTGTAAACTGGGCTATTCCTAAAATTGACTCTTGGTCTAATGTGTGTACATTGCTTGTGAATTTAGGGCAGTGCTCTCAGTGTGGGCATACTAGGATTCATGTTGGTTAACCTATTGGATTGTTTCTCGTCTATTATAAACAAAGTGTTTTTAAGGAGCTGTTTAAATTTCCTTTGCGAAACTGTCGTTGGATCTTTATTGAGGATAGTAAAGTTAGGGTTGGCAAAGAAATCTTGTTTTTTTTAACGTTTTATCTTTTTGCATTATAACCGTTGTGTTGCCCTTGTCAGCTTTAATAACAATTAAGTTGTTCGTTGCTATTTTGTTTTTAAGATCTTTTAATGCTTGATTGCTAATATTGTTGCAAGGTTTGGGATATTTATGTTTGAATATTTTCATAACTTTCTTGTTGACTTAATATCTGGCTTCATTTTGCTCGTCGTTAGGGAGCTTTTTGATGGCTGTCTCTGTTTCCGCTATATGTTTGACTATGTTTGACGCAGTTTTGTTTGTCATAATTCGCATTCCAATTAAATTTTGGTCCCTTTTCTAGTATGTGCGTTTCCGTTTGATTGAAACTGACGTTAGATAGATTCTCTCTGGATTTTTGGAATTTATGTGTCCCTGATTCTTTCTGTGGTTCTTTACTTGCTTGATTGTCCCTTATTAAACGTTCAAGTTTGCCATCCAGTGTTGCCCTTTTCTTAAGGGTTGTATTCTGTAATGTGTACTCTATGCAGTAGTGTAGCCAGGATCGACCAATGGGAGGGGTTATAGGTACTCAAGCCAAATTCTACAAGCATTTCGTCCCGCGGCGTAGCCGCGTTCGTCAAACGTGCACCATATTCGCAAGGGCAGCTGTGGTAAGTATGGATATCGTAGGTTCGAATCCCGGTGCTGACAGCGGTTATCCTGAGTGTGTTTTTCTCCGGGTTTTGCCACACTACCTACAGGAAATTGCCGGGATAGTGCCTTGCTCAAGTCCCGGAGCGTCTACTCCATCCCTGTCCCAGATACATTTACACACACAACTACAATCATCACAGCAATACAGGTTGCCGGACAGCTTCAACACACTCCCAACTACACGAGATTGATGACCAAGGTGTCTCAAGCCCCTCAAATGAATTAACAACAACTCTACAAGTATTTCCATTTCTCATTATTACACAAGAAAAGTTTCATGTATTTTGATCCCGAATTTTTCGAGTAATACAAGATGCTCAAAAGACAAAAACAAATCAGTTCTTTAAAAAATTAAGTTAATTTTTGACTAAAATATCTCACCTCAATGGTAAATCTAGAACATTCCTGTTCCCCTGACAGGAACAAAATAACCCAATATCTGTGCCACCAACATGAAGACTGCGTATCTCTCAACAAGAGAAATTATTTACAAAGGTCTCTGCAAAAGTGGGCATGTCCTCTCACGATGTATCATGTTGATTTAAGATAAGAGTAATTCAATACCGGTACACATTTTTATGTTTATTCAGTTTTTCCAACAAGATCCTGTGCTTTATATTGCAATTAGTCCTGAATGCCTAAAGTATCGTTTTCGAAGAGTTTTGTCACCTACCAAGGTCCTTCTTACCTTACAAATGCTATCTGCAGCCGGAATAATGTTTAATTGCTTATACTACTCAGGCGACAAATTTCACTCATTCGTAACTGGGAGATAACCATAATTCGGGGAATTGCTGGACATAATATTTACGTAATATGAAGCAACTCGGCTGATGGTTATCAGTAGTGGTTTTGTGGGGGTTCCGCAGCCTCCTCCTCCTCCCCTCCTCACAAGATGGCGGCGGTGCGATATCTCTCGAACCCATGGTTGGATTTTAAAAAAAGGAGGTGTTGTTGAACTCGGGCTAACACCCCCTTTCCAATGGACAACATATTTCAACCCCAAAAATAAAACCTACCCCTACTAGGGGTGAAATTGAATTTTTTAGAGAATCTCTCTTTCCAATTGTAACATGTGAGAGTTTGAATGCTGATATGGATTTAAACGTTGTTCTACATAAAGTGCATGTGTACGGTCGGTAGTCACTATGAATTAACATGCATGTTTTTTGTTTTTGTTTTTTACGCATGCCCACTCATGACTTTTGTAAGAGGGTGGGGGAGTGGATCCCTATGGATGCGTTATTGTTGACAGGTCATTGTTGACAAGTCATTGTTGACGGGTCCCTGTGGACTGGTCATTGTGGACGAGTCCTTGTGGACAAGTCCTTGTGGACGAGTCCTTGTCCCTTTGGACTGATTCCTTTGGACGGGTCCCTTTGGCCTGGTTCCTACGGACGTGCCCATGAATTTATTTAAATTATGTCAAAGGGCCTAACTACATTTGTGTGTGTTGATGTGACGTTGTTCACCACTACTCTAATGGGATAACGATATGAAAGGAAAGTGACGAAATACATGTGAACATACAAGGGATCTAACTTGGTGGATGGATGTGTTCTAACGAGTCATTTGTAGTTGAAAGAGAATAATACATGTTCTTAAGATGTTAAAACTGAGGAGATGGCATGTACAGTAAGACGTCTTGTTACTTCCTGTGTCATATTACAGACATGACAGAGAGCGCACAGATCTGTTGCTATGACTAACACTGCAGTAATTTGAAACCGCAAGTGTTCATTAAGACAATGGATGATGATCATGCAAAGTTAGCAGTTATTGGATATTACACAGGTGTTCCTTCCGGTGTCATGTTGCTGACATACCAGAGAGCGCACACTGCTGTTACTAGGACTGACGCTGCAGTAATTTGAAACCCCATATGTTGATTAAGACAATGGGTGATGATCATGCAAAGTCAGCAGTCATTGGATACCACACAGGTGTTCCTAGTGTACTTTGGACTCTCAGCTGTATTGGGAAAGGAATTGCAATGATCTGCAAAAAACTGCTGACACGAGCGATGAGAGTTTATATAAGAGAGGTGTCCTATATCTCCCTACTGTCAGTCTTTATTACTCGCTTTGAGTGAACAGTGCTCTATTACTGCTCAAGAGTTGTAAAAAAAGCCGTTTTGGTAGAAAATCATTACATTATTTTGCAAGGTAAGTACTTATTATTAATGGATTGTAGTCTTTTATTACTAATTGATGTTGAAGTTATTGATTGGAATGTATTTATTGATTGATTGTTTGATTGTTTTGTTTACAGATAATTGGGTACCTGTAGGCTACCAGATTCCTACAATCTGTTCATTCAGTGGCAGCAGTTGATAAATTATAAAAAGGTAAGTGCCCCTCTGAGAACTTTTAAACAGTTAGAGTGATATTTTCCAATGTTCATTACTAGATGTCAGTGAAAATGGTATATTTGGCAGTCAAAAGTTGGAACTACTTGACCATGGTGTGTAAAGCTAATTTTGTAGGTTAGATTTTGATTACCGCTCTATTAACTCTGAATGTTCATTGCTAGGTGTCAGTGACATAGGGAATATTTAAAGTCTTAATCTCAGTTCACCTAACATAACCTAACTTTACCTAACTTAACCTTATCACGTGACATGTTTTACAAGTTCAGACTTGTTTTAAGACTGGCTATGACGTCGCACTTAGCTCACTTAACTGGTGGTTGTTGGTTTCTATCACGTAACATGTTCTACAAGTTTAGACTTGTTTTAAGACTGGCTATGACGTCACACTTAGCTCACTTAACTGGTGGCTGCTGGTTTCTATCACGTGACATTTTCTACAAGTTTAGACTTGCTTTAAGACTGGCTATGACGTCACACCTAGCTCACTTAACTGGCGACCGCTGGTTTCTATCACTCTATCAAGTTCCAATGTTCACCGCTAGATGTCAGTGACAGTGGTATATAGTAACCCCCAGTTAGAACTACATGAAGTTAGACTAGCTAGGAGTTCACAGATGATCGATTTAAATGCCCTGCTATAACCATTGACTGGAATATAATTAAACTATTGATATTGTACTTTGTTTTTATCATTTATTAACGTTTATGATTTCTTTCTTTTATAGGTAATTTCGAAAGGGATCATAATGTTCAAGTGTGGTGACTGTAAGAAACAGTTCTCAAGACCTGACAACCTTCAACGACACGCAAATGTTAAACATAACATTAAAATGTTTGTGTGCAGTCATTGTGCTACCACATTTAACAGACAAGATAATCATGCACGTCATGTAAATTTAAAGCATGTTAGTTCAGCACCATTTTCATGTTCAGTTTGTGAACTTGGTTTTTCTGCTGTAAAGCGATATCAATCCCACATGGTTGAAGTGCATGGTGAACAACAAGAATTAAAAACTGTAAAACCTACAACTAGCACGGAATCTTTAAACGAAAGTGATGCTCAAAAGCGTAAACGTTCTCAAGATTGTGAAAATAGTTGTGCAACAAAAAGAAAAAAGAATGGTGAACCTTCAATAACACATTGTAATGTATGTAATATTGATATACCTTCTTCAATCATTCATGGACATTTACGCAGTATTCATCATAAAAATAACGCTTGCCATGAAAGAAATTCTGGAAATGTTCAACAAATTGGTAGTGCATTTAAAAGTCGAATTGCTAGTTATAGACTTTATAGTAAAGAAAAAACTCAAAGTATTGAATCATTTTTAAAAATTGTTCAACCAACTGTGTTTGGCTTAGTAGAAAATGTTTTAGTAGAGGATAAAACAATTAAAATGAATTTTGAACTTTTTGGCCTCTATGTAAAAACTGGGAGCGAAGGTGAAATTACAGATATCAAATCTTTTAATACAAAAAACATAATTGTTAGCGAATCAACTAATATTAGTGATATATATCAAAATATTTCAAGTGCCATCATCGTGAAGAGTGAAGAGTTCCAGGAAAGGGAGTCAGGCTGGGCGTTGGTTGAAGTACTTTATTTAGAAACCAACCTGAATAAATATAATCCCCTTCGAGCATCATCATACATTGATTTACCTGCATGGATTAAACGTAAGAATGCTTGTGTAAACGTTATGAATAATGATGACGCATGCTTTGCATGGGCTGTAACCTCAGCTCTCCATCCAGCAGCGATGAATGAAAAGAGAACGTCATCATATCCTCACTATTCTTCAGTGTTAGATTTAAAAGAAATGGAATTTCCTATGGCGATAAAAGGCATTCAACGTTTTGAAGAGCTGAACAATGTAAGTATTAATGTTTATGAAATTGAAAATAAGAGTATAGTTGGTCCTCTATATTATACTCAGGAAAAAAAAGGATGCTCATGTAAATTTACTGTACATAACCGAAGGTGAAAATGCTCACTATTGTTGGATAAAACATTTAAGTAGACTTGTTGGTAGTCAAGTATCAAAACATAAATCTAAGAAGTGGTTGTGTGATGGCTGTTTGCTACATTTCCAGAAAGAGGATCAACTATCACAACATCAAGAATGGGGATGTAATCATGTTCGTACGGTATTACCGACTCCTAAAAATAACATTCTAAAATTTAAGGATTATGAGAAACAGCTTCGAGTACCATTTGTTATATATGCTGACTTCGAGGCTTTGCTAAAACCATTTAATACATGTTCATCGAATCCAGCCCAACCTTTTACCAACACTACTCACATTCATGAACCTTTTAGCTTTGCATATTATATTAAATGTAGTTATGATGACTCTTTAAATAAGTCTGAGCTCTATAGAGGACCTGATGCACCTAAAGTTTTTATGGAAAGGCTTGAGAAAGATGCCGTCCGTATATCCTCTATTTTAAATACGATCATTCCAATGGAGCCACTAACTTCATCAGAGCAAATTAATTTTGAAACTGAAACTAATTGTTTTATATGTGGTGAATGTTTATATACAGACAGGGTTCGCGATCATGACCATTTACCTGGAAAATATCGTGGTGCTGCTCACCAAGAATGTAATGTAAATTATAGAGTAAGTAAATTCATTCCGGTCATTCTACACAACGGTAGCAAATACGATAACCACTTTATTGTTAAATAATTTGGAGCTTCAGATGTGAAAATTGATGTTATTGCAAATAATAAGGAACAATACATATCGTTCACAAAATACATCAAAACTAACAATAAGAAAACTATAAAACTGCGATTTTTAGATTCATTCCGCTTTATGTCGAGTAGTCTTGATAAGCTGGCTAGTAATTTAAAATCAGATCAGTTTCATGAAATTCATCGTTTCTTTCCTAAAGAAGATGATTTTAATTTGATTCGTCAAAAGGGTATATTCCCTTATGAATATATTAACTGTGTGGAACGTCTTGAGGAGAGTTCTTTACCACCGAAAGATGCATTTTACAGTTCCTTAAACACAAGTCATATCAGTGATCAGGAATATTTACATGCACAACGTGTATGGACACAGTTCCACATTCAAACTTTAGGAGAATTTTCAGACATATATTTGAAGACAGATGTGTTGTTATTAGCAGATGTTTTTGAAAATTTTCGGAATGTTTGTATGAAAACTTATGACCTTGATCCTTGTCAGTATTTCACTGCTCCTGGGTTAAGTTTCAGTTCAATGTTGAAAAAAACGAAAGTAAATTTAGAATTAATGACTGATATAGACATGATCAATTTTATAAAATCATCAATTCGAGGTGGATTAAGCCAATGTAGTGGACGGTACTCTAAAGCGAATAATAAATACATGCCTAGCTACAACCCTTGTGAAGAGTCAAAGTATATTGTCTACCTCGATGCAAATAACCAATATGGCTGGGCTATGAGTCAATATCTACCACTGAAAGATTTTAGCTGGCTGACACAACCTGAAATTGATGTCTTACATGTTGACACTCTTAATGATAACGATGATAAAGGATATATTTTAGAGGTAAATCTTGAGTACCCTAAAGAGTTACATGATGATCATAATGATTTACCATTTTGTCCTGAGAATATGAAATCTCCATACATCTCATCACGAACAAAAATGTTAATTGCTAATGTAAATGATAAATGTAAATATGTAATACATATTCAAAACTTGAAACAGTGTCTACAGCATGGATTAAAATTAACTAAAATTCATCGCGTATTGAAATTTCATCAGTCAGCATGGCTCAAACCGTATATTGATCTAAACAATAATTTAAGAACACAGTCAACAAACGCGTTTGAAAAAGATTTCTATAAACTCATGAATAATAGTGTTTTTGGAAGGACTATGGAGAATGTTGATAAACGAGTTGATGTAAAGCTGATAACAAAGTGGGAGAATGATGGTAAAAGGTATGGTGCGAGAAACTTAATAAGCAAGCCTAACTTTCATAGCTGTTCAATTATTCATGAGGATTTAGTTGTAATACAAATGAATCGTCTTAAAGTAACTTACAACAAACCCATATATGTGGGTTACACCATTCTGGAATTGTCAAAAACACTTATGTATGAATTTCACTATGATTATGTAAAGAAAAACTATCTTGATAATGCTAAATTACTCTACACAGACACAGATTCTTTTATTTATGAGTTTAAAACTGATGATTTTTATGAGGATATCAAAACTGAGCTAAATAGGTTTGATACAAGTGACTATCCCGATGATATTATTTACCATTTACCTCTAGTAAACAAAAAGGTTCTTGGGAAATTTAAGGATGAATGTGCTGGTGTTATTATAGACACCTTTGTAGGCACAAAATCTAAATCATACAGCTATATGACAATTGATGATGTAGTAGTAAAAAAATTAAAAGGAGTGAAAAAGAATGTTGTTAGTAAAGAGTTAGATATAAGTGATTATAAAAACTGTATAGTTAGTAACCCACCTGTATTATATAAGAAAATGTGTGTATTTAGAAGTAAAAATCATCAGCTACATACCAATTTGTTGAACAAAGTTGCTTTAAGTAATGAAGACAACAAACGATTCATTATACCCAACACATTTAATACTCTTGCTTGGGGAAACAGTCGCATTGACGACTATTACTTTCCTTAAGTCTAATGATCACTATATTGTAATATTTGTAGTGTGTGTTTTATATTGTAATATTTTTTGTAAAAACTGTAAGTAGAATGTATAATGTTAGGCTACAGTAGTTTTAGTAAAAATAAGATAAGTAATACATTTTAGAGTAAAATGTTTGCTTTTGTATATTACGAAAAAGATTTTAAAAAATTTACTGAATGTGTGAACTAAACAAGGGGAATGTAAAAAATGTAAAGTGGAAATTGTAAATATCCATGTGTGAAAAAGTGAAATGGCTATCACCATTTTAAAATTAAAAAGACATTGTAATCTGGTAAACCTTGTTTTTTATTTCACAACAACAAAAAATGTACAGAATGTGTAAACTAAACAAGGGAATGTAAAAAATGAAAAGTGGAAATTGTAAATATTCATGTGTGAAAAAATGAAATGGCTATCACCATTTTTTAGAATTAAAAGATATAGTGATTTAGTGAACCTTATTTATATTTCACAAAAAAATGTACAGAATGTGTGAACTAAACAAGGGGAATGTAAAAAAATGTAAAGTGGAAATTGTAAATATTCATGTGTGAAAAAATGAAAATGAAGAAATGACTATCACCATTTTTAGAATTAAAAGACATTGTGATCTGGTAAACCTTGTTTTTATTTCACAACAACAAAAATGTACAGAATGTTTAAACTAAACAAGGCGAATGTAAAAAAAATGTTAAGTGGAAATTGTAAATATTCATGTGTGAAAAAAATGAAATGGCTATCACCATTTTTTAAAATAAAAGACATTGTGATCTTGTAAACCTTGTTTTTATTTCACAACAAATAGAGCTTTACAAAAATAGAATACAAAGAAATACCAATTCCTCAATCCTTTTCAATGTCCATGTCCACTCATCATTAACTTTCCTTTTATAACACTAATCACAGTGATGACTGCCAACCTCTCTCCCACTGAGACATCACAGGATGTCAAAAGTTGTTTAGCTTTTCAACGATACTTTATCCGCTACACGTCTTAATGCAGGATGACTGTGGTGATAAGAAAGGTGCATGCTTGATCCAAAGGATTAATAGGTATATCACTATGCTGCAAAGGTTCTTCAAGACAAGTTCCAGGACTACACAAATAATAACCAGGTAGGTAGATTTCGAAAGTCAAGTATTGAATTACTTTGTTAATGACGCCATTGCCAGTACAGGTCTGGCATATCCTTTTCAATCGATGGTAAAAAGGTTTGATCTTCTTCCTCCTCCTCTGTGGATGATGATTGTTGTTGTTGCTTTTTTTCTCCATCACACCCGTGGTATGAGGAAACAAAGTCTTTACACTGACTTTTATGACCATGATACAGTTTGACTAGCTGGCAAGTAGCACACTGTCGCATAGAGGGTATTTTTGCCATAGCCACTTGCTTATGGTGATCATAATCCGTACATGGTTGCAATTCACTTAACACAGGGTCTTGAGTCCATGATTTTGGTACATGTTGCCAGATTTCTTTCACTGCATTTGCTGCGACATAATAAATGAATGATTTTGGAAGAGCCAATAATTCTTCTTTAGTAAAACTGTCTAGTTTCTTTTTACACACAAAGAACTTTCCAATCGCTTTATCGGTAGCATCCCCTTTCTCCATGGTATTACGTTGATGTTTACACGTCGCTTGTAGAAATCTCACTGGTGTCATCCACAGGTAAACCTTTAGTTTTAATTTTATTTAACAACTTCCAGCAGGCATTGGTGGATAGCCAATGAAACAATTGCCACACCTGTGCCAAGGCTTTATGGGTAATATTGTCACAGGGGCAGCGATCCATGAGTGTTTGCAGCGATGGACAGCCCATGTCCATTAAATCGATACATTGACAGTAAGACGCTAAAATAGTTGTAGCCATTGACGTTTTTCACTACCTTTCTCAAATATTACATGGGCAGAAGACAAGTGGGCTTTCATGACCATGTCCAGGTGCTTATATGAAATGGTTCCCTGCTTCCAGTCTAGTTGCATATGAGTTTCAATCCACTGGGTTTGTTTACGGTCTTTATCACACAACAAATCAAAAGCATAAGGTGGTTTAAACACCAAATGAGTAGCTTGTGATATCCAAAAAGTGGAACAATCGATGATGGCCACTTCTTTAAATATAAATTTGTTATCTCCAATTTTAAACCCTTGACAGTCGACAATCAGTGTACGCAACATGTTCACTCTTGTCTGGATCAAGTCCAACTGACCACAGACTGACAATTGTTCAGTAAGGTGTACCCATGTCATTTACTTACATTCCATTCTAGTAAAAGAAAAGAAAAACATCGAGTAGTCACCATAGAGGTTAGGAGAAGACAGGGGGCATAAGAAATAATAATATATCAACAACCAATTTTTTTTATTTCATTATTTTATTAGCATAACAAGTTTTACATTCTTTTTTCATTCTAGGATAGAGGCGGTACCATCTCATACAACAAAAAAGTCTTTTGTGTTTATAGTGTCCATAACACCGATGATATCCCAATGTCTCTAAACTGGATGTTTTTGACTGTGAGCTGCTCACTGAAGCACTGTTGACACCATAAAGTCCACACGTATCATAACTTTTTTCATCACTCAGAGGCATGAGTGAGGGGTAACTTGAATGACAGGGTATATTACCCACCTCCATTCTGCACAGGTAGGGGCAGGCAGGTGACCAGCGCTGATGTTCCTGCATGGGTTCATCGCTCTCTTGCCATTGGTCTAAGATGATGGGACAAAACACACATTTCACTTCATCTCTTCTTTTTAAATAGTAGAATCCAGCGGCTGCTAAGGCTTGAGGGTTTATAAAAGGCACTGGCCATGTTGCAAAGGTCTTGAAACGTTGTTCCTCAGATTTTAAATTCATGGATGTAACTTCTCTTGAGGCTTGAAAGCAATACATGACTGAGCGGTTTGATGTGTGTTGACCTGCTATTTATACACTTGTCACTTGGTTGGACAGTGGATAATAGTTGACTTGTTTGTGATAATAATCAAACAGTAGGCCGTGGTATTGGCTGGAACATTGTCATGTGTTTCAAAATCTAGTCGAATGTCAATATTGGATGGTTTGACAGACTCTTCCAAGTAGGAACAGTCAAAGACAATCAGTGGCGCCCGTGTCTTAAAAGCTTGGGGTGATAACATTGGACAATTCTCTTTTTGATAATACGACCATCTAAATTTAGAAAACAAGTCGTACAGGGGGGCAAACTTATTTTTTGAAAAATCTAAATCCAACCCTTCATAGGGAAACACAACACCGTTGAGGAAAAGACGTGCATTTCTCAATTGCAGGTGGTTTGTTGATACTTGCGATTCGTTTGAAAACCCACAATCATGTAGAGAGGTCTCTCTGTATAGCGGGCTGTTTTTATAGACCAACTGTGTGTGTTGGTGGTGGGCAATAACGGGTACTCATGGAGTGCCCAGCTTCTAAATTCCATGGGTAGAGGTATATCTCTCTTTACCATTTTGAGTATGTCCAGTTTTTTGCTATCGTTAAGGGTCACATGAGGCACTTTCCATAGCAAGCGTTGTAGTTGAATTTTTGAATCAATGGGGGCATTGTCGACTCCCTTGAGTGCATTATTATCACTCCTGTCTCTCACCAGATAAAGCACTTGCCTTGCGTTGACCACAATGCGCTGGTGATCTTCAGCAAAGCCTAAAATCAGTTTAAGAGGTAAATATCCAGTGAAGGTGCCATCGGTGTGTACCATCCAGTCATTGGTCGAGTCAGGGCACCAACCCGCCATGCAAAGTGTTTTAGCTTCTTCCTCACTATAAGAGGGATATAGTTTCATGACACTGGAAATACCCACATTTCGAGTGCTATCCACCACGATATCGTTAATGACATAACGTACTTCAGAAAACAGGAAGGCGAAAGCATGGTTGGCTAACTTGGATGTAGTGGGTGTAGAACCATCGGCTTTGGTGAGCCGACCTTCAATCTGAATAACACTTTCATGCGGTAGAGTGTAAATATCTTGGTTGTTGATAACAAATTGAATTTCATCATTGTTATTGAGTCCAGGTGTTTGAGCTTGATAAGAATGCAGATCAATTCTTACCACTCCTGGTTGCTCCTCGATGTGGTTCGCTACCTCTAGAATAGAATTCATCGCGGGGGTTAATGTGGTAACCCAAATGCTGTAAAATCTGCTTGTTCTGAGATGTTAACGTGTATTCACGTGGTGAACAACTAACACCATTCCTAGACGGTGCTGTTGCTTTATATACAAACTTCATAGTGGTTTTAGCACCAACTTGTAAGTCACTGGTGTGGTAGAATCTAGATCAATGAGTTGTTGCTCTCTATTGATCAGTCTTAATGTTATATTACTAATACCATCGACAGCCACAGAATGAAATAGCACCACTGGAGGGTTTTCACGAATAATATAGCCATTGGGCGATGTTACAATAAAGTCATAAAGCGAATGCGACGGTTCTTGATTGGTGTACACTTGACTAATAATATTACACGTCACCGACACATGATGGTCCTCAATGAATTTCACTTCATGGTCTGATTCATGTTTTTTGTTGGGCTCTAACACACGTGGTATAAATCCTAGTAATGGACCAATGGAATCGGGGTGAGTTTTAAAGTCAATTTTGAATGTAGAAAAAATACTGCAGCGATGAGTGTTGGTATTTCCTACAAGTTCAAACTTGCGCGTTCCATCGAGAAATGACTTTAAACCATATTCATTGATCAACACCACATAAATGTGTTCATAAATGTCATCTATCGTGTATCCACCAGAGTTCAGGGTGAGCACAGAATCATCATAGTAAAACTTGTTGTTCACATTTTCACGTATGTTGTATATTCGATTGTACGTTTCAAGAGAAACAAGTCCTAAACCATAAGGTTTTTCACTCAATTCGATAGGTGGGTAAAAGTCTAGACTCACTTCCGGTCCACGTCCATGCAGTGTAAGCGTCTTACTTTCCACCGACATACTGTTGACGTTTTTGCTTATGTTGCGTCTTACATAAAAAATTAAACACAAACGTCCACACTATTGGCTGTTAAACGTTTGCTCACGTTTCACATTATAATATATCTTAATCCTGTTTCCAAAATAGGTCACTAGTTCCATGGGCGGGGGCAAATTCCCAAAACTGTCAAAGTACCATACAGTAGATCCCTCTTTGACATAAGCTACATAATGTGTTCCAGGTCCTCGGTGATCATCCAAATTGACAACAGCACATTCATGTTTCCAGGGTTGTGAGGGTAATTGGTTTCGCATAAACACACCTCGAAAATGAGAAAGCTTCAGTTGTTTAGCATAGCTTTCCACTTGCTGATGCGTCAGGGCATGTCTTGCTATGGTTGTGGTTAAAGATGTTTTTATTTTATTTCGAAAAGGTGAAATTCCAAATCCTTGTTGATAAAAGGCTGGCTTCAAATTGACATTTCTAGCCCCCATAGCAATGGCCTCCATTGTTTCATTGTGTCGCTGACTTTCATTGAGTTGTTGCTTGCCCTGTTGCACGGCTTTAATGGTTTTTGCCACTGCACTGGCGCCGCCTAAAAGTGAACCTAGAGCAGCCAGACCAGCGAATAATGCAGGTAAAAATCCCGCTCGTTTGGGGACGGGGATCACTCGCCCTTGTTTTGAACCCTGTCGCTGACGTTTTGGAATAACATGTCTCTGTGCTACTCGAAGAGCTTTCCTTATGGTCAACACATTATTTTTTCTTTTTTTCTTTCGCAAGGGCTTGTCCACGAATGTCATAAGCCCAGGCTTTGCCAAGGACAGGCTCATATTTTTTGTCTTTCTCTCTACATATCTTTGTTTCACCATGATGATGATGACCAACAACCTTTCACAAGAAAGTTTAAGTCACAACTAACATTAGATTGTTATTTCATGGCTGTATATTCCAATTCTACATAAAGTGGAAAATCATTTATGGTTTTTCCAGCTTGCTTTTCATTCCATGTCAACAGGAGATGAAAGGATAATTCGTCTCCTGCATTGACCATTTCATGGTTATGGACCAGCATCCTATGACCATTTATCTCTATTTGTAAATGGTTCTCATCAGGTATGGCATATTTGATGTGAATGGTTCCATTATAGTGTAGTCGATAGTGGCTTAAACCTGAAGCAAGCACATAGGTCAAGTGCTGGTCATGAACTAGCGGTATATGGTTTCTCTCATTCACAGGTTTTACATTTGTCAGATGCACTAAAAATACAGATGGGATAAATTTATAAAGCCTTTTCATTTCATAGGTCACGTATCGCTTGGTACAGACATCATTATCTTCTTGTGGGTCTTCCACGTGAATAATGCGGTGATGACTAGCGCTATAGCCATCCACCGTAAGCTGAGGCACTTTATCATAAAACTCATACACCTTGTTATCCACATACTTTTTTGTAGTAACGTCTGTAGACACTTGAGGATGTTTTACATGAGTTAACCGCTTTCCTTTAAAGTCATAATCTCCTTGTTTTGTGCGTGGCACTACTGACCTATCCACATAGTGTTTATTAGCAGGATCTGTTTCTTGTTTAGGATCATGTATGGGAACAGACCTAGCTTTGACCATCAACGCACGTCCAAAGACATCCATCGTCAACCTGTAGTACGAGTCTACTGTTTCTATGACAAGGCTCGGTGCGATGTATATAGACAGCCTGCTAGCTTCTCTAAGCCTTAGTTGAAATGAAGCTAATTAAGCAGCAAGAGTCATTCCCCGTGAGGGATATGGTTTCCCATCTCTGCCCCACATCACGTGAACAACGCCATGGTTCACTGTTTCCATCTTCCATTCGCTGCATCATTGTGGGACCTTCCGGCTGTGGAAAGACCAATCTTTTGCTGACACTTATTACAGCGCCCAATGGTCTGTGTTTTCAAAATATTTATATTTTCGCAAAATCTCTCTACCAACCCCTCTACGTGTTTCTGGATCAAGTCATGTCTGGATTAAAAAATGAGAATATGGGGTATTTTACATTTACCACGCAAGAAAATGTTATTTCACCGGATGAGGTAAAGCCTGATTCACTCATGATTTTCGATGATGTATCCACTGAACGACAAGGTATCATTCAAAGCTATTTCAGCATGGGTCGACACAAACATATCGATTGCTTCTATCTTGGACAAACATATTCTAAAATTTCCAAACAGTTGATTCGTGACAATGCCAATGTCATTGTTTTATTTCGCCAGGACGAGAGGAACAGTCGTTACATTTATAATGAACATGTGAATCCGGATATGACCTTTCAAATGTTTACAGAATTGTGTGGTAAGTGCTGGAACACACAACGTCATGCCTGTTTAGTGATTGATAAACAAAGTGAACTCAACCAAGGGCGGTATCGCTTAGGGTTTGATCATTTTATTGCTATTTAAGGCACTGTATCATTCCCTCTCAAGTCATTTGTCACGACATCATGGCGTTAGCAGAGAGTCAATTGAAAAAGCATATTATTAGAGCAAAAAATACTATTCGTCAAAAGTTTCGTCAATTGAAACGATCGCGTGCAGATCATGCTTTGTTTATTCAACAACATTTAGCACCTCCGCTAAAAGCCATGTTGAAACCCTCTTTCAAGCCATCTGAAACGCTACCTACCGTTTCACAAGCCACTCAGACGCACCACGAGGACCCTGAGGAAGAGGAAGGGGAAGATTTAACTAGTGTTAGCGAAGTTGAGGATATTGAGGAACAAGTGTTTACGCCTCAAAAAAAGGCATCACCCCTTGCAGAGTTTTTAAGAAAAAGGAAATCCTTGGCCATGGTCGAAACCCCTTGCCCTTCCAGATCATCTCCATTTTCACAACTCTTGGCCACCCCTCAACATAAAGCTCAACTGAAAAACATTTTAATAAAATATTATGGATCAACACTGGAACCCTATTTCACCAATCTATTTGTTGGAAACACAGATACCACGTATGGTATTCGCTATGAGGATGATAGTTTTAAAATTGGTGATTCATCGATTAAATTTAGTCGTACTAAAGCTGTCATTAAAAATATCAACTCTAAATTAACACCAGGACTGTTAAAGCTACTATTCTCTCGGACTCCCTCATCTCAAGATTATACGCCAGAGGACCTTAGTAAATATAAATCCATTTTATTGGACACCCATGCACACAAAAGACAGTATGATCCCACTCAACAAGTGAATGCTAATATATCTCAAAAATATAAAACCATCATCGCAAAAATGTTCCCCACTAGTCAAAGTGGTCGTCGTAAAGTGTCCGCTTCAGGAGTAACATTTAAACCATTAAAACCCCTTGTGGATGTTACCTACTGGCACAGTCCCAATAAACTCGTCCAGCGACTACAGCTGTTGCATGCTTCACGTCAAGCCGGTCATACTGGTCACGATTGGGAAATTCAAGAAATTGAGGAAGAACTTCGAAATGCCAAAATTATTGTTTAAGCCCTCACCCATTAAAATGGGTATTGCTCACGAGTTGCATCGTCCAGCTAGACGTCACTATCAGCGACTCAAGGTGATTTCACAGGGTGTGGATGAACTTTGGCAAGCAGACTTGGTTGAAATGATTCCCTATGCTAACGTTAACGATGGTGTACGCTGTATGTTGACGGTCATTGATGTTTATTCCAAAATGGCGTTTGTTGAACCTGTGCGTCGCAAGTCTAGTCCACTAGTCACCAAAGCCTTTCAACATATTATTCAACGATCTAAACGTCAACCTCAGCTGCTACAAACCGACCAGGGAAAAGAATTTTTCAACAAGGATTTCTCCAGTTTTCTCAAATCTAAGGATATTCACCATTACACCACGTACAGCAATCTAAAAGCCAGCGTGGTCGAGCGGTTCAACCGAACATTGAAAACCCATATGTGGAAAGCGTTTACCGCTCAGGGCACTTATCGCTGGTTGGACTTGTTACCTGAGTTAGTGTCACGTTACAACGACACCAAACACAGAACCATTGGGACCAAGCCACGACTTGTAACTAAAAATATTCCACAACTGGATAAACTGTTTAACCCCATAAAAACAGCAGACCCTAAACGTCATCGCCTTAACATTGGGGACCATGTTCGTGTGAGCAAATTCAAGTCCGTCTTCGACTAGGGCTACACACCAAATTGGGGGACTGAACTATTTCGAATTCGTCAAGTCAACCTGAACAGTCCAGTCACCTATTTACTCGAGGACCTCAACCATCAACCCATAAAAGGCAGGTTTTATCTTCAAGAACTTCAAAAGACAGCGTTTCCTAAACATTACCTTGTGGAAAAAGTGTTGAAACAAAAAGGAAATAAACTATATGTAAAATGGTTGGGATTTAGCTCAGCCTTTAATTCTTGGATTAATAAATTACATGTTGTGTGAACCTGTGTGTCTTGTATTTATTTATTTACTCATGTTGTACTTAACCTACAGTCCTGTGTACAGTCCTCAGCTATACATGTATTATGAGCAATACATATCTCTTTCTCTCTTTACCTGTGTTCTCTCTTACACTACCCCCCCCCCCTTCACCTCCCACCACTGTCAAAACAGGTTGTGACTTGTTAGCTCATATCGTGCGCGTGTACAGGTGAACACCTGTGTGTTAGATCATATTACACATGAACTCACATTTTCTCACGTATGAAGCAAAACAGGATGTGACTTGTTTCACAAGGAGGACGGTAATAAGGTCATCTCACACGTGTTCACATGTATTTCGTCACTTTCCTTTCATATCGTTATCCCATTAGAGTAGTGGTGAACAACGTCAATTCAACACACACACACAAATGTAGTTAGGCCCTTTGACATAATTTAAATAAATTCATGGGCTCGTCCGTAGGAACCAGGCCAAAGGGACCCGTCCAAAGGGATCAGTCCAAAGGAACAAGGACTCGTCCACAAGGACTTGTCCACAAGGACTCGTCCACAATGACCAGTCCACAGGGACCCGTCAACAATGACTTGTCAACAATGACCTGTCTACAATAACCCATCCATAGGGATCCACTCCCCCACCCTCTTACAAAAGCCATGAGTGGGCATGCGTAAAAAACAAAAACAAAAAACATGCATGTTAATTCATAGTGACTACCGACCGTACACATGCACTTTATGTAGAACAACGTTTAAATCCATATCGGCATTCAAACTCTCACATGTTGCAATTGGAAAGAGAGATTCTCTAAAAAATTCAATTTCACCCCTAGTAGGGGTAGGTTTTATTTTTGGGGTTGAAATATGTTGTCCATTGGAAAGGGGGTGTTAGCCCGAGTTCAACAACACCTCCTTTTTTTAAAATCCAACCATGGGTTCGAGAGATATCGCACCGCTGCCATCTTGTGAGGAGGGGAGGAGGAGGAGGCTGCGGAACCCTCACAAAACCACTACTGTTATCTCATGCTCAAGATGTTAATAATGATCCCAAAATTAGTGTTAATGTACCCATAAAATTTTCTAAGTCTTTATTAAAAGCGCGTTATTTTAAATTAAAACTAGATTAATTTACATATAACTTCTCTCCCGCCAAGAAAAAAAAGCTAATATTATCCCGCTGTGTGGGATTCTAAATTATTTGGCGCTTGCCTCAGTTTGAAATAAGCTATAAGTTATTTCGAGGGGGAAAAATTAGATTGGCAACACTGTCTAAAATACACAGTCGCGAAGCTCGCTGCGTTACGTAATTGCATCATCTTTGTAGGTGAAGCGACACTACCGATCGCGGCGGCCAGCAAGCTGGCAACTGCCTTGAGCACGTTATTCGCGGGGCAGTGATTTCATTTTGCAAGGGTTTTTTGAATTTTAACTCACCTGAGTGATTATTTCCAATTTAAACATAAGTCACGTTATATCACCAGCTACTACAGAAAAACGCCAGAATGTTGACTTACTGTACACTATTAACTCATAGAAACATAAAAAGAATGCTCCGTTTTTATTAGTTCAGTCCTCTATAAGTATCTCTAGGTACAGTTTTATGACGTATTTAATGAGTCTTACGTACAATTCATGGTCCATACTAGTTATAAATTCATGTATTGGTTTAATGATAGTCGCTGGCATCTCTATATAAAACCAAGTCCACGATTCCTGGATGTAACAGGTAATCTCTAAATCCACTGAATGGATTGCGGTTTTCACCATTCAGTAAAGAATTTCTCGAGGAAGGTTTCTGTAGGAAAACATTCACTTATAACCAAAGGAAGCCGAGCAGTAACGATTTTAGTGAATCGTGTCGAAGGAAAACCTACCGTCCGTGCGCCTTTTAAGCTTACGCTGGGTAAACCATTAAAAATATCCATGCACTTTTAGTGTAAGAATTGGTCAGCATGAAAAGTTCTACAACGAAGTCCGCGACGGCATATCTTTATCTTTAATACATCGCCAACTATAAGTGATTTTACGTTTTAATTTCTTCCAACAATCTCCATTCAGTGGAAATTCAAATTACTAGCTTCGGAGCGAGTTTACGAGCTAGCGAGCGAGCCCATCACCCCAGCTTCGACCAGAATTAACTGTCGAGTCGTGTCGAGTTAATACTTCAGAGAAGAGTAGACTATAAATGTTGGAGTTTCGCTGTTCACCTCGGCTTTTCTGAATTGCGTCTGAGACCTACCGTCCGTGCGCCTTTTAAGCTTACGCTGAGTGACTCCTTTAAGATACCCGGCGAAGGCGGGGCGGGTTGATAGTATGGGTATAATATAATATCAAATTCTTAACCATCTCAAAAGCTAGTTATTCCGTAAAATTGAGTAACATTATAGTTAATTAGTAAAAATACCAGTGTGATTTGTGAAACGAAAAGTATAAAAAGATCTCAAGGTCTTAAATGACTAAATTGTAGGTACTTCGTATTTTTTACGTGGGTTTGAAATCTTTCATTCCTGAATTTGACAAAATAACACAATGCCAATTTGACAAAATATCGGCAATAACAATTGTGTCCCATACCTTCACAGCAGCCATGTGGGAGACCAGGTATTTCATAAGAGAATTAACAAACAGTGTACCACATCTACGTTTGTGAGCATTATCCTGACTACATAAATTGGCATGCTTCCAAAGGATTCGAGAAGAAGTTTATATTATTGAGCAAAATCTTTATTTATTAAATCAGCTCTCTGACTATTAAAAAGCCATTTTCTACATCTGAAAATTAAAATGTCGGCACGCGTTTGAGATGACATCTTTTACGTTTACGGTTGGCTAACTTCCGTATGTCTTAATTTTCAAAATGCATAGATATTTATATTTGATTTGCAGCCAATGGCCATAGCAGGGTATTTCACATGAACGCCCGTAGGTTCCCCAATTTCGATGTCAAGTCGTTCCAACTTAAGCTACCAGAACTGAAACCCAACGGCGAACGTTTGAACTTGATAGAGCGTGTCTAACCCAATAGCCTACAAATTCTGGCTACACACTACCAATTGTAGTTGTAAGTTCTTTTACGTGCCATAAATCTATGACATGGGCCCGTCGACTTCGACTGGGTTTGAACCCGCGATCTTGGGTATAGCAGTTCAGCATGCTATCAACTACGCCACTGAAGCCATGCATAGATATCCTACCGAGACATGCTTCTTATTTATAACCGGCTGGCTCCGTGGTTCAGCGGTAACGTTCACGCCTGCTGTGCCCAAGGTTGCAGGATCTAATCTTGGCGCAGTTAGCTGGCATTTAAGGGTGCATACATGCGAGGAAACCGCGTCTGTAGATTTACTGGCACGTTAAAGATCTCCTTCAGGGCAAAATTCAGGCACCCCGGTGTCTCTAAAAGCCACAGAAGTTAAAAGGGATCTAAAACCAATAACATTATTATTGATTTATAACCAGTTAAAGACCTAGTTCCGTTGTTTGATTGAAAAGCTTTATAATATTTTCTACTGCGTATCGCAATTAATTGGGATCGCCGGAGCCAATCAGGCTCTTTATGGTTTTGGCCGGAGATTTAAGGCCAGATGCTCTTCCTGACGCCACGTAACTATACAGGTAAAAATTCCACCCCACTGTCACCGGGATTGGAACTCCGGCCGTCCGGGTGATTGTCGAGCAGCTAAGCCACTGCACCATCACGCTCTCCTTGAAAAGCTTGATAATACTAGCCTAAAATCCATAAATCAAATCTTACCTTTTAGGGTCCTTTGGAAACTCGGGTGTCGTCTTGCTATTTGAACTGAACAGTCTGACTTCCCAGTTGGTTAACACGAATACACCCAATTAGATTGGGCGAGGAGTAACTAATTTCCCTGTGTAATTCATAATACAATAATTATTTATACATTTAATAAAACGCTTCTCATACAACCCCCCCCCCCCCTTTATGTGAGAAGTGTTTTATTAAGTGTATAAACTATTCATGTATTTTTATTTTAGGCATTAGGAGATAAATTGCCACTGCCCACCTGATCTAATTGGGTACCATACACTCGTGTTGACCGACTGAAAAGCGACCATATAGGTTACTTAGCAACACCGAAATATTGCTTCGAACATTAGATCTATTGTGGATATTAAGGCTTTCACGGCCTGGATTATGTAAATAATTCATGCTTTTGCGGCATTAGCCCTAACAAACATGAATTATTTATATTAGATCTATTTGTTGAACTGCACATCTCCTCTTGTAAAGCACATGCTAAATTAAAGAAATAACCTTTACACAATGCTCACATACAGTAAATCCAGCAACAATAACATACACCAACATAGCGCAGTCGGCACATTCTTGCTGGCTGCATGAGAGCATTATTGTCTCGCGTTAGAAAAATATGAGCCAAGCTTCTCGATCTGTAGGTAGATTGTGGTTATACGTTGTCATGAAGACGTGTGTAGCCTCAAATGGGGACCCGGGCCTAAAGGCGACAACCGTATATCACCACAGACACAAATCACAACCTGGCAATTTTCCAATGGGAGGGGTTCTAACCCCCCCCCCCCCCAACACCCCCCTGGCTACGCCACTGACGCTATGTATAGCATGAACTCATCCCATGTCTTTTTCTTGGAAGAATTAGCTGCTGTCAAATGCATATGGTATAATTTATTGTTAATATGGTTCTTCTTAATATATAAAAACCTTAACCACGGAAAACCACTTCCAGGATGGCTGAGTGGTCCCCACTCCAGTCCTCAGACCAGAAATAAATTTCTTGTCAGAGCTAGCTGAATGCTACCAACTGCGCAGTCGTTATTGGCAAATCTTGATCATGTAATTTGTCTGATACACTGTGTTCGTGAGGTGTCTCTAGGAGTTTGCCTGGCTGTATTCATTGTGGTCTAGAAATGATCTGATGCACCGGGACTTGACGTATGTTACCATTCCGACATTTGCGTAGACGGAGAGTGGGAAGAATCCAGCAAATACCACACTGATGATGGCCGCTGTCAGTGCCAGATTTCGAACCTTGAATCTCTTAATATGCCTTGCATAATGGTCTACGTTAAGAAACGATGGTAATAATAATAATAATAATCACATTTATGTTTACTTCTTATTATTCCCGTTTCAACGGGGTTGGGGATGGGATCTAATGATTTTTTTCTACCTTGTGGAGGTTGATTTTACGGCCAGATGCCCTAACCTAACCCAACAACATGAAAGGAGTTACTAAGAGTGAAGGAGAATGAAAATAGGCAAGGCGTTGGAAGGAAGTGGCCGTGACCTATTAAAAGGTACCGTCCTAGCGTTTGCTTGGAGTTGAAAATGGGGAAACCACGCAGAACGGATCGAACTCACGTCTCTCAATGTCCGCAATAAACTGAGCCACAGCGATAATAATAGTAATAACGACATTTGGCCCAACCTCTCCAGGTCTGGATTTCCAAAAACCTGTCGAGGTTTGGTTGATTTATTTATTCAATTATACATGTCGCAAGGGCCTTAAATCAACCAACAACAACAAACTATTTATTAAACTGGGAAACAGTATTCAGCAATGAACGAGGGTGTTTGTACCACAATGGTTACATATCCTGAGTTTGGCAGCAGTGTTTCGTAGATGACAGCGTTCTGTCAAGAGTTACACCCAGTGTAAACAGCTGCTATAGCTCGGTAATCACTGGTATTTTGATTCCCGGCGATCTCGTAAAAGATCTCTCGTATCACATTTGATGATGACAAGACAAAAGCCACAGAGTACCCAATACAGTGCCGGTTTTGCTGTGTTGAATTTGGAGAGTGGATCGCCTAATAATAACAATAATAATAACTCCCAGATACTATGACAAAGGGAGGATAAATCTTTACGGTGATCTTCTCATCATGAACTCTAAGAGATTAACCAAACAAATCTTTGGGTTCTTCCGTAACGGCAAAACAAAACCCACATGGTTTAAAGAAACTGAAAACGACCCTGTAGAATTTAAAACAATATTACAGAATATTCACTGCTCAATTGGCAAGAAAAATAATTATAAGAAACCAAAATACGGTTCCAAGACAAATCTACATTAGGGACAGATGACCCCGCAGTTCCGTCCCTTAAAACTGCAATAACGAACAAATCTACATTAAATCCAAACCCATCATCTCGGAAGAAGAGAGGAAAAGATCAGAAAGAATGAAGAGATTCCCATTTTACGGGATCGGAGACAAGGTGAGGAGAAACATTTCAAGGCGACTGACGGTGGCCTCGCACGATAACGCGCGTATCCTTTCAAGTCAATAATGACAGTAATATTTCCAATAGTAATATATTATTGTTATTTTGAACAATCTAAATGAAAGAACGTACTTTGTATATTGAAATGAATTTGAAAATAGTATTTTGTATTTTCCGTAAATGTGTAAGTGTAACGGTATTTTGTACCTAAAATACTTTTGAGAGTATTGTTTAATTTGTATAAACATACAAAAGGTACATATTGAGAGGACCGGCATTTTTCCCTAATGTATGAAGCCTAAACTAGTGTGCATTTGTAAATTTGATAGGATTAGGGCACGAAGTAGCCATGGCTTTCAGTTAGGAACTATCCAAGCATTGGCATTGAGTAGGAGTAGGAAACCACTTCCACGTTCCAGGAAGGCAGAGAGTTCGTCAGACCAAAAATAAATGGCTTGTGGCTGAGCCAGGAATCAAACCCGGACCTTTTCGGCCAGTCAAAAAGCTAGCCACTACGCTAGGTAACTTTCTAGCTTGATGATCAATTTACCGGTCCGGTACAGTATCATTTATCCGGGTACCAGTTTTACTGGGCATCTTATACTCCATGTTCTAAAACGCTTTTCCCTAAGGGGAATAAAGAAAAGGGCTAGGTAATTGGGGCAAAGGGTTTAAGTGCCAATTTCCGGGAAAGAAGATGCCAATTAAGTTTAGGTTATTGATAGAATATGTATTTACTTCATTAAGTTTTGTAATATGTCACCGGTGCACAGTGGTTTAGTTGGACCGGAAAGGGCCGGAACGCCGTTCCGGAAAATATCTTCCCACTTTAGAATGACGTAACAATTTTACATTCAGTAAGAAAATCGTTTATAATCTATACATAGCGCTGAAACGTCACGGGTGTACTCTAGCGGACTAATATCGAACCTTACGGTTTTATGTTCATATAATACGTTCGCTTTTACACTCCTGGGCGTTTTTCTGGTTCTCTAAGGTTGGCTACACTGCTATTCGATACGGAGAGCGGGAAGTGAGCACAACAACTTTCTTCCGCTCGTTATGTTTGTGTGAATCCAAGTTTTATTTTATGTTTTGCTCGATGTGTTGCTGTGAAGCAGATATTACGGAATCTCTCTGCAGTTAATGAACACCAGTATCCCCGTAGTACCTTTCAAGTTTTCCAGTGACTGTGAAAGTGAGTTGTGAGTCACAACTTGTGACAATGAGTTTACTTAAGTGGCTGGGTTCAAAAAAAACGTGCTGGGGATGAAGATGAAGAATCAAAGAATACTAAAAAGGTGTGTGATGGCTCAAGTAAAAACGAAACTGAATGGAGTTCCGAGAACATTAGTTTCATTAAAGACGTGAGTATAGAGATAGACCCTGGGTTAAATGTTGCTGAAACGTGTGATGAAGATTCAAGGGAGAATGTAGGTTATGGTTCTACACCTTCTACCATCGACTGTGAAATTCAAGGAGCCACCTACCGAAAACAAGATTTTCCAGACTGTTGGAACGAGTCTCAGTACCGTTATTTATTTTTTGTCAGAGAACGAGTGGTTATTTGCAGGAAATAAAAATTTAGGCTGCAATATATGTAAAGAGCAAAGTAAATTAGGATTAGGAGTTTCTAAAGGGGCAGGACTTAAGCTAATGAAAGTATGGGCAGAATGAAGGTTCATCCCAACGGAAATAATATTAATCAACAACAAACAAGCCTTAGGAAAAAAATATTTGAGCACAAAAATTCAGAAACTCATAAAAAAGCTATGTTACAAAAATCAGAATCCAATAAAAAGATATTTGAAAGTTTCTTGGACACTATGAATGTCAAACACCTAGAAACCACCGTTCGAGTATTTCGAACAGCTTACTCAATTGCGAAAAGAAAATTGACGGAAAGCAGTTTTTCAGAAGTCTTGTGAACAATTTAAATAACAGGCTTATGGAAAATGTGTCCACATCATCTCATCATGGTTCCAGCTCTAGTCAGCAGAGACATGAGAGAATGACAAAAGTTATCAGTGATTCAAAGGCACTATACAAAAATAATTGGCCCTCCACTTCTACTTGGGATATCTGCTATGGTGATGAGAGTGTCGGCAACCTTTGTGACTTTTTCCATATGTCAGACAAGAGGTACATTAATGCTTTTAGAAAGTATTTCGAGACCAAGGAAATTCCAGTGGAGCTGATGCCTTTAATCAAGACTGTACAGACCATTCCCATCTCTTCAGCAGAAGCTGAAAGAGCTTTCAGTACCATGAATGAGATCCACACCGAAAAGAGAAATAGGCTGCTGGTTGAAAGATCAAGCTGACTTATTTTCATAAGCAGCGTAAGACCTCCTGTGCATTTATTTAACCCACAACCATATGTCAAGTCATGGCTACGAAAGGGGAGACGTTCAGCTGATGAAACAACTTGTCGGAAACACGAGGCCGCTGATTTTGACACCCAATACGAGTCCATTTGGAAATTGCTGAATTAATACGGTGAGTTCCTGTAAATATTTTTTCCCAACTAAATCACTGCCGGTGCATAAGAATAGCCTATACAATAATACTTATAATCTGATTTGTGTTAGAAAAACATCCCTAGTCTCACAGTTTTTCTTTCACCGTGCCTAGGCTATTTTTTATCATCAGCAACAACTTCGCCCCGAAATTTTTATTGTTGCTAGCAATATCGTAACGGAGTTTGTGTCTCCAAGTACGGTCCCTTGCGGCTAAATATTATGATCTGAGAGTTCCATTTACGGATATTAGAAGTACTCTTTACAGACGTGACTAAATTTCATAATGAAGACCTTCCTTACAACCAGAGTTCTGCTTGGACATGTGTGCCCCGTATAGATTAATTTACGATATTTGATTGCTGTGGATACACAGGTTTAAGTGTAACTAGAAACTCCTTTATGGCGACAATTATAGAAGTTACGCAGTGATAGTATTTATAAGTTGTTACGGATAAATACATCTTTGAATCCCTTCCGTTTACTGTTGGGGCTGAGCAAGATATGTTGTGTTTGTTTTGAAGTGGGTTTCTTGTAACACGAGGCGGAAGTATTGTCTTGTATTTTCTGAAACTCATTGTATCCAGTTACTGCCAATTTCTTAGTTGGCCTACTCGTGGTGTGACTTGAGTTTACTTTTACGTAGATAGGTTTGTAGTGTAATTCTCTGGCCCGTCATATTGTGCTCATATTTGTGTAAAACCAATTTATAGGACTCTTCATTTCTGTGGCTGGCTCCAGTAATTCCTCATTCTATCGCAATGGTAGATCTTAATATTTTACTCGATATTATTCCCTAACTAAGTTAATATCATATAAAGTGGAGCGCTAACCTCTTCTTCTCACTGTGCACCTGGAGGGTTATGTTCTCATTACTGTAGTCTTATGTGAATTCCGAGTTCTGAAATTACCTCATTTGATAATGAAAATGTGTTGGCGTACTCGCTTATAATCCTTATGCGCACTTTGTGTGTTCTAGTTTGCTGGACATTATGGAGCAACAACAACAACCACTCATTAAGAGTGAGCCAGAATGTCCGTCTCAAACTGATGAATTCCCTAATATTGTAAGTTGTATTTATTATGTATGTCGTGTAACATAGCATTCTTAGTGATGTTCATGACAAGCAAGCTTTAGTGACTTAATACTTGCTACCAAATAGTAGGCTAACCAGGATGTTTAATATTGTATTTTTACACATAACTTAGTTCAATTATTCTGTCTGCATGTTTTACGTTGGCTCATACTTGTATAATACTTTCTAGGAATCAATTGACCTGTTACCCTCTTATAATCTGAAGGATGAGTCTGGCGATCATTATGAAGATAAAAGCAGGGCAGTGAAATCGGAACTTAAAATACAGGTGATCATAGGTTCTATATTTCCTCTCATTTAGATATTTCTTATTTTAGCAGTGAGCAGTTGCTGATGTTATTGTAATCATAATGCGAGTTCCTGGGATCTATTGTACGTGAAGTCTACACCACACGCTGTGCTAACAGTAGCTAATTTACTGGTAATGCTGGTTCACTCTTCTGGCATATTTGTTGGAGGATGGAACACAACATTATTGATAACCTTTCTCATCATAACACATAGTGTACCTTATGTCTGGAGAGCCTTATTAACAAGTAAATTACTGCCCGTGCTACAAGCGAGGGGGTCTGGGGGGTAAGCACCAGGTTAGAGTCGTGTATGTATGGAAAGCCTTATTAACAAAATGGCTGCAATGATGAAGTATCGACGACATCACGAAGGACAATGAATATTAACCTGGCGAGCTTATGGGAAATGTCTAGGAATAAAGGGTTTTGTGTTGGTGCATAGCATTTAGAATATCACTTGGAAATGAGATGTGTATCGTTTTGTATTGTCGCTTATATTTATAATATATGAACCCCATCTTTACTTGACCTATATAGTTCTGGAAAGATCTTTACACATCCAAATTTTGGCTGATATTTGTAAAATATGTATCCCTTCTTTACTTCACCTATATACGATGTGTGGTATTTTAGCTTCTGTTTATAAAATACTAGCCATTGTACCCGGCGTTTCCCGGGAGGTGTCTTTATATGTTGTAGACAGATACCTGCTAATATATTTCTCAGAACATATTAATTTTGCTCCTAAGTGAGTTTAGAACATGCCCCGTGGTGTAGGGGTAGCGTGCCTGCCTCTCACCCGGAGGCCCCGGGTTCGATCCCCGGCTCCGTCAGGGATTTTAAAACTGACGTGAGGGTTGGAACAGGGTGCACTCAGCCTCGTGAGGACAATTGAGTAGCTGTCTGACAGTGAGACAGCGCCCCGATCACGAAAACCAAGATTAACGGCCGAGGGAACCCGACGCGCTGATCACGCGTCACCCCAATATCTGCAGGCCGAATGGCTGGGCAGCGGTCGCTTGGTCGGCCATAGCCCGTCATGGGCTGGATAGTGCCAGGGGTTGTTGTTTTTTGTTGTTGTTCTCCTCAACTCTGATGTTACTCAAGTGCAATATTAACTCACTGTAAACCTAGTCGAAAAGTACTGTGGAGTGCAATAATATAGCAGAGCATGCAACAATAGTAAAAAGGGATGTGTATACACAATTCCTCGAGAACTCAGTCTCACAATTACTTTCCTGATAGTGTTTATTTTTGATTTAATGGGATAATTAAGACGTCTTATAGCAGTGTTCACAAGGTTATCATTATTATTAGCCTACTTTCGATATTTGCAAAGAATGAAAGTAGAATTATGGGATCTGCATAGGGTTTAAAATAATGTTTTAGTGTGTACTCCGTATGTCTGCCCCCACCCTTTATCAATTCGAACATGTTGAAACCGAATTGAACGAAATTTGGTACAAATGTAGCACTAGCAAATGGCACCTCAGTGTCATGTTTTATATTGCCGCCATCTTTACCAAAACTTAATGGCGGCCACCCAAATGGTCAAAAGTTAACATTAAATTACGACCAAGCTAATCATCGTTCTTTACTAAATTTGCTAAAATCTTACCTTCCTATGAGACGCGTCCTGAGGTCAAACTACAAGGTCCTCAGCCGTACTATTTAAAGATAGCGGCCGTCTGAAATATGCAACCAGTATAATCAATAGCTCCAAGACCCACCAATTCCGATTATCGAGCCAAGTGTGGTTTAAGCTGCCCTAAAGGACGTGATCTGTTTTTTTAATTATAATTAAGTATTATAATATTATACTTTATGAGTGGCTTAGAAGGGCTGAGCCGTCTCTGTCACATGAAAAGATGACACCTGAACTCTTGTGCCTGTCCTATATTTCCGTAGTTTAAGTATGATGTATGCGATATAGCCTACTGATAGAAATAATATTAAATTTGTATGAATTGATCTATAATGAAGATGTACTGCAGTGAAGAAATGATTTATTTCAAGAAATTATTTGTTAACACGTTGTATCTAAGTCAGTTAATAACACTGAGGTGTTAAGGACATGTTTGTCTCTGGACTAGAGGGTTAGTCTCTCACGCGATTGACTCGGGATCGAAAGCTACTAGAGTTACTTTTTTTTAAATTGAATTATTTTACAAATGATGTGGACGATCTCTTTACACAGATACTAAATAAAATGCCATATAGGTCAAAGTATAGGCTAATGTATATACTCGTTTATTAATAATCACAGCCCCATCATCGCACATAAATAGAAGACATTAGAGAAAGGAGAATATAAATGCAAGATACACGTTGTCATCTACCACAGCCTTCTCAATGCCTCTGTACGGTGCTGTCCTCTTGTGGGTTACGTGATTAATAGTTCCAAACATTCCGCTTTGTAAACCCATGGCCTCCTGAAGTGTGACAATTTTGTAATAGTTCAACTTCTAGTCGTATATTTCATATCCTCGCCGCTAGATTGGGGGCTTCATTCATTCCATCCCTGACCCGGTCGGACGACAGGAACAGACTGTGGATTTTCATTTTTCAACTTCTAGCCATTACCTTTAAGCACTGCCAGCTGGATCGCCTCCCTGCTGTTTGCTTTAAACTGCCTACCCATTCAACACTCAGAGGCGTAAAATATATATATTAATTCACTGCCAGGTTGCAGCACCAACCTACTGTGATCGTCGCTGTTTTGAAAGGGGGAAGCTACCTAAAGCGAAGGATTCGTAAATTTGGAGGCTTAATATCGAGATTAACGGACGTGAATGCATTACAGTAAGTTAGTAGTTTTGATTTTCAATCATCATAAAGTACAGTATATAATATTGATTTAGACACTTACTGGCTAATTATCAATTTAAAAGAAAACCAAAAAATACATGTTGGTGAAGGTGATTGTTTAGGGGTGAGGACAAACTGCTATTAGTATACCCATACATTTAGGAGAAAGTAGGCTGTATGTTCTTTCTGAACATCTTGTTTTTCAAATGTAGCACTACCTTCTTGATAGGAAATAATATTTAAATTATTCAATGATTGGAAGATTAAGTCATTATTGTGGAGTCAAATATACTTATGATCTTCAATCCCGCACGAGTTTCGTGAATAATGAGAAATGACTTATTCCTGTACATAGCTCATTGTGTACTATAGCAGCATATTAAGGAACGGTATTGATGTAAAAATAATTTACATGCATATTATCCCATCCACATCAAGTTAAAGTAAAGTAAGCAGCGTATAATCCCACTATAATATGAAATGAGATGCTTAGATTCTGAACACATTGGACTTCCTTAGCCTTGAAAGTATTTCGTTAGATAAGAAATAAATTCTCTAAACTCCGTCCTTACTAATCTCTAAAATGCTCTACCGGTATCCAGAGTGATTAGAACTCATGACAATATAACAATAGGCTATTCAATAACTTTTGTCAGTAAGCATTAAAATGGCTAATATTAGTACATAAACTTAGGAAAAAAATTGTGAACGAATAGAATCGAACTATATAATGTCCGCTATTCATATGGCAATGTATCATTCCTTACTGTTTGGTCCTTGTCAGCCGAAAATTATCGCATAATAATATACGTAGTTTAATTATGTTATTAACATGTTATCAATGAAATTCATAATTTAACATCCGGTTCCATTACAAATTAGCATACAGTAGTCATAGAGCAGGATAATTACAAATGACATAACCAGTGACAATATAATCCGAATAACAGAGGCAAATACTATTCATAGAACAATCTGCAATATCACGCAAAAGTTACTGTATTTCTGATTTGTAATACAAAAAGACAGATTGTAAAGGTAAACACTGTCAAGAATTTAAAAATGCAGCATAAAGACATTATGGTTAATAAAACATAAACGTCAACATATCAGTAGTAGAACACACCTTAACGGAGTGTATAAAACAGCGGCAAGACACATGAAGAGATCAGACAAGACCTGCCGGAACGAAAACACCTACTGGTCAGCACCCTAATTAAAATGAAAGGATCTTTCGCAGAAGAAAAGTCAACCAAGCGGTCAACAAGGATAACCAGAGAAATCGATATAAGCAATCTCAACATGGATGCGACACCCCTAGCGCTACAAGAGATCAAAGGAGGCAACATAGACGAAGCTTTGAGTATAATTGAAGAACAGCTGGCAATTGCAATAGTAACTCAAAAATGGAGGCAACGGAGGGCAAAACCTTGGTTCACCCGAGAGTGCTATCAAGCACGAAAAACAGCGCTAATGACACTACATAGAGCAAAAATAACATTAACTCTGAGAGACCTGGAGACATATAACACAGCCAGAAAACACTACAAACAAACTATAGATCAAAGCAAAAAGAACCATCTTGTAAAAGAAGAGAAGAAACTCATTGAAGAATCTGAACAGCAATGGTTCAAAGCCTCAGCGCCAAAACAACCCTATTTCCCGAGAGACATTCCACTTTGCACATGGGAAAAACACTTCAGGACGGTTTTACAAGACAGAGAAACACGTCCACCTAACACAAACCAAGACGAAGAAATTGAGTCAACGAATCCATTCTCACTGGACGAAGTTCGGAAACAAATCGCAGAAACAAAAGATAAAAAAGCTTGCGGTCCAGATGGTATCTTCTGCGAACACCTGAAGGAAACTGCACATGCTCTTGCAACAACATGGACTGAGCTTTTAATGCATGTCTAAGACAAGGAACCATCCCAAACAGATGGAGGCTTTCTACACCAAAGGTTTTGTATAAAGGGAAAGGTGACTCGAGGGACCCGAACTCATACCGGGGGATAGCTTTGGAGTGTGCACCACTGAAAATTCTGACAGGACTATTAACTGACAGACTTAGCAAACTGACATCTCACGCAATCTCTAAGCAGCAATTTGGGTTCATTAAAGGGAAATCCACAATTCAGGCAGTAAAATGTCTTCAGGAGGATATTGAGGCGGCACTCAGGCTCTCAGGAGGGATGCTCCATGCAGTTTTTATAGATTATACAAAAGCTTTCGACTTGTTGAACAGGCAACTATTAATCAGGAAAATAGAAGACATCGCCGGAAGAAATCAAGTGACACGTCTAATAAAAAATATATTGTCGAACAATCAAATAGAAATAGCCAACAGAGTGTAAGTCAAACCCGATGAACCAAACCAAAGGAGTACTGCAGGGAGACCCCCTGAGTCCACTGCTTTTCATCATAGCCACTGCGGAAATACCTGGAGAAATTGCAGTTGATATCGTTAAAATATACGCTTACGCAGATGACATGGTCCTCACTTCTCGAAACTTAGATTGCATTCAATCTGCATTTGATAAACTCTCAACATGGGCCGAAAACAATGAATTAACACTGAACGGTACCAAAACTGTGAAAATGACATTCAGAAAAGGAGGTAGACTTTCAACAAATGAATTCATTATGTATAAGAATGTCCCGCTACAGAATGTATCACACTTCAAGTACTTGGGAATCACTTTTCAGACAAGAGGAGATGTCTATAGCTTACACGTCAAGGAAAGAGTCGCCGCGGCAAAGATTGCTATTTACACTATAAGGAATCTGAGACAGCTATCTTTAGCCACAGCTATCACCCTGTTTCGCCTTAAAATTACCCCAATCATAACTTATGGACTAGAGACAATTTGGCTACAATTGACGAAGAGAAATTTGGAAGAAATAGAAAGAGTCAAAGCCACTTTCCTGAAAAGAACACTGTGCCTGTCGAAATTCACACTGTCTCGCCTCACCTACGTGCTAGCAAGAGCGCAATTTTTCATCGAAGATCTTCGCCTTAACCTATTACTACCATCAACCGCCGCCTACGCAGAACTTGTACAAGAACTCAATGCAAAACGGCAAGACATATGGCCAACGTTCTTTTCAACAGATGCCATGATTTACAGAGAATGGACTCAAGTTGGATATGAACTTCGGCATATAGTGATGCGATACGCCGTGCAAGGTTTCCACCACCGGATATGCCAGACTGAGAAATTCCACGACCCGTACGATAACTGCAGGTGTAAACAGTGTGGATCAACCTGTGACCGTTATCACCTGCTTTTGTGCTCCAAAAGGAAAGTTTCATTGACAGATATCTGCAATGACTGAATGTGTGATCTTATTTAGGTTATTGTATGCACGGTCATGTATATATTTCTTTTGGCAGTTAGCTGTACTTATTAAATTAATTATAAAACTTCAGTTCTAGTAGATATTACATACATTATATTATAGGTATCAACCTTTCGTCATATGGTAAAGACTCAAAATCTACCGTAACAGCAGCGGCATCGAAAGTGTAAAATTGCACCCAAAAGTTTCATAGGTTTTGGTGTCCTAAACACTTAATATTAAATAATATTATACATAAAATGCAAAAATCAGTTAGACGACCAGGTGTATTAGCGGGAAGGTAATTGTTTTCCGTGGTTTCCCACTTCTACTCGAAGCCAATCTTGGTCACGAAAACCAAGATTAACGGCCGAGGGTACCCGATGCGCTGACCAAGTGTCACCCCAATATCTGCAGGCCAAATGGCTGGTCAGCGATCGTTTGGTAGGCTTTGGCCTTCATAGGCTGTAGTGCCAGGGGTTATTTATTATACTCGAAGCAAATACCGGGATAGTTCCTAACTGAAGGCCATAGCAACCTCCTTTCCAATCCTCATTTGAATCACAAATACACACACTACTACAGCCATCACAGTAACACATGTTATCAGAAAAATGCTATATGAGCATGATATTGCAAAGCTTCTAAATTGATCAATAACAACAGAGTCATTTAAGCTCATTTGATCTTAATACTATGTTTCTTGATAATACCTCCAGCTGTTGTAACGTTACGCCACATGCAGGGTTAGCCAATGTATTTTTTTATTACTTTCAATTCCCTACATCGATCCCTGTTAACAACATTAAATAAAATACGTATTCAAATGTTTGTGGCGTTCAGATTCATTATGTTCTTATCATGGTTAGGATAGGAAATCGATTGCCATGGCCTGCTACAGAGATAGATGGAAACTTGGTGGTCACGCCTTAACTACTGATGCCATGGAAAAGCCCGGCCATGCCATTCCTTCATCGGGTTATGTTCTGACTTGATTAGTCTTTGCTAGAGTGCCAAAAGGCCGAAATCAGAAGAAGAATAAGATAGACTATTGAAAATTCATGCAGCCAGCGATTTCATCTGGGCCCTGACCTATGGTTATGCAAAATTTGGTTGATATTGGTGAAACAGTGTAGATTTGTATAGAGATCATACATGCAGACTTTTACTTTTATGTATAAGATGTGTCCCAATTTTTAATTAACCTAAAAATGATGTCTGGTAAAGATGTCGATACACATCAAAATTTTGGTATTTTAGCTTATATTTATAAAATATGTTCGCCCCTCTTAACTTTACTTCCATAAAGGATGTCTGGTTAAGATCCCGATACCCATTCAATTTTTTGCAATTTACAGTAACACTTGGTTATGACATGTGTATCAGGACCTTTACCACATATCATATATCGGTCAAGTAAAGATGGGGATACATATTTTGTAAATATAAGCTAAAATGCCACAATTTCGATGTAGGCCATGTAAAGATTGGGGTACATATTTTGTAAATATTAGGTAATTACGAAAATTTCTATGTGTATCGCGTATAGGAGGGTTATTGTAAATGCCGATTTCTTTTTATATTTCTCCCTCAAAAAACCTCCTATTCCCCAGGAGTATCCCGTAAGCTTACTAAAAAAACATCTAATGCCTTTCGTGAGGTCATCATCGCCACAATTATGTTTTTAAAGGAATTTTATAGGGAAATGTATCGCGATGTATACTACTCCCTGAAAATGATAACCCCTGCCAAATCCTAGACTGACCCGTGAGACATGTGTGTTCTAGAGCGCGTAGGATTTCTATTGTAAATCTAAATTAAGATATCAGAAGTGTCCGAACACTCACATGAGGCTTGGGGCGACCTTCACTGTTTGCCCTGTCAATATGATGTTGGTCCTCGTCCTACCTTGATGCCTCCCTCCGCAGATAGCCTTGGCTGTGAACATATTGATGGTCCACCCTTGAAGACAGCCTCCACTGCTAGCTGTGACTGTCAATATGATGTTGGTCCTCCTCCCACCTTGATGCCTCCCTCCGCAGGTAGCCGTGGCTTTGAATATATTGATGGTCCACTCTTGAAGACAGCCTCCACTGCTAGCTGTGACTGTCAATATGATGTTGGTCCTCCTCCCACCTTGATGCCTCCCTCCGCAGGTAGCCTTGGCTGTGAATATATTGATGGTCCACCCTTGAAGACAGCCTCCACTGCTAGTTGTGACTGTCAGTATCTTCATCATAGCCTCCAATGTTCCACACATATTTGATGATGAGGGGTTCTTCGTGTTTCTAGGAGGGTTGAACGAAGGAGAAAGAGAGATGTGTCTTGTTTTGGACTGGCATGAAGTCTCCGCGGAAAACACCCCAGAGATGGTCTATGGCAGTGTTTCTCAGCATTGTATTAGACCACGGGCAGCATTTTCGTTCAGGAAAACTCTTAAGCTGTTGTCTATATAAATATTCTTATTCAGTACTCTATTTATTAACACTTTGCGTAATCATCTTGATAACCACAATGGCTCATGTCTTATGTATTACAAGTGAATTTATATGAAATGAGACTTCCAAGTAGCTGCCACTGTACTTACAAATAAACCCCTATTTGATTATCGTTCACGTTAAATTACTCCCTCCGCTTGGTATCCAGCAGATGAGAATTGTTTTAAGTGTCAACGCTTGGTACGAAATATCTTAGCACAAAATGTATCTACATAGCTTGTCCTTATTAAGGTTATATGGTAACTCGAAGTAACTGCAGCTACCCCACTTAGTCGCAACACACACACTCAATGCTAGTGACAATATGCTAGGCCTATATTTTGCGAGTGTGCTGAATTTATTTTTGATAAAAACTGCACAATAACTGTTAGTTTTTTTTGCCATGTAGCTATGGACAAAAGTAAAATATCAATGCGGGGTTGAATTACCTTCGGTATGTTATTTTATTCCGTGATTCCTTCAGTGCAAGTTTACAAGCCTTCTGTAAGATATAATTCCTCCTACGCAAAGGAACATATATGTGAAAATATTAATTTCTTTGCAGGACGATTCAGACCATCACACGGATATTAAGATAGAAAAATCTTCTATTCCGGATATAGTTACATGTATCAAAACAGAAGCATCATCTTCAGATCTGAATGAGGTAAGTAACGTCATCCTTATTTTCAAGACATCTCCCAATAGCTTTTAGGGATTTATGGTTGTTTTCTCACAATAATGTCGACGACAAACGGAAGCGTTAGTACCTGCTCTAATCTCCTTTGCAAACTGTGTGCTCCCGTACACTAGCAGAGTTACTAGCATGCTCTACAATTGACTCCCCATAGAGGAATTTCATTGACTCAATTTCACTTCTTTTTGGACATTAAAATATTAAATTGCCGTGTATAATATTCTGAAGATTGATAGATTTATGCCTTCATTCTCAAAAGTCATGCTCGTATGAGCTGTCTACTTGCTTTTACTCAATGATATGTGCACGTGTTGGACCGTTGGATTTGTTTTGGTGTATTCCGTTTCTATTGTATCAAGGGGCGGAACAGCGTGGTCATTTGCCCCTCTCTTATGGTCTTACAGCTAAAAAAATAATAATTAATGTCCATTTGTCCTCAATCCATAAAGCTATAACTTCCATTGAGGCACTGATTTTAGCATTTTAAATCCTTCTAAATTTAACTTGGTCTGTAAAAGTGTATTATAAGTTTCAGAACTGGGGATTATAACCACTTATCTGTGTAAATTTATCTCTCGCACAAGGATGTTATGGAACGTAGAAAGTCATTCAGTGAATGTATCTTCACTTCTGCTGAGCAGTGCTGTACAATTACATGGGTTGTCATTTGTGTAAAAGTATACAGTGATAACACTGACATAAATTATTCCATCTTATCCCCAGGATGTAAAAGAAGAAAATGAGAATGTAGAAGCAGATGAAAGTGGAAATCACTTAAATGAGTAAGTGTTAAACATACAGACTACATGTTACTTTAAATTTATTCCCCTTTGTAGGAATGTTTAGGTTTTTCCTTTTTTTAATGTGAGTGCTAAACTTTCAGCTTCAATCGAATCTTAGGCATTTCCACACTATTAATTAATTATTTTTCAGGGCAAACTCAAAAAGTATTTGTATCGAAATCCTTAATAATACCACAAAGTTTTGAGTGAGTTTCATTTTGTAACTAAAGGTGAAACACCCGCTTTTAAAATAATAATATATAAACCAAACTTAACATATCGTAATGTATGTTGGTATTAAATTAAGTCTTATTTCGCGAAACGCCTTGCCCTTTCTTTTCATTGGCAAAGTTCAAACATTAATCAGGTATTTCAGAAACTGACGTGAGGGTTGGAACGGGGTGCACTCAACCTTGTGAGGACAATTGATTAGCTGTCTGACAGTGAAGCAGCGCCCCGGTTACGAAAACCGAGATTAACGGCCGAGGGAACCCGATGTGCTGATCACGTGTCACCCCAATATCTCTAGGCCGAATGGCTGGGCAGCAGTTGCTTGGTAGGCCAAGGCCCTTGATTGGCTGTAGTGTCAGGGGTTATTAAAAATTAATCAACCACTGATTCCTAAAAATAACTTAACATACTACATCTTAATTTTACTTTACAAAATGACACTCTATTACTTCCGCTCACACACAAATATTAGCAATATGGCAACTGACTGGTGGTGTAGACCTATTTCATAAAGGAGAGGGTGAAATGTGTCGCTGACTCTTGTGGTCAATGTAAAATTACATTACCACCATGGAGGATGCTAAAACCCAAGCATCGGGGTGTGAACATAACGATGAAACCCAACTCCAGTTGATCTCGTCCCCATAAAACATGTTTACCAGGTCAAGCCATCAACTATTGGCATCCACTTAGAAACGAAATCACAACAACTAAGCACGTATCGTGACGCACACTCTAAATCGCATTTATATACAAGAATTGTCAAGAGAGGCCCAGAAATTATCTGGGATATACAGTGTACATAGTGTAGAGAATTGTTAAATACTACTTCCGGGGAGGAGGATTAAGCCAATGTACAGAAGTGAAAGTAAAAGTCAAAGTTCAGAATAAATTGTGCCAGTTAAAATGTTGGATGCTAGTGGGGAGGCATGCAGTGTGCCAGCTTCTGTACATTATAATAGACCACGCTATATGTACTATGTGCTATGTACTGTACTATCAATCATCTCTACACAATCAGTGTAGCTCTAAATAGTGGATGTGGTCGGAATCGAACCCGCCTCTTCTCAGATTTTCCCCACATGGCTGAGTGGATCCTGTTCCAGCCTTGACGGAGAAGGGATTTGGATCAGGATATTCTTGGTGAAAGTCATATCTATATTTTTGACATCGAATGCAGGGGCATGTAGTCACAAGTACATGTGAGAAGCTTCTGTCACGGCATGGAAACTGGTTGACTAGTGCGCTGTAATAATAATAATAATAATAATATTGTATGGCATCGGGTGCCGGGTGCAAGCTTTGTAATTTGACACACAGAGGATAGCTTGCATGTCGAATTTCATTGTTCCTTGATTCACTATGCAAGTCAAAGAGGTTAGATATCTAAGCTCCTTGAACACTATAGCGCTTTCTAGTAGAGAAATGAGGATCTTTATGTTGGCGGAAACTCCCGAGATTAATTTTGCCATTATGAACACGGCCTACTGAATTCAAATAGGTTCTTTGACATTCCAACATTCCACATGCGTGTCGTATTTTTGCCGCCTTTCGAAAATCACTTACCACGGCCAGGAGCGAACCTGCAATCTTGGGATTAGTAGACCGACACGCTATCCACTCACCCACCGTGGCAAGCTAGTGCGCTGTAGAGTGGACATGACACAACTCGATCATTAACTCTGTGTCCCTGAGTGCGAGTAACTCATGTTGGGGGATTGTTTCATCTCGGTCATTAGCCCCGTGTATTTGCGTGTGCGTAATTCATGTTGGGACATTGCGACATCTTGGTTATCGGCACCGTATGTTTAGAAACTTGGGGCAGCTTGGTCATACACCACATGTATTAGGATGTGAGAGGGCAAGAGAAATCTTTTGTCATTACCCTTTGCATGTGTGGTAATTGATGAATTTTTGTCACTTTCAAAAATTTAGGGGAAATCTGTGGATGTGAGGAATTTTAAAGAAATTTAAATGAATTCTGGGGAAAATTTGGAGATTCTGTGTAAACTTAGGTTGGGATTGGTGAATTTTGTTAGGTATTGTGCCCGTCAGAGGAGCTGTCAGGGTTGCCAACAACCGAAATGACATTCCAAACACCTCACCTGCCGGACCCATGTGCCAAGAGGACCAGGTGAATTTCTTATAGGCCATAGCGGCACGAGAATCCATGATCCAAGGGATCCGTGGTAACATGGTTGCTAAAAGTTCATAGACAGCCTAAGAAAATACACCTCCTAAAGCTAGACTGAGAACTTCCAAGCTTATGTAAAACTTGTAAAAATATTTATTCAAAATATGCAGGCACCTATCCTAGTTCGGAGGGTTTTTATCGGCTAATCCGCAAACTAATAAACAAACAAAAATAAAGAGGGCCCTACCTGTAAACTACGGTAAACCCTCGCGAAAGATCTATTTTACAAAGTTAAGCAACAACAGCAACGCTAGGAAAATGGTACGGCAATAAACCCTAATTCAATTTACAAAGATAAGCTAATGACGGAATTTACATTTAACAGGGTAGCAATAACAAATCTAAGTTAGGATGATGCCATTTCCTCATTTACATTTAGTGTTAAATAATTTACCTAATTCCTGACAATTAATACAAAATTTACGGCGATGACGTCCGTAACACAAAACAATTACAACAAATCTACATGACAAGCCGTCAAAAAAAACAACATTAAATACAATCTTACAAACTGAGTAAGGTAAACATGGGATTATATACAGTACAATAAATAAAACAACAAGACCACAATCAATTATATTCCTGCCTTCGCCCTGGGTTACTCTTTATAAACCAGTGTCATCTTATACAGTACAATAAATAAAACAACAAGACCACAATCAATTATATTCCTGCCTTCGCCCTGGGTTACTCTTTGTAAACCAGTGTCATCTAAGTGCATGTCATTTACGTTGGCGATCGCGTAGTGAAAACTACGACTAACGCCGCATGAGGCTGAAGCTCCACCAGCTACGAACTATAGGTTAAGCAAGCACTCCGTCGATCAAAATTAGTGTCATCTGTCCTAGATTACTTCCATAAAGAAGCGTAAACAAAAGCAGGTGTCGGTCAGCAGGTCCGAAATGCAAGTGGATCAAGTTTGAATGCAATCAACAATTATTTATTATTCGTTTATAATAGTTATGCGCTTGATTATTAAGATGTCGGTTTAAATTTATCGTTGGTTTATGGCGAATAGTGCTGACGATCCTGAATACCTTGGGCTCAGCAGTAGCAGTCTCGTGCGAGATCAATGTCTGCTATAAAATACCATCATCGAACTCTCCACGCTCGGACATACAATAACACAGGTTATTAGTGGCTCTCGGCTCACTTAAATTACCTCGGGTAGGCCTGGTAAGCACTTCAGTTACCTCCCATAAATACCTAGTCTAGAGAACGAATTCTGGACATAGTCCAATACACGCACTAGTTACATGAAAAGCCTCTAACACAGGCGTCTATCTCTAGCCTCTAACACAACAAATAAACCTCAACATGAAATGTAATCACTCTCAAATAGAGCTAAATGATAGTCGCTTCAATAGCGATGCAAGCGTATGGCATTTGCCAAACAGTTCATCATAACAAAACACATGATTTCCAAAAAATGGTGGCCTAGACATTGACCTACTTATGAATCACAACATCTAACGGTAAATAATGCTACAAGCATTGTCATAAAGTCTGATATATGTGTCTCACTGTATGAGAGTTACTTTAGTTGCATGCTGGGAACTCGTATAACCGGTCCGTGACTTGGAGTTAGACTCCCAATTTACAGTCACCTACTTGGACGGTTGGAATGACATAATGGACTAAATGCAGGCAGTTTTCTCGTAAGAAGTCCATCAGAAAACTGGCCTTGTTATCTGATCCCAGTATAATACTCAAATAGAAAAAAACATAAGGCTTAAAATCACGCCTCAAAACTGGACACAAAGACGTGGCATGTTCTTCAAACAAAAGAAAAGTAAAATATAGAAATACCACTTGTTCTGAAAGTCTTTGCAATCCGCGGATATGTCACTTCATAACTGCTCTGTATTTAAATTACAATATCTGTGTCGAAACACCTGACACAAAATAAACATTATAAAGGTGCAAATCTCACGATTGCTGAGTTTGCCAATGATATGGTAATAATTACAGGGTTCGATGCTAAGTTGCATACAAATACAATTCCCTGAATATGTTCTGTACTCGAACAGGACGGCTTCATAGGTCATCTAAATGAAATGTAATATTACCTTTACAAAACTGATAGTTTCTGTTGACTATCAACCGTGGCGTGACAAACATTTAACTAAAAAGGGGTGTTATAAAATAACACTGGCCATGACGTCTAGTCGTCATGCCAAAATAAACTATACACAAGATCACCCGCGTAAGGGTTGTACAAAGTAGTAACAAAGACTACAGTCACGTTTAGTAGTGGTAGAATTAACATCTTAGCGAGGTCCATCAGAATGCACCATGATCGAACAGGGTTCAATCACAGGGTGGCTAACAAATCACCGAAAGTGAATGACAAAGATTAGTTCTAACATTACAAACCCTACCTATGGCTTGTCAAGAAGTTCGGTTGATTCTACAAACTACTATAATCTAATAAAAACTACACTTATTACTACACCACAAAGGAACCTCACAAGGAATAGATTAATGGACTCACAAGAAAGGATGTCTACATCTCAATCGTTCCAACGACTTGAGGGATATAATTAGGCTGCTGGTCTCCGGACAAGGGTTGTCCAAACTGGGCCTCCACATAGGCTCTATCCATTACCATGGCCTTAATTCGTCCTCGGCGTTGACGTCGTGATATAACCAGACTCCTTCCCATTATAGCAGTCGTCATGTTTCTTGGCTTAGCACTTCCATCTCCCACTCTAGTGCTGTGTTCTTGAATCTCCTGTCATGCGGAAGTTCTCCAGAAACGCTCCTTCACATCATGGGGATTTATCTACTCATTCCCACGGATGATGTATGATAAAAATCGTCGAACACGTGGTTATGAAAATATGACATTATATGGGAAAATAACCACTGGAAAATGTAGAAAATTTGGTGTAGCACAGTTTCACTGAAGCTAGCTTTATTGTGGTAGCAATCTCACTGAATCTACACGGCGCAGATGATAGAAAAGATTGACCATGCACATATCTGCTTTCACATTCACAGATTCTATATTCCACAAATCACCTGGCATCGAAGTTATACACTGAAAGAATTAATCGCTCTTGCGATCATAGCAACATTTGTAACTGTTAGCGTTGAAATAATACACTTTGTTAATTATAGTATGACAGTTATCAATATATTTTCGCCTCATTTGAAGACATTGATTTTCACACAGCACGTGGCTGAAAATGTGGTGTTCCACAATGTACGAATTTTTTCACTTTTTGATAATTCGAAGAATTCCGTAGCACAAGCCTACATGGGCTATAATATTCACTTGGTTGTTACACTGTTCAGTGTTAAATAAAACACGATGTACAACGATCACTTTCCTCGCCTTCGGGCGGACAATTTCCTCGTCTTTGAAGACGGACATACAAAACGCATCCAACAAGGATGGAAAATCCTACACATGTGCGAAGAGCCTGGTTCTTCGCTGCTGGAACTTACAAATACTCTAGTCGTGTAGTGACTGATTGGTTCCAGTTCGATGTCTGGCTGCGTGGCTCAGGGGTAACGTTCTCGCTTGCTGAGCCCAAGGTTGCAGGTTCGAAACCTGGCGCAGTCAGCTGGCATTTGAGGGTGCGCAAATGCGAGGGAGCCGTGTCAGTACATTTACTGGCACGTTAAAGATCCCCTTCGGGGCAAAATTCCGGCACCCCGGCGTCTCTAAAAGCCAGTGTAGTTAAAAGGGACGTAAAACCAATAACATTATTATTATTATGGTTCCAGTTCGCGTGTATGCGATGATAATACCTTACCAAAAGTAGAAATAATATTCTCCAGGATGTTTCGATAATACAAAGTTACAAAATGTGAAGATCTGGGCCTCGTAGAAAGTCAAAATGTAATTTATTTATTTAATCGTATGGTGATACAATACAGAATACAAATAAGACAAAATTAAACTTTAAAGTCCTTCCTTTTCAACCATTCGGTTAGACTAGGTGTGAGATCAAACAAGTCGTCAGGAATTCCAGGGTATGAATGAAGAGGACAGCGTAGGACCAGGTGTTCAATCGTCTGTTCTTCTAAGTTACATTCACACATTGGTGAACTGATCCAGCCCCACTTGTACCTGAAATAATTACAATACGCATGTCCAGTCCTCAACCTGTTGATACGGCACCAGAGGTTCCTTGGTAGGTCAAAACCATTTGGCTTCTTTGTGGGATCAAGATGGTGGACACTTGTTCCCAATGTTTTTGTTGACCACTCATGCTTCCAGCTTTCCTTTATGTCAAATCCATCCGCGATGAGTTGCCTTGCAGTGACACTTGCCGGTCTTCTGGATTGCAATCGTTGTTGTGACGGATGGCAGAATTCCTGATGCAGTGGCAAAGAGGGTGATGCAAAGATTTTCTTAGCCTCCCTCAGTAGAGCTTGCTTCCGCCTTAAGTGAGGTGGAGGGATGTGGCTCAGCACGGGTAACCAGTGACATGGAGTTGATTTGATGGTACCAGTAATGCAACGCATTGTATCGTTCAGTTTCGTGTCTATCTTCTTCACATGTACGCTTTCCAACCAGACAGGCGCACAGTACTCAGCAGCTGAGTAAACAAGACTGATGCCAGTTAAACGTAGACAGTCAGCAGAGGCTCCCCAGGAGGTACCACTGAGCTTATGCAGTATGTTGTTTCTTGCGGCGACTTTGTGAGAGAGCTTGGTGATGTGCTCTTTGTAGCTCAGGGTTCTATCTAAAGTGACTCCGAGATATTTTGGGAAAGGATTGTACCTCAGCTCTTGTCCATTGAACAGGACTCTAGGTTTGTAGTTTGCGACACGATTCGCTAGATGGAAACAAGAGACTTCAGTTTTTGTTGTGCTTGGGATCAATCTCCAGGTTTTAAAGAAAGTTGACATCTTCTCCAGGTCCTCCGTAATGATTTGTTCGCCATCTTCAAAGTTATTGCTCTGAGCTACCAGCGCGATATCATCAGCATAGATGAACTTACTTGATGTTGTAGTTGGTAAATCATGGATGTACAAATTGAATAGCAGTGGGGCTAAAACAGATCCCTGTGGTAGGCCGTTATTTAGTTTTCGTTTGCGGCTTTTAGTGTTTCCTAGGAACACTTCAAATTGCCTTTCACTAAGCATGCTAGATATTAGATCCACAATTTCTCGGCTTGGTACAACTTGCAATAGTTTGTAGATCAGTCCTTGTCGCCAAACAGTATCATACGCAGCTGTCAAGTCGATGAAAACAGCTGTTGATTTCCGTTTACCTTGAAAACCTGCTTCAATGTGTGTAGTTAGGGCAAGAACTTGATCAGTGCAGCTGCGTCCGTGTCTGAAGCCAGCTTGTTCAGGAGGGATAACAGCCTCAATGAGCGGTGCTATTCTGGTTAGAAGGATTCGTTCAAAAAGTTTTAATATGCAACTGAGCAGTGCTATTGGACGATAGCTTTCGGGGCTGTCTTCAGGTTTGCCAGGTTTGAGAATGGCTATAACATTTGACAGTTTGAATTGTCTGGGCAGTCTGTTCTCTTTGAGAATGTAAGTGAAGAGAGAAGTGAGCCAGCATATACAATACGGACCCATGTTCTTAATGAACTCATTATAGATGTTGTCGGGACCAGCAGCCTTGCCGATTTTCAGTTGTTTGATTGCACTTTCTACTTCCGCTGTGGAGAAGGGATTGGAAAGCGGTTCGTTTCTTGGGGCACTGTGCTTGAGGTTAGAGAGGTTACATTTTACCACTCTGGTATGATTCTTGTCTCTCTTTGCCCTTGAGAGGTCTACGATCCTGTTGGCAATAATGTCAGGACTCAGTTTAGTATGCGGCTTTTTGGGGTGTTGCTTGCCAGTTAGCCCATTCAAGACTCGCCAGGCTTTCCTACTTGACTTTGCGAAGTTCATTTCTTCGAGTGTTGCTTCCCATTTCTCTCGTCTATTCTTGTTTAAAGAGTGGAGTAGCTGTGAACCCACTGTTTGATTTCCAGAACTTTGGTATTCTTGGTATAAAGCCTCACTTTCTTCATTCCAGCCAGGCACATATTGCTTTCTGTAACCCCTAGGAATGTTTGACTTAGCAGCTTTGATAACTAGTTTCACAAATTCATCGTAGTTGTTTGCTGTCGGCTGTAGATTCTCCGCAACTAAGCTGGAGTCAAGGTCTTTTGAGAATCCATCCCAATTAGCTCGTCGAAAGTTCCATCTGGGTAAGGGCATTGAGTTTACAAGGGGAATTTTCAAACCAATTTCCACCATAACAGGTCGATGTTGACTGTTTGGGAAGTTGGACAGAACAGTACGAGTGGTGTTGAGTGGTTGGTCTAACTGATCTTTAGACACGAATGTCAAGTCTGGGTTGTAATCCTTATCCCAGCGTGCAGAGTGGAAGGTTCCCTTGTCTTTTACATCAAAGACCAGGTGCATATTTGTAGTTTCTGCCCACTGAACTAGTTTGTCCCCATTCACATCCACGGTGTCATACCGCCAGTTTGTGTGATGGCTGTTGAAGTCTCCAGTGTATATACAAGGGTGGTCAAAAGCTGGCAGTACTGTAGGAGCCCAATTCACACACGGAGGCTTGTACAGATTGACAATTTTTAAATCATTTATCTGAATTGCTATTGTATAGATGTAGTCAACTTCTGTTGAATCAATTACTTGCACTCCGTTTAAACTTGACTTCACATAAGTGGCTATTCCATATTGTGGATGGTGGATAGCTTTGACCAGTGTGTAACCGGGTATTCGTCCTCTGCTCTGGAGATCCTGTTCGTCTTTGGTATGGATTTCTTGAATGTTAACAACATCAATGTTAAGGTCATTCAGTTGTTTCTGTAGATACTCACATTTGGCAGAACTTATGCCTTCAATATTAAGTTGCATAGTACGGACTAGGTGTTTCTCATCTATAGTTTGATGGTCCTGAAAAGAACCGTTACTTGATATGTTTCTGGGCATATTGTAAGTCACCTATAACGCTGTTGCTCGTTTAGCACCACCCAGGGGTCACGTGTAGGGCAATTTAAGGTAGTACCTACGGACGTGAGCAACTCAGATAATAGTTTAATGGTTTTATCCAAAGTCAAAAGTGCAACCATTAATAACTCGAAGGAATGTCAGCATGCGGAAACAGCATGGCTGGTCGGTGAGTGCGTTCTAAGATGATACATCAAAAATGGGTTGCAATGAAAAATATCACATTAACCTATGCTCAGCGGGTTCAGTATGTAGACTTTCGAGAATTCCTGTTGGTATGTAGAAACCTCATAAGCACCGTGTGAATGGTGTAGATAGCGTCTGTTGACTAGCATACGCTGATTACAATACAGCTGGTCGGGAACGCCCAAATGCAGTCATATTCTGCTCTTAAAACATTTCCAGATGAATTTTGAGAGTTCAGTCAGTTACTGTAACGGCAGAAGCCTGACCATTGAGAGGTCATTTTCCTATCAATCTCAATACACCCCAGGCACCGAATAATTCCATACCCTCGATGTCGGAAGGGAGAACAAGAGTTGACCCCAGGAGGTGGACATGAAAGATGACAGCGTAGAACCTAGCCCCAAGTAAGTGAAAACTATGCCATACACGGCTGGGGCCCTTGGTCGCTAACCTACGTTCCACTCGTTGACGACTCCATACTGCGGGAATATTAGAAACATTTAGGAGAATTCCTCTGTGAGAATTAAGGTATAGATCGCACGGCTACGCTGCCGTGTCAGCCAGGAGTCTGCTCTTGGGGAGAAACATGATGCTACCAGCTTGTGTCGACAGATACCCACTCGCAGCTACCCTGACCGTACGCTCCCCACCCCCATTCGAAGGTAGTTGTAAGTATTGTCTGGTGTGATCTGGAAGTGTGGTATTTGGGGATTTTTATTGTGGGTTTTAGGTAATTTGATGAATTTGGGAATCTTGGTATATTTGTAAGGATGTTTGGGGAATCTGGTGAATTTGGAGTAAATCTGAGAAATGTGGGTAATTTGAGTACTTTTTTTATGTATTGTAGGAGATATTGGGGAATCATAGTATATTTGGAAGGATTTTGGTAGATTCTGGTTAATTTGATGAGTTATATAGTATTTAAGTGATATTAAGAAAAATGGTGAGTTGCAGGACTCTCGAATGGAATCTGGGTTGGAAGAGAATAAGAGATGAGCAAGGGAGGTTGACAGAGAAATGCCTGGCATAAGTAAGTGTAAGCAATGCTGGTCTTTGAGGTAAATTTTGGTAAAATCTGTTCGAAATTTGAGGGAATTCTGGAGGTGGAGGTTTCTGGAAATTAGAGAATAGGGTGTGAGAGAAGGGGTCAGGTGTATATTGTAGGCGGGACCGTCATCTTGGATTCGTGAGAGCACGCTGCCATCGTGGCTGGCGTTGCAAATCCTAGGATCGACCGCTTGGCTCTGCTGTCCATTGTTGTAATACCCTCAAACAAATAATTATAATAATCAATATATATTAAAGATTAAATTAATAAAACTGAAGTAATACATATCTAAATATTAAAAAATAGTAATTGTAATAGTAAATAAATAAATAAATTGAGCCCTTCAGTATCGCAGTGTTTTAATGCAAGAATCTTTCTCTAGGGGTCGCGCTCAGTTCAGTGTGTACTATATTACGTTCGCCAAAACAACATGCTCTACAGGGTGAAGGGTCATAAGACAAAACTATAACTAAGAAAGAAGTGAATAACACGTAAAATAAACATGATTTAATGACTGTTAATGAATAAAAATATAAAACAAAACAATCTCCTCCCTGACATCTCTCCACAACAAATACAACACAATAAAAGATGAGGGGTTCCTCAGACCCGCTCCTCACTATGAAACTGTGCATACTTGCTCCACTGACTCGTATAAGAAATTGTATGTGTGTGTACTGACTAACTACAAGGAATGAGTACTTGGATGATTGTTCGTTTACAGCGGGTAACAGCCACGGTGCTCACGAACATCCATCTCGCAAACCAACGTTTATGGGTATAGGACACTACACTAATAAAAACTCTTTAATTAATTCTGACACACTCATATTAATATCTATTATTTACAGGAATCTCCCCTGAGATCCTCTCCCCAGTGCGATGGCGCAGCTGACAACGAGCTTGCCTACAAGACCAATGCTCAAACAAAACAAACAAGGAAAAACAGCGTCGCGCGTGACTATACGGGCCACTAACACAAGACATAAACAAATCAAGAATCAACAACAACAAATGCCTCCACGGCTGAGATTATTTTTATGAATAAAATACACGATAAGTTAACGCTTCGGAGATTATAGTACATCGTAGACAGCTCCCCATTTACTCACAAGTATTATTTACCATTGATCAGTACATTTCCTGCATTCAAAATATTACCTGGGAGGCTAGCATGCGCTCCTCACTAATGACCATAGTTCGTCTTATCTGATCAAGCTCGCCTCATGAAATAACTCCCTGCACCCTACCACAACTGAGGAGTTCAGATGCAAAAGGGACATTATCCACTTTTTGTGAAATTAGAGTTATTGATACTGCTATCTTGTGGAATTAAATATTCATCTTTTAGTAGTAGCATTTTACGTCAAAACGGACATTATCCTGGTTAAGTTACACATTGAATATTGCGTCTTTCTGCATAACGGACATTATTCACCAATAAGAGACATGAATACGGAGTCACATGATGCTCCTCTTCTAAATATTTGAAAGTTTCTGTTAGATTCAGTTTTCAAATGCAAATTTTGTAATTTTTATAATAAAACTTATCTTTGAAATGCATATTATCCAATCCATCATTTCCAATCAAAAGGTACATTATCCTTTTATAATACTTTTTTTTGTTAACTTCTTATGATTTCTGTGACTGGAAATTGCAGACTTAAACTTTGTCATCAAATGTTAATGAGTTGGTGAACAGAAATCAAGAATTGCACAACTATATGAATGACTATAAGTTTTTCCCTCATCCTGTAATTTAAAAAAAGTGGATAATGTCCCTTTTGCATCTGAACGCCTCACTGTCACCTGTCAGTTCCCAAGTGTGTCCAAAAATAACGACTGACCTACTGGCCTCGTTAACATCGTAGAATCAACAGCAACAACTCTCACCCATTTACTCAAGTGGCAAGAAAACAATATATTCACATATGCGCCTCTCGAGGTCGCAAATACGGAACCTGGCATGCGGCATGTCGGAATCAGACCACGCTGCAATTCCCGTAGACATAGACCAGTATAGAACACAAAAGACACCTCCACTGGGACTGACAAGCAGGTCGGCTTGATTCAGACTCCCTAATTTCGCGTTCGAGACGCTCCAAAACTTTACAATAACAAAACTAAACCCTCGAGTGAGCTGATTGCTACTCGCAACAAAATTACATTGCAACAAAGGCAATAAAATAACAATGAACCTGATCAATTGTTAACACTACGACAAGATCAAAGTTACCCTCCAGTCTACTTTATATTATATTAATTCAGTTCTACTTCTGATGCACTACAGATCTCCGATCTACGTTACTTAGCGGCGTTACGTTAACATATGCGAACACGGTCGTCCACATAGCCACGTTTATTACAACAATCAAACAAATACAAATATCTACAAAAATTGCGCTAGCTGTTTTCATGCAAATTACTGTGTGTCAGACAAAAAATACAAACTCTACGTAAAAAAAAACAACAAACAAGATATTTACACAAATCTGTCCCATACACCATAAATTGACTTGACAAATAATAAAGCATTATTTCGTACTCATCTTTCAGCCAATCACGTCAGTGGACATCTGCAGCCATCTCCTTACATAATGCTGCTTAGCTTGACTCAAACATCTCAACGGAGTGTTGACAGTTCCAAACTTCTTCCAGGATAAGCGATGTCATCCTTCGTGCTGATGCAAAAATGTTATAGGTTATTACATACTCGATTTCTGTCTACTAAATTCACCGCTCAGGTACTTATTTCCCTGGGCCGATAGCCTAGATGTTAGGCCCCTTAAAACAATAATTATTATATCACTTATTTCCCCAAAACAGTCTGTTGGCGAATTGTCGATGATACTGGCCCTACTGTGACTATCTATCACACTGAATTTACAACACATTTGGCTTAATAAAAATCTGTGTCCTCATGACACGCAAAGTACAAGTGCCTACGTCCTCAGACGCGCAAAATACCTGTGTCCTCCGACACACAAAATAAAGTCAGCCTACGTCCTCAGACGCACAAAATAAAAGTACATGTTACGTCCTCAGACGCACAAATAAAAGTCAGTGTTCGTGGCGGTGTCGACAGGTAGGTTTCTGGTCCATTCCAAGGCAAGCTTTTTCCAGAACACAGTTAAATAATATGCAAGATACACCATCTCCTTGTCTCACCCCTGTTTTGATTGGGAAACTCTCCAAGAGCTGCCCTCGAAACTTTACTCGGGAAGTAATATTGCAAAGGGTGGCTTGTACCAACCTAATTATTTTGTCGTTAAGTCCCAGTTCTCCTAGGATTCTGAAGAGAGTGGGTTTATCCACAGAATAATATGCCTTCTGGAAGTCTACGTAGGTGACTACCCACTTTCTGGCCCGTTTCTTGCTGTATTTGAGGACGGTCTTCAGGTTTCTTATTTGTTCAGTACAAGACCTGGATGATCTGAAACCTGCTTGGTATTCCCCTATCTGATTGTCTAATTGTCTCGTTTCATGCCGTTCTAAGATCTTGGAAAATAATTGACTGCTAGGAGTGATGTACCTCTGTAATTTATTAAATAATAAATGATTTCTATAAAACCTTCAAACGTTACCTCACCAAATACAACCCTCCAGGTCTCCAGAGATGACAAAGGTTAACTCATCTACATAGGTAAGGACAACTCTCAGATCTTAGCAAAGTAGTTGGCTCTCATCTGAACTGTGAGGAACCAGAATTACGATTCAAATTTGAAGACACCACCCACCCCAACCCAGACTCCTCTCCACACACAACAGAGGAAATCAAGCAGATCATCCAGTTCTAAAGATTAACAAAACACCTAGTTAAGACACAAGAACTCTGGGAATCCACAGGTGATAAGGCGATTGACAAACTATTAGAGATCATTCAAGAGATCTGGGAAACCAAGAAACTTCCAAGTGACTGGACATCAGCCCTAATTTATCCCTTTCGGGCCGATAACCCAGACGTTAGGCCCCTTAAAACAACAATTATCTTGATCATCATAATTTATCCCTTTCACAATAAAGGTGATAAAGCTGTTGTAAACAATTACCGAGGCATAACGCTCCTCTCACAAAAGCCTTTCAGACCCGACCCGAAAAGCAACTCGATTCACAACTGGGAGAATATCAAGGAGGCTTTAGAAAAGGACGTTCATGTGCCGAGCAGATCATGAACCTTAAATATATTCTTTCATATCAGAAGATTAAGAACAGGAAGTTTGTAGTTACCTTCAGTGACTTCAAGAAGGCCTGCGATTCTATTGATCGACATACACTCCTCCAAATCCTAATGGAAATGGGCTTAGATAACGAAACGAGGACAATCATCCAACAGGCCTTGACTAACACTACCTCCAGGGTGAAATTCAGGGGAGAGACTTCAGACGCCTTCGAAATCAAGACAGGTGATAGGCAAGGAGATTGACTATCGCCTCTACTTTTCAACTGCGCACTAGAAAAGGTCATCTGAGAATGGCACACATTGATACGTAATGAAGGGGTTGGAAATGGACTCAGAATAGGCTACAAGTGCATGCATCTCACAATTGACTGCTTAGCTTTTGCAGATGATCTTGCGATCTTATTTTATTCCCAAGAAACTGCTAATAAACAAACCATCTAACTCAAAACCCAAGCAGCAGAAGCAGACCTCCAGATATCCTTTCAGAATACGGAGTTTATAACTAACATCAAGCCAGCCCCCAGAGAGTTAATTGTAGAGCAGGGAATAATCAAGTGGACAGAGACGTTTAAGTACTTAGATGAGTGGATAAGACCAAACAATTCTGAGAAAGAAGCATTCACATCAAGGATCAACAAGGTGCAAGTGGCATTCCTACTAACTAGGAATGCTTATAATAAACGATCAGTGTCACTCAATGCCAAGCTTAGACATTATTGTTCAGTTATTCGTCTAGAAATCCTGTACGCAGGAGAGTGCCATGCATTGTACATGAAAGGTTTGATTGAATAGGTAGAGGCTAAAGAAAGAAACATCCTAAGTAAGATACTGGGACCAATCAGGGAAAATGGAGAGTTCAGGAGGTGGCACAACAACGAACTCCCCCTAAGTGTGAAAAGGGCAACAGACATCATAAGGAATTGAGGACTAGTTTCAATGGCCACATAACACGCATGAACTCTCAGAGACTGACCAATCGCATCTTTCCCTATTTTGTAAATGACAGGGTGCAAAAAACTTAAACAACACTCACAACAAGTTACACCGCTAAACCCCTTAATAGAAAGTGGAAGGACTGAACCTAATTGCTACCATCCCAGAGGAATCTGTTTTGAAATGTCACCGATATGTTGAACTCTGAAATAAGACAAGTGTTCCAAATAACATGCATCTATTTAAACAATACAATTACAAAATAAATATTTATAAGTAACATGCACATAAATAAAATATAGTAGGTGTGAAACTCAGGATACGTTACATGCACTTACATTGGAGAAATAACCTTCGTGACGAGACCCAACATATACGAATAAGATAAGGATATAATCTAGGCCTAATAATTCCTTAGGTTATTGTCGAGACAAAATATTTAATAAGAGTACCCAATACACAAGTAATTTGACGTAAGTTAGCATTATCTTTCATATCGTCGACAAACTCAACATTAATAACGAATCGTCGACCAATACATCACGACCTACATTAATTAATACATCCAAATAACTAACATCAACTGCGCACACACTCAAACCCGACCCACTAATATCATGGCAGCTAGGCTAGAAATTCTCTACTTATCGAACAGCTGATCATTACAGTCGTTGACTTTAATAATGTCTCCATGACAGACGTACAAGGATAAATAAATCTTTATAACGATGCGAGACATAAATAAATAAATAAGTTAATTCAGATCTATATGAGATGTGATATCGCAGTTTAAAGAGGGTTAAAATAACTTAAAAACAGATACGTAGGTAAACATTAACCTGCACACCAACTTGAGTTGCCAACATCTTCGGGCGAAATTCACGAAGTGGCACGTAAGAAAATTAATCAGGGACCTGTCCACACTCACTGAGATGTTCAAACATGTTACTTCCTTTACCGTCATAACCATGTTTACTACTTGCTCTGCAACACAAACTTGCCCTTTTCATTTCCACACTACAAAGCTTACATCCCGTAGACCGACGTAACCAATAATCCCCAAGATTATCACAGGAAGTATCTTTCACATCATACGTAGTCAAAACACCATCCAGTATACATGCAGTATGTTTTTTAGAACATCCAACCAATGAGAAGAGTTCCCTGTCTACTGATGCCATTCACAAAACCAAGTTATTTAAAGACAGAATCCAAATTTACTCGTCGTCAAACATTTATAGAGTAGATCACGTAGATGGTTATGTGGACTATGGGGGCACTGGTTATAGAGCAGCAAGGCTCCCCAATCCCCTTAATATCTCCAAATATGTGGAGCTACATCGTTTCACGTCCAATTTCGTTTCACAAAATCCTACAACTATCGGTTTTAAACAGAGGTTGCCATACCAATAGATTAGACAAAAGAAGCACTAACTGCGTGACAACAGAAGGAGTAGCGCGTTACCGCGCTCTGGCGAGGCGACAAAACAGTAAGGTTCTCGCACTCACTGTACAGGGCTACACTCTGACGGCCGCGAGGTCAACTATTTGTCACTAACACGGAAGTACCGTCAAGACAGGTTACAGTTTTCCATTTCGAGCCCAGATATAGTGAAATATCGGCTCAGTAAACAAGAAAACGAAGGGAATTTGATTTACCGAGATTGAAAGCGGTTGAAGTAACGTGGACCAAAGTTGGCCAAATCAAATAATTATAATTGTAATATAAAATGAATAATCATGGATTGACCGCTCGGGCAGCTAGGTTTCATGTTACATGACTTTGTGGAAACCTACCCTTCATTAGAGAGAATACTGAAATTGAAAATTATGAGTCCTATGGATAGAGGGAACCTAGACCTTTCGGTTGAACCCTCACACGACTTTCACCGATTATCGTTCGGGTGTTATCGACTGTTATCGACAGTCTCGGGTCATCGATAATAAAAGAAATCAGTAAATAATTATAAAAACATAAATGTGAGATAATAAACAAATCGATAAATAAAGTGGAAGAGAACAGAAACTGACCAAAGTAGGTTAACAGAGATGGGCCTAGCGCATGTAAGTGGAAGCTACTTTTACTTTTGTGTAAAATCTAATTAAATTTGGGAAACTCTGTTGGGAATTTTGAAGGTGGTGGTGGGATGGCGGAGGGGGTATGGTGGCTTCTTCCATAAAATTTGGAAGAGCCTCAAGTGCGCATGTTCTTTAATATTTTCTCATTTCCCCGGGGGGGGGGGGGGGGGGGGGGATATTTTTTATTTTAGGGTGGATTAGTTTTCTCCTTTAGATAGCGGGGATGGAGCCCTTTCGTCTGAGCCCTCATGCAACTTTTTCCACTCTTACGCGTTCGGGAGTGCGTCCGGCCTAGTCCCTGGATTGCGGGTTGCCTATACAGGTACCCCGTGGATAGGATCCCTCCTGGCCCTCAAATCTCGTACTTAAATGTATAGGGCAGCACCCAATATTTGGAAGAAACTTGTTGACTGGCACAAGCGCTTTTTTCTTGCTATAAAAAGATTAAGAACTATAAATCCAAAACTCGGACATACAGTATTGTTTGTATAATATATATATATCGACTACACGAACACCACTCCATGAAAGAGTAGAAACGAGCTCAGTTCCTAGTTTTTAGGGAGACATTGAAAATAAATGAAAATTGCTCAAAATGCACTAGCTAAGTTTTCACTAGTTGGATCTCTTGACGGCAAAGATATTATTCCGTTTCCCTTGATCATCTAACATAGCGAAATAAAATCCTTTTGAGTTGGTTAACACGATTGTACCGAAATTTGAAAGGGTGTTATTCCCTGATGCAAATTACATGAGGCTAAAAGATCCCCTGGGTGACTACTTCCGATCATCGTCAATCGCATTACATCTCAGCTCTTATATCTAGGTCTACGCATACAGTGGATTAATATATACTTATCCGGAATTGTGCTATGATATTTTTGATATTATGTAGCGGATATTTTACTCGTTCTAACATTAGAAATTATTCACAGAAACGAGCACAATTCAGAGAACACTTTAACAAGAGATAGATTCGCAGCCTCACTTAATCAAAATGGTAACAAAATAAAGACGCCACACATATGCATAACCTGCGGAGCAAACTTCACTAAGATGTCGAAATTGAAGGTACACATGTTGATCCATAGTGGTCTGAAGCGTCATTCCTGTGATACATGCGGATCAAAATTCACTACGAAAGGTACTTTAAAGCAACACAGGATGATTCATAGTGGTCTCAAGCCACACTCATGTGATACATGCAAAGCCAAGTTCACTCATAAAAGTTCCTTGACTGTTCACATGATGATCCATAGTGGTTTTAAACCCTATTCCTGTGATACATGCAAAGCAAAGTTCAATCAGAAAAGCTACTTGAAGATTCACATGATGATCCATAGTGGTATAAAACCCTATTCCTGTGATAGATGCGGATCAAAATTTACTAGTCGAGGTGATTTAAAGCAACACAGCCTGATTCATAGTGGTCTCAAACCACACACCTGTGGTACATGCCACGCAATGTTCAGTTTTAAAAGCTCCTTGAAGAGACACATTTTGTTTCATAGTGGTCTCAAGCCATTCACCTGTGATACATGCAAAGCAATGTTCAGTGATAAAAACTCCTTGAAGAAGCACGTTTTGATTCATAGTGGTGTCAAGCCACATGCCTGTGATACATGCAATGCAAAGTTCTCTGAGAAAAGCTCCTTGAATACGCACTTGTTAATTCATAGTGGTCTAAAGCCACACACCTGTGAAGAATGCAATGCAAAGTTCAATCAGAAGAGCAACCTGAGAAGACACATGAAGATTCATAAAGGTATAAAACTCTATTCCTGTGATAGTTGCGGAGCAAAGTTTTCTGAGAAAGGCAATTTAAAGTCACACATGATAATCCATAGTGGTCTCAGGCCATATTCCTGTCGTACATGTGGAGCAGATTTTTCAAGAAAAGACAAGTTTGACAAACACATGATAATTCATAGTGGTCTCTAACCGTATTCCTGTAGTACATTCGCAACAAAATTTACCATTAAAAGACAATTGAAAACACACATGATGATCCATAGTTATGTAAAGTCGTATTCCTGTCGAACATGTGCAGCAAAGTTTACTGAGAAGTTTAAAGAAACATGTGAAGATTCATAGTAGTCTTAAGCCACATTTCTGTGCTACATGTGGTGATATGTTTACGGAGGGCAGTTTAAAACACACATGATGATCCATAGTGTTCTCAAGGTGTATAGTGCATTGAGAAAGGCAGTTTAAAGAAACGCTTGAAGGTTCATGGAGGAGTCATGCCACATTTCTGTAGTACATTTGGAGCAAATTATGCTCGCAAAGGTGACCTGAAGAAACACATGAAGATGCATAGTGGTGTAATCACTTATTCATGTTGTGTTTTACGGGACAAACTTTACTTGGAAAGCTGACCTCGAGAAACACATGATCAGCCATAGTGGTTAAAGCCTTATTGCTCTGATTTATGTGGAGCAAAGATGACGAAGTAAGACAGTTTAATGACACACATAATGATTCATAGTGGTCTCAAGGCTCGTTCCCGTGGTATAGGTGAAATACAATTTATTCTGAAAGGACACTTGAAAACTCGTGATGATCCTTAGTGGGGTAATGCCGTATTCCTCTGAAATATGTGGAGCAAAGTTTACTGAAAAGGGCAGTTTAAGAAAACATGTGATGATAGAAAGTGGTTCCAAGCCTCATTTCAGTGGAACATGAGAGGCAAACTCTACTGGGAAAGATCACCTGAACAAACACATAGTGGTCTCTAGCCACATTTCCATGATACAAGTGGAACAAATTGTTACCTGATGACACATAGTAGTATAATGCTAAATTCCCGTAGTATGTGTAGCGAGAACTTACCGAGAAAGGAAAATTGAAAATATAGTTGCTTAAAGCCACATTCTTGCAGTGCATGTAGAGGAAACTTTACTGGGAAGTTTAATTTGAAGACTCACATGTTGATTCATAGTGGACTAAAGCGCTATTTGTGAAGTGCATGTAGAGGAAACTTTACTAAGAAGTTTATTTGAAGACACACATATCGATTCATAGTGGACTAATGCCACATTTCTGAAGTGCATGTGGAGGAAAGTTTACTAGGAAGTTTAATTTGAAGACACACATCTTGATTCATAGTGGACTAAAGTGATATTTATGAAGTGCATGTAGAGGAAACTTTAAAGCCTCCGTGGCTTAGGCGGCAGAACGCAGCCCTCTCACCGCTGGGTCCGTGGTTCAAATCCCGGTCACTCCATGTGAGATCTGTGCTGGACAAAACGGAGGCAGACAGGTTTTTCTCCGGGTACTCCGGTTTTCCCTGTCAATATTTCATTCCAGCAACACTCTCCACTATCTTTTCATTTCATCTGTCATTCATTTAATCATTGCCCCAGACGAGTGCGTCAGGCCTCGGCAGCCGGCACAGTCCATATCCTCGCCGCTAGATGGGGGGCTTCATTCATTCCATTCCTGACCCGGTCGGAGATTGGAAGCAGGCTGTGGATTTTCTTTCATTTAGAGGAAACTTTACTAGACAGTTTAATTTGAAGACACACATATTGATTCATAGTGGACTAAAGCGATACTTGTGAAGTGCATGTGCAGTTACTTTATTAGAAAAGTTAATTTGAAGGCACACAAGTTGTTCAATACTTAACAAATGTTGGATGCTTTTCTGTGGGTCTACACGATTGTATCCAAATGTGATGGGTTATTCCTTAATACTGCAAAAATGACATTAGAGCATTAAATACTCTTGGATTGGCTGTTTTCATAATCCAGCGATCATCATCAGATCCATTACCCCTCGGCTATAAGATCTATGTCGGAAAGTATTGGTGACAATATTTAAAATATGATAACTTATTTAGTTGGTGAATTAGTTGAGATAATGCAACTCGTCAATATTTGTTAGCTGTAGTCTATGTGATATTTAGTTGATATACTGGAACTGCTGATTGAACTCCGAAATTTGCTTATTTGAAGTGAATATGTGATTTTAGTATATGGTCAATTTAGATTGTATTGTACAGGCTACTTATCTGGTTGAGTCTTGCGTGGCCCTGTTGAGAGCAGTTCACTTGGTCACTCTTTTCACTCGACTGATGGGCATTTCCTGTGTGTGAGGGTCCTTTATCTCGTTGGGCTATTACCCCCCTCTCATTCCTAAGTGCTATGTGTTCCTCGTGCAAATGTGTCTGCAGTAAGTTGCCATGTCTACTCTCTCTAATGTGGTGTATGTTTCTGCATTCAGGTTAATCATCCACTATTAAAGATCTAGTTTCAAACTCTCCACACATAAGCTAACAAGCCCTCTCCAAGCGCAAAAGGACTAATGAGATTGTCGTGGTACCTTTAATACTGCCTTTAGTACTCGGCTAGGTTTAATTGAAGAAAAAGATACATCGCACATTCCTGATCCAACAACATGTTTCCCTTATTTATACCTTATCTAGCTTGGTTACATCGTTATGTTGTGTCTTGTTTCCGACGGGGTGTGTTTTCTAGTAGAGTGAAGAGGGGTGAACTCTCCATGAAAATGTGTTGGTTTAAATTATTGGGGTTGTTTCTTTTAGCTAGGTGTATCTCGATTGCTTCCTTTATATCAAGAGCTCTGCCTTTCGGTTCCTGATGGATTATAGGAGATCTTTACTGAATGATATTTGCTTGAAGACACTCTTATGTGTCAATTCCACTAAGAAGTACAATCTGCTAACCGCTTGCGTTGGTAGGAGCACTAATCTTATTGATATTACCTTATAGACACTCCAGTTAGTCACCGTCTGTGTTTGTATCTATGGGTTCTAAGCTGACTGATATTAGCTTAAAGACCCTGCAAAGGAACCATCTGCTCTTAGTCTGGGTTGGTACCTAGGTGCTCTAATCTGAGAGATATTTGCTTAATGAAGAAGCAGGCGTGTCTGTTCGTTAACGTGAAAAGCTACTGACTGTCTTTTGGGTACCTAAGAGCTCTATTCTGAATTATATTAGCATAAAGACACTCCAGTTTGTCAATACATATCTGAGTAAACACTAATATCCTTAAGAACCATTATGCTTCTGTCGGAGGGGAAGTCAAGTCAGCGGGCCCATGTCATAGTTTTATGGCATGTAAAAGAACCTTCCACTAACTACTGTACAATTGTGTGATACTAAATGTCTACTTCGAATTTGATCAATGCTCTATGAATTTCCAACGTTCGTCGCCAGGAGTTGGTTGCGTGGCATCTAGTTCCCAACTTAATGGCTAGGTAGCGCTGACGGTAGCAAATGTAGGAACTATTTGATATTGATCGTCTGCTGTTCTTACCTGAATTACAGATAACACGCTAATACAGCCATCACAATTAACACCGGATATCAGACAGATTCCACAGACACCTAAAGTACGCTTTGATCTCTATAATACTACTGGATGATGCACTCCTAGCATTGACCGCACGAAAAAGTGAGTGGAGGTAATTGGTTACATTCGCCTGGAGGTAGGGGAAGATGTGTTCTCTGTCAGCTGTTTGACAATATGTAATGTGTTACATTCGCCTGGAGGTAGGGGAAGATGTGTTCTCTGCCAGCTGTTTGACAATATGTAATGTGTTACATTCGCCTGGAGGTAGGGGAAGATCTGTTCTCTGTCAGCTGTTTGACAATATGTTGTGTGTTACATTCGCCTGGAGGTAGGGGAAGATGTGTTCTCTGTCAGCTGTTTGACAATATGTAATGTGTTACATTCGCCTGGAGGTAGGGCAAGGTCTGTTCTCTGTCAGCTGTTTGACAATATGTAATGTGTTACATTCGCCTGGAGGTAGGGGAAGATCTGTTCTCTGTCAGCTGTTTGACAATATGTAGTGTGTTACATTCGCCTGGAGGTAGGGGAAGATCTGTTCTCTGGCAGCTGTTTGACAACATGTAATGTGTTACATTCGCCTGGAGGTAGGGCAAGGTCTGTTCTCTGTCAGCTGTTTGACAATTTGTAATGTGTTACATTCGCCTGGAGGTAGGGGAAGATCTGTTCTCTGTCAGCTGTTTGACAATATGTAATTGGTTACATTCGCCTGGAGGTAGGGGAAGATGTGTTCTCTGTCAGCTGTTTGACAATATGTAATGTGTTACATTCGCCTGGAGGTAGGGGAAGATGTGTTCCCTGTCAGCTGTTTGACAATATGTAATGTGTTACATTCGCCTGGAGGTAGGGGAAGATGTGTTCTCTGTCAGCTGTTTGACAATATGTAGTGTGTTACATTCGCCTGGAGGTAGGGCAAGATCTGTTCTCTGTCAGCTGTTTGACAATATGTTGTGTGTTACATTCGCCTGGAGGTAGGGGAAGATGTGTTCTCTGTCAGCTGTTTGACAATATGTAATGTGTTATATTCGCCTGCAGGTAGGGGAAGATGTGTTCTCTGTCAGCTGTTTGACAATATGTTATATTCGCCTGGAGGTAGGGGAAGATGTGTTCTCTGTCAGCTGTTTGACAATATGTAATGTGTTATATTCGCCTGCAGGTAGGGGAAGATGTGTTCTCTGTTAGCTGTTTGACAATATGTAATGTGTTACATTCGCCTGGAGGTAGTGGAATATCTGTTCTCTGTCAGCTGTTTGACAATATGTAATGTGTTGCATTCGCCTGCAGGTAGGGGAAGATCTGTTCTCTGTCAGCTGTTTAACAACATGTAATGTGTTACATTCGCCTGGAGGTAGGGGAAGATGTGTTCTCTGTCAGCTGTTTGACAATATGTTATATTCGCCTGGAGGTAGGGCAAGGTCTGTTCTCTGTCAGCTGTTTGACAATATGTAATGTGTTACATTCGCCTGGAGGTAGGGGAAGATCTGTTCTCTGTCAGCTGTTTGACAATATGTAATGTGTTACATTCGCCTGCATGTAGGGGAAGATCTGTTCCCTGACAGCTGTTTGACAATATGTAATGTGTTACATTCGCCTGCATGTAGGGGAAGATCTGTTCCCTGACAGCTGTTTGACAATATGTAATGTGTTACAGTCGCCTGCAGGTAGGGGAAGATCTGTTCTCTGTCAGCTGTTTGACAATATGTAATGTGGAAGGTGGCAATATTTTAACAAACGTGGCCATTTGTTTTAAATATATTTATTTCATAACATCTTCAGACATTGCTGTTAATTAATACAAACTAATTTATGAGGATCTTATAAGAAAATAAATATATATATATATATATTTTAAGGGCTTGGATGTTAAGTCAGGTTTCTCATATGAATAGCGAGTAGTGAAATGGGTTCTGAATATTCGAGAACTTGAGAATAGCTGCATTCTTGGCTGTCACCGTGGAGGCCCAGGCTTGATTCCCACGTCTGCCATGAACATTCTAATTCTGGTCTGAGGGCTGGAGTGGGGTACACTCTACCTCGCGAGGGAAAATGGATCGAGTTGTGTTTGATTCCTTCCTCAGTCATCGTGGAAGAGGTTTTCGGTTTTCAGGCAAATGCCAGGATAGTACCTAACTAAAGACCACGGCTGTTTCCTACCCAAATCCTACCTCAATAGCAAACACACACACCAGTAATGGGGCGTGGTGACTCAGCGGTCAAGCTGTTGGCCTCTCACCACGGCGGACCGGGCTCGATTCCCGCCCAATCAATGTGAGATTTTCAAAGTTAAGTGCCATTTCCTGTTGTTCGGATTCCAAGTATAAAGGAGGTCCTATGGCTTATGATCTCGTGATTAACGGTCACGTAAAACTATAATCTTACGTCCTTTTCACACACACCATTACATACATCACAGTGACACAGGTTATCATACAAATTCACACACAGCCAAGTACATGGGACTACATGGCCATGATGTCACATAGACCCTAAACATTGTACAACAACAGCAAAAATCTCCAGCCTAGACTACTTTGGTAGTGTGCAGTAGTTTCTATATAAAATGTATCTTTCTCTCTCAGTCATAAATATAATGCATTACTGAAATCGATGTTTCTGAGTTGCAGGAAGGATATACCGTATTTTCATAGAACATTGCATTCACAAGTTTCAGGCTAACATATTTAAATTCTTGGTTAACTTGTGTTTTCGTCTGGCCCCAAAGCTATTTGGGTAATGTTTCTGGGGCTAGAGTATCCTTCCTTTTCCTGCCTCTCATGTCCCTTCTCGTTCATGACCTGATATCCTCATTCTCTACGGACTGGAACCTTGAACTGTGATATGAGTTACATATTAAAAGTGTATTTCAGATTGTATGTTGAGCCCGAATAGCTCATGCTGGTGATAGCTTGTACGAAAACCATGGAATTTATTATGTTCGAGAGTCAGTGGCGCCAATAGCATTTCTCTGAAGTCTAGCGAAGCAATTTAGACACCCACCCACCCCTTCCAACCCCCCTCCCCCTCCCTCATACGAGTTATGCTCACATATTGTTTACCAGTGCCGACAACTATCCCGTTTCCAAACCTAACCTGACTTCTCAAGATTCTTAGAAACTTTTAGCGATAAGTCGAGATAAAAAATAAATTAAAAAAAACACACTTTCATCGAGTACCGGTAAGCGTTTAATTCAATTAGTAGGAAATACAGTATTTTTTTACAGAATTATGAAGATGAAAATCCACAGCCTGCTGCCAGTCTCCGACCGGGTCAGGAATGGAATGAATGAAGCCCCCTTCTAGCGGCGAGGATATGAACTGTGCCGGCTGACGAGGCCTGACGCACTCCTCTGGGGCAATGATTAAATGAATGACAGATGAAATGAAATGATAGTGGAGAGTGTTGCTGGAATGAAATTTTGACAGGGAAAACCGGAGTACCCGGCGAAAAACCTGTCTGCCTCCGTTTTGTCCAGCACAGATCTCGCATGGAGTGACCGGGATTTGAACCACGGACCCAGCGGTGAGAGGCCGGCGTGCTGCCGCCTAAGCCACGGAGGCTTCTCTACAGAATTATGATATTCTCAAAATTTGAATGGTAAAAAGTGTCCAACATTAAAATACTGCTCACTTAGTTTTAGATAAAAGAGAAGTAAGGGAAGTCTCAAAACAAATATTACTCCTCGGCAGACCATTTTCGTTTCGCTTAATGCGTTGTCTACAAGTGGCCATGTTTTGGGCTTAAGGTGGCTGGGGCGCGGCAGTCACGTCCAAAAGTATCGATTTTTCAAAGTGCTCAAATAGGGCCAAAAAGAGTTTAGAAGTGTTGCGGAAGGTCCCAAGTATAATGCCAATACAAAATCCTTTGGAAAACTGCTAACTGAAAGCAGCTTTAGAGCTTTGAAAATGGCAGAAACATAGGCTTTAGTGTTTTTTGGCGGAAAAATGGCCATTTGACCTTCGTTTTCTCCGTTAGACGTCCTGTGACCCCGGTATTTCTTAACGTTTTCTTTTTTTTATCGTGTTGAAATCGTTATTTTTGGAGTTTTAGGTCGGAATCTATTCACTAGAGCACACTTAAAAACGAACAAAATATTAAAATCTGCCCTAAAACGGCCATTTTAAGCTAATTTTAACGGTTTTGTTTTGTAATTGTGTTCTAGTGATTAGATTTCAGTCAAAAACTCCAAAAATAAAGATTTTAACGTTAAGAAAACATTAAGAAATACCTGGGCCACCGGGACATCTAACAGAGAAAACTACGGAAAAAAAGGCCGTTTTTCCGCCAAAAAACAATAAAACCTAATTTTTGTCATTTTCAAAGCCCTATAGCTGCTTTCAGGTAGCAGTTTTCTATAGGATTGTGTATTGGCATTATACTTTTGACCTTCCACAACACTCCTAAACTCTTTTTGGCCCTATGTGAGCACTTTGAAAAATCGATACTTTTGGACATGACTGTCACGCTCCAACCACCTTAAGAATATCTTCGGCCAAACAGAAAACTATGTAAAAAGTTTAATTACATCACCTTATTTCTTAGTACAGTAACTGTTTCGAAAGAATGCTACTATATGATGCGAACTTCAATATGGCATTATCGTATTCAATATTTACGTCATTTTCACAAGAAATTATCAAGAGGTCTTCCAATCGCTCACCACCCATAGTCGTACGTAGCCTGTTTTTTGATTATGCGTAACTTGGAAAAAGTTCTCTCGGGTGTGGCGCCTGCTACCGGGATAGTCACTGCAATCTTCAGTGCGGTGTACAAAGTGGGGAACACACTCTTCAAGCTTGCCGAGTGCATAATTTGAAATACAGCCATTAAGCTTCCAGTATTACCGGGATCCACTTGATCTGGGTTACCATCCCTGTCTTCAATCACTTCTAGAGAGCTTCCTTCTTCAGTTTTTGATTCCTCCTCACCTGTGTCGGTCTTCGCGAAATCCTCGTCAGCAGGATCTTCATCGGCAAAAATGTCTTGTTTGTGCAGTTTCTCGGGCAATGATGCTGCCTTCTTGAATTGGGGGAGACTTTCGAAAAAGCAGTGTACTCTTCTAGGAGTTGAATTTTGTCCGTAAATTTTCCATACAGTTGACGAAGTGATGGAATGCATCATCAGGAAGAACGTTTCTAGGACCGTTCACCCTAAGTAGGCGACGATGCGAGAAGGGTGCCAAATCGCGGTATAACCCAACAGTTGTGTTGCCGAATCTATCTTCAAGGTGAGAAATTATTGCGTCCAGGCGAACGTTGTAGGTCTCGACTAGAAATTTCTTGATGGACTCATCAATTGGCTCATCTGCAGCTTCCTCGCCATCCATCATCTTCTTGCGCCGCTTAAAGGGATCGGGCAGTTTTTGGAATTCAAAGCGGGAACTCCTCTGAGAAAATCTTCTTTCTCTTCAAGAATACATTCATATGCTCTCTCGTTTCGAAGGTGCTCCATTTCTATGAGCGTATGGTGGATTGCACTTACGGCTGCCAATAAATCAATATCAACACCTTGCAAAACTTTGCTCACAGGCCTTTTCGAAGACTTTCGAAAAGAGGAGCGCTGTGAGAACAAAGCGTTCTGATAGCAAGTATCTTAACAGGCCTTGCGCTTCTGTGGCAGCTGATTTTTCGGCTGGTGTAATTTCCAGTCTAGATTAAGTTCTCTGCATACTGTATGTCCTCGAGCGTCTTGAATAGGTTCTTGCTCTTCGTCGTCGCACATTCCTTTAACGCAACAAGCCGCTCATGCACTTTCCCTGTCTTTTCATCGACGTACCGGATAACGAAAGACAGTTGTTCTTTTCTCGATAAATCAAAAGTAGAATCCATTGACAAGCTAAAGAATCTCCCTTCATCAGTTGTTTTTGAATCTCATTTTTAATAACTCGAGATATGGCATGAATCATTTGATTCTGTCTATTCCAGGTAAGAAAGCTTCGTTTCTTGCGCTTAGGGTCAGCCTCCAAAGATGCTAAATACGCAGCCATTGGTGGAGAGTACTTTGCCAACAGCACAACTAGGTCTTTAAAATTCCCTTTTAGTTCTTCAGTCATTTTTTCTCGGTGTCCGCGCAGAGCTAGATTCCGCCTTCCTAAATAAAGAATCACGTCTGTTAATTCTTTGACAATTTCCCTGTTTTCGGCTATTTTTAATTTTCTTCCTTCTTCCAAAGAAGACAAAAAAGCCTATTTTTGAATACAGAGTACGACAACCACTCACGCTGGACCGCGCCACCATCCGGAAGCATTTTGCGGTACCAGGCTGCATGGCATGATCTTCCCTCTTTCTCCTTGGGGAAGCCCCCTACAAGCTCTCGGTTTGGTTGGGAAGGACCTTTTGCTCGAATGAACTTAACCATTGCCGGAGTCAAATGTTCCAGATTACAAAACGTTGCCGGATCGGAAGTTATCCCCAAATCGTCGCACCTTGTCGCTACTCGGATGCCAGTTCCATTCGCACTAGGACCTAAAGGGGGATGATTGGAAGGATAAGCGGGAAGCGAGTCCTGATTATTAGTCAAGTGAGAGCTGGAAGAGCCGAGGGTAAAGGTACCGCTACCACCGCACTTGAAGCAAAGTTAACGGAATCCCCGGGAGGAGGTAGACTACCACCACCGGAATGTTTCTCTTGGTCCTCTACTCCTTTAGGGTCCATGTCAGAGGGGAGGTACCACCACCATTCGGGTCATTAGCCACGGCCGCAGGAGATACTGCACGTTCACAAAGTAATCCTGGAGGTTCAAAACTGGAAGGGCCTGGGATCTTAGGGAAAAAGATTTGGTTCTCTTCATGGATCGTTACCACCGGTTCAAGGATTTTGGTACCACCAGCACCACCACCATCATCAGGAACACGAAAACCGTCACTACCAAGATCTGGATTAGGAGCATTGGGTCCTGTAAAGAGAAATATAAACCACGGCTTAGATAAGACAATTTCAGTAAAAAAAAACATTATTACTACTAATAGGGATAGAGAAATAGGACGCAAGATGCCATGAAAAATAAAATACACGTTATGTCGCGGATATAAATTGTGTTACCAAGTTTAGGAACCGGAACTAAAATTTCGAGCATTTTTTTTCTTAAATTGGTAACGGTAACTACAGTGCTTTTTATGAAGGAAACAAACCTGACCAGTTCATCTGAAAAGCCGAAAAGCGGTATTACCAAACCAACTACAAATGTAACAAGTAATTCCGCGAAGAACTATACAGCCTATTTTCATATATCCTACTTATGTTAATTGCCACTATCAACATACAAAATTTCAGGATTGCTGTAATAGATTCGTAGATATTAAGAATCGACTAAATATTTCGGATGGTCGCCATGTTGGATTTTTATATATGTAGGTCTTTGAGTTATGTACTGAAGATTATTGTGTACGTGTAGTATTCAAACTTCAATCGCATGATTAGGACACAAGAAATAAAACGAGTTAAAATTTCGCACAGCTGCCATCTTGTGGTTATGGAAACAATTGAAATAAATTACATGCCAGTGGATTAAAATTTGTATAAGGATTTACTGTACCAAGTTTCACTGCACTCGGATGGTTAAATTGCGAGGAACGTCCATGTGAATATTTATACTTCGCGTCGCCGCCATGTTGGATTTGTGATCACCGGTTATTGAACGTCCTATGGGTGAACTTATGTTCATAGCCCCTATGAACATAAAAATATTCAGTTTGATTGCTGTAATAGATTCGTAGATATTGAGAACCGTCCAATATTTCGGATGGTCGCCATGCTGGATTGTTATATGTATAGGCCATAGAGTAATGTACTGTACCATTAAAGGAAAATTATTGCGTAGGTTCATTATTCAAACTTTCACTTCGATCGCATGATTACGACACAATAAATAAAAACTTAATTTTAAAATTCGCACAGCCACCATCTTGAAGTTATGTAAACAATTGAACTACATTAAATACCAGTGCATTACAATGTGTATAAACATTTTCTGTACCAAGTTTCATTGCGTTTGGATCAATAAGTCGCGAGAAAAGTCTATTTACAACTTTCAAATTCGCTTGGCCGCCATGTTCGTTTTGTAGTTAACCGGTTTTTGAAAGTCTCATAGATGAACTTCCAGTAGTGCCCTTTATCTCCGTACACAATTTCAGGGTGATACAGGTAATGGTTTCAGAGATATAGAATCATCATCATCATCAAAGTCCCACTCCAGTCACCCGGGTGTGGTTTCCAAGCCTCCTCCACTCCTTCCATTTTTCCTGTTCCATCACTTCTGCCACATCCAATCCAGCTTCTCCAATGTCCAACCACCTTCTTCTCGGTCTCTTTCCCTTGACTTCTCTTTCTAATTCCCTTTTTGCTACTCTTTCTTTACCCATTATAGAATGCCGGTGAAATATTTCGCACAGCCGCTTGAGGTTATGAAAACAATTGAACAAAGTTAGATGTCGGTGCATTGCAATGTGTATAAACATATACTGTACCAAGTTTTATTGCGTTTGGTTCGTTAAATCGCGAGAAACGTCTATTTAAAAGTCGCAACTTCGCTTGGCCGCCATGTTGGTTTTGTGGTTACCAGGTTTTCAAAAGTCACATAGGTGAACTTCTACCCTTTATAACCGTACAAAATTCCAGGGTGATATGGGTAATAGTTTCGGAGATATTGAATGCTGGTGAAATATTTCGCACAGCCACCATGTTGGATTGGTGAGACGTAACAAAATGTGAAGGGCTCAGTCGGGGTCGTCCGTAATAGTGCTATGAACTTACCGAGTTTCATTGAAATCGCTCCAGCCATTTAGATTTTATTAGCAGGGAGACACACACACGAATCACACACAGAGACACGGACAAAAGGTGATCTCATAAGCCTATTTTTTTCATAAATGAAAATAGGCTAAAAATAGAGTGCGGTTATTTACCCTCCAAAAACGCCAAGGAAACACACACACACACACACCACCCTCCCTAGCTAGACCTGAGAAGAAACCAAAATTCAAGGTTTTGACCCCCACTTCTAATTTGCTTATCTGAACCAAACAGTTTACAGACCAACTAATCGCTCAATAGTTACCGGTACCGGCATTACAAACCAAAGCACAATATTCCGTCTAGAAACACTAAATTCGAGCCGGATATGCACTATGTAGTGAAATAATGGCCATGGATAGAACGTCGAAAAACTTCCAAATAAAATAACAGCGTCCATGCGACCGATGGGTTTCAGCGGGAAGAGGAGGGGGGTAGGGGTGGGGTGGTTTACAGGTCTCTGTCTCACAATCAGTTGGTCGCCGCGCCACGCTACGCCTCAGCCGCAATACGCCGTGCCGCGTTGCTCGTGGTTCGCAGGTGAACCCTCCCTCCTCCAACTCACGATCGCAGTTCGAACATTTTAGCGGACCCTAGACGCACAGTATTATTGTACAATATCGATGGTTGTACAATAATATTGACTGTCTGTAGGTAGTATTGAAAGGTTGTGCAATATATTGTGCGAATCAACGAAGGTTTAATATTCGTATTTATTGCACAATGCGGGAAAGATTGTGTCGTGTGTGGACAGTATTGTGCAATACCTGATCTGTTGCTCTTGAGTATTATAAGTGATTGTTTTTCCTTACCTGTATATACTCCTTCGGGCTGTATATCCAAGCTGTACAGGTCTCCATAAAAACTCACTTATTAGGCCTAACTGCGGTGATACAGCACTTGTAAATTTCAGGTCTTCAAAGGTACCAGTATTTCATGCTGCAAGGTAACGTAAAGCTATTGATAAACGCTGGTTTTGAGGAATAGCTTCTCGCATTAAGGTATCATTTTTTTAAAATTTGAGGAATAACCATTGCAAGAAGTTCATCAAATGAATTACCATCCAAACGCAAAAAGTTTCAAAAATCAGTTGTCTCACTCAGTCTCAGTTCGTTTAATAAGTTTTGATTAGTGTATTCATTTCGCTTCTGAAACCAATCTATCGCCCATTTGCGCTTCTTTGATTTTTTTCTTTTTCACAGCCTCAGCCAATGCAATATCAATAATACAAAGTTTCGTTTCCCACAACATGTTCACCTCACACGATGTAAACAGCAACTAAATTATTGGACAATTACATTGCACTGTCTAGGGACGTTCCATAAATATATTGCACAAAAATTTGGGCAATAATATAGAGCGTCTAGGGTCCGCGTGAGCATAAAATGCATCGTAGAAATTCAAACAAATGGGAAGTTGCAGTTCAAGGTTGGGGCGATTTCCCTATTGTTGGAACTTGGCTCGCCTGTGTGTTCCGTGCGAAGCCCACAGTAATCACCCCGCTGCGCAACACTGCCTCCGCGCAGCGCGGTGACGGTGTGAGGGGAGGGGGGTCTACTATATTCCAAATAATAAGGCATCCTTATTTTTAATACTCTTCGTATTTCGTATGTTGCACCCTAATGTTGTGTTTAGGAATTTCGATGAGAACTTGAGGTATAACAAGCAAGCCATCGACAAACTACTGTAATTCTGATTGAGCTGAAATCATAACACGGTGACTAACTTACACGATTTTTCGGAAACTACTCCACATAGCCCATCATAATAGCGTACGTACGTACAACGTAAATCCTACATCGTTTATTCACAAATACCACGTAAAAATAACTGTATCGTACCGTAGATTACTATTATGGTTGACGTAGAAATACTGAAGAAAGCTGCTACCTGAACCTCTCATCAACTTAACTTAAAAGTGAATACAGCGCTTTCCCCTTCCCTGCTTATTTTTTTCTATATATTGTCTCAATTCAGCAGATGACCCCTTAAGTACTATGGTTGTAAATAGACAATTTAACCGAGTCCCAGCATGCAGCTTAGCTTCAGATTTCACAAATTTTTATTCAAGTCGGGAGTCAAAGACAACAATAGGCGCTTGCGTCTAACCTCAGTATGCACGACTTGAGACCAACGCCAGTTCTGCGGTTTTTTTTTCCTTTCTTCAAAAACGAATCTTTGCTCAGATGTAGGATGATGCACGACAAGGTAGACTACATGTAAATTTTCAGTTTGTGGAGAGATAGGTAAGAGCCAAGGGTACGTCTACACAAGTAAGCAAAAATAACACACCCATATTCCTACGTACTGAACCAACTCATGTCACTGGGGGTGAAGATTTTTACGAGTTTTTCCGCGAGAGGTTTTAGAGACCCAAAAAACAAAGAAGCCCTTGGCAAAGCCTATCACTTTTTGTGATTGCAACTACAATGGTCATGATCTATTCACACGTAACGCACACAGTATTGACACGCTCTGTTTCTACCGTGGTTTCTACTGTTGACTTACCGTTATTGCCACTCGCCCCAAGAGCCGGTGTAGGATTCCAAGAATTCAATTTTGAAAAAAAGTTGGTGATAGTGCCGGGGGAGGAGACACGCACTGGGCATGATTCACAGTACCTTTCCCAATTTTTAAAGTTCATCCGTGTTTGGGAGGCACTTTTGCCGCACGGGCACACTTAAGAACTTGGCCACATGGCAGACTAGATGGCAGACGTATAACTAGTTTGCCACACAACAACACATACACGTAACAAACAACAAACAGTACACGACGCACGACACAGCGATATCAACACAAACACAACTCACTCCTCTTCACCGCACAGCCCCCGCTTCACCCTTCGCCGATAGGCTATTGAGACGGGCTCGTGGAGCCGCGGGCGGGCTCGGGCGGGCTTGTGCGTTTCTCGCGCCACTTCCAAAACCACGGCGTGCATTTCAAACAGAGAAGTCTGGAGCTTTTACACATTCACAAAATGATAAACGATACTTTCGACGAGCTTGCTTGGAAAGGCTCGGCAACGGCAATTTAATGTTACGTTCCTGTGAAACGCGAGGTTGGGTGGAGATATTCGATTCATACGTTAGGTTAGAAGGTTTGATGTCTCGCTCATTTGTTTGTATGTAAATCCCAATTAACCATCATGAACATTCGGCTGACGTTGATTATTAATGAAACTTTTATTTTATGTTTAAACGATCAAACAAACAAACGAACAAACAAACAAACAAACAAACAAACAAACAATACAATAACTCAGTAACAATATGTTGTGGCCGTACTGACCGATCGTGCCAGGACATTAGGATCTATTTAGTCATTTAGTCCTATTCTCCGCCTTTCTCTCTCTCTCTTTCTTTCTTTCTTTCTTTCTTTCTTTCTTCTTTCTTTCCCCCACCCACCCTAACCCATCCACCTACCCACCTTGATGTCTAGCGGCCGCTAGACATCAACCATACAGTTGGCGCCACTGTCGAGAGTTATGAACGCATCCCAGAGGCATGCCACCACATCAGATGTTCTTTTGACTTTGTTAAGAAGCTATGGATAATTACTCATCATGATTAAAGAAGTTTTCTTTAATGTACAATCTTGAATTTATAATCAGAAGTCATACAGCATAATTAGCCACATTTTCATGGACTTATATTTTATTTATGGTTTACAACCAAAGGTATATCGCCGCGGACATGCGAGAGGAAAGAATTTAGTTGCTAAATGACTCGGAATTGAGAGAACGGAGCACACCTACTTCCGTGAAGGAATGACTCAAATTTGTACTCGCATGGCGAGCACACGTCATTTTTGAATGTCCAAGTTGACCTTGTATTAGCAACGTCGTTATCAGGAATATGATTGTTTAACACGACCACAGTATTTATTTCAGCACGAAGTGTGCTTGTGACGTGAAATAGTCCGCCGAAAATCTTTAAATTGTGATATTTTACAAAGTGTGAAGTGAACGACCACATGGTTTCAGCATGCTCAATGGCTGACCAGTGTGACGATAAGGGATTTTTGTACCAGTGATACACGAGTGAAAATCTAGTCGAAATATTCATCAGTTCATGTGCAATATTATTGAGCCGTGTAAAGGCCGAAATTAAAACGACTACGATTAAGCTGATGCAATCAGATAAAATATCTACCTCGTGCGAAGTGTTAACTTCAGTGAAGGGACACGTGCTATGTGTCTAAATCTAGCTTCTGTGATTAAGCAGACAAGGCCATTCTTTGAATATAGTCTGCTATCTGTAAAGTGTGAAAGCAGTGAATTTAACACGCTAGAAGCAGTGTCTACAATTCTACGATTAAACCAAATTGCCTTCATTCAACCACGTGCTGAGGCTTAATTGTACTGTTCTAATGAAGAAGATGATAATGGCTTAAATACCTAATAGGAGGAACGCCTAATATCTGAGTCACACTACGACCATGGAAAAAGACCTGTGGATAACCATGCTTATAGCCAAGCAGCGAAGTTATCTGTGGGTTACCAGGATAAAAGGAAAAACCCCTCAATCCTTGTGTCTGGATGAAGTATACTGCAAATAGCTGCGAGTCATGATCTTATAATCTATTTATGTACGGTGGATGGTCATGGGAGGATTAGATTGTAACAGCCGTAACGTTATTGTCAGTCGTCATGGTAGGGATTTTCATTCCTTTTGACCATCTACTATGGTGATTTCACGCTTCAAAATGCTTCTTTGCATTTCGTTCCTGGACAGAGAGTTAGACACCGACATGTGTGTTTTTCACACGGTGCAATATTGTTTTTCAAAGGTAATTCCGCATAACGGAAGATGAATTTCGTCATTTGTGACAGGGGCATTATCTTAATTCAGCTCCAGCTGATTATTGTTCATGTTTTCTGAAGTCCCCCTTTTGGTAATTATTTTGTATGTCACTGAACGTTTATTATTTAACATTTGAGGACGTATCGTTTAGGCATGGAAAGTCTCCAGCCTATATTGTTATTGTAAATTACATTTTCCAAGAGTGAGCAGTTTGCCACCAGAATTGAGATGAATTCACATCGTTGTAAATGAGTCAAGCAATGTATTTAACTTACCGTACTCATAATTCCTATTACACGATAATCGTATCATTTCAATTAGTTCCACCAGAGGTTATGGTGTGAAACTTGTATAAATACTCATGTAAACGTGCCTAGTACGCAGTGCATATTTTACTGTGAGCTGCAGTGGTGATACACACTTTCAAAGACTTTCAACAGGAGAGAGATATCTTTCCGTTACTTTTCCTTGGTTTTCAGAAGTCAAACATATCATTCTTATTGAAATTTATTCGTCTTTAACGACATTCTACCCTTTACTACATGTGTATTTTAGGACAGAGTGAATGCTAGGATCACTCATAAAACCTTGATTGTAAATCTAATGTGTTTTGAATCAGTGAAAGACATTTCTTTGAGAACTCACTGACACGCTCGGAAGCATGATGACAGATGCTAGCCCAGTTCGCGCCTGTGACATTGCCCAAGGTTACTTACGATCTCAATTGTGAGACAATTGACTAAAGACTTTATTTTGTTTTCTGTAGACCTTGCTAGGAATGTTCATTACGAGCCATGTTTGTTAATGCTCATGCTATTAACCTTGATCAAGTATAGATTTTTGTAAAGATTGTTTCAGTACAGGGGTACTAATAAGTAATACTTTATATTTTGAAATATACTCGCAGGTATTTGTGAGCGAGCCCAATGTATTATTGTCATGATTCATATTGTTTTGAGTAACCATTTGATAGGTTTGACAGATAAGGCCATTGTTTATTCTCGTTTGAAAGTGAATAATTCTTTTCCGTGTCCTTGATACACGAAGTCGGGTTGGTTACCATGTTTATTATAGTGTAGGCCGGCAAATCTATGTTACAGAAAAGTTTGTCCGAGGAGGAAAGGTAACGGTCACGACCACCGATTGTGTTATTGTTAACGTGCGAGCCACGTGTTCTATGGTGAGGTGTACCACGAGATGGTAGCACGCTCATGCAAAGCCTTGCATTTGGTCAACTATCTTAATAATAAATGGACTCATAAATCTACGACATTAAAATTAGGACTAAATCATGAACACCAATTTATTTCCTAAACCTACGATGCTAATACTACAGTTAATCTTTAATCGTTGTTAAATCTTGATCTTGTTTCTATTCGTCGAGCGGACCAATGCATTGAGCTTTAGTTTGTTATTACTAGTAAGCCTAGTAGCTGACACTGAAAGACTTTTGACAGAGATCGCACGCGAACCAAAAGTTCAGAACTTGTGGGCCGCGACTCGATCAGGAGAATGCTGTTTTTGATCAGTTTGGATTCTCATGTTTAAATACACTGATAGATGACGGTGGATAACAAACAGTTGTTCATCTGACTGTAGGCAGGAATAACAAGATGATTATTTGTGTGTTCAATTTATTTATTCATTGACATGTTATCTCACTGTTTACCCTACTGTTTCTTGTAATGTAATATCTTTGTTGTATATAATTGTAACATTGTACTGTAATGATGACTGACAATCATTAGATTTTGTAGTTTCTTTATCACGGACGTTTAACGCCGTTGATCAGTTTAAAGCAGGTTGAGTTCGAATTCATTAAATCGTAAATGTAAATATGGGATGGTACCAGTCATTTAACTTTTCTGTCATGTATGACATGTTTTGCTGACATGATGTCTTCTTCTCAGAACCATCATTTATTTTTGTATAACCATTTTATTGCGGTACCATTTCCCCAGCTTTGATTTTTAGTTTGTTGTATTTAGGACCTGTCGAGGGGTTCTACGTTAAATTAGGAGTTGTTTGTTTTCTTTTGTTCATTAGCTACGGATTAGCCGTTTTTCCAAACCCTCCGACCGTAGGACAGGGGTTTGGCATTTAAAATAAACAAACCATGAGTAGGTCTTAAGTCTGGATGTAATTATTTAGTAGTTCGACCTTTTGGGGGTGCATTTCTTTGGGTGTCTATGACAATCACTGTGATGGGAACCTGATCCTTAGGGAAGCAGAGTCTTGTGCCGGCTAGTCTCACAAGGAGTGCATTCCGATACTCTCCGGCAATGTGTCTCGAGTTAGGGGTCATCTGGGAGGCCACGTTACGGTTGGTGGTAACCAGATAACCTCGTGCAACGGGCACAATGTGTTCAATATAATAATAAAAAATAAGAATTTCCTTAGAAGAGTAATTCTTGTTGCAACAAACACACTTTATTAGAGTCAAACTTCAGAATGAAATTTAGTGATAAATTGAAGTAAAAGTGGAAACATTAAAATGTTGCCCAAATAATCCAGACCAAACTCCATCTGAATAAGCACAATTTACTCTCTATGTAAAAGAACTAACTAAATGACGTATGTAAGCTACGTAAATAATTGTAGGGTACATATCTTATATAGGCCTGCAGAAAAGAAAGCATGGAAATTGCTCAAGTTTGCATATCTATGCCAAAAAGTTTGAAAAGCAAAATGGCTTAGAAGTTAATAGCCTGCCTTTTTCTATGAAAGCGTGGGTGGAAATTAAGAATTAAAATTGTGTATAGGCCTATGTATCACTTCTCTTTTCCTGTAGATTGTAGTCATTGCCGTGTATTTTGAAACAAGGAAATGTTGTAGAATGACAGCTTACACTATTTATAACAGCTCGTGATAACAATTTCCCATCAGAATTAAGATGTTAATAAGTCTATGTGATGCAGCTTGAGTGATGTTTGCCCCTTCCGCCAGGTAAATGTAACCGCAAAGCAAGAGGCCTCACTCCAGCCGTGGGAGCGAGACATCCAGTAGTATTATAGAGATCATTAAACTGATGAACCAACCAACCTTAAGAACCTTCTGAATGATATTTGCTTAGTGACGCTCCGAATGTGTCAGTACCCAGAGTTCAAATCAACTATATTATCCTAAAGTTATGAATATCCGTTTACCTTTATTTGTTATAATATTGACAATTTGTTGAATGTAATTAATTAGTCTGGTAGAGTTTCCTATTTCATTTTCATAGGATATCAAGTGAACTAATGATTAACAATTTCTAAGCATTTCTTCTTCTGCATCGTGAAAGGGTCTCTTAGGGCCACGCGGAATCAACATTAGTTAGCCTTTCTTTTAGCCCATTATACCTTTATACTCAACGAATGAGTTTGTTATCGTTGCCTGGACCATATATGGTGGTTAGACGTTATCTCCTCGTCATTGAAACTCCATGTGAGTGCAAATTTCTTGTTTTTTGTTCGGTCTAGTGAATTAGGCGATCCTAATTCCTTCAGTTTTTTTAGATTATATTTGTACCAATTTGATCTAGTTGTGTTGTTCTTCAGGTCTGTGTGAATTTTATAAATTGGTCTAAGTGCCCCATGAATTAGATTCTGTGCAGACATAATGTGGTACATCAGTTTGGAGATACTTTAATATATTTATCCATTTGGTTATGGAAGATGGACTCAATCTTTGATTCTCGGCCGTAATGCTTTTCACATTATTTTACGTGTTTCTCGTCCAATTGTCCGTAAACTGTTTTGTGTTGAAGAACGAGAGTTTATGAAGCGTAGACAGCTTCGGGTCTAATTACTTTTGAAAAGAGTTGTATTTCGCATTTCCAGGGAAGACTCTTTATATTGTATGAATTTTTAGTCAAATGAACTGCAGGTTTTATTTTTTGAATTTTTGTTCTGATTATTTAAATTATAAGCTTTACATTATAGTGCATTTAATCTGACGATGACCCAATAATTGGTCAAAACATCATACAATACATTACATGTTAGAGTACTAAGAGGCGTCTTAATTTAAGTTAAAACATAACAGAAGTTAAAGCGTATAACCAGCTCCACCTGGTAGTGGAGTCTGAACTACCTTACGCTTGTGCATTTAAAACCGGCCAAGAGAATTGTCCGTTATCTATTGGTTAAACAATAGAGGGAACCAATGATAAAGAGTTTTGTCTATCTCGTGTGTCAAATCAGAAAAGGTTTAGTCACAACCAGCCAATCACAGGGTTTCTGATCATAATATCCAAGGTAACCGTTACCCATGATGCTTTGTGTTTCTTGCTGTTTAATAAGCATTTTCAATGGAGTGCTTGTGAGTTCAATGTGTGTATTGGTAATTCCCTTTGCTTTTATTCATACGATGAGTGAGTTGTATGACACTTTAGTGACTGTGGGTGCAGAGAACGATAGCTTGAGATAATGGAGAGTTAATCCCTGAAATCAAGAAGAGAAATCGGTTATCATTAGCCCAAATGCTACAAGTCATTCAATCCCTGCTCACTTGGTGCAAGGAGTATTTGTTCAAATATTTCATATCCAATTGCTGTTTTTATGTAAGGAAAACAATAATAACCTTGAGTAGTTCTACCCCACCCATTTGTTTGTACCAGACTGTTCCTCGCGTTCGGTTTCTTTCCGATATCTCTTGAACCAATTGTCGGTGATGGTCGTGTGAAGTGTCAAATTACTCGGAATGAAACCCCCTTTCCCATGGATGATTTATTTCACATAGTTTCCCAGAGGGTGTAACTACACGGAAGTATGCGCCTTTACCACACTGCGTGCACGTGACTAGCTGTGCGACTCTGGAGAGCTTTACAAATTATTATATGAGGATCATTGATTTAGTTATTTATTATTTATTCATTAATTAATATTTATTTATCTAATTATTCTTGTTATATAATTATTTCTTCTTCTTCTTCTTCTTCTTCTTCGTCGTCGTCGTTTGGGCCTACTCGTATCTCCTCGTCGCTTTGTCTTTTCCCTTCTTCCAGTACTTTTTCATCATCTGACTATGAGCCAGCATTCTTTCCTCCGGCCATGGTGGTCTGCTGACTCTGGGGTTCTTTCTAGCTGTCAGTGATACAGGAAAAACTCCCTGACGGATGGCTTGCCGGAATTGTTGGTGGTCCTGTATGGAATTAAGTGGGATCCCTAGGTGATCTAAATCCGTCCTGATCGTAGAGATCCACTTGGTTCTAGAGGCCTTCCCTCTTCCTGCCACTGTGAAGATCTTACTGGTGAGCCGGCAAGGGATCCTGTGGATCAAGTGTCCATAGAAGGCCAGGCGCCTCTTTCGTATACAAGTCACAATGTCTTCTTGATGGCTGTAAAACACATCATTGTGCCGAATTCTGTAGGTGCCTCCCTCTTCCCGTATAGGTCCTAGTATCCTCCGCAGGATCTACCCCTCCTTGAGTTCAAGTTTCCTGAGTTGGCCTTTCCTGGCCATCACGAGGCACTCACAGGCGTACAGAACAGATGGTTTTGCTATTAAATTGTAGTGTCTGAGTTTGAGGTTTATGGAGAGGTATTTCGATGCATAGATGCTGCAGCAGAAGTGGTAGGCCCCCTCGAACTTGGTGCACCTGGTGTCTATGGCCAGATTCTCACTCTGGTTTGCCGAGATCCACTCTCCTAGGTACTTGACCGCAGGGACTTTTCGGATGATGACCCCCTCAAGTGGAATTGTGGACGGGGCTTCCTTGATGTTAGTCATGAATTCAGTCTTCCCAATGTTGATCTTCAGGCCAGACCGAACCGCTACATCGTGAAGACTCTGTAGGTGGTGAGTAGCTTCCTCTATAGTGTTGGTCAGTATGGCGAGGTCATCGGCAAAGGCCAGGCATGACACATGAAGGTTATCTTTCTTGTATCCAAGCTGCAGACCAGTCCTTGGTGTTAGTCGCACCATCCATTCCCTTATGATCTTCTCCAGGATGCAATTGAAGAGGATGCAGGAGAGTCCATAGCCCTGTCTAACTCCCGTCTTGATGGGGAAGCTATCGGATAGTTCACCTCTGAATTTGACATTAGATGTTGTCTTTGTCAAGGTGGCCTGGACTAGTTTAAGTTTTTTTTCATCAAGGCCAATTTCTCGCAAGATGGAGAAAAGACTCTTTCTGTCCACCGAGTCGTATGCCTTCTGAAAATCCACTAAGACAACTACCCAGGGTTGTCCCCCACGACTCTTATAAGTGAGGATGGTCTTGAGATTTTGAATCTGCTCTGGACAAGATCGATTGTTACAAAAGCTGGCCTGATATTCCCCTAATTGAGAGTCTAGTTGGTTGGTGACTCTACATAACAGAGCTTTCGAAAGAACCTTGTAGGTAACCTGCAATAAGGAGATACCTCGGTAATTGTTGAGGTCAGTCTTGCTTCCCTTCTTGTGTAAAGGGTGAATTACTGCTGATGCTCACCCTTCCGGTAGGGTCTCTGTTGTCCATATGTCTTGTATGATCTGTTGGATGCTCTGTAAGGACTGTTCATCTGCGCATTTCCACATCTCTGCTACTATTCCATCTTCACCTGAGGCTTTATTATTTTTCAGGTTATTAATTATACTCTCTATTTCCTCTCTGTCAGGCGGTTGAGAATCAGGATTCCTGATAGATGGTTCATGGAAGATTAATCTTTCACTAGGTTCTTCTGTGTTGAGGAGCTTCTGGAAATAATCTGCAAGAACGGTGGTACAATCCTTGTTATTTAGTTGGATCTTGCCGTCTGGTCCACGAAGAATTAAGGTAGGGGCAGTGTACTGGGTCATCTGTTTCTTAAGACCCTTGTACAGGTCTCTGGAGTTGTGTCCCTTGAAGTCCTCTTCTGCCTGTTGTAGCAGGGTGCGTAGGAAATTCCTTTTAGCTCCACGTACAGTGTTCCATGTTATCCTACTCGTTTCTCTCGCCAGTCTCTCTGTAGCTAGAAACCTCCGTAGGATGCACACTACTGGATGACATGTTGCGTGTATACTGCGAGGGGTGTCTTCACTTCGTTTCTATCGCCTGTCTCTATGTAGCTGCAATGCTCAGTAGGACGCACACTACTGGATGACATGTTGTGTGTATACTGCGAGCGGTGTCTTCACTTCGTTTCTCTCGCCAGTCTCTATGTAGCTATTGTGCTCAGTAGGACGCACACTACTGGATGACATGTTGTGTGTATACTGCGAGCGGTGTCTTCACTTCGTTTCTCTCGCCAGTCTCTATATAGCTATAGTGCTCAGTAGGACGCACACTACTGGATGACATGTTGTGTGTATACTGCGAGCGTAGCGCGGTGTCTTCACTTCGTTTCTCCCGCCAGTCTCTAAGCAGCTACAATGCTCAGTAGGACGCACATTACTGGATGACATGTGTGTGTATACTGCGACCGTAGTGCGGTGTCTTCTCTTCGATTCTCTCACCAGTCTCTATGTAGCTATTGTGCTCAGTAGGACGCACACTACTGGATGACATGTGTGAGTATACTGCGAGCGTAGTGCGGTGTCTTCACTTCCTTTCTCTCGCCAGTCTCTATATAGCTATAGTGCTCAGTAGGACGCACACTACTGGATGACATGTGTGTGTATACTGCGAGCGTAGTGCGGTGTCTTCACTTCGTTTCTCTCGCCTGTCTCTATGTAGCTAGAATGCTCAGTAGGACGCACACTACTGCATGACATGTTGTGTGTATATTGCGAGCGGTGTCTTCACTTCGTTTCTCTCGCCAGTCTCTATGTAGCTACAATGCTCAGTAGGACGCACACTACTGGATGACATGTTGTGTGTATATTGCGAACAGTGTCTTCACTTCATTTCTCTCGCCAGTCTCTATGTAGCTACAGTGCTCAGTAGGACGCACACTACTGCATGACATGTTGAGTGTATACTGCGAGCAGTGTCTTCACTTAATTTCTCTCGCCAGTCTCTATGTAGCTACAGTGCTCAGTAGGACGCACAGTACTGCATGACATGTTGTGAATATACTGCGAGCAGTGTCTTCACTTCGTTTCTCTCGCCAGTCTCTATGTAGCTACAATAATCAGTAGGACCCACACTACTGGATGACATGTTGTGTGTATACTGCGAGCAGTGTCTTCACTTCGTTTCTCTCGCCAGTCTCTATGTAGCTACAATGCTCAGTAGGACGCACACTACTGGATGACATGTTGTGTGTATACTGCGAGCGTAGAGCGGTGTCTTCATTCCGTTTCTCTCGCCAGTCTCTATGTAGCTACAACGCTCAGTAGGACGCACACTACTGGATGACATGTTGTGTGTATACTGCGAGCGGTGTCTTCACTTCGTTTCTCTCGCAAGTCTCTATGTAGCTATAGTGCTCAGTAGGACGCACACTACTGGATGACATGTTGTGTGTATACTGCGAGCAGTGTCTTCACTTCGTTTCTCTCGCCAGTCTCTATGTAGCTACAATGCTCAGTAGGACGCACACTACTGGATGACATGTGTGTGTATACTGTGAGCGTAGAGCGGTGTCTTCATTCCGTTTCTCTCGCCAGTCTCTCTGTAGCTATAGAGCTCAGTAGGACGCACACTACTGGATGACATGTTGCGTGTATACTACGAGCGGTGTCTTCACTTCTTTTCTCTCGCCAGTCTTTATGTAGCTATAGTGCTCAGTAGGACGCACACTACTGGATGACATGTGTGTATACTACGAGCGGTGTCTTCACTTCGTTTCTCTCGCCAGTCTCTATGTAGCTACAATGCTCAGTAGGACGCACACTACTGGAAGACATGTTGTGTGTATACTGCGAGCAGTGTCTTCACTTCGTTTCTCTCGCCGGTCTCTATGTAGCTATAGTGCTCAGTAGGATGCACACTACTGGATGACATGATGTGTGTATACTGCGAGCGGTGTCTTCACTTCGTTTCTCTCGCCAGTCTCTATGTAGCTATAGTGCTCAGTAGGACGCACACTACTGGATGATATGTTGTGTGTATACTGCGAGCAGTGTCTTCACTTCGTTTCTCTCGCGAGTCTCTCTGTAGCTAGAATGCTCAGTAGGACGCACACTACTGGATGGCATGTGTGTGTATACTGCGAGCGGTGTCTTCACTTCGTTTCTCTCGCCAGTCTCTATGTAGCTACAATGCTCAGTAGGACGCACACTACTGGATGACATGTTGTGTGTATACTGCGAGCGGTGTCTTCACTTCGTTTCTCTCGCCAGTCTCTATGTAGCTATAGTGCTCAGTAGGACGCACACTACTGGATGACATGTTGTGTGTATACTGCGAGCGGTGTCTTCACTTCGTTTCTCTCGCCAGTCTCTATGTTGCTATAGTGCTCAGTAGGACACACCCTACTGGATGACATGTTGTGTGTATACTACGAGCGGTGTCTTCACTTCGTTTCTCTCGCCAGTCTCTATGTAGCTATAGTGCTCAGTAGGACACACACAACTGGATGACATGTTGTGTGTATACTGCGAGCGGTGTCTTCACTTCGTTTCTCTCGCCAGTCTCTATGTAGCTATAGTGCTCAGTAGGACGCACACTACTGGATGACATGATGTGTGTATACTGCGAGCGGTGACTTCACTTCGTTTCTCTCGCCAGTCTCTATGTAGCTACAATGCTCAGTAGGACGCACTCTACTGGATGATATGTTGTGTGTATACTGCGAGCAGTGTCTTCACATCGTTTCTCTCGCGAGTCTCTCTGTAGCTAGAATGCTCAGTAGGACGCACACTACTGGATGGCATGTGTGTGTATACTGCGGGCGGTGTCTTCACTTCGTTTCTCTCGCCAGTCTCTATGTATGTACAATGCTCAGTAGGACGCACACTACTGGATGACATGTTGTGTGTATACTGCGAGCGGTGTCTTCACTTCGTTTCTCTCGCCAGTCTCTATGTAGCTATAGTGCTCATTAGGACGCAAACTACTGGATGACATTCTGTGAGTATACTTCGAGCAGTGTCTTCACTTCGTTTCTCTCGCCAGTTTCTATGTAGCTACAATGCTCAGTAGGACATACACTACTGGATGACATTTTGGGTGTATACTGCGTGAGGTGTCCACTTCGTTTCTCTCGCCACTCTCTATGTAGCTACAATGCTCAGTAGGACGCACACTACTGGATGGCATGTGTGTGTATACTGCGAGCGTAGAGCGGTGTCTTCACTTCGTTTCTCTCGCTAGTCTCTATGTAGCTACAATGCTCAGTAGGACGCACACTACTGGATGACATGTTGTGTGTATACTGCGAGCGTAGCGCGGTGTCTTCACTTCGTTTCTCCCGCCAGTCTCTAAGCAGCTATAATGCTCAGTAGGACGCACATTACTGGATGACATGTGTGTGTATACTGCGAGCGTAGTGCGGTGTCTTCTCTTCGATTCTCTCGCCAGTCTCTATGTAGCTATTGTGCTCAGTAGGACGCACACTACTGGATGACATGTGTGAGTATACTGCGAGCGTAGTGCGGTGTCTTCACTTCCTTTCTCTCGCCAGTCTCTATATAGCTATAGTGCTCAGTAGGACGCACACTACTGGATGACATGTGTGTGTATACTGCGAGCGTAGTGCGGTGTCTTCACTTCGTTTCTCTCGCCTGTCTCTATGTAGCTAGAATGCTCAGTAGGACGCACACTACTGCATGACATGTTGTGTGTATATTGCGAGCGGTGTCTTCACTTCGTTTCTCTCGCCAGTCTCTATGTAGCTACAATGCTCAGTAGGACGCACACTACTGGATGACATGTTGTGTGTATATTGCGAACAGTGTCTTCACTTCATTTCTCTCGCCAGTCTCTATGTAGCTACAGTGCTCAGTAGGACGCACACTACTGCATGACATGTTGAGTGTATACTGCGAGCAGTGTCTTCACTTAATTTCTCTCGCCAGTCTCTATGTAGCTACAGTGCTCAGTAGGACGCACAGTACTGCATGACATGTTGTGAATATACTGCGAGCAGTGTCTTCACTTCGTTTCTCTCGCCAGTCTCTATGTAGCTACAATAATCAGTAGGACCCACACTACTGGATGACATGTTGTGTGTATACTGCGAGCAGTGTCTTCACTTCGTTTCTCTCGCCAGTCTCTATGTAGCTACAATGCTCAGTAGGACGCACACTACTGGATGACATGTTGTGTGTATACTGCGAGCGTAGAGCGGTGTCTTCATTCCGTTTCTCTCGCCAGTCTCTATGTAGCTACAACGCTCAGTAGGACGCACACTACTGGATGACATGTTGTGTGTATACTGCGAGCGGTGTCTTCACTTCGTTTCTCTCGCCAGTCTCTATGTAGCTATAGTGCTCAGTAGGACGCACACTACTGGATGACATGTTGTGTGTATACTGCGAGCAGTGTCTTCACTTCGTTTCTCTCGCCAGTCTCTATGTAGCTACAATGCTCAGTAGGACGCACACTACTGGATGACATGTGTGTGTATACTGTGAGCGTAGAGCGGTGTCTTCATTCCGTTTCTCTCGCCAGTCTCTCTGTAGCTATAGAGCTCAGTAGGACGCACACTACTGGATGACATGTTGCGTGTATACTACGAGCGGTGTCTTCACTTCTTTTCTCTCGCCAGTCTTTATGTAGCTATAGTGCTCAGTAGGACGCACACTACTGGATGACATGTGTGTATACTACGAGCGGTGTCTTCACTTCGTTTCTCTCGCCAGTCTCTATGTAGCTACAATGCTCAGTAGGACGCACACTACTGGAAGACATGTTGTGTGTATACTGCGAGCAGTGTCTTCACTTCGTTTCTCTCGCCGGTCTCTATGTAGCTATAGTGCTCAGTAGGATGCACACTACTGGATGACATGATGTGTGTATACTGCGTGCGGTGTCTTCACTTCGTTTCTCTCGCCAGTCTCTATGTAGCTATAGTGCTCAGTAGGACGCACACTACTGGATGATATGTTGTGTGTATACTGCGAGCAGTGTCTTCACTTCGTTTCTCTCGCGAGTCTCTCTGTAGCTAGAATGCTCAGTAGGACGCACACTACTGGATGGCATGTGTGTGTATACTGCGAGCGGTGTCTTCACTTCGTTTCTCTCGCCAGTCTCTATGTAGCTACAATGCTCAGTAGGACGCACACTACTGGATGACATGTTGTGTGTATACTGCGAGCGGTGTCTTCACTTCGTTTCTCTCGCCAGTCTCTATGTAGCTATAGTGCTCAGTAGGACGCACACTACTGGATGACATGTTGTGTGTATACTGCGAGCGGTGTCTTCACTTCGTTTCTCTCGCCAGTCTCTATGTTGCTATAGTGCTCAGTAGGACACACCCTACTGGATGACATGTTGTGTGTATACTACGAGCGGTGTCTTCACTTCGTTTCTCTCGCCAGTCTCTATGTAGCTATAGTGCTCAGTAGGACACACACTACTGGATGACATGTTGTGTGTATACTGCGAGCGGTGTCTTCACTTCGTTTCTCTCGCCAGTCTCTATGTAGCTATAGTGCTCAGTAGGACGCACACTACTGGATGACATGATGTGTGTATACTGCGAGCGGTGACTTCACTTCGTTTCTCTCGCCAGTCTCTATGTAGCTACAATGCTCAGTAGGACGCACTCTACTGGATGATATGTTGTGTGTATACTGCGAGCAGTGTCTTCACATCGTTTCTCTCGCGAGTCTCTCTGTAGCTAGAATGCTCAGTAGGACGCACACTACTGGATGGCATGTGTGTGTATACTGCGGGCGGTGTCTTCACTTCGTTTCTCTCGCCAGTCTCTATGTATGTACAATGCTCAGTAGGACGCACACTACTGGATGACATGTTGTGTGTATACTGCGAGCGGTGTCTTCACTTCGTTTCTCTCGCCAGTCTCTATGTAGCTATAGTGCTCATTAGGACGCAAACTACTGGATGACATTCTGTGAGTATACTTCGAGCAGTGTCTTCACTTCGTTTCTCTCGCCAGTTTCTATGTAGCTACAATGCTCAGTAGGACATACACTACTGGATGACATTTTGGGTGTATACTGCGTGAGGTGTCCACTTCGTTTCTCTCGCCACTCTCTATGTAGCTACAATGCTCAGTAGGACGCACACTACTGGATGGCATGTGTGTGTATACTGCGAGCGTAGAGCGGTGTCTTCACTTCGTTTCTCTCGCTAGTCTCTATGTAGCTACAATGCTCAGTAGGACGCACACTACTGGATGACATGTTGTGTGTATACTGCGAGCGTAGCGCGGTGTCTTCACTTCGTTTCTCCCGCCAGTCTCTAAGCAGCTATAATGCTCAGTAGGACGCACATTACTGGATGACATGTGTGTGTATACTGCGAGCGTAGTGCGGTGTCTTCTCTTCGATTCTCTCGCCAGTCTCTATGTAGCTATTGTGCTCAGTAGGACGCACACTACTGGATGACATGTGTGAGTATACTGCGAGCGTAGTGCGGTGTCTTCACTTCCTTTCTCTCGCCAGTCTCTATATAGCTATAGTGCTCAGTAGGACGCACACTACTGGATGACATGTGTGTGTATACTGCGAGCGTAGTGCGGTGTCTTCACTTCGTTTCTCTCGCCTGTCTCTATGTAGCTAGAATGCTCAGTAGGACGCACACTACTGCATGACATGTTGTGTGTATATTGCGAGCGGTGTCTTCACTTCGTTTCTCTCGCCAGTCTCTATGTAGCTACAATGCTCAGTAGGACGCACACTACTGGATGACATGTTGTGTGTATATTGCGAACAGTGTCTTCACTTCATTTCTCTCGCCAGTCTCTATGTAGCTACAGTGCTCAGTAGGACGCACACTACTGCATGACATGTTGAGTGTATACTGCGAGCAGTGTCTTCACTTAATTTCTCTCGCCAGTCTCTATGTAGCTACAGTGCTCAGTAGGACGCACAGTACTGCATGATATGTTGTGAATATACTGCGAGCAGTGTCTTCACTTCGTTTCTCTCGCCAGTCTCTATGTAGCTACAATAATCAGTAGGACCCACACTACTGGATGACATGTTGCGTGTATACTGCGAGCAGTGTCTTCACTTCGTTTCTCTCGCCAGTCTCTATGTAGCTACAATGCTCAGTAGGACGCACACTACTGGATGACATGTTGTGTGTATACTGCGAGCGTAGAGCGGTGTCTTCATTCCGTTTCTCTCGCCAGTCTCTATGTAGTTACAACGCTCAGTAGGACGCACACTACTGGATGACATGTTGTGTGTATACTGCGAGCAGTGTCTTCACTTCGTTTCTCTCGCCAGTCTCTATGTAGCTATAGTGCTCAGTAGGACGCACACTACTGGATGACATGTTGTGTGTATACTGCGAGCAGTGTCTTCACTTCGTTTCTCTCGCCAGTCTCTATGTAGCTACAATGCTCAGTAGGACGCACACTACTGGATGACATGTGTGTGTATACTGTGAGCGTAGAGCGGTGTCTTCATTCCGTTTCTCTCGCCAGTCTCTCTGTAGCTATAGAGCTCAGTAGGACGCACACTACTGGATGACATGTTGCGTGTATACTACGAGCGGTGTCTTCACTTCTTTTCTCTCGCCAGTCTTTATGTAGCTATAGTGCTCAGTAGGACGCACACTACTGGATGACATGTGTGTATACTACGAGCGGTGTCTTCACTTCGTTTCTCTCGCCAGTCTCTATGTAGCTACAATGCTCAGTAGGACGCACACTACTGGAAGACATGTTGTGTGTATACTGCGAGCAGTGTCTTCACTTCGTTTCTCTCGCCGGTCTCTATGTAGCTATAGTGCTCAGTAGGATGCACACTACTGGATGACATGATGTGTGTATACTGCGAGCGGTGTCTTCACTTCGTTTCTCTCGCCAGTCTCTATGTAGCTATAGTGCTCAGTAGGACGCACACTACTGGATGATATGTTGTGTGTATACTGCGAGCAGTGTCTTCACTTCGTTTCTCTCGCGAGTCTCTCTGTAGCTAGAATGCTCAGTAGGACGCACACTACTGGATGGCATGTGTGTGTATACTGCGAGCGGTGTCTTCACTTCGATTCTCCGGCCAGTCTCTATGTAGCTACAATGCTCAGTAGGACGCACACTACTGGATGACATGTTGTGTGTATACTGCGAGCGGTGTCTTCACTTCGTTTCTCTCGCCAGTCTCTATGTAGCTATAGTGCTCAGTAGGACGCACACTACTGGATGACATGTTGTGTGTATACTGCGAGCGGTGTCTTCACTTCGTTTCTCTCGCCAGTCTCTATGTTGCTATAGTGCTCAGTAGGACACACACTACTGGATGACATGTTGAGTGTATACTACGAGCGGTGTCTTCACTTCGTTTCTCTCGCCAGTCTCTATGTAGCTATAGTGCTCAGTAGGACACACACTACTGGATGACATGTTGTGTGTATACTGCGAGCGGTGTCTTCACTTCGTTTCTCTCGCCAGTCTCTATGTAGCTATAGTGCTCAGTAGGACGCACACTACTGGATGACATGATGTGTGTATACTGCGAGCGGTGACTTCACTTCGTTTCTCTCGCCAGTCTCTATGTAGCTACAATGCTCAGTAGGACGCACTCTACTGGATGATATGTTGTGTGTATACTGCGAGCAGTGTCTTCACTTCGTTTCTCTCGCGAGTCTCTCTGTAGCTAGAATGCTCAGTAGGACGCACACTACTGGATGGCATGTGTGTGTATACTGCGGGCGGTGTCTTCACTTCGTTTCTCTCTCCAGTCTCTATGTATGTACAATGCTCAGTAGGACGCACACTACTGGATGACATGTTGTGTGTATACTGCGAGCGGTGTCTTCACTTCGTTTCTCTCGCCAGTCTCTATGTAGCTATAGTGCTCAGTAGGACGCAAACTACTGGATGACATTCTGTGAGTATACTTCGAGCAGTGTCTTCACTTCGTTTCTCTCGCCAGTTTCTATGTAGCTACAATGCTCAGTAGGACATACACTACTGGATGACATTTTGGGTGTATACTGCGTGAGGTGTCCACTTCGTTTCTCTCGCCACTCTCTATGTAGCTACAATGCTCAGTAGGACGCACACTACTGGATGGCATGTGTGCGTATACTGCGAGCGTAGAGCGGTGTCTTCACTTCGTTTCTCTCGCTAGTCTCTATGTAGCTACAATGCTCAGTAGGACGCACACTACCGGATGACATGTTGTGTGTATACTGCGAGCGGTGTCTTCACTTCGTTTCTCTCGCCAGTCTCTATGTAGCTATAGTGCTCAGTAGGACGCAAACTACTGGATGACATGCTGTGAATATACTTCGAGCAGTGTCTTCACTTCCTTTTCTCTCGCCAGTTTCTATGTAGCTACAATGCTCAGTAGGACAGACACTACTGGATGACATTTTGTGTGTATACTGCGAGCGGTGTCTTCACTTCGTTTCTCTCGCCACTCTCTATGTAGCTACATTGCTCAGTAGGACGCACACTACTGGATGACATGTGTGTGTATACTGCGAGCGTAGAGCGGTGTCTTCACTTCGTTTCTCTCGCAAGTCTCTATGTAGCTATAGTGCTCAGTAGGACGCACACTACTACATGACATGTTGTGTGTATACTGCAAGCGGTGTCTTCACTTCGTTTCTCTCGCAAGTCTCTATGTAGCTATAGTGCTCAGTAGGACGCACAATACTGGATGACATGTTGTGTGTATACTGCGAGCAGTGTCTTCACTTCGATTCTCTCGCCAGTCTCTATGTAGCTATAGTGCTCTGTAGGACGCACACTACTGGATGACATGTTGTGTGTATACTGCGAGCGGTGTCTGCACTTCGTTTCCCTCGCAAGTCTCTATGTAGCTATAGTGCTCAGTAGGACGCACAATACTGGATGACATGTTGTGTGTATACTGCGAGTATTGTCTTCACTTCGTTTCTCTCGCCAGTCACTATGTAGCTATAGTGCTCAGTAGGACGCACACTACTGGATGACATGTTTTGTGTATACTGCGAGCGGTGTCTTCACTTCGTTTCTCTCGCCAGTCTCTATGTAGCTATAGTGCTCAGTAGGACGCACACTACTGGATGACATGTTGTGTGTATACTGTGAGCGGTGTCTTCACTTCGTTTCTCTCGCCAGTCTTTATGTAGCTAGTGGTCAGTAGGACGCACACTACTGAATGACATGATGTGTGTATACTGCGAGCGGTGTCTTCACTTCGTTTCTCTCGCCAGTCTCTATGTAGCTTTAGTGCTCAGTAGGACGCACTCTACTGGATGACATGTTGTGTGTATACTACGAGCGGTGTCTTCACTTTGTTTCTCCCGCCAGTCTCTATGTAGCTAGTGGTCAGTAGGACGCACACTACTGAATGACATGTTGTGTGTATACTGCGAGCGGTGTCTTCACTTCGTTTCTCTCGCCAGTCTTTATGTAGCTAGTGGTCAGTAGGACGCACACTACTGAATGACATGATGTGTGTATACTGCGAGCGGTGTCTTCACTTCGTTTCTCTCGCCAGTCTCTATGTAGCTTTAGTGCTCAGTAGGACGCACTCTACTGGATGATATGTTGTGTGTATACTGCGAGTAGTGTCTTCACTTCGTTTCTCCCGCCAGTCTTTATGTAGCTACAGTGCTCAGTAGGACACACACTACTGGATGACATGTTGTGTGTATACTGCGAGCAGTGTCTTCACTTTGTTTCTCTCGCCAGTCTCTATGTAGCTACAGAGCTCAGTAGGACGCTCACTGCTGGATGACCTGTTGTCTGTTGTTCTGTTTGGTACAGGTATGCGTTCCACCCCTTGCTAACATGTATTGCTCAAGCTATTACCTCAACCCCCATCCTCTACCTATAGCTCTATAGGTTATGGTATGTGTGCTAACCTTTGCTAACGTGTATTGCTCAAGCTATTCCCTCAGCCACCAACCTCTACCTATAGCACATTTTGATCAGAATTACCGGTAGGCTACTTCTAACCCTGAAAACAATTTATATTACTTCATACACCATGCTACTGTGTACTACCTCGTATTTTAATACTGTAGTAATGAAAAGAGTTCCACCGATGATTTTCGACGCTTTTCAGGTTATCTATTGCGGAATTTTAGGCTACATTAAAATATTTAGAGCATTGCAGTAGGCCGTTCGAGGTAGCACATTAGTAAATAGGCCTACCATATTGTTATGTGAAGTATGTATTTTAATATTCAATTGCACAAGGAAACTGCTTGTCTAAATGAAGGTAACTTTAAAACGTCGAGTAAAAATACGCCTATGTAATACCATAACCTCATCAAAATTTCTCACATAATAGCTCTGCTAGATATCCCGGCACCCTGGACCCTAATGTAGGTGTAGTCTACACCACATTTTGTGCTAACAGTAGCTAATTTATTAGTAATGAAGGTTCACTCTGTTGGCCCACCTGGGCCCTATTGTAGGTGAAGACTGCACCACATGCTGTACTAACAGTAGCTAAGTTATTGGGGATGCAGGTTCACTCTGCTGGAACCTCGGGCTCTATTATAGGTGAAGGCTGCAACACACGCACTGTTAACAGTACCTAATTTATTGTTAATGATGGTTCACTTTGCTGGAACCTTGGACCCTATTGTAGGTGAAGTCTACACCACATGCACTGTTAACAGTAGCTAATTTATTGGTAATGAAGGTTCACTTTGCTGGAACCTTGGGCCCTATTGTAGGTGAAGTCTACACCACATGCTTTGTTAACAATAGCTAATTTTTTGATAATGCAGGTTACTCTGTTGGCACCCTAGGCAGTATTGTAGGTGAAATCATGGTCGGTTTGTAACATGATATAAAAATTAGATCACCTGTACACCCTGTTGTTCTGTGCCAGCACAAGTCGAGTGTTATTAGGCCCACAGGCTCTACGGACATAATGCGTGTTCATATTTTATAACAATTTATTGGTGCACCCCATTTGGAGGTTAAAAGCATTACAAGAGGTTCTTCTATCATCATACCACCAGTGGTTTTACCGGTACCAAATACATACGGTACGGTATTGGGAGTATTAAATGGCTCTATTTTATCTTCGTTATTTCTCTGTTTTCGAAAGTGGTAGGCTACTGGTACCTAACATTACCTTTGTTAATAGGATAGCCTATTAGATATCCTGTAGAAGAACTATCATAGCCCATGTGACACAAACTTCACATTATTTAGGCCACATGGGGGTGCACAAGCCCCACAATTTTAAGACCATAGATCCTTATAAATTAATAGTCTCTTGTGTAATTTTAGATACATGTACACTTCAATGGCTATTATTTTGGCAAAACATTTGTCAAAAAATCTAAGCTAAATACTGTATATAAATTTATCTTTATTGAGAACATGTTTTTTAGTGTTTCCATCTATCCTATTTTGCTTCCATTCATCTCCACTTCCCACCCATTACTGGGCTCGTGTGTTTTATTTCCAAATACCAGTAGAGTTAATGGACACAGTTCATCCAACCACCCCCACTCTATTTCCAACTTCAGGTCTCAGGGTTCACTGTGATTCGGACAATGCTGGGAAAGGTTTCACGTGGTACTGGTAACTACTAACTTTTCATTTATTTTCATTTTATTTATCTTTATTTGACTCCTGTGTATGGGTTTGGGAAAGGGCAATTTTCAAGGATTAAAAACTAAAAAATTAATAAATTAAAAAAGAAGCTTAATTCTTATTATTTGGTAGCTATTTCCTTACCGGCAGCTTCAAAATAAATGAGAACTGTGAGCTACCACAGTATTCTCAACATGTCAATGGGTATGAGATGAAACCGGTCTGATTCTTCAGTGGTCAATTGAGAACTTCCTATACCTTCAAGGCCACATAATATTGTTGTACATATATGAGCCTTACATTGATCATAACAAACACACTATGCATCATGTATAGAAAACTTACTAAATCTGCTGTTGGTCATTCTGTGAATAAGGTCAAACTTGATAGTTGGGTATCAGTTCAGAGCACAGCCCACATACAACGAGCATGCTATAACAATACTGTAATAGATCACCAGCTGTAGCTATAGGGTATACATTCACACATTCCTTTCTTTTCTTTGTGAAAAGCATTTTTCTTTGATAGTCAATGGAGGACAATATTGTGGCAACAATGTCAGGAACTATCAGGGCCTGCAGAATTGATTACTACTTCAGAATAAACATTAGACACTTTAAAAAGATGGTATATTTTGCTCAGCATTTTTCTAGGGCTGTGTCGTGTCTTGAGTGGGGTTTCGTCTAGGCCCTAGGACACCTAGCTGGCACATCAGCGGGCTCTTGGTGTCCCCATCCAGGCCCTCACTGCGCGCTACCTCCCTATGAAGGCTTGGCTTTCTTCGGAAGTAATCATATTAATTTATTTTTACAGATGGTTTGATCTACTGAATGAACACTGTTTGCAATGAATGAAGCCAAGCCCTTTCACTGAATTTCCATATGTCTCTTCCTTTATTTCATCCGTTTTCATCCTTTATTCCCCTCTTTGTTATTTGTCCTCTATAATCGATTGTTAATTTTCCTAACGATAAATAAAATTATTTTCCTTTTTATCTGCAAGGAAAACTAATGTCGTTATTCCTTTATTATGGAACATTATCGAGTCTAACTCAATCAATCGATCGACGTTCAACTTAGGCATTTGTGGTGGGATTTTTACTGCAGAAAACGTCATCGCATGCCATGTAGATGTCACTCCGCCACACCTGTCCAGTTGTGTTATTTGGAGTCGGTTATTTGATATTATCATTATTTAGCGGTGATAGGAGACGATGGGTTGGTGGCATAACGTTCTTTGCTTACTTTGTTTACAAATAAATTGGTATGTGTGCATAGATAATCTCTCAGTAGAGTCAAGTTCGCATTAGGACATTTCTGCGTCTTCTGGAAACGATGGCTCATCCTATGTGTTTTTAACTCTTTTTACATAGTTTAAGTTTTCCCAACAATTCCTGTATATAATAGAGTCCGCATGTACTACATGATTGTGGGCTCAGGGCTGTAGGTCACTTTGAATTAGGAGGTGGCACTTCAAAGAAACTTTCTCAGACAAAGCTGCTCCGCATGTACCACATGGTAGGGCTACTATGGGTCAGTATGTGTTTCCTCAAACTGCCTTTCTTAGTAAATATTGCTCCACATGAGTCACACGAATGTGGCTGAAGCCACAATGGATCAACATGTGATATTTTAAAACTGCTATTACAGTATAGTTTTGGCCGCAAGTACCCCCAAAATGTAGCTTAGGACCACTATGGATCAACATTTTTTTTATTAAAACTTCTTTTTTTTTTCAACAAACTTTGCTCAGCACGCACCAGAGGAATTTGGCTCTAGACCAATATGGATCATCATGTGTCTTCAAAACACGATTCTGAGCAACGCATGTGCCACAGATACCACATGAATGTGGACTGTGTCACTATTGACCATCATGTAATTTTTTAAAAGGCTTTTCAAAGTCATGTTTGCGACTCAGTGCCACAGGAATATGGCTTAATAACACTATGGATCAACATGTGCCTATTCAAAACACCTTTCGTGGTAAACCTTGCTCCGCATGTACTACACGAATATGGCTTGAGACCACTATGTTTCATCATGTGTGTCATCAATTGACATTTCTGAGCAAAGCTTGCACCACAAGTACCACATGAATGTGGCTTAAGAACACTATGGACTAACATGTGTCTATTCAAATCGCCTTTCAAAGTAAAGCTTGCTCCGCATGTACCACATGAATGTGGCTTGATACTACTATGAATCAACATGTGATTTCTTAAACTGCCTTTCGTAGTATAGTTTGCGCCACAAGTAACACATGAATAAGGCTTAATATCACTATGGATAACCATGTGTGTCTTCAAATGAAATTCTTGAGCAAAGCCTGCGCCACAATTACCACAGGAATGTGGTTTATGACCACTATGGATCAACATATGTTGATTCAAATCAACTTTCTCAGTAAACTTTGCTCCGCAGGCAGCACAAGAATGAGGCTTTAGTCCTTTATGGATCATTATGTGTCTCCTCAAATTAGATTTACGAGCAAAGATTGCACCACAAGTACCACAGGAATGTGGCTTTATACCACTATGTGTCATCATGTGTGTCTTCAAATGAAATTTTCTAGAAAAGCTTGCGCCACAAGTACCACAGGAATGTGGCCTAAGACCGCTATGGATCAACAAGTGTCTCTTCAAAACATGTTTCTGTTTAAAGTTAGCTCCGCAGGATTTGCATATATATGGCAACATAGCGCTTTGAGTTGACATTTGTAACTTCCTGTTACCATATTGATTGAGTGAGGCTTCAAAAGAGCCACTGGTTGGTGTGGTGTCCGATCTGTGGAAAATAGGCTGTTTTTGTAGAGAGTTTCTAATGCCATCACAAGGTAAATAGCCACTATCATTATAATATCAATAATCATAAAACCCTATAATTTCCGGGTAAGTATATAATATTCTTCTGCGTCTAAAATATTCCATAAATATAAAATTTCATTACACGCTTATTTGAAGACATACGAGAAAACTCAAAAGCCTATACGTATTGCATTTGATGATGATGGAAACTAGTTGCCCAAGACAATTTTATTACCCCATGTATAAGGTGCGTTCAAAAAGTAACGAGCCGGTGGCTGGAATGCGCAAACCGGTGACATCGGCTAATCGTGGCGTGTGTGACGAGGAGGTTCCGACCAGAGCGTGGAAGGTCGCTAGAGGGCACGCGTGCACGTCATGAGACGATACAAAGCGAGCAGCAGCATGCATCAATCGTCCAACGCTGCCAGTCGCATTGCAAACAGTGACACGGAGGCGTCAAACGAAGAGCAAAGACATGTTGTTCGGTTTCTGACAGCGGAAGGAGTAGGGGGAACGGACATTCATCACCGAATGTCACAAGTGTACGACGAACACTGCATGTCCTTTGCACGGTTGAAGGCGTGGCACAAGCGCTTCAGGTGTCGTAAGTCGATGATGCCCGGTCTGGGGCACCCCCCTGCATTACCGATGACAACGTCCAGCTGGTAGGTGCACTCATTACCTAGGACCGCCGAGTGACAATGAATGCCATAGCCGCCGTGGTCGGATTGAACGTCGGAAGTGTGCACACCATCATGAAGGAACGACTGCATTTGCGCAAAGTGTGTGCCCAATGGGTGCCCCACAGTCTTCAACCACACCAAGAAGCATGTCGAATGGCCCACTGTCTTGGTCTTATGCAGCGCTATGCGAGGGAAGGGATGGATTCCAGGCACGAGTGGTGGCTGGAGATGAGTCATGGTGTCATCACTTCAAAACACAATCCAAGCGACAAAGCCTCCAGTGGAAGCATCCAGGGTCACCACCACCCAAAAAAGGCAAGGCCATCCACACGAGTGCAGGAATGGTAATGCTGACGTTCTTCTTTGACCAAGATGGCCCCCTTCTGATACACTTCATGCCGCATGGGACAACAGTGAATACCCAGCGTTACTCGCAAACCTTGACTACCCTTCGCCCAGCGATCAAAACAAAACAACCAGGCAATCTCACCCGTGGGGTCATTCTGCTCCACGACAATGCACGACCTCATACGGCCAACACAGTCGCGGCACTCCTGCAGAAATTGAAATGGGAGGTTCTCGGCCACCCTCCATACAGTCCAGACCTCTCTCTCTCTGATTACGTCATGTTTGGTCCCCTGAAAAGGGCTCTGCGGGGCCAACGATTCACTTCGGACGTCGACGTTCAGCTGTACGTGTGGAACTGGTTCACATCGCAGCCACTGGAATTTTATGAGACATCCATTCATCGCTTCATGTCACAGTGGGACAAGAGCCTCAACAGCCAGGGCCAATACTTCTAACATACAGGTACTGGTTTCTGTAATTATGCATCCGGCTCGTTAGTTTTTGAACGCACCTTATAATTTGCTTCAGGTTTAAGGATAACACTCATCACAATTTTGGGAACAATCGTATTGACCAACTGATATGCATTTAATTTCGCTATGTTCGATGATCAAGAGAAAAGGATCAAGAGTTCTAATTAGGCAACAGTTAACTAGCGAAATTTTCAGCACTTGCATTAATATGAAAGATTTCCTCAAATTAGTGGAACTGAGCTCGTTTTAACTCTTCAATGATGTGTATTGGTGCAGTCAATATATATTATACTGACAATAATGTTTGATATGTCGGAGATTTTAAATTAACAGGTTTTCCTCCAACATCACCAAAGATGTGACTGTGCATTCAACAGTCAACATGGTCTCTCTCACCTCGATTACGAGGATCAATAAGAATTGGGTGCTGCCTTATATCCTAAGTACGAGCATTTCTCTCACTTATGCAGTGCAAAGTTGTCATTCATATGCTCTTCCTGTAACGAATTACACCGACGGATTATGTTTGAAAAGAAAGGACTGTTAGAGGACATCACTTCTAATTCATTGAAACGGGCAACTGATCACCAAGTAATTAGCGATATGTTTGTTCGTTCAAGTGACACATATATAACAGCCCACATAATTTTATGTAATCATATCAATACTTCGCTATTGACGAGCTCACGGATGAATGGATAGCGCTATTTGGGGCTACCCCGATTGTGCAGAGATGATTGATGTACATGGACTTTAAAATGAATAGATATAATTGATGTACACGATCTATGATAGGCACGGTTATAATAATACGTTATTGTTTGTCTCCTTATGCTGTATGTTCACTCACAAATCAAATGTTTACAAGACCGCGAAAAATACTTCCAACGTTAGCAATATAGGTATAACATACTTCTATGATATACGACAATTCTCTATGATGCATAATTAATACATATTCAATTTAACAACATCCAATGAACCAAGTCTTCCATTAACAAATGTTCCCTAGATGATGTTAAATGAAATAAAACTTTGCTTAAACAAATTTGCCCATTTTCGAGCTTTACACATTGATATTGCTAGGGTCCATGAGGACCCCACACCCCGTTTGGGACCCTACGCACCCCTCGAGAGGGAGATAGTCCCACGACACTGGATCAACGCTCATACTTCTACAATTACTTCAACTACAACTACCCAACTAATACATCTACAATGTGGCCAACATCATACAAACCTTCATCCCATAAAACATCCGCCAGGCTAAATCAAGAGCCCCAACAGTACATTTCCACAGACACTAAGCTGGCACAGTAACCACAGCTGTTGACCAACGCTTACATCACATTCAAAACAAATACACAAAGAACTAGGCTGCAACACAGCCACATTGGGAAATGCTGACACAGCGACTGGGGAAGACTTATAAGGACCGACGCCAGAAGACCAATTGTCTGTCTTTTGTCGGAGGCTTTGTCCAGCTGCGTCGTGACGTCCTACCAGGGGTAAGTGTGTCTCAGAATCCTAAACTTACAGAGTTGTAATCCTTTCCACTTTGACACCTGAAATACTCACTGTACACTCACATTGTTCTATAACGTTCCTAATTAGAGGAACGCACTCGTAATACTTCTGGTATTAATAAACCAGTAACCACATTTATCACAGACTCATTGCAAACAGTTATTCTCACACATTGTTTACCTCTTGTTTCCCTTCCTGATACCTTGAACTGCCAGTGTCCATTATTTGTAGAATTGCTGTGCAAGACCTTTTCAGTGTGCTAAACTTGAAGTACTCAGTCTGCCAAGCGTGACGTGCGCGCTCAGCAATTAGTTGAATAGCTCACATACAGTGTTTGTTCTGAAAGTTAATAGCCCCATCTTGACCGTGCATCCCTTAGATTACGGTCCCAACCAAATAGAGCTCACCCCAATCCTCCGACACTCCCTCACATACATTCGCGGAGTTTCAGCACCTTGGTTGAAGTCTTCCAAACTCACCCCCACACACCCTTGTTCGTCCAACCCCCATTTTAGGACAGAACAATATACTCATATTGCCTGGATATAGATATAAAACACGACCAAACAGTAGATACCATAAAAGTAGTTTTGGGCGAGCCCTCGCCCCATTGTAAGTTTGATTCTGTTGAAATGCAAACCATAGTTACGCCATTGAGTACATTAAACAAGGTAAAATACTCGTAGTGTCGATATTACTTCACGGAATGTTATTTTCACCTGTAGAATATTCTCAAGGTTTAAATTAACAAAGAATGCAATTAACATAAAAGTACAACAATCGGTTCCAACTGGGATTACAAATTGAATTTTCTCTGTTATACATTACATTACATCGCATTATCTGACGTCGATATTTAAGAGTTATTATTGATTTACGCCTAAACATAACGTACAGCCGTAGTATCCGTTGTCCAAAACATTCGGTAAAACTCAATCCGAAACGTTTCATTTCGTATAATATTACTTCCATCTCGCCCTTCCTTTACCTGTGAAATTTATCGAGAGAAAAGTGTAGGTTTGGTTAGTAATGAGACCGCCTCTCCGGTCCTAGAACCCACTGCCTTATGGGCCATGTATTATTATTATATTTGAACAGCAGCCAAATGGCCAGAGTAGGGTATTTTTATTGAACGCACGTAGGCTCCCCATCAATTTCAATTAGTTCAGACTTTGGCTACCAAAGATCTGTCACTGACACCTAGCTGGGAATGTTGGAACGTAATAAAGCGTTTCTAACCTAATAACCTACACATTTTGCTGCACACTACCTATTGTAATAGTAGGTTCTTAATCGATAGTAAGTTAGTTATTGAAGTATTAAGGGGCGGAACTACGAGGTCATCTTCCCCCAGGTAGCTTCTTGTAATTATGTATTTACGCAACGTCTTATTTCGCTTTGTTTATTATTTTGAGCCTAATGGTTTTTCTTCGAGTAGGGTTAAATAAATGTTGTTTAATTTAAACACCGTTTTCTTTGGGTTCCTATTAATTTAAAACTTGATATGTTCAGTTTTATATAAATGTTGCTCACCTACCAGTAATGTAAATTCCCCACTCTGCCCTTTTAATTTGTTGGAACTAGTTTTGATTTGTTTGTTTCGCATCATGCCCATTTTCAGATGTTTAATCTCTATATACTGTATAAAGGTTAATGCTTGTCCCATATACGTTGATGTACCATTATTCCGAATGTGAACAAACTTTGGTGAGCTGTTGTGCATACTACCGTAACGGTTTCTGAATAAGTAAGTAGGTCGCCACGAGAAGTTTCAACAAATGAGTGTTGACGCGCGAATGGTTTCATCAAAGTCCCGTATGCGTTGGTATACCATTCATCCGATTATGATCAAACCATTGCGATTTTATGTGCACACTCCCGCGAAAACTTCTGGGTTATTAAATCCATATTACAATAGGTGGCACACGGGTGGTATCAACAAATGAGTGATGGTGGTGAATAGTTTCAAGAAAGTTCCGTTTGCGTTCACCCCATTGCACACTCACACGGAGGTTTCTAAATTAGCACATATTCATTTTACAACAAGTGGAACAGGAATCGTGTCAACAAATGTCGCCAGCTCACGTGTCAGAAATCCTTCTGATATCTAAATGTACGTACCGGACGGAAAAAAATGTCGTATGTCCATATGCACTTCAATAGATAAAATTACGACACAAAAGCTTTTTATCTTTGAGTTGCATCGCAACGCCTGCCGTGTACTTCTTGTTCTGATCCCATAGAAAATAAATATATAATAACAGTAATAACTCCTGGCTCTACAGCCCGTGAAGGGCATAGGCCTACCAAGCGACCGCTGCCCAGCCATTAACCCTGCAGATATTCGGATGACGCGTGTTCAGGGCATTGGTCCCCTTGGCCGTTATCTTCGTTTTCGTGATTGGGGCGCTGCCTCACTGTCAGACAGCTACTCAATTGTCCTCACGAGGCTGAGTGCACCCCGTTCCAGCCCTCACGTCAGTTTCTAAAATCCCTGACGGAGCGGGGAATCGAACCCGGGGCCTCCGGGTGAGAGGCTGAAGCGCTACCTCAACACCAAGGGGCCGGCATAGATAATAAATATCTTCTGTAAACCACCTGAGCCTGATTTCCTCAACCGGTCTTACTCGAAAGTTCCAAAACTTCTTGTGAGCAGGAGAGATTTTATAGTTACTACTGGACAGCTGATTGTATATTGTTCCTTTTATAACTCTCCTATATTACAGCACCTTACACGGATACCAACGTGAAACATAGATTTCAGTGAAAGGTGGGGAACAATAACAGTACGTGGAGATAGGAACATAACCAAATGGTATTAAATATATTTATCCACCTTAATCAATAATTATACTTAATATGACATTAGTTAATTGATAAATACTAGTTTCGGCCCCATCGTGGTCTTCTACAGCTTTGTGTAGATCTTAACACATTAAACCGAATGTGAGCACGATCCAAATGTTCAGCCTTGTGTAGATCTTAACACAATAACCGAATGTGAGCACGATCCAAATGTTCAGCTTTGTGGAGATCTTAACACATTAACCGAATGTGAGCACGATCCAAATGTTCAGCTTTGTGGAGATCTTAACACATTAAACCGAATGTGAGCACGATCCAAATGTTCAGCTTTGTGGAGATCTTAACACATTAACCGATTGTGAGCACGATCCAAATGTTCAGCTTTGTGGAGATCTTAACACATTAAACCGAATGTGAGCACGATCCAAATGTTCAGCTTTGTGGAGATCTTAACACATTAAACCGAACGTGAGCACGATCCAAATGTTCAGCTTTGTGGAGATCTTAACACATTAAACCGAATGTGAGCACGATCCAAATGTTCAGCTTTGTGGAGATCTTAACACATTAAACCGAATGTGAGCACGATCCAAATGTTCAGCTTTGTGGAGATCTTAACACATTAAACCGAACGTGAGCACGATCCAAATGTTCTAGAACTAACCTTAACAATCAAAGTTTTAATGTATATAAAAAGTAATATTGTCTAATGAAAAGAATATCAAAGCTAAACGTTAAATTATTTTGTCATAAAAGTTACTTATACCATTTATGATGTTAAAATTCTAATAAAAGCATAGGAAAATATCTTAAAAAAAAGCAATCAATTCAAATCTGTTACAAATAGTGACACAAATTTTAGATTTGCAGTAATAATTATAATCTTACTGGAACTTACAGGAAAGCAATCTTTTCAATAACCGAGAGTAAATTTCGAAAATGTTAAAGTAATGTAGGTGTAGGGTAATAGTATAATATATAAATCTATTTATAAATGTCTTGAATGTATGGAGATTCCTTAAGATGAATTAAAGTATGACTAGATGCACAATCTGGCTTATGACTATATCAAGGCATGAGGTAAAAAGCATGTTCTCCTACGTAATGAAACCTCCCATTAAATTAATATTAAATAGGCTGTTGACTTTGTAGAATAAAGATTCGGTCTGGAAAGAGAGAAACGATAACTAAATTTCTAGATTGTTGTTTAACAAGGTGAAAAAAATTAAAAGATTTAAGCAAATTGTAACTTACATGAGACGAGCAATAACAAGATGTTCAGTAAAGAACATATAGCCTACTTTCTCCTAAATGCATGGGTATTGTTATAACTCTTTGTCGTTTTCAAGGAGTATAATTGAATGTTGGTTGTAGTAGCTTGTTGAAATACAACGTGTTATACGGATATTAAACATAAATATGAGGTGCCCTTTGCTAGTGCTACCTCTGTACAAAATTGCATTCTATTCATTTTAACCCTGTTTGAATTGATATGGTGAATCGACTTACACACATACATGGCCCCCATATACTAACTATTGGACTGATGACCTTGTAGCTTGGTCAAAGAACGCCTCTCACATAAAGGTATGATGTTGCGAAAATTGGTAGGGATCATATGATAAGGTTGGTCGTAATTTGATTTAATCTTTTAACATTTAGGTGGCCGCCATTACGTTTCTGTCAAGATGGCGACGATATCAAACTTGACACTGAGTTGCCTTTTGCAAGTGCTACCTCTGTATCGAATTTCGTTCAATTCGGTTTCAACGTGTTTGAATTGATAGGGGGAAACGATTTAGACACATACATGGCCCCTATCTGAAAACTATTGAACTGATGACCTTGTCGTTAGGTCAAATATGCTTCTCACATAAAGGTATAATGTTGCAAAATTTGGTAGAGATCAGGTGATTAGGTTGGTCGTAATTTGATTTAAGCTTTTAACATTTGGCTGGCCACCATTGCGTTTTCGTCAATATGGCGGCGATATAAAACATGACATTGACGTGCCCTTGTCTAGTGCTATCTCTATACCACATTTCGTTCAATTCGCTTTCACCGTGTTTGAATAGATATGGGAAATCGATTTGCACACATACATGGCCGCCATCCGCAAATTATGGGCTGATGACCTTGTAGTTTTGTCAGAAGATTCTTCATACATAAAGGTATAATGTTGCAAAAATTGGTAGAGATCGGATGATTAGGTTAGTCGTAATTTGATTTAAGCTTTGAATATTTGGGTGGCTGCCATTACGTTTCCGTCAAGATGGCGGCGATATAAAACATGACACTGTGGTGCCCTTTGCTAGTGATACCTCTGTACCAAATTTCGTTCAATTCTGTTACACCGTGTTCGAATTGAGAGTACACACACAAACAGACTCAACCCACACACACGCACACACAGACAGATACACAATTTTTCGCCCTGTGTTGATGTCTTAAGTCTACTTTCATTTTTTGCAAAAATAGAAAGTAGGCTAAAAATGCTTTTTCATGTGAAATTCTATGGCAATAACCTATAAAGTATCAACTATGGAGACTTCGTTCCAAGATTATATATTGGAATGGTATCGCCTGTTATGGTGGGATGAATAAACTGTTTTGTTGTTCATCGAAAAATAAGTTAAATAAATATGACGTGAAATGAAGATACAGCGAGTTCCTCCCATAACTCGTCCGGCCTGCGCATCGAGCTTATCTGGCTCGCGTTGACTGATCACTTCCTGTTAAACAGCGCGCACTTCCCAGTTCTGGTCCGTGCTTATAACGTGTATTAAGTTAGTGTTGATCTGTCGCTCCAACTGTTCTCGAGTTGTGAAGTGTTACTTGGGGTATACTTCTCATAATGCCTCCACGTATGTACACGGTAGAGGAAAGGGTATTTATGTACGAGAATTATGTGAAAACAGAGTCTTGCGGGGACATCGTTAGACGTTTCATAACACATTTTCCAGGTGTACGCTCTCCACATAGAGTTACCGTGAGAGGAACTGGTTCTTTACTCGATAAGAAGCGAAGTGTTAAAAAACGTGTACTTAATGAGGAAAAAGTAAATGAAATCTCAGAAAGATTAGAACATCTCCTGTCACGACCTTAGTTTATTAATTCTTCCTTTCTTCATTTTAATTGTTATCTCATGTCATGCACGGATAAAGTGAGCCAAGTGCTGTTCTGTTCTTATTGCTACAGGCCGGACGTTTGTTTTAGACGATTGCCCTTGACCTTGAAGCCAGCGGGTGAGCCTACACACACTCACTCTCTCACCCTATCGCTTCAAACTTGTCACCACCAATCTGATGTAATGGAATTTCAGACTCGAGCACGTGGTGACACCGTCCCGCTGACAGTACAGTCCATGTCGAAGTATTGTGTGACACGGAAGTACACGTTACGTAGTTACGAACAGTACGCCATTATATTTGCCAATGACTGTACATCAGCATAGTGTGAGACAGCGTTGTCAATCGTCGGACCGCTTCGTGGAGCTGATAACACCACAGGTACTGCAGTAACTCGCCTCCAGGCTTCCATTAAGATTTTTCACTCGTCTAAAACAAACGTCCGGCCTGTATGCATGCCGAGCGGGGAGTGCTGAGTCAACGGGAGATAAGCTCGGTGCGCTGGCCGGACGAGTCATGCATGAGAGGAACTCACTGTACAATAGAGAACTTACATTGAATGTTAAAATATTTCTTGGTTCAAAAGAAATGGTTGTTGCTATGATACAGTGAGTGAAGCTAGGAGGTCAAGTGTTAATGCTTTAAACAGTTAATGTCGTTGTTTGAGGAAGTTACATCGCATGCTGAATTGAACATTAGCGCCGTGAGCGATATCTTAGACGTTCTTATCCGAGTTCAGTTTCTATCAGAGAACTATTTCCAGGTTTTCCATGATATTCATTAGAGAACCTTTGTTTAAACTGTGTATTAAAATCATGTCCAGCCGTATGCTAGTAGATTTGTGTGTTGCGTCTTCCATATGATTGGTCATAGGTAAAGGTTTCTTGTATTTTATGGCATGTGTTCTATGTATCTTGCACACAGGCCACTCAAATCTAATTGAATCTTGGAGGCCAAATGATGATGCATATCTCCCGGTCTTCGGACAAGCATGCTGCACCAAGGGGGATCCGCCAAGTCACATTCTTGGTAATGTTGGACCATCGAGTGGGCACTTGTCCACAGCCTCTCTTTGCTGGGATATTAAATTTCTCAAAACTCTTCTTCCCATGACGGACTATGTGTCCAAAGAATCTGGTATCTTTGTTCCCATATTGATGATTTCATACATCTCAGGTGGAGATATTTAAAAATGGACACATGGTGCGAAATAACATCCAAGGTATGTACAACATCCTTCGCCAGCACCACATTTCAATAGAACCATCTTTTTCCGGTGAGATACTAAACTGTGCTCTAGCTAGCTATAACCAGATGAATCGATATTTCTCTAAGTGGGACAAATTTTGTCATATTATGGCTATAGCAGTTCTCTTCTTAAAATCGGTAGCACAGCTGCCTGATGAGAAATAACTGAAGCAAGGTTCAGTATTTCTGAAACAACATCGAATACCTTTAAGGTATTTGGATTCGTTAGATTCCTGCTCCTATCAATGGCAATTTTGGATTTATTGATATTAATCTGCAGTCCCATAACTGTATTCACGATTCTTAACGAATACGGATACCAGTCATGTCCATCTCATTAATAGCTATAATTAATACCGTATCATCTAAAAACAAAGGTTGGATATTTTCTAAACACCAATAGTAAAGCCACCATCCACTTCCGTCAAGTGCAAACCTCATGATATTCTCCATAAATATTAAACAGCAGCAATGACAGTATACATTTTTGACGGACACCTTTCAGATCTTGAGATGTACAGACAATTTCACATTTATTCTAAACAATAGAAATACCACATTTGCAGGGTGTCCCATTTCCAAGAGGATTTTATTCATCTTATCCCATTGAACACAGTCAAACGATTTGTTATCTAAAAACCAGATAATGGGAGGAAGCTGAAATTCTCTGCTTTTCATTATCAGTTGAGAGAGGTTTATCTGTTTCCTTACAACTTTACCTCGGACTAATCCAACGCGTTCAGGGTTCAGAAATGCGACTTTCTCTCTTTCTTTCATATGAAATGAGGACCAAGATCCTGCAATTATCACATATCATTGTTGAGAACTTCTTGCGCAAAGGAACAAAATTCTGCGCACTTCCTAGCCTACAGATGGTGGCTGCAGTACAAATAACTGGCCATATTCAACTTCTCCAGATTTTGTAACAAACATCCTTGATGATGTGCAGACCTGTCTCATTCAAAAGTTCATCTGTTATGTCATATGGTTCAAATGCCTGATGCAGCCTTAACGATGTCAATGCACTTTCGGTCTCTAAAGGTAGCATGTCCAGTTCCAATTCACATTTGAGCCACAGGAATGCTCCTACAAGTAGTTTCTTATTTCTACAGATCATCACAGTATTTGTTCTACTTAATACGTTATTGAAGTCGTGAATTTTACCACCTTCAATTGAGCACGCTCTGGGTATGAATTTGTTTGTAAGGAGTCTTAATTAACGGCGAAGATCACGCGTTTTATTGCGATGCGCGTCGATTTATGCATTGATATCAGTTAGGTATTTATGTTTATCTCGACGGCACCAATCAGAATACCTCTCCTCATCATAATATGTTTCTGCTGTTGTATTGGCAGCCATGTCTGACAAAAGTTATTCTCGATTGTTGTTATATTGTTCATGAGTGCTTCCAACGAGGACTCTGCAAGATCCCTCCTAATACAGAGGATTTTTATGTAGTGAGGAAGCATAACGTCTTTGAAATTGCACGCACTAGATCAACGACGTTCAACACGTTACATAAAATAATTTGGGAAAAATTAATCAACATTTGACGAAAGCAACTGACACTTGTTGGAAAATAAGGACTTTGACGAATATTAGATCATAATTCATGAATATGAGTTCAGCGCACAACGTGGTGAACTGGTACGAACAATATAAAACACGCTGGTGAAGGAATTAATATTTTCTAGATCATTTGTGAAAGTAAAAGGGCTAATCACAGTGCTGCAATAATTAAGCAGACAGTTACCAATCCATAGATATAAATTACATCAAGACAGCACGAATAATTACGCTCATTAATTTAGTTTGAAGAAGGTTTAATAAGTACTGAAAATAAACTGCACAATGGAACTACAAATTTTGGGTATTTTCAACACGGGATCCAGGTCTAGCCTTTGAGATGACGTGTTATCGAAGAATGCTACGAATACCGTGAGTAGCAAGAAGAACAAATGAATCCATTCTGAAGGAGCCAGGGATTGCTCCTAAAGCATGCTTACTCCTAAACACCCAAAGGCAAATGTTGCAAGTTTTCGGCCATGGCATCCAGCGAGACGGTATTGAGAAGCGTATCATCGAGGATAAAGTTGACGGAAAACGGCTGAGGGGAAGCGCCCCGAACCGGTACCTTGACCAGATAAAGAATCTGACTAATCTGCCACTTCAGAAATTAATGCATACAGCAGAAGACTGTGGTGTAAGGCGGGGTATTGTCAACAGAATTGCGTGAAGGGTCGAAATCGAACTACAACCAGACACCTATCTACTATTTTAGGACTACAAGACCAAGTATGCAGTGATGGAAAGAGAAAGGTCAATTCCTAGGGACCTAATAGTTGAAGGAAAAAAAATTGAGCGTACTTGAAATTTTAAATATCTCAGTTCCCTCATAACTCATGAGAACAGAAACTATGAATAAATTAAAGAGAGAAATAAATAAATAAATGAAGACAACAAGAAAAATCAAAGTAAAGTAGAAGAATTTTGTGAACTTTTAGATGATGAAATATCAAAAATTCCAAAATTAAATTTGGAGATAATCCTGGGGGACTTTAATGCGAAAATTGGGAGAGAAAAGATTTATCGAAAAATAGTAGGGGAATATCCGGCCCATAGAAGAACAAATACAAATGGCATGAGACATATTAACCTCTGCAAAACCTTTCAGTTGAAAGTAATGTCATCATTCTTCAGGAAACTGCCCAGAAAAACTGGGATTTTTCCAAACCCAAAGTTAGGAGAATTCCATTTGGATCAAGTGGCTATCTCTCGTGAGAATATGTAAGAAGTTATATGAATGTAAAAGTAATATGAAATAGAGAATTTGACTCTCTCCAAAATTAAACATCAACTTCATCCACATAAAAACCAAAGAAGAAAACAGAAATTTATTAAATATAACACAGATAGACTCAACATAACACAAGAAGAAATAAAACTCTTTCAAGAAGAAATTCAAATAACTAAACCAGTAACTGGCAAGAATTATCCAAAGAAATCAATAATGCAGCAAAGAATGTATTTGGCTTAGCTTAAACGAAAAAGAAAGTTTGGTGGAATGAAAGTTGCGAAGAAGCTATAGCAGAAATAACAACATTATGGAAAAAAAGTAAATGCTCTGGAAATAATGTACATTTTGATCAATTTAGACAGCGAAGGAAAGAAACAGCAAGATTCATAAAGAGTACTAAACGCTCATTTGAAAAGTCACAACTTGTTGATATGCAGGATAATTTTGTCAAAACCAACAGAAATTTCTATCAGACTTTCAAAAATAATATAAAGGGTTATCAAGCTCCAAGTATTTGCTTCAAAGATGAAAATGGCAGACTAGGCCTAACTGATATCGAGAATTGTGAAATACTAGCAAAGTAGCCGACTTTGATCGCCTTCTGCACTGTAGAGAACCAAACAACAAGCTAGAATTTCCAAAATTACATGAAAATTTAGAAACTGATAATAAATACTTTATTGCGCACAATGTGCATGAACGTGGTTCTTACGAACCATCATTAACACAATTTTGTCGTTGCCACTGTAAATGCCTCTTTCCGAGGGGTGTCCATATATTTCTAATTTTCACAGAATTTCGTCAGAGACACCTCTCTGCACTTGCACGTCCTCACGTGGTATCTGTCGCAAGGACCCTTAAAAAGCTTGCACACGCATAGTTCGTCAGGTTGGTGATAGACGTCTCTCAAGCAGATCCGGTGGTGGAAACCATGGACCGCAAAGCGCGTCAAGATATGTCTCAGCTCGTAGGATCCTTGCATCCAGTCCTGTGTAGTCATAGCGTCCGTCGTATAAAATTCATGCCAAATGTCATTTCTCTTTGCTGTCATGAGACGTAAATACTCCCCAAATCCCGGTGTGTTCGGCAGGAGCATCTGTAATCTGACTTCTTCCATAAGGGTAGTTCCCCTGTCATGACATACACAAACTGATCAACCGCCTACTATTGAGGATATTGAAAAAGCAATTGAAACCCTAAACAACAACAAAGCTAGTGGAGAAGACTCCATTACAGCCGAATTCATAAAGTGGTCTCAACAAATGTGATAGGTGACCTTGAAATCATTTTTCAAGAAATCTGGAAAACGGAAACGATCCCGGAAGAATGGAAAGTGGCCCTTATACATCCTTTGCACAAAAAAGGTAATGAGCAACGACTATTGAGGTATATCCCTTTTGCCATTGGCCTACAGGATATTCTCAACAATACTACTTAACAGGGTAGAAGCAACACTTGACAGTCATTTAGGTGAATATCAAAGTGGATTTAGAAAAGGCAGATCTTGCTCAGAACAGATATTCAACCTCAAGTCCATAATTCGACACAGACAATTATCATCTAAAACCATAATAGTGATATTTGTAGATTTTAAAATGGCTTTTGATGCTGTCGACAGGGAAACTCTAGATAATGTAATCAGAGAATTTGGAGTTAAATCTAAACTGGAAAACCTAATCCGTTAAACCCTCTCAGACACTATTTCAAAGGTAAAATGTCGGGGAGAAATTTCAAAACCATTCAAAATAAATACAGGTGTAAGGCAAGGCGATGGTTTATCTCCACTCCTATTCGATTGTATCCTGGAAAAAACAGTACGAATTTGGAATATGAAATTCAAGGAGCAGAATATACCACCTATAACATTAGGGAGAAGAAACTGTGGTGTTAAAGTACATTGTCTGGCATTTGCTGATGATTTTGCCATACTTTATGAAAATTTAGCTCATGCAACAGTACAAATCAATCTATTAGAAGAGATAGCCAATAAAACAGGTTTAAAGATATCTGTAGAAAAAACACAATTTATGACAAATATTAAAAATGCTCCAGAAACCCTAATAACAAAAATTGGTCAAATTAAGAGGGTAGATAAGTTCAAATATTTGGGGGAAATAATTCAGAAAATGGCTTAGAAAAATCTGCTGTAGAAGAAAGAGTGCACAAGATTCAATATCTATAACAAAAAAAGATTCAATATCTATAACAAAAAATGTTTATCTACGAAATTGAAAAAAAAAACCAGTAATTAAACCAGAATTCTTATATGCCAGTGAATGTCTAATACTAAATATAAATTGGACAAATTACTAGTATCAGAGAGAAAAATTATACGCAAAATTCTCGGCCCATTAAGAACTGCAGAGTTTTGGAGATTTACGAGTAATTAAGAAGTAAGGAAGAAATATATTGGAACATTGAAAACATAACGGAGACAATAGGGAAGAGGCGATTGTTATTTTTCGGACATTTATATAGAATGAATGATAGCAGATTAACCAACCATATTTTTAAATCTCGTGGGAAAAAGAAATCGACAACAGCTTGGTTTCAAGAAGTAAAGAAAGATTTAGAAAGAAACAATGTAAGAGAAGAAGTTGCACTGATGATGATGATCAGGTGCCATTGGATTTGATGGAGTTGATCCATCTCAAAGCTGGGAAAAATTGTCTCTTTTCCAACGAATCAGAACGTCTCATAATGTGTCCAAAATATGACAGCTGTAATCTTGTTAGCAATGCTTCAAGAGACAGATCTGGTTTGATTTTTTGAAGTACCCATACATAATTTGTCTTCTTGGCTGTCCAAGGAATATGCAGTATCCTTCTCCAACACCAGAGCTCACAAGCATCAATATACTAGACAGAGAAATTCTCAAAAAAAAAAAAAGGTATTGGGAATGGAAGGACTCCGACGAAGGCAATATAAGAAAACAGGCTCAGACTGGTCGGAAGAGAGAAAGAAGACACACAGCGAAAAGATGAAGGAGCACTGGAGGAAGAAGAAATAACAACTAAGGACTATACATCGAAATTGGTTCGTGGACATTTTAATGATTTTATAAGGTTTTAAAAATGATTTTTGAGGAATCAATATTACCATATCTTTTTTATGGAATGCTACTGGATTAAGTAAAAGGCTAATGAAGGGAGTATTTGTGTTGAGCTCCGAGTACCTGGTAGCCTTTGTAAGAGACATAAAAGAAAACCATTATAATGAATGTTATAACAAAACACTTTTCGCTAACTTACATTTTCTTACCGTAAGTGTTATGTTTCTTTTTGGCCAGCAGTGTACGTCCAAAATTGTTAATATCCATATTGGTCCGTATTGAATTGAATCCACTTAATAATTTGCAAACTGTTTCGTCTTTTCAATACTAGTTGTATTCAGGAGTTAACAACGGTACATGTTTCGGACACTTATGTGTCCTTCTTCAGCCATAGATACATATTAAAACACTTGTAAGTAACAGTGTATTTTAAATGTGTGTTTTGTTACTTACAAGTGTTTTAATATGTATCTATGGCTGAAGAAGGACACATAAGTGTCCGAAACATGTACCGTTGTTAACTCCTGAATACAACTAGTATTGAAAAGACGGAACAGTTTGCAAATTATTAAGTGTATGTCCAAAGACCGTCAGTTGTCACTTCTTCAAGTTCTATGATCAATACATATGCAGTAGATTTTAGCAAGTTTCAATTAGCAATTAATTATTGTAAAAAATAATTTGCCGCATATTTTGGGTGTCTGCAGTATGAAGTATAATTATTTAATGTAAATGTAAAATAGATTTTTGAGTTGAAATATCATGTCTTGTGGTTTGGATTCTACGTAGAAATGGTTACATAATATAAAAACGCAGCCATCATTTGGTATCACTAGCAACGAGGGCCTTTGGCTCATGACAGTGTGATTAATGGTGCAATAACATAAAACTACGAGCTTAACCTTCTGAGTGCTATCAATGTAACAGCTTTGACACCAATTCTGTCATGTGGTGGTGCTAATGACGAAACAGTTCGCCGCCATGTGCACGGCTTTATAGTTGGTATGAGTATACACTGATACCGTACCCCTAGTATTTCAAAACATGACACATAAATGTGCAGTAGCGGCTTACAGAAAGAGTAGCTGCAGTGCATTTATTATATTAGAATTGCAGCCAATGCTGTATATTTGATGTTAGAATGGTCAACAATCAAAGTACAGTACGTACGTTGGTTATATTATGTCGCTTAGAGACCTAAATATTACTCTCTCATTCTGTTTTCACTAATTTACTATAAATTGCTCCATTGGGATGATATTCTTCTTCATTTCCCGTTTCCAGTTCCCTGGGTCGGGTTGCGAATCAAGGACCTCCACAGTTGTCTATCTCTCCACCATTCATTTCCTTCTTTCAATACTTCTCTTTCTTTTACTCCTCTTCTCTCTATGCCCTCCTTCACCGTATCTATCCTCCTCTTTCTGGGCCTTCCTCGTGGTCTTCTTCCTGGTATTTTCTCCATAAATATTCTTTTTGGTACTCTATATTCTTCCATTCTCATCATATGTCCGTACCAATTCAGCTTACTGGTTTCTATCTTGTCTTGCAGTTTTGGGAACCCAGTCCTCTCCCTAATGTCCACATTTCTGATTTTATCCCTCCCTGTCTTCCCAATTATTCCTCTAAGGAACTTCACCTCGGCTGCTTGGATTCGGCTTTCATCGCGTTTTGTTGTGGTCCAAGTACCTGCTGCATATGTCAAAATTGGTGTGTAATACATTGAGAATTGGGATGATATATAAACGATAAATCTCATCATCTTATTATGCAAGCTCTCCATCTTGTCATTGACTGACCCAGCAGAAAGAAAGTCGTATTTTGAAATGAAATCAAAGAATAAAAGGAGGCCAATGATTAAACGGAAAGTGGCATATATACATTGTCAAATATTCTACTCAATGTAGCAGTCCAAAATAGTTCAATGGTCAAAAGATGCCACAGGATTACCGAAAATGATGGCGTGAAGGGTGAATAAAACCGAGATCACTCGAGGCCAGTCACCAACGGTTTGCTATCTTACTATGAGATTTATTATCATTTAGACTTTCCAGCCCGTCATCATCATCATCATCTTGTACAGTTTCCAGCCCCAGGCTGGGTCAGTTTGGAACATAAGACTCGCCACTTATTTCTTTCTTCCCACCATCTCTCCGCTGTCACTCTGGTCCAGTCCTCGCCTCTCTTCTTGACACATTCCTCCACTCCTTTCAGCCATCGATCTCTTGGTCTTCCCCTTGGTCGTTTCTTCTGCATCTGCATCTCATGTATCCTCTTGGGAATCTTCTTCTCATCCATTCTCTTTAAGTGTCCATACCACCTCAGTCTTGATGTCTCAATCCTACCTTGCAAGGGCTCCTCTTTCACCATTTCCCTGACCTTTTCATTCCTCACCCTGTCTCTTCTTGTTACTCCGATCCTACTTCGCAGGAACTTCATTTCACCTGCCTGTATTCTGCTTATGTCTCTTTTCTTCATTGTCCACGTTTCTGAAGCATAGGTCAGTATCGGGATATAGTAGCTTCTGTATAACACTTCCTTGCTTTTTTGTGGGACATCTTTATTCCTCACTAAGCTCCTAATGCTTCTCAGAAATGCTTCTGCCTGTCTGCCACGTTCCGTAATCTCTTTGTCATTTCTCCCATTTTCCTCCACTATACTTCCCAAGTACTTGAGACTTTCCACCTTCTTCAGCTGTACACCTCCAAGTGTTATCCCACTCATTGGTCTGTCTTTTTCCTGGTCGTTAACAGGATCTCACATTTACTGATCTTGAACTTCCATCCGTACTCTCCCACTGTTTCTTCCCAAGCCTTCAGTTGCTCCTGGATTTCCTCCTCCCTGTTTCCCCGGACCATGAGATCATCTGCAAACACCATTGCCTTCATCTTATCTTCTCCTATCTTTCCTGCTATCCGTGTCATTACCTCGTCCATAACCACAATAAAGAGAAGGGGTGACAGCGCACTACCCTGTTTCAGGCCACTCATTTGTCTGAACCAGTCTGTTCTTTCCCCTCCAACTTTCACACAACTCACACTTCCACAATACATCTCCTTCACTCTGCCTACAGTCCCTTTTTCCACTCCCATGTTTTCCGTTGCTTTCCAAACCTTTTCCCTACACACACTATCATAGGCCTTTTCGATATCCAGGAAGGCCATCAACAGATCCTCTCCAAATTCGTAGTGGTGTTCCTGGAGCTGTCTCACTGAAAATATGAGATCCACTGTTGATCTCCCAGGTCTGAATCCATACTGTTCCTCTCTCAATTTTCTCTCCACTTTGGCTCGTATTCTACTTTCTAATATCTTTTCATATATCTTGGCACAGTGAGGTATGAGTGTGACTCCCCTGTAATTTCTGCACTCCTTTCTTCCAATCTTCTGGGGTCTTTTTCTCCTTCCATATCACCCTCATCACACGGTACAGCCACTGTTTCCCAACCTCCCCTGCTGCCTTCACCATTTCAACACTCACTTCATCCACACCTGGTGCCCTTCCTCCTTTCATCTTGTCTATAGCCATTTCCAGTTCTCTCCAAGTCAGGCCCTTTTCCATTCCTGTGTTGTCTTCTCCATCTTTTAATACATTGTCTTCCTCCCTATGACCATTTGGATTCAGCAAATCCTCAAAGTACTCTTTCCACACTGTCTTGAGTGTCTCTTTGTTGTGTACCTCAGTTCCGTTTTTGTCCATCATTACCACATCCTCTCGCAGACCTCTTCTCTTACTTTTGACCATCCCATAAAGTACTTTCTTATTTCCTCTGCTGTCTTCCTCCATCATCTCTGTCCACTTTACCATCCACTTCTTCCTCTCCTCTGCGACAATCTTGTTTGCTTCTTTCTTCTTTATCTTATAATCTTCCCTTGCCAGATCAGTTCTTTCCTGGAACCACACTCCGAAAGCCTTGTTCTTCCTTCCCACAGCTTCTTTTACTCTCTCATTCCACCATGGTGTCTCTTTACACCGCTTTCTGTTGCTTGTTATTCCACATACTGCCACTGCAGCTTCCACCATTGTGTTTTTGAATTGCTTCCATTCCTCTTCCCCTGTTTTAGGATTGTCTGTTGGCATCTTTTCCCTTATTATCTTCTGGAATTCTTCCTTGACTTCATTTTCCTTGCGTTTCCATTCTTTGATTCTCCTTTCCTGGTACTCTGTCCTCTTGCTATCCTTAACAACTCCCAGGTTCATCACAAGTATTCTGTGGTCGCTATCTAGGGACTCTGATGGTATTACCTTTATATCTCTGACACTTCTCTTCATTTCCCAGTCGTACAGCATGTAATCTACCAAAGATTTCTTTGTTAAATCACTGCTGTACCACGTTACCTTGTGGCTTTCTTTCTTCCGGAACCAGGAGTTGCCTACCACTAAACCGTTTCTCTTGCAAAAATCCAGCAACTTTCTCCTTCTTCATTCCTGCTACCCCATCCTTCTGCTCCCAATACATTTTCATATCCTTGCCTTTCACTTCCTACATGTGCATTCAAATCTCCCATGACAATGATGCTCTGACCATTCAACTGCTGTTGTAGCTCCTCCTCAAAGTCTTCCTTCTCTTGAGCCGTACATCCAACTTGAGGGGCATATACCTGGGCTATCTCCAGGCTTCTTCCCTTTACAGTTACTCTGATCTTCATGATCCTGTCACTTATTCCCTTTACCTCTTCCTTCATTCCATCTCTCACAACTACTCCTACTCCGCTGCTCCTTCCTTCACTGTTCCCACTCCAGTACAACCGGTACCCTTTCCTCAGTTCTCTGCGACCTTCTCCTTTCCATCTTGTTTCTGCCAAGCCCAGTACATCCAGTTTTCTTCTCTCCATCACATCTACAATCTCCTCCACTTTTCCTGTCAGTGTCTGTATGTTTAATGTCCCAACTCGTAGTCCATTAGCATATCCGGGTCGTCGTCGTTTGCATGCGTCCTTTCCGAGGCCTGTTCCTGGTTTGAAAGCAAATATGATATCCACTACTGGCTTGCTAGGCCTATCGTAGCCCGTCATACTATTCATAATGTTGAATTTTGGGCTTATGCCGTGTTTTATTATATTAAATTCAAAGTGTTTCAAAAGAAACCGTGTCTTTCTTCGTCAACAATAATCTGTAATACAACAAATGATTGCTAAGGGAAAGCAACAAAGAACATATAAAAGGTGCCCAAAGATGGACGCCATTTTAGCCCCATGTCAGGGACAACGAAAAGCAGCAGTGTATTACTTTCTCAGGGTTCTGATAATAGGTAGCCAGGACTCACTGAGATTGTAGCCGGTGTCGCGGTTGAAATTATCTGGGTGTTTACGTATTTCAACTGCCTCCCTGATGATTCTGGGACGATATTGCATCTACAGAGTTCCCTGTACTTGTGGCAAGGTTTACATCGGGCAGACTTCGAGAACAATATGCACTCGCATTAAGGAACATAATAGCTGTATCAGGCTCCTTCAACCTGATAAATCAGCTGTTGCTGATCATGCTTTAACACCTGGCCATGATGTCATGTTCCAAGGAGTGGATGTTCTTGCCCGTATCAAGCAATATCGGCCCAGAATCATCAGAGAGGCGGTTGAAATACGTGAACACCCAGATAATTTCAACCGCGACACCGGCTACAATCTCAGTGAATCCTGGCTACCTATTATCAGAACCCTGAGAAAGTAATACACTGCTGCTTTTCGTTATCCCTACAAGGGGCTATAATGGCGTCCATCTTTGGGCACCTTTATATGTTCTTTGTTGCTTTCTCTTAGCAATTATTTGTTGTATTTCAGATTATTCCTGACGAAGAAAGACAATGGTATCTTTCGAAACGCGTGAAATTAAATATAATAAAACACAGCATAAGCTCAAAATTCAACATTATGAATACTATGAGATTTCTCCGGGCCTGTCACCGTCTCTATGGTGATGCGAATTACGCTATTCATTTGTTCAAAGAGATGGAATAGTCTGACTTCTGCGCTCTGATGCACTCTACAACAGACCTTGAAGTAGTTCGAGTAGCAGTGATTCTAAAAGTTTACCATATACAGGAGGGAGCTTAGAGGATAGGGGATTTGCATATGGTGTCAGTACCAGTACAATATCATAGGTTAAGTTTTAAAATAGCAAGACAGTTGAGTCATGTCTTATTACAACTTGCTGTTCCAGATTTTTGGTGAAGCTGTTCTTGGACTTTCTCAGGGTTCCGTGTCAGAGCTGTTGTCGAAGCCAAAGCCATGGCATATGCTGAGTATCAAGGGACGAGAGCCATTCATACGGATGCAGCTATGGCTCAGCGACGCACACAACATCGACCGTCTGCAGGTGCTGAAGAACGAGAGGCGAGAGGCCAACAAGAGACGGCGCAGTACTGGGCCTGGTCATCATGGTGGCGGTGGAGGAGGTGATGCGGACAACAGCAGCGACACCTCGTCCAACGACACCTCCGAGTTCTACCACAGCCCTAGTCCGGGACCTGGACCTCCATCTGCAAAGAAACAACGAGTTCTTTTCTCGGAGGAACAGAAGGAAGCGCTAAGATTAGCTTTCGCTTTGGACTCTTACCCCAACATGGCCACTATCGAGTTCCTTGGAGCAGAATTGGCCCTGTCGAGTCGAACCATCACCAACTGGTTCCACAATCATCGCATGAGGCTGAAGCAGCAGGTTCCTCACGGTTTGTCTCCGGAGGGAGGTGCTAGTTTGCAGGCAGTGAATCGAGAGATAGGCCAGCAGTCGTTTGATCCGGTGCAGTTCAGGTTACTTCTCAATCAGAGGCTACTGGAGTTGCAGAAAGAACGTATGGGGCTGGGAGGAGTTCCGTTACCTTACCCGCCGTACTTCGCGGCCAACAACAACCTCGCCGCCCTCATCGGACGGGGATTGTTACCTACCGCAGACTGTGATCTCTCCGCGACCCTCGGCGGTGTCAGCAGCGAAGCCAAGGAACAATTCAGTGGTTTGGACCTCAGTATGGGGGGCTTAAAGCGGGAGCTCAATTTTGAGGATGAGGAAGACGTAGATAGTAACTTGGGGAGTGAAGATTCTAATTTATCAAGTGGTAGCCTTCGTGAGACTGCGGTGAAGAAGGAATCGGCGGCATCCGTATTACCTGCCGCTCTAGGTACCGCTGGTAGATCGTCCCGCCGGAAACCTGCCGCCCCTCAGTGGGTGAATCCCGATTGGCAGGAGGCATCCGGCGTGGTCGAGGAAGTTAAAGAGAAGGGAGGTGAGAAGGAAGTGATAATAAACGGTGTGTGTGTGATGCAAACAGACGATTATGGTATCAAACTCACTACTAAAGACGAGGAGACCGTTCGAGTCGAACCGACACCCGTCATGGATCGGTACGAAGACGATGATGACGATCAATGTAGTGAAGCTTCTTCCGAAGGGGAAAATCGTAACCTCGAACCTGATGTATCGGCCACGTCACCCGAGGGGATCGTTCCAAGGAGGACTTCCGAACTGGGTGAGCAGGACGATGAAAGAAGAAGCAGCAAGTCCGGACCGTCATCCCCCTCGTACAAAGAGGAGGAGGAAGGTGAATCCATACAGCCCGAGACGAGGCATAAACTCATTAAACAAGAGACGAACGGGCAGGATGCTCCATCGGAGGAGCATCTCAAGGCGGAATGGGACAGTGGTTCTTGTAAGCAGGAACAAATAGGTAAACTGCAAGCCAGAATCAAGACGGAGGAGTAAGACGATGCTTGGGGATATTAACTCCCCACACACAGATTAGACCAAAGGTCAGACAGTGCATGCGTGTGTGTATGTGCATATCTGATATATTTTTCTCTTTATTTAAACTGTGGTATTTCAGAAATAAAAGTGGAAATAAATGGGGAAAATGGAAACAAATGGACTTCATTCAGTGAAGCAATAGATTAATTTTCCTCAGACAGCTGAAACGAAATACAGAGTGTGAAAGAGAAAGTTATGGATGGGAGGTGGGAAAGAAAGCAAAATATGTGCAATCATCGAAGTTAAAATACTTGTTTTTATTAATTATTGTGATTTATTATTATTAGTATTATAGAAATTTAGTTTGTTATTACTTCAGAAGTGAGAAAGTTGAAACAAAAAACAGACTTTTTGCAATGTTATTTCTTCTTCTTCTTCTTCCTTTTCTAAAGAGAAGTGATAAATTACTAGATTTCAAATTATCTTCCTCCCACCCTGTTCTTTCCCACAAGGGGAGGGAACAGGAGGAAGTGTATAAGAAAGAGGAATGGATTGAACTCGTAAAATACCATTAATTTATAATGTAGTTAATAAGACTGTTATGATTATCTTTTATTATTATTATTATTATTAATATATTATTATGATCTGATAGCCAAAATTAATACTAAAAAGTGGCAATGAATTATTTTTTTGCCAAGCAAAACTTTAAATGTGATAAAGAGCTTACTATAAGAATCAAATAAACTAAGAACAGAGATGGTAAAAAAGTATGCAAGGGAAAAGAAAACAAAATGGACTTTGCTTGTAAAGTTATTTAAATAAAATTTAAATTTGAAGTGAAGGAAGTGTGAATGTGGGACGCGCATCTGCTGTTATGTCTCTGTATAAATAAATCAAATGAATAAATAGGAAGAAAGAAAGTAAGAAAGGCCCATGAAGGTAATTTAATATCACACCGTCTTCGACATTTTCACAAATCCAAAACAAAGTCCTGATACCCTTAAAATATAACTTACAAAAATACTCTCCTTTCCGTTTATTGTTTCTTCCTCAGACTGTTTTCGGGTTTATATGTTCCATTTTATGTGAAGGCCAATTTTAAAGTCACCCCCCTTTGTACATATTGTATTACTTAGTACAGAACCAAAATTCTAGATCTACTTAAAAATCAGAAAGACTTCTCTGTAAAACAGAATAGTATTTGCATTATTTTACTTTACAAAGATTGCTTTAGCATGAAAATTACAATGTTTCATTCGGTATTTTAATTTGTTCCTATACCGGTACCGCTTCTCCAAAGTATTGGCTTTTACTTTTTTATCAAAGTAGTTGCATGGTTATTGTCGTCGCTACTTAGAAGTAAAGAGAAGGAAAACAGTTTTACAAACTTTTGGCATTTTAAAATTATTATAGATCGAGGAAAAGTTTTTGTCTACTTAAATAAGAGGGCTCTCTGTTTTGTTTCTGTTCTTTGTGGATATTTGAAATCTACTTTATAAATATTGCCACTAGTCTGGATTGTAAAGCTGTCTAGTCTTACACAAAGATGGGCATGCGGTGGAAAGAGGAAGGAAACTTTTGCCTTTTGTAGGAAATCCTTTATGACAAAATTTTTATAAAATATATTAGGCCTATATTTACATTATTTCCTGTTTGTGAGCAGTACCACCAGTATGAACATCGTCTTGATTCTACGGTGGCGACATTTTAAAACAGCTATTTAGCTAATGTGCAAAGTCATTGTTTCGTGAATGGTATAGAAGTCTGTTTAGAACAATTTTAGGATTTGTCAAAGATTTTGCATAATTTTAAACTTTTACTGCATAAACATACGTACTGAAAAGCATAAAACTTTCTGTTTTGCATAAACAGTTCATAAATTGGCCATCTGTAGGTTTCTTCATTTACCACAAACCAAACTGGAGTTGGTGTAGAGAAATTCTTGCACAGAGGAATGCTGTTAGCATACTCGTGTTTCCTTTCGTGAATCAACTCCTGAAGTTTCTGTTTACCCCGTATGGGCTACAATTTTTAGCCTACTTTCGATTTTTGCAAAAAATGAAAATAGACTTATGAGATCACTACAGGGCCAAAAATTGTGTGTCTCTCTGTGTGTGTGTATGTGTGTGTGTGTGTGTGTGTGAGTCTGTGTACTCTGAATGTCTGTCCCCCCCTATCAATTCGAACACGGTGAAACCGAATTGAACGAAATTGGGTACAGAGGTAGCACTGGCAAAGGGCACATCAGTGTCATGTTTTGTATTGCCGCCATCTTTACCAAAACTTAATGGCGGCCACTCAAATGGTCAAAACATAATAATGCATTACGACCAAACTAATAATTGGATCTTCACCAACTTTGGTAACAACATTCCTTCATATAAGGCGCGTCTTGTGCCCAAACTACGAGGTCATCAACCGTACCATTTCAGGATGGCGGCCGTGTGAATTATGCACACTTTATAATCCATAACATGGGACCCACCAGTTCCGACTATCGAACCAAGAATCATTTAATCTGTTTGAAACGACGTGGCCCGTTTGAAATTAAAAGTTTATATTTTAATATTATAGTCTAGAAGTGATTTTAAAAAGCTGAGTCGTCTCGGTTATTTGACATGATGGCAGCTGATCTCTCGTTCTGACCTATATTTTATTAATTTTAGTATGTTGCATGCAATATAGCCCAGTGGTAACAAATATATGAACTTTCTATGAAATGAACTCGGTTTAAAATATACTCCAGTGAAGAAAACGTTTAGTCCAAGTCACGATTTGCTATATATATTGGTTCCTAACGATCTATTAGAGTGTGCACGATTGGCTGAGTGGTCAGCGCGTTGGTCTTTCATCAAGCTGGCCGTGGTTCAAATCCTATAAGAGTTGGACTTTTTTGCTTGATTTTTTTTATATTTATTATTTCTTGAGTACTGAGACGTTATAGAGTAAAGCATTATATGGTGCATTTTGAAATGGAAAATATATATTTAATTAAAACAACATTCACCGCCGGAGTGACATCTAAGAGTAATTACTTGAACTATGTTATTGGTAACCACAGCCTTCTAGATGCGAGCTATGCTCTCTACCGGCCAGTTAGTGAACCCATGTCTACAGTATAATTGAGAAGGTTATTATTTTTGCCAATAGAGGGTACACATCCCCAAGATAAGGCGCGATTATCATGGCCAACGAGAATGACTGGCTCTGGTGAGTTTTCGTGACGTCAGCAATGTAGTTCTGTTGCACCACTGCCTGGTCTTCGTTTTACTGCCGGTGTGGTACCTAGTCACCTTGTCTACATCACTGAACCTGTATAAACGTTGGTATTCATTTATCACTTGTCTTCATAGAAGGTATTGATACAAGTCGTTAGTCGGTGGGTAGTGTATTCCGCAGATCTCTTCTATAAACGAATTAATTTATGTCCCGCCCCTTGAAACAACAATAAGTTAATGATATCTATACTGTGCTGCAAGATTCTTTGATCTAATTATACTAATGTGCACATAATTTAACTCACAACGAAGGTCACAGAATCTACAACTCGACTTACTGTAGCCTGTTCGTTGCAGCTATTAAAGACACAACGAACCCTTGAATCCTAGTTCGCGTGGATTTTTCTAAGGAGTAACTTCAATAGGCATAGTTTTTCAAACCTATACAGTATAATTTATCGTGTTTGAAAACACACGGAACATCTAAACTGCGTCCATTTTATGAAGATTGATATAAAATATTGCATTTCTGCTGCTTATGAATTGCTCTCGACTTAAACGTACAAGCACCATCAAGCAGTACCGGTACATTGCTTACGTCACAGATGGGTTTGGTTTACGCGCCATGTCCTGTCTTTCTCGTTAGCCGTGCGCGATTACAAATTAGCTGTGTAATAGTTATATTAAATATGTTTCTCCCAGTGATACGTTTAGAGCAACGAAGTTTAAGTTATTGTAAGTAGTCGGTGTTAATAAACTGAATACCTACGTTGTTTGGAGTGTTTGCTGATGAAATTGCAAAATGCTGGGGTAAATTATTTGAACGCCACTCCTCAAATCCAGTGTGCAAATTTGCACTTCGAATTGGAAGAAATTAGGAGGTGATAAAGACAAAGAGTTATAACTATACCCATTCATTTAGGAGAAAGTAGGCTATATGTTCTTTCCTGAACATCTTGTTTTTAAACAATTCAGACATGGATTTACTATATTTTCTTCATTGTTAGAATTAATTGCAAAATATTTTTATTTTATAAATAAATTCCAAGTAGTCTCCATGGCTTAGGCGGCATCACGCTGGCCTCTCACCGCTGGGTCTGTGGTTCAAATCCCGGTAGACAGGTATTTCTACGGATAGGCTATTCCGGTTTTCCCTGTCGCAATTTCATTCCAGCAACACTCTCCACTATCATTTCATTTCATCTGTCATTCAGCAGCCGGCACAGTTCATATCCTCGCCACTAGATGGGGGCTTCATTCATTCCATTCCCTGACCCAGTCAGTCGACTGGAAGCAGGCTGTGGATTTTCATTTTTCATTCAAATAAATTCCAAGTCTCTGGGAAATATTGCTATTTTATTCCATCTCCGCAGTTATTGATAAATTGTAAACTGGGAAACTAAATGTTCCACGGCACTTAAACAAACCAGTGTGTTTTGCGTCAGTTGTCAGGACTCCAGTTTGGTTAGTGTTCATGTGACTTCCTGCTGAATATATTCAGTGAGACGTTACCATTTATTAAACAATTTCACTGAAGTTTTCAATTCCAAATAAAATGTCACCATGCCATAAAAATCTTGATGTTTATCTAGCCTGTATTTTAAAATGTATTCAGTATTTAAGATCTCATTATATGTTTACCAAACGTAATCTCTCAGTTCACTCTATGTAGCCTATGTTTATTATTATTATTATTATTATGCGGTGTTTATGTTATGATTAGGCCTTGATATTGAGTATTCTTAAGGGCTTTAAATATCAACTTGTATTTATTTTTAAAGGTGTTAAAAATCTCTATTACAGTTAGTATTTTAAAGATCATTGAAATCCTTTGTATATGTTTACTTGAAGGATCTTGTATAAAGTACATACATTTTTGACATACAGTTGTTGTTTTTTTCCTTTGTGTTTTTATATTATTTTCTTTCATGTTGTCATAAAACAAGAATCCTGTGTGCCCTCCAGACATACCATATCACTGTGTACAAAGTATTGGTGTGTGTGTGTGTGTGTGTGTGTGTGTGTGTGTGCATATGAAAAGGTAGCAGTGTCCGGACTTCTAGTTTACAAGATATTTAAGCTAAAACCAGAATTTTAAATACTCGTACTGTAAATCTTTAACCCTATTTGCAGTCTTCTGTCTCAGACTGAATAAGCTGGTTAATCCTAGAACACTAAGCACACATCCCATTTATATCTAAGTCACAGACGTCCTAAGCAAATGAAGATAGTTTTTCAGAGTTGGTCAACAAAAAATCATATCAATTAACTGAAAATAACCTGAAATGAATTACAAGTGATTAAGATTTATATATATATATATATTGTTATGGGCGACATAGTTTTCTTATCCTTCAATAGACGTAACAATAATGAGTGGTTCAGTGCAAAAGTGGACCAAGTCCAAAAGTAACTTTTTGTTTTGTTTTCCCCTTTTAGGATAGTAAATATTAGCAGTTTTTTGGTGTAATACTGATCAAGTCTGAGTTCAATACCAATCCCCCAGAGTGCAGCAGTTTCTTCACAATGTTAATTTATGGGTACATTTTCTTGGAAACCACGATAGCTACATAGCTCAAATTTTTACAGCATATGACAATTTGAAAATATTTTTTTAGTGAGAATGATGAGGGAGATATAATTTTTTTCGTTACCTAAGACAGGAGGTAAAAAAATGTTAGGCAAAAAATATAATATCACCCCATTATTCCCATTAAAAAATATTATCGTTTCAGTGTACGCACAATGCCTGCGTTCATATGCTGTAAAAATTGAGCTATGTAGCTATCGTGGCTTCCAAGAAAATGTACCTAGAAATTAACATTGTGAAGATAGGCGATTCTATTTCCCCTTAAAGCTTAATAGCCTCATGTTTTCACAGAAGTGTAAAACGTGGACAGGGTCCACTTTTGTTCTGAACCACTCATATATAAATCTTATCACATGTAATGTATTCCCGGTTATTTTCCAGTAATTGGAATGATTTTGTGTTGAGCAACTAAAAGTTACAATATTATTGTTAACTAAGCAAATGAAGCATGTGTCCCATTTTAAAAGGATTAATAATTTTTATCGTAGTCGGTTTACCCTCCAGGTAGGCTTTTCCCACGGACTCAGCGAGGGATCCCACCTTTACCGCCTCTACGGGCAGTGTCCTGGAGCTTGATATCAGGTCTTGGGATACAACTGGGGAGGCAGCACTAGCGCCTCGCCCAGGCGGCCTTACTTGCAAGGCGAACAGGGGTCCTCATGATGGGACAGGATGGGAAGAATGGGAGGGAGAGACAAGGAAGAGGGAAGGAGGCAGCCGTGGCCTGACGGTAGGTACCATCCCGGCATTTGCCCGAAGAAGCAGTGGGAAACCACGGAAAACCACTTCGAGGATACTCCTGGTATCTGAGATTCCATGTACTTTTCCTAGAATTATCCAATCACCGTAGTGAAGCAATAGTTAACAAGTTTACATGCAAACACTGAATTATGTTCATGTATAAATGGCGTAAGGACAGCTGTACGCCTACTATTACTAACTGTTTGTTAGAATGACAAAACCCGCCACGGGCAATAACTGCTCAAGAAATGTGCATACTGCACTGCCACCTGTTGTCATTGTGGAGGGTTAAAGACAGGCAACACTGTGTTTTTCTAGACGATAAACTTCTTTCTATCAACTGCTTCAATACCCAACAACTGGGCCCTTTTCATCTACACCCACAACTTATTTACCAGTACTTGCAATAGTACCAACCGTTCACTGTAATTCTGGTGATGACATTTTATGTGAAAGACGAAGTGTTTGAACAGTATTTTAAATATGGTACGTAGCTTGAAAAGGGGAAGAACCTCTCGTCCAAAATAATATATTTTTTTAAAACGTTTTGGTGGATTCTGAAATCCTGACTATTCTTGTCTGCTGCTCAGTTGGTTGCAAAGATATCAATATTACAATTTTAATTTCTAACAAACATAGTTTTGGGGTAAACACGGTCGAAGTTTGAGAAAGATTCTTGCCTTAAAATACAAAGTTAAGTCGACAACAACACTTTGGCAACAATACCGAACCAGGAATCAAACCTGTGTCTCTCGGAGACAGTCAGCAATGTTATCACAAAGTTGCTGCCACCATACGTCATCTGACCCAGTTATGATGTTAATGCTGGTTAATTACCAGAATTCTTATCAATATTCTCAACACAAGGATTTTCCTGGAGTAGAAATGGGGAAACAATGAAAAAACACTTCCAGGATGGCTGAGGTGGGAATCGAACACGGACCTTCAGGACAGGAATGGTAGTAACATAATTCACCATCCAGTGACAATTCTAATGAACCAAATGTGAAGACTTGCAAACGGGGATCCCCCTACAAGATCTAGTCTCCTCATGTTAATATCGTACAGTACAATAGATGCGCAACAAGGATAATCACATGATTTGATAGCCATACCTGCCAAACTCTCAAACTGAAAAATCGGGAGAGTTGGCAGGTATGGATAGCTCATAAGAAGGTATGACTTCCATGGTTATGGACTGTTTCGGAGATTGGTAAATAAATGCAATCATTCCTCCTGGATCAAATGTTCTAATATATTCTCCACTCTTCACCATCAGGTTACAAAACATTTTAAACTGTTGAAAATTATGAGTTGAGATTTTATTTTTGTGTCCTTCATATTGACAGAAATATCCAGCAATACTTAAAAAATTTTTTTTATTTAAAATATAAGATTTCACCTTGATAAATATTTTCAATTGTTTCCCTCCCCCTCCATAAAATGGCCTTAATTTGCACGGGAATTTACATTTACAGTGGTTATACACGGTAGACGGTAGCATGTTCCTGGTCAGTTCCACACATCAATGTGAATATGCTGCTCAACAAACCATCAATCTAAACAGACAGAGATTTTTACTGGTTAACTCATTTCTTTCATAAAAAATGGACTGCTATGTTTTTTATTATACATTTTTTAAATCAATTAACTTTTGCATTAATTTGAGATGTTTTAAAGAAATTTTGTTACTCATTACTCCTTCCTCCAAGTGTAAAATTTTCCCCGCTCCTGATATGAGAGGTTTATATCGTATGTCTTGAATGTGAACTGAAATATAGTGTGCACAGAATGTAGAGCTACTGACAGAGAAGAGACAAGACTCTAATAAATTATCATCTTATTGCATCATCCATTGTTCTTTCATTATCATTATTATTATTATTATTATTATTGAAAAATATAAATAGTAAATATTAAGAAAAAAGTGTACATAATCAAGACTTTATAATAATATTAGCAAAACAATTGTACAGATGAGCACACGTTATTTAGTACGAACATGTATTTAACTCTTCCAAAGTTTTTTAAAAAATAATTATTATAATATGATGTCCCCTTAAAACTTCCTAAAAGATTATATTCCACACTGTGAATATTTTAGGGATTAAATAAATACTTGTAGATTTGTATGACTTCAACAAAAGAAACAAACAAATCAATAACGTAAGAGAGAGAGAGCGAGCGAGCGAAAGAGAGTTTACGTAAAATCAGGGCATTTTGCTCATGCCTTACTGATCAGGGCATGAGCGCAACAAGATGAATAAGCATTGTTGACGTATTATTAATGATAATATTATTTTATTTCAACCACAACCAATAAAATAAGAAAAAAAGATATCATCTATCCACGCAATGGACAGAGAAAAATGAAACTATGTATATATTGGGTTTAAGAGGAAAAGAGAAAGGATGACTTGACGTTACTTGAAACTGGAAACTAGAGTTGTATTGTTCATAAGCCAGTTTGAGATAGGCGGACAATTCCTCCTTTTTTTATTCCTCGACATTATCTTTTCCTTCAAACGAAATGTAAAATGTTGTTTTGTTTTACATAGTCGCTCTAAAAGAGTTACCTTTATATATATTATATATATACATATGTATATGCTAAGGATGAAATCAAATATAAAAAGCTCTACATGAGAAATGGTTGCACTTTTAACGAAAATATGTTTTTCAAATAAAAAGTGCCCAAGACTAGAATTTGCAAATAGAGAATCAAATAATATTGAGTTTCTTATTTCGTATCATTATTATTATTATTATTCATTCTTGCTTGGCATCGTGTTGTACATATTTACATTCATATCATTGTGACCTTTTAAAATTTCTAATATTAAAAAATTCTCTGTATTTATTAAAGTGTATTCTACTTTTATTGACCCTTAATATATCCTACCATCTCCACGGGCACTCTCGCCTGCCGCCCCAAACAATCATCAAGTATTGGGCCTAGCATCCCATTACGGTCTTGAATTTTCTTTCCATCGTTTATCAGACGTCCTACAGATCTTGTTCCTCAGGGTTGGTAGCATAGTGTCTCGGTAATCTTCCAGAATCCATCCTTTGAACGTGCATTTCCACTTTTCCTGGTAATCACAGATGTAAGTGATGACAGGTTTCACCAAAAATTTTGACATATATTAACCAATCATCTAATAAGGACACTCACAATTACCTTTATATACAGAGTCTTGCGTATAAAGTCAGAACGGCGAGCGGCAGTTTTGTTATCCGCTGCTGCAGTGACCTTGGCGCGCCATGGCTCCCTGCTGTAGTGTTGAAAGTGCGCACATAGTATATACTTGACCTTGCAATAAGCGCCCAAGTGCTCAGTCGCCAGTAGACTTACAAGTCGGCTCGGCGGGCACGTGATGCAATTTCCTTCACTAGCACATGTCCTTGGACACTCCCGCCACTAATAGTCATACGCTAAATAAATAAGTTTGGTGTTTTAAGGGGCAGAACTACCAGGTCATGTGCCCGTCAGCATCTTACAACACACGCTTACAGCAGGGGGCCATGGTGCGCCACAAGCTCGGCCAAGGCCACCGCAGCAGTGGATAACAAAACCGCCGCTTGGCGTTCTTACTTTATATGAAAGACCCTGTATAACGATAGGTATGTAGAAAATTCAGTCTTTCATATTCAATGGACTTAATATACCGTAGATTTATACAGTAAGTAAATGAATACTTTGAATGTATATTAACAGTGACCTAATTACAACACGAAACCTGCACAAGACGAGACAATAACTAAAACAAAGCCAACTAGAAACAACATAAGATAATAATATTAAATGCACTAGAGAGAGAAATTTTCAAAAATAAGGTATTGGGAATGGAAGGACTCCAAGGAAGGCAATATAAGAAAACAGGCTCAGAATGGTCGGAAGAGAGAAAGAAGACACACAGCGAAAAGATGAAGGAGCACTGGAGGGAGAAGAAAGAACTACAAAGGGCTAGACATTGAAATTGGTTCGAGGTCCTCAGAAGACCCTAATGGAGAAAGAAGAAGAAATATCAACTAGCCAAAATCGAATTATTGGTACGTACAACAAACTTTAACTAAATGGAAGTTAAGTGATAACCTCTTCCACAAACTTACGTTCATGTGAATATTCAAGAATTACTAAGAATACAATTACTACTTGGTTTAATACATGCACAACATTTTAAAAATTAATGTTGTAAGAATGCCCGTTTTTTAATATTACTGTAGTTTCATATTTTTACTCCTAGATTTTATACGATATAATAAGCTTTTTCGTTTTATCTATACAGTATAATGAGGAGCTTGGTATCAAAGTTGGACAAGTCCATTTTTGTCAGTTTTGAGATTTTGGTTTACTCTCATGTGACTGTTTATGATGAATGCGAATCTACAACTGTTTTGCTTCAAAAAATGACAGAACGTAGGGAGAATAGCTTGTATTTGCTGAGTTCAGAATCAAAACATGGACAATTCCACCATTGTTTCGTTTCAAAAAATTACAACTTCTTTACTAGCCAATAAGAAGCTTGCATTCATGTAATCTGCTCCCAGCATGTACTGCAAATCCAACATGGCTGAATGTTTAACCTGTAACAATGCTGGTAATATTCCAAACAGTGGACATTGTGAGAGTGATGAGTTGGAGAGTGCAGATTTTAATGAACATATTAGACATGAGGAAAATCAGGAACTTGAAATATGTAGTTACTTTTGTGGATTTTAAAAAAGCCTATGACTCCATTGACAGAAAAGCACTTATTAACATTCTGAAGGAATTTGGACTTGATAACAAGACAGTAGTGGAGTAAGGCGGTTTCCAACGCACTCTAGAACCCTCCTTGACCCACTACTAAGCCTCAGCCATGTTAAATATATCTCGAACGCATGGTCCGATTTTGACAAATGAGATGTCATTGGACTCGGGCTGACGTCCTCTTTGCTGTGGACTACTCGTTATATTTTTGAAAATTTTTTTTGAAAATTTTTGTTTTCAAAAGTTAGTGATAGTTTGAAAACCAAAAATGATAGAACGTTGTGCCATGGCCCAAACGAATGGTCTTTATGACCTTTATTTTCTATAATGAAACTTTTTTACTTTTTTTTTTTTTGAAAACACTCGAATTGTGAAAATCCTATATTTTGGAAACTAGGAACTCTAAAAAAAAATGTTTGACATAAATGAAAGGTCCCTATGCCCTCTACCCCCAAAATAAATTTCAAGTCTCTAGGATGAAAACCTGTAGTAGTGGGGTAAGGACAGAGCTGCGCCACTTCTTATTGAACCCTCCTCGTATTTGCCCCGAACCTGATATCTCGCTAACCAATGGTCGGATTTGAACATACAGGTGTCCTAGCACTCGTAGTGATGCCCCCTACTTTCCTATAGGCTCTTAATTTAATGAAAAGACCAAAACTAAAAGGTCATGTGCTTTTAATATCTCGCGAACCAATCATGCTAGAGGCATGTTCGACAGGTCCAAGGACTCGGGGTGACGTCCTCTCTGCTATGGATCACTCGTTATAATTTTTAATAAAATTGGAAACTCGATTTTGGGGTAAACACGTGTTTTTGTGATTTTGCCGATATCTCACGAAGCAATAACGCTAGAGGCATGTACGATGGGTCCAAGGATTCGGGCAGACGTCCTCTTTGCTATAGACCACTCGTTGTAATTTTTTAAAATTTTGGAAACGCGATTTTGGGGTAAACACGTGTTTTTTGTGATTTTTGCCGATATTTCACGAACCAATAACGCTAGAGATGTGTACGAGGTGTCCTAGGACTCGGGCTAACGCCCCCTTTCAAATGTGGTAGATATTGTTTCCACAAAATAATTCACAAAGGGCCTAACGCCATACATGTTGAGAAAAACATTCTTTACCGTTACCTGTTTATAATGTTTATGGACCGTGGTGGTTGAGAGAGACGATACGGCTGAGTGTGTGTGTTTCAACGAACCTGTCGCTGACCACGGTGGCTATGCTTAATAGAACAATTGCTATTTCGGCGGGTCGGTGTATGACAGAGCGAGGATGCGTTTTCTGATATTTTACCTTTAACGTGTAAACGGTGATGAGAACTTGGTTCTATGTTGGTCGAAGCGAGTAGAGAAAACAAACTTGACGAGGAGCAGGAGGTGAATGTCATTTGAGCTTATTGGAAGGCGCTGATCTGACTTGACAACAAGTGCAATGGAAAATGACCAGGACGCTTGAAGGTGAAATAATCTGACCATTGTGGTGGCAGGGGAGTGCGAAATGCATGTGAACACATGTGAAACCACATGCACGCTAAACAAGTTACATCCTGTCTTGCTTCGTACGTGACAAAATGCAAGTTCATGTGAAATTTGATCTACCGCAGGTGTTCACCTTGGACGTTATCTGTCCACGTGCATGATAACTGTTAACAAGTCACATCCTGTTTTGCTTCGTACTGTACCCGATCTCAGGATAGTAGGCTGTCAGAAATCCGCCCCCTCAATCGGATTGCCAATAATCAATCGCACCGGCACAGCTACATCAATGAAAATGGCACTGACAGATACTATCGAGATTAGAGCACAATAGTTAACAAGAAATTATTGTGGAACACACCAAAATATACGGGGGTTCATACTTACCTTTACTTACCTCTTAAATTTATCTCGGGGACTGGGTTGTCAACTGGATCACTTAAAGTATGCCCTCACAATAACCTCCACCATGATATTTAAAATGAACCAGAACGAAGACGAGAAACTTTAAACTGCACAATAATTTATTTCACAAAAAGAATGAATTTAACAAAAATAAAACAACAAAATCCACGTGGCAATCAGAAGCCATCGACCACATAACTATGTCCTCCTGTAGGACTTGTATACTCTACATACAATGTTTCAGCTTTCTCAAGCTCATAGCAACGTAAAAATAATAATGCACTTGGAATGGAAACGGGATTTGGGACGAGACACATATATCAATTGTTTTGCGTGTTTATATACTTCACATTTTATTTATAGCCACAAGGCTATTATGGATACGTCCTTGGCCTCTGTCATACAGTTGTCCGGGCCAGCTGCAATGCACCTGCATCGTCAAAGTGGACTCCCCGTCCGTTCAACCCTAGCATAAGCGAGTTACCTCAGAGCTCAGCTCTCCTTTTCAAAACACGTAAATGTTCACATCTCAACTGAAATATTATCACGCAAATCTTTTAAATGCTCCATTCAAACACCAGTGGAATACTCCAACAATCCCAAATCATGTTTAATTGTTCAATCCACTTGCTTAATTAGCGTTGTTTAGAGTATAAAAACAAAACTCTAAATGTTAATAACAAAAGTTCATTAATTATTTATAACAATAATAAATTGTTTATAACAATGTCAAACGACAATTGAAAATTTTATACACGCCTCTATTAATCACTTTCATTTCAAATTATTATCAAAGATATTTACAAAATTATTTACAATATTATATTGTTTATATTATTTATACAAGAAATACATTAAACCACACGTTTATCCGGTTGATAATTACTCAAATCGTGTTGATATAATCGACCAATGAAGGTTGGGTTATATTTAAATGTCAAATTCAGGTTTAATAAGGTTTAATAATTATTATTAATATTTGTGACGGTAACCTCCATTCAAAATCTTTATCTCAAATTATTTAACACTCTTGTTAATTTTAACAGTATCTTCACATGAATAATCTTTCAAAGAACCAGGACAATACATTCAGCGGAAAAATACTTCGCTCAAAACGCACAAAATTGCACAACAATTGGCCCAGAATTCATCATATATCTTCATATATATGGCATTAAAATCCTCCAAACTACATACAAAAACCTCCACTTATAAATTCATCAACTTCATTTATTACTGTGGGAACCTCCTTCATTATTCAAGGGCATTATTCATCAGCGACTTTTACATGTCCACTGAACTAACGATTATACATCCATTGTTCCTCTTTAAAAATTCTTATATTCATCAATTGTATTAATGACTGTTATTATTTAACCTTCGTGGGTTTCATTCATGAATCGATATGAAGTAAAAATTTGCCAATCACAAATAAATTTAATAGCAAATACGATTAGACACTCCTCCCTGGTCTATCAAAATTGAGATTAATATCTTCAAAGTAACGCAGTATAAAAATACTATCTTCAATCAAAGTTCATCTAAACTGTATGAATAGTCGAATAGAATACAATTAGACTGTGGAATGCAAACATTATTGTTCCAATCTATAATTGAGAAAAACTCCTATCAAATGTTCATTACTATAGTGTATTCAATAAATCGTAATCAAAGTTCATATTTCATAAAATTGTCTATAATGCAATGATAAATGTCTATGTTGCAATCATGTTCATAAGACGACCAGTATTTCAAAGATCGTCGATATCGTAATAGATTTTAACGCTCTAAAATCATTTAATCATTCGTCTTTCTTGAGGATGACAGAAAATTGGTCAAAGTAATTTACTGAATAGAATTACTTTAATAAAATGACACGCTGTCTGAATTCAAATCAGCCATAGCAATCATTAACTTTACAGTCAAATCGTGACTACAAAAATATGCAAATTGCTGAAAGAATCTAAAATCAGTCTCAACTGATCCAAAATTATTTAAGAATGCCAATGACATAATAATGTCTCAAAAAATCGTAGAAAAAGGCATAAATCATCGAAGTGTACTGAGTACAGAAATGTCAAGCAAGAAAATGGGGCACAATAAATGGGACAGAAAATATGGGAAAAACGGTTGCTCAGATATCGCTACATGACTCAAATAATACAAGAAACGTTCACGACTACCTTATCTGTTGATTGAAGTTCTAGAGGAAAGTTTTCAAAGAAAACTGCTGTTGGTTCCATTTCACCAGCGTAAAGATGTGCTCCGACCTCGAACCTGGAATCAGCGTCCTCGGAGAATCGAACTGCTTCCTCCTCCGGAAATTGCACTGCTCCATGTATACGAAAGACATCCTTCTGGAAAAACTCTTCTTTGTGAGCCGGGTCCACCCTGGCCTCTCTTGAAAGTACCCTGAAGTTCTGGTCGCAGTTCGCCATGAAGTTTATTGCAGTTATTTCCGCAGAAATATTCATAATCGTTGAGTATGATAATATTTCCACTGTCATTTGATATAATTCAGCGATGGATTCACGATGCATGAGTGTAGTTGGATGTTCACTACATGCTCGCTTTTGTAGAAAGACGATTAACGAAGTTCCATGCTGTTACTTCACTCCATCGATATATGTCCCAATTGCATTAAAGCCTTAGCCTTCCATCTCAACTTCTGTTACAATCATTGAAAGCACTGCAAGATTATAATGTTCCATAGTAGACTGTATCGTTGTATTACCAAACGTATTCTCCAATATCACTGTTGCAATCCACGTGTCAGCCGTAGTGTATAATGTGGAATTTTAAAAGTGTTTCTCATGTGGCGAGAAAATCACTTTTGTTGGCAGCCTTAAAGTGCCAATATCTTTCGAATTATAACTGTGAAATTGTTCAAATTTTCTACACACCTCAATGTTGTACTGCCCAATTGAATTATAATAAAGGCTGAAGTTAACGCTTGATATCTTATCTGGTGGAAACGTTAATGTGAGCGTTTCAACTTCACCTAGTTTCGAGCAGCGTAAAATGGAACTGCTCCGTGTTCGTTCGATGCGCCGGGCTTTAACCACACGCTAAAGACAACTTGCTTCACTTATTCACTCGAAAATGACTCTAACATCTGAAATATATATGCGTTATCAGCGGTATGATCCGTATGAGTTCTGAGTATGAGTTCTGAGAGCTCCTCTCTTCTGTGCACGACCTTTTATCAACTTCTTAAGGGGCGTATCCATCCCTTCCATAGCCTGTTGCTGCGTCATTGCTAGAAGTTTTAACTTTGGCTATACTTGACGGATTTTCAAATTTCAAAAACTCAAAATTAATTTCTTCAAAATTCCAAATCAATGCCATAACTGAAAATAGATTTCCACAAATCTGCATGCCAAAAGTAACTAATATCGTAGTTTCAGCAATCTCCGTCTTCCTTCCAAACTATCGTTCATTGGTTCAAGCCTTTCCTCCAATGGCGTAACTTCTTCCTTAGCACAATACCTTGTTTCCTGCGACTGCGTCGTAAATCTCAGATCTTTCTCGAACAAAATCATGACCTCACCAAGAATCTCAGCTCCACCAGCCTACTTGCATGAAGTCTGCGTCATCCGTGCCTACGTCATGAATATACACGTCCCAACTATGACATCTATAACTTTACTCATATTTGCCAATACAGCCATCGTTGTCTCAATATAATTCAATTTACGGGGGCAGTACGTGACAAAATGCAAGTTGACGTGAAATTTGATCTACCGCAGGTGTTCACCTTGTACGTTATCTGTCCACGTGCCTGATAAGAGAATGTTCAAAGCGTGGGAATCGCTGAATCAGTAAAAAGTGTGATGCAACTTGTGGGAATGATGTCACAACCAATAGATAGGCAAGAGCTGCAAACAGCAGTGGTGGGAGGTGAAGGGAGGGAGAGGGGAGGGGTAACGTATGAGAGAACACAGGAGGAAAGGGAAAGACAAACATGTATGAACATGCATGAAGCGCGGAGCGCTGTACACATAGAGCTATAGGTGGTGTACAACATGTGTGAATAAATAAATGTACACAGGTTCACACAACATGTAATTTATTGATCCAAGAATTAAACGTAGAGTTAAACCCTAACCATTTGACGTAGAGTTTATTTCCTTTTTGTTTCAACACTTTTTCCACAAGATAATGCTGAGGAAATGCTGTTTTCTGAAGTTCATGGAGATAAAATCTACCTTTTATGTGTTGATGGTTGAGGTCCTCGAGTAAATAGGTGACTGGACTGTCCAAGTTGACTCGACGAATTCGAAATAGTTCAGTCCCCCACTGCGGCGTGTAGCCCTTATTGAAGGCAGACTTAAATTTGCTCACACGAACAAAATCCCCAATGTTCAGTCGGTGACGTTTAGGATCGGCTGTTTTTATGGGGTTGAACAGTTTATCCAATCGCTGAATATTTTTAGTTACGAGACGTGGCTTGGTCCCAATCGTTATATATTTGGTGTCATTGTAACGTGATACTAGCTCAGGTAACATGTCCAACCAGCGATACGTACCCTGAGCGGTAAACGCTTTCCACATATGGGTTTTCAATGTTCGGTTGAACCGTTCGACCACACTGGCTTTGAGGTTGCTGTACGTGGTGTAATGGTGAATATCCTTAGATTTGAGAAAACTGGAGAAGTCCTTGTTGAAAAATTCTTTCCCCTGGTCGGTTTGTAGCAGCTGAGGTTGACGTTTGGCGTGTTGAATAATATGTTGAAAGGCCTTGGTAACTAGTGGGCCAGACTTGCGACGCACAGGTTCAACAAAGGCCATTTTGGAATAGACATCAATGACGGTCAACATATAGCGTACACCGTCGTTAACGCTAGCATAGGGTATCATTTCAACCAAGTCAGCCTGCCAAAGTTCATCCACACCTCGTGAAATCACCTTGAGTAGCGGATAGTGACGCCTAGCTGGGCGATGCAACTCGTGAGCAATACCCATTTTAATGGGTGAGGGCTTAAACAATAATTTTGGCATTTCGAAATTCTTGTTCAATTTCTTGAATTTCCCAATCGTGACCGGTATGGCCAGCTTGACGTGAGGCATGCAACAACTGTAGCCGCTGGACGAGCTTATTGGGATTGTGCCAGTAGGTAACATCCACAAGGGGTTTTAATGGTTTAAATGTCACTCCCGAAGCGGACACTTAACGACGACCACTTTGACTAGTGTGAAACATTTTTGCAATGATGGTTTTATATTTTTGAGATATATTGGCATTCACTTGTTGCGTGGGATCATACTGTCTTTTGTGAGCATGGGTATCCAATAAAATGGATTTATATTTGTCAGGGTCCTCTGACGTATAATCATGGGAAGAGGGGGTCCGAGAAAAGAGCAGCTTTAACAGTCCTGGCCTTAATTTATAGTTGATGTTTTTAATGACAGCTTTAGTACGAGCAAATTTAATGGATGAATCGCCAATTTTAAAACTATCATCCTCATAGCGGACACCATACGTGGTATCTGTGTTTCCAATAAATAGATCGGTGAAATAGGGTTCCAATGTCGATCCATAATATTTTATTAAAATGGTTTTCAGTTGAGCTTTATGTTGAGGGGTGGTCAAGAGTTGTGAAAACGGAGACGCTCTGGAAGGGCAAGGTGTTTCGACCATGGCCAAGGATTTCTTTTTTCTCAAAATCTCTGCAAGGGGTGCGGCCTTTTTTGAGGCGTAAACACTTGTTCCTCTTCATCCTCAACTTCACTAACACTAGTAAAATCTTCCTGTTCCTCTTCCTCTTCCTCAGGGTCCTCGTGCAGCGTCTGCGTGGCTTGTGAAACGGTGGGTAGCGTTTCAGATGGCTTGAAAGAGGGTTTCAACATGGCTTTTAGCGGAGGTGCTAAATGTTGCTGAATAAACAAAGCATGATTGGCACGTGATTGTTTCAATTGACGAAACTCTTGGCGAATAGTATTTTTTACTCTAATAATATGCTTTTTCAATTGACTCTCTGCTAACGCCATGGTGTCTTGGCAAATGACTTGCCGGGGAATGAGACAAGGCCTTAAATAGCAATAAAATGATCAAACCCTAAGCGATACCGTCCTTGGTTGATTTCACTTTGTTTGTCAATCACTAAACAGGCATGACGTTGAGTGTTCCAGCACTTGGCACACAATTCTGTAAACATTTGAAAGGTCATATCCGGATTCACATGTTCATTATAAATGTGACGACTGTTCCTCTCGTCCTGACGAAATAAAACAATGACATTGGCATTGTCACGAATCAACTGTTTGGACATTTTTGAATACGTTTGTCCAAGATAGAAGCAATCGATATGTTTGTGTCGACCCATGCTCAAATAGCTTTGAATGATACCTTGACGTTCAGTGGATACATCATCGAAAATCATGAGTGAATCAGGCTTTACCTCATCCGGTGAAATCACATTTTCTTGCATGGAAAATGTAAAATAACCCATATTCTCTTTTTGTAATCCAGACATGACTTGATCCAGAAACACGTAGAGGGGTTGGTAGAGAGATTTTGCAAAAATATAAATATTTTGAAAACGCAGACCATAGGGCGCTGTGATGAGCGTTAGCAAAAGATTAGTCTTTCCACAGCCGGAAGGCCCCACAATGATGCAGCGAATGGAAGATGGAAACAGTGAACCATGGCGTTGTTCACGTGATGTGGGACAGAGATGGGAAACCATGTCCCCCACGGGGAATGACTCTTGCTGCTTAATAATCTTCATGTCAACTAAGGCTTAGACAGGCTAGCCGGCTGTCTATATACAGGACACCGAACCTTGTCATAGAAACAGTAGACTGGTACTACAGGTTGACGATGGATGTCTTTGGACGTGCATTGATGGCCAAAGCTAGGCCTGTCCCCATACATGATCCTAAACAGGAAACAGATCCTGCTAATAAACACTATGTGGATAGGTCAGTAGTGCCACGCACAAAACAGGGAGATTATGACTTTAAGGGAAAGCGGTTAACCCATGTAAAACATCCTCAAGTGTCTACAGACGTTACTACGAAAAAGTATGTGGATAACAAAGTGTATGAGTTTTATGACAAAGTGCCCCAGCTTACGGTGAATGGCTATAGCGCTAATCACCATCGGATTATTCACGTGGAAGACCCGCAAGAAGAAGACGATGTCTGTACCAAGCGTTACGTGGCCTATGAAATGAAAAGGCTTTATAAATTTATCCCATCTGTATTTTTAGTGTATCTGACAAATGAAAAACCTGTGCATGACAGAAACCATTTACCGCTAGTTCATAATCAGCACTTGACCTATGTGCTTGCTTCGGGTTTAAGCCACTATCGATTACACTATGATGGAACCATTCACATCAAATATGCCATACCTGAAGAGAACCATTTACAAATAAAGATAAATGGTCATAGGATGTTGATCCATAACCATGAAATTGTCAATGCAGGTGACGAATTATCCTTTTATCTCATGTTGACATGGAATGAAAAGCAAGCGGGAAAATCCATAAACGATTTCCCACTTTATGTGGAATTGGAATATACAGCCATGAAATAACCATCTGACGTTAGTTGTGATTTACACTTTCTTATGAAAGGTTGTTGGTCATTATCATCATGGTGAAACAAAGGTATGCAGTGAGAAAGACTAAAAAAAGGACTTTGTCCTTGGCAAAGCCTGGGCTTACAACATTCGTGGACAAGCCCTTGCGAAAGAAAAAAAGAAAAAATAATGTATTGACCATAAGGAAAGCCCATCGAGCAGCACAGAGACATGTTATTCCAAAACGTCGGCGACAGAGTTCAAACCAAGGGAGAGTGATACCCGCCCCAAACGAGCGGGATTTTTACCTGCATTATTTGCCGGTTTGGCTGCTCTAGGTTCACTTTTGGGCGGTGCCAGTGCAGTGGCGAAAACCATTAAAGCCGCGCAGCAGGGCAAGCAACAACTCAAAGAAAGTCAGCGACATAATGAAACGATGGAAGCGATCGCCATGGGGGCTAGAAATGCCAATTTAAAGCCAGCCTTTTATCAACAAGGATTTGGGATTTCACCATTTCAAAATATTAAAAAAAAAATTACCTCAGCCATAGCAAGACATGCCCTGACGCATCAACAAGTGGAAAGCTATGCTAAACAACTAAAGCTTTCTCATTTTCGAGGTGTGTTTATGCGAAACCAATTACCCCCACGACCCTGGAAACAGGAATGTGCTGTTGTCAATTTGGATGATCACCGAGGAGCAGGAACACATTATGTAGCTTACGTCAAAGAGGGATCCACTGTATGGTACTTTGACAGTTTTGGGAATTTGCCCCCGCCCATGGAACTAGTGACCTATTTTGGAAACAGGATCAAGATATATTATAATGTGAAACGTGAGCAAACGTTTAACAGCCAACAGTGTGGACGTTTGTGTTTAATTTTTTTATATAAGACGCAGCATAAGCTAAAACGCCACCAGTATGTCGGCAGAAAGTAAAACGTTTACACTGCATGGACGTGGACCTGAAGTCAGCCTAGACTTCTACCCGCCTATCGAATTGAATGAAAAACCCTATGGTTTAGGACTTGTTTCTCTTGAAACGTACAATCGAATATACAACATACGTGAAAATGTGAACAACAAGTTTTACTATGATGATTCTGTGCTCACCTTGAACTCTGGTGGATACACGATCGATGATATTTATGAACACATTTATGTGGTGTTGATCAATCAATATGGTTTAAAGTCATTTCTCGACGGAACGCACAAGTTTGAACTTGTAGGAAATACCAACACTCATCGCTGCAGTATTTTCTCTACCTTCAACATTGACTTTAAAACACACCCCGATTCCATTGGTCCATTACTAGGATTTAAACCACGTGTGTTGGAGCCCAACAAAAAACATGAATCGGACCATGAAGTGAAATTCATACCATCATGTGTCGGTGACGTGTAATATTATTAGCCAAGTGTACACCAATCAGGAACCATCGCATTCGCTTTATGACCTTATTGTGACATCGCCCAATGGGTATATTATTCGTGAAAACCCTCCAGTGGTGCTTTTTCATTCTGTGGCTGTCGATAGTATTAGTAATATAACATTAAGACTGATCAATAGAGATCAACAACTCATTGATCTAGATTCAACCACACCAGTGACTTACAAGTTGGTGCTAAAGCCACTATGAAATTTGTGTATAAAGCAACAACACCGTCTAGGGATGGTGTTAGTTGTTTGCCACGTGAATACACGTTTACATCTCAAGGCAAGCAGATTTTACAGCATTTGGGTTACCACGTCAACCCTCATAATGAATTCTATCCTAGAGATAGCGAACCACATCGAGGAGCAACCAGGAGTGGTAAGAATTGATCTCCATTCCTATCAAGCTCAAACACCTGGACTCAATAACAATGATGAAATTCAATTTGTTATCAACAATCAAGATATTTACACCCTACCGCATGAAAGTGTCATTCAGATTGAAGGTCGGCTCACCAAAGCCGATGGCTCTACACCCACCACATCCAAGTTGGCCAACCATGGTTTGGCCTTTCTGTTTTCTGAAGTGCGGTATGTCATTAACGATATCGTGGTGGATAGCACTCGAAATGTGGGCATTTCCAGTGTCATGAAACTATACCCCTCTTATAGTGAGGAAGAAGGTAAAACACTTTGCATGGCAGGTTGGTGTCCTGACTCGACCAATGACTGGATGGTACACACTGATGGAACCTTTACTGGATATTTACCTCTTAAACTGATTTTAGGCTTTGCCGAAGATCACCAACGCATTGTGGTCAACGCAAGGCAAGTGCTTTACCTAGTGAGAGACAGGAGTGATAATAATGCACTCAAGGGAGCCGACAATGCCCCCATCGATTCAAAAATTCAACTACAACGCTTGCTATGGAAAGTCCCCCATGTGACCCTTGAAGATAGCAAAAAACTGGACATACTCAAAATGGTAAAGAGAGATATGCCTCTACCCATGGAATTTAGAATCTGGGCACTCCATGAGTATCCGCTATTGCCCACCACCAACACACACAGTTGGTCTGTAAAAACAGCTCGCTATACAGAGAGACCTCTCTACCTGATCGTGGGTTTTCAAACGAATCGCAAGTATCAACAAACCAAAGATGCCACGCAATTTGATCACCTGCAATTGAGAAATGCACGTCTTTTCCTCAACGGAGCTGTGTTTCCCTATGAAGGACTGGATTTGGATTTTTCAAAAAATAAGTTTGGCCCCCTGTACGACTTGTTTTCTAAATTTCGATGGTCGTATTATCAAAAAGGGAACGGCCCCATGCTACTACCCCAAGCGTTTAAGGCAAGAGCACCACTGATTGTTTTTGACTGTTCTTACCTGGAAGAGTCTGTCAAGCCATCCAATATCGACATTCGACTAGATTTTGAAACGCATGACAATGTGCCAGCCAATACCACGGCCTACTGTTTGATTATTCATCACAAACAAGTCAACTATTATCCACTGTCCAACCAAGTGACGAGTGTATAAATAACAGGTCATCCCACGTCAAGCCGCTCAGTCATGTCTTGCTTTAAAGCCTCAAGAGACGTTACATCCATGAATTTAAACTCTGAGGAACAACGTTTCAAGACGTTTGCCACACGGCCAGTGCCTTTCATAAACCCTCAAGCCTTGGCGGCCGCTGGATTCAACTATTTAAGAACAAGGGATGAAGTGAAATGTGCCTTTTGTCCCATCATCATAGATCAATGGCAAGAGGGCGATGAACCCATGCAGGAACATCAGCGCTGGTCACCCACCTGCCCCTACCTGTGCAGAATGAAAGTGGGAAATATACCCTGTCATTCAAGCTATCCCTCACTTGTGTCTCTGGGTGATGAAAAAAAGACAAGTTACGATACATGTGGGCCGTATGGTATCCATGGTGCTTCGGTGAGTAGCTCACCATCAAAAACACCTAGATTAGAGACATTGGGACATCATCGGTGTTATGGACGTTACAAACACAAGACTCTATATTGTTGTATCAGTTGCTATCGTCCTTATCCAAAAATGAGAAAAGCCTGTAAGACGTGTTATGATAATAAAATGATGTAATTCTTAAATTCTAATTTTTGCATGTCCCCCTGTCCTACCCTAACCTTAATTTGAAACTAGCATGGCAGGAAAGTCCATGTCATGATCACACCTGATCGTCAGTCAGTCGTCAGTTGAACTTGGTCCAGGCAAGCGTCAACATGTTGCGCACACTCATTGTGGATTGCCAAGGGTTTAAAATTGGTGACAACAAATTTATATTTAAACAAGTGGCCATGATCGATTGTACCACGTTTTGGATATCGCAAGCTACGCATTTGCTATTTAAACCACCCCATGCTTTTGATTTGTTGTGTGAAAAAGACCGTAAACAAACCCAGTGGATTGAAAATCATAGGCAACTAGACTGGAATCAGGGAACCATTTCCTATAAATATTTGGACGTGGTCATGAAAGCACACTTGTCCTCGGCCAATGAGGTATTTGTGAAAGGTAATGAAAAACGTCAATGGTTGCAACCATTTTTGGCGTCTTACTGCCAATGTATCGACCTCGTGGAGTTGGGCTGCCCCTCCCTGCAAACGCTCATGGATACTTGTTCCTGTGGCAACATTACCCATACAGCCCTATCGCATGCGTGGCATCTCTTTCATTGGTTAACCACTCATGCCTGCTGGGAGTTGTTGAACAAAATTATAACTCAAGATTTACCTGTGAATGACGTCAGTGAGATTTCTACAAGCGACGTGTAAACATCTACAGCACGTGATACCATGGAGAAAAGCAATGCTACGGACAAAGCCATCGGCAAGTTCTTTGTGTGCAAAAAGAAACTAGACAGTTTTACCAAAGAGGAACTCTTGGCGCTGCCCAAGTCGTTCATTTATTATGTGGCCGCCAACGCGGTCAAAGAAATCTGGCAACATGTACCAAAATCATGGACTCAAGACCCTGTGTTGAATGAATTGCAACCATGTACGGATTACGATCACCATAAGCAAGTGGTCATGGCAAAAATACCGTCTATGCGTCAGTGTGCGACTTGCCAGCTAGTGAAACTGTATCACGGTCATAAAAGTCCGTGTAAAGACTTTGTTGAATCATTCCACGGGTGTCATGGCGAGAAAAAGTAACAACAGCAACAAACACAAACATCGTCCACAGAGGAGGAGGAAGACCAAACCTTTTTACCATCGATGGAAAAGGATATGCCAGACCTGTACTGGCAATGGCGTCATTGACAAAGTGATTCAATACTTACCTTTCGAAATCCATCTTCCAGGTTATCTTTTTGCGGCCCTGGAACTCGTCTCGAAAAACGTTTACAACGTGGTGATGTACCCATTAATCTTTTGGATCAAGCATGCAAGGAACATGACCTTTCTTATCGCCATAGTCATCCTGGTTTAAGACATGTGGCAGATAAATTGTTATTGAAGAAAGCTAAACAACGTTTCACATCCAGTGATGCCTCAGTGGGTGAAAGGATGGCAGCCCTAATTGTCATGAGTGCTATGAAAGGAAAGTTGATGATGCATGGACATAAACATTGAGGAGTGAGGAATTGGGATTTGTTTGTATTCTATTTTTCTTTTGTCAATTCACTATGACTATGAAATAAAAACAAAGGTTTACCAGAGCACAATGATTTGTTATTTTTAATTTTAAGAAATCGTGATGTTGATGGCTGATTTTTTCATTTTACACATGATGAATTCCACACACTGTCATTTGCCAATTTGCAATTTACAGTTTTTAAAAATGTTCGTTTCAAGTTTTGCGTTTTTCATGATATGGATTTTTCCAGTTTGCTGATGACACTTTTTAAACAATGTCTGTTTGAAGTTTTTGAATTTTCATATTTTACACATGGCCATTTCCAGTTTTTAAAAATGTCCGTTTTAAGTTTTGCGTTTTTGGTGATATGGAAACATGGATTTTCCATTTTGCTGTTTTCACATTTTTCCATTTGGTGTATGTCGAAAGTTGAGATTTGATAATGATGTTGATGCAAGTGCATGACCATGGCGATGCTGCAGTGAGTTTATGGGTGTTTGGAGAAACGTCGAGGTCTACGACTACTGCAGGTAAGACTGTTTTTACAAAAATAATGTCTATTGTCTGCCACATTTCAATGAAAAAACGAAACTATTGAAAACAAAATGAGTATATAAGTGACCATTTACCCCCTCCCCACCCACCCACCCTACCTCACCGTGTTTGCTCTGGTCAATCATACACACCAGTTTTCTCTCTCCATTCATACATTCACACCTGTCTTTGGAAACAAACACAACCACTTTATTTATTCCCAAAAGCACATTCTCGACATGCACACTCATCCCAAAAGAACTTTTTAGTTTATCATTTACATTATGAAAAATAATTAAATACTAGTTATTAAAGTTACTAAAAATCTTACTTATTTCATAAAAAAAAACTCAACTTTGTACAGCTTTAAAATAATCACACTATTAACCAATCAAAAAATTTAAAAAAATAAGTTTGCATAGAACTTTTCAAAGAGCAAATGGTCCAAGTGGTTTGCCACTATTTACAAAATCTACTATTTACAATGACAGAAACCAATATTTACAAAATACTAAATCTACAAGTTACATAAAGCTATGTCCCATAAACGATTATACAGTGAAATCACACCTCCTCCTCCTTGCAGTCATAACCCCAGGGCAAGCTGGTGAGCAGGTCATCAGCCCACACACGTTTGTTATCCATGGAGGCGAGGGTGCGTTTTCTCTGTTCCACAAGATACAGATGATGGTTGCTGGATTGTATCCTGCACTGTGTATGAGACATAGCTTTGCCAGTGCGTAAAACCGCTAAGTAATCGTCTGCACGTAGCGATTTTACCACTGCCCTACCTACACCTTTTGCTCTTTTGGCTTCCTTACAGTTGAGTGTGCGGTAAGCATACATTTTTGAAGCCAAACCTACGAATTCCGTCATAATGGAATCACCTCATTCATCTTTTAAAACGCCCATTTCCTTCTTGTTTTTTATGGGCAGCTGAAACACATTGTCAGTGCTATAGCAAGAGGTGTCGAACCAGTCACTATGTTGCCTCATGACGTCATAGGAGTTGCAGTGGCGAATGTGGTAAATGAATGAGTCCGTGTCCATATACAAAAGAGAGACGTCCTCAAAATGGCGTTTGGCAAACTCATAGTGGAATCGATACATGACCGATTTAGAAAAGTCTAAAATGACTTGACCCAAGTAAATGGGCTTATCCATGGTCACGCTGGTCTTACTCATTTCAATAGTAGCCAAATCCTCATCGATAATTTTGATCGATTTGAAATTTGGCTTGGCAATGTACCGCCGGGCACCCCACCGCCCCTCCCAGACATTGACCAATTTAGTGTCACGGTATTTGCGGACATTCTCCATGGACTTGCCATAGATGCAGTTGTTCATTAATTTTAAAAAAATAATTTCAAACTGCTGTGTTGCCATTTTTCGGTGCTCTGTGTTGAGTCGCATGTATGGCTCAAGCCATGCTTTTTGAGCAAAAGAAATACCCCTGTGGATTTTCTTCAACACCAAGCCTTGGGCGAGGCATTGCACCAACATTTGGATATGTAGCACATACCGATTTTTGTTGTAAAGTGTGCCCATGAGTTTTTCAATTTTCACTTTACTGTCAGGGGGAACCATTTGCTCAAGACAGAATGGGAAATCGGCATGTTCATCATACAAGGATGAGGGATATTCAATATCCACTTCTAGCACATATCCACGGCCTGTTTCTTGGCTAGCCATGTTCACATCAAATTCTGACACTTGTTTCTCTGTCAGCCAAGCAAACTTCCCATAGGGCAAAGGCTGACTCATGGCGTAACCGTACAAATTATTCACGTCATAGTACATTAAGTACGAATCTGGTTTGTCTGGTGAATAATCAGGCATGTAGACATTGTTCGCTTCGGCATGGCGTTGGTTAAGCGACACAAAGCCGCCACGAATGCCCTTTTCAAAAAATAGAACCATGTCTACGTCAGTGAGTAAATCCAATTCCACTTGAGTGTATTTCAAAGCGGCATCAAACGAGAGTCCAGGACTCGTGTAATAGTGAGCCGGGTCAAGACCGTAAATGTGTTGACACAAGTTACGGAATTTTTCAAACACATCAGTGAGCAGCAATACATCCAGTTTTAGGTAATGCAAAGCATATTCACTTAGCGTGTTCATGCCAAACATTCGCCAAACTTGACATGCATGTGCATAGTCTTCATCGGAAACGGTACTGCGTGTTAGTTTCGAGTAAAATTTATCTTGTGGTGGGAGTTATCTTTGCTTTAACACGTCCCAGCTGTTGCAGAAATCATACGGGAATATACCTTTCCGAATGCACAACTGAAATTGCTCAGGATCATTAAAATGCATTCTAGTATTTTTTAATTCCTCCTCATTCAAGCCATTCACAAGGCTGTCTAGCGAGGATGCCATAAACTTAAAGGAATCCAAAAATCGAATGCTAAAGTCGCTCAACCACCATGTCAGGGCTGTAAAACGCTCATGGTTTTGGGGAATAATGGTAAACGAGCCCTTGTTGACATGGCCCAATTCACGAATCAAAAACTGAATGTCATAATTCGCCAGATTGTGGAAAAAGACACTAATGAAACGAGGAGCTGGAAAGTTCAAGTTGCATTTACTATGCGCAGCTCCACGAAACTCCCCCGTAAAGTGCGAGTGGTCTCTGACTTTTTCCTCTCCACTTAAAATAGGCTCTTCGCAAATATGGCATGTCGTGGCATGCTCATACTGCTGCTGCTGTTCTGGAGATAGGCTCATGGGTACTGGGTGGTCTAGTAATTCCTGTACATCATGAGCCAACTTGACAAGTTCATCCAAGAACCATTTGGCACAATCTGGCCCCTCGCGGTATTTGTAAACGGATTGTGTGGGGTCATAGGCACACACCACATTAAATCCTATAGCAAAAGGTTCATGTTTTTGAATGGGTGTGGTTGAGCTCATGGTGGGATCTGGTTCACATCCCGCCATGGGTGTAGTGAGAGCTTCAAAATCTGCGTATACCACATAGGGAACAGTGTCACGCTTATGAATGTCCTTAAACTTTAACACAGCCTTGTCCCCTTGTGGCAATATCAATCTCACCGCTTCCTGAGTAACACAATCTACCCTATGACGTTCCAAAAGCATGGGGGTTTTAAAATATTGCAAGCAACGATCACAAATATGTTTTGGACGCTTGTCCTTTGACATTTGACTGCTTAGCAATCTACATAAGCTTTTAATCAGGCAATAGTGATTCACCTCTCCTACAGATAAATATAAAAGATGAATGTGGTGTCGTTTCGGTTCTTTTGTGGCATAAAGAGGACCCACAATCACATTACCATCAAGGCCATACACCACGAACGAAAAGTCCTGGTTATCTTGTTCAAACCTATGGATCTCGGTTAAGTCCATAGGGAACGTCACTCGAGTTAAATTTAAAGTATGTTTCAATTCAACAAACTTGGCCTTGTACATTCCTGGTCGACAACTGTCACGTTGTGCTGGTTGCAAAAACGCAAAAACAGGTAAATTGCCCTCTTGAATGGGTACTGCGTCTGCACGCATGTTATTTCCCTCCTCACTTTCTCGTTGAGCCAACTGACCGCTTTCATCGTGGATTCTTGATAAGCAGTCTTATCATTTCTACCATAAAAAGTTTTGTGTTCGGAATAGCGTCTTCTTTTATTGTTTTCAAAATACCTTCAACTCTTTTGAAATGCGTTATAAACTCACTAACTTGGCCAGAAAAAACAATCCACGAAAATTCGCTACTACGCGGTGTAGGGCCGTCACCACTACAACCGGCATCCGATGAAGTTCCAGCTGCTCGTAACTTGCGAACGTCAGATGTGTTGGGGGATAGTGGTGGTTCAACGGTTCGCGATGAGCAACGGTGATCAATGGCTCAACGGTACACGATGGCTCAATGGTACACGATGGCTCAACGGTAAATGATGGCTAACGATGAGCGATGGCTCAACGGTGGTAAATGGCGCAACGGTGGACGATGGCTCAACGATGGACGATGGCTCAACGGTAGACGATGGCTCAACGGTAGATTTTGATTTTAATTGTACCTTAGCTACCCGATGGGCATTAGGTTCAACCCTTTGAAGAGGTCGAGCGTCGCAGGGGTGCTTTTCCGGATATTCGTTCCATCGACAAAGTTACTTAGACTTGTCTCCTCCACCCCGACCCGGTTTTCTTGTCACTGGGTTTTAAAACACTCAGTAAGTTTTATTCAAATAAAAAAGCTGGTTTAAAATAGAACAACTCCCCCCCCCCACAAAGGTAGACTTTTATGGATTTCTCGGGCATTTTTCTTGATAACACCATTAAACATAAACATGGCTGAAAATATGCATGTATTTATTGTATTATTATTACGTACGTTTCATGGGTACGCGATGCTCCGTGAAAATGTTCCGTGCCGGCGAAAACTCACGTCCCGCTGCCACTGAATTTGCACCTAGTTATCACTGTAAAAGTTGCTGGTTTAAGAACGACTGCTTTCCCTCATTCTCAGTGACCACTGCACTGATCATAGTGAGCACTCTACCCCTTGAGGAACCTAGGAACCATAACCCTGTCAATTTTGTCAAAATAGCGCGGATATGTGAGGACGCGCCGAGACAAGCGGTAACAGGTCATAACATTCCTCCGACAACATCACAATTAATCGGCTTGACCTGAAGTTATCAATGCGCTCACCAACACCTTTTGTCTAGCCACATGGCACAGATGCTGGGCTCGCTTCGCTGTGAAGCTGAGTCGCTCTGCATAATGAACGCGGGATATTACTCCCACCAGGAACGTGCCGATGAGTTCATTCCTTGTCCATGGTCCCATATTGCTCATCTGTTTGAATATAGCTTGTTATGTATAATTGTATGTTGTATAAATTACGATACGATTAAATAAATACATTCTTTCTTCAGTTTCCATACGCAGAAACGAAATGGTAAGTGGCAGCCGGCGCACCGAGGACTGGAAGTGAAACTTTTAAAATGGTTATTTTGCCAACTCTTCCTCTTGGCGCACTGGGCTATTGCCTGGCTGCTTGAAATTATTGCTGCGTCCGTTTGTGTCGACTGTCGGTAAAAATGCCGACTGTTGGTATATATATATTTTTTTAAGAAATCGGACCAAATCGTATAAGGCCATGCCCTGTTTTGCTTTCTTAAATGCTGTTTTGGGAAATGTTACGACTTCTTCAGGATTTGCCGACTGCCGACTGATGCCGTATAAGCCGACTGAGAAAATACCTAAGGGGGGTGAGACACCCCCCCACTCGAACCGCCCCTGCTAATAACATTAGTTTTCTGGGGATATCTCAGAAACTGTTGATTTTAGATCCTTAAAATGTTTTTTTGTGGGTCCTTCCAAGATTTGTTTCTCACATTGAGGGGATGAAATGAATTTTGTCTTGTCCTTTTACGCCTGTTCCAGCATGTATTTTAAGGGAGTAGCTCCTCTTTTATGAGGGTCCAATAACCTAGATGTTAGGCCCATTAAAACAACATTCATCATCATCATCAACCCTTTTATGAGAGGTACAGAGAAGAGTTACATCAATGAATGGTGTCGTGCCTCTGACGGATATCTGTACCAAATGTTAAGTCGATCCACCCAGCCGTTCTCTAGTTAAAAGCGCACAAAGTTGTACACAGGCAGACAACGGTCATAAAACGGTCTGAAATGCGTTAATAACACATGTTTCTGTGGAAATTCAGAAAAAAATGACAAACTCTCATTTTTATATATAGAGAGATAACGATGTTATTGGTTTTATGTCCGTTTTAATAACAGCGGCTTTTGAAGACACTGGGGTACCGGAATTTTGCCCCGAAGGGTGTCTTCAACGTGCTACACCAACACCCCCTGAAGGAAGGCCAGAGTGCTCTGACGTCACCAGACCTCACGGCTGAGAGTGTGGTCCGATGATTCGAGGCAAGGCAGACATGTTGGATGTTTGTTTTGAGGTTTTGAGTTGTTAAGTGCTGTGAATTTGTGTTTAAAAATCGAAAAATGTCTCTGCGCTGCTGTGTGACTGGTTGCAGTGGAAACTATGTTATTGGATCTAAGGTCCACGTGTTTAAATTGTTATGTGAAAGAAGATTTTAAAGTAAAATTGACTTCACATCATTCCAAGAAGATTTTATGCCAGCTCAGAACACTAGGCTGTTGGTAAGTAAATATATTTTATGTTATCAGTGGTCTTATGATTCGGTATAAATATCTGTTTCTTTTTTTTAAATTGAATTTAATTTCCAAATGCATAATTGGGTTTTATTCCCGAATTCTAGATGTCAATATCAGTAGACCTAACCTATATTTCTAAAACTGTACTATATACTTCCCTACTTAGGATGGTTCAGGACTCATTAAGGCCTAGGTTAGGCTTTTTATCTCATTAATTGTGTAGCTTAGAAATAAATAAGAAAATTAGTGCCTCTAATATTAGGCCTATGATGAAATATCATGAATATAGGCTACATTGGAAGAAGCCAACTTAAGTGCAGAAGTACCGTACATGTGCAGGTTATAATATACTTGCTTTTCTTTTCAGGTGTGCCCTGGACATTTCAAAGCAATGGAAATGGATGTGCTCTTGGAAACAAGTTCATTCAATGAAAATGGTGAAAAGTTCACTGTTTCCCCTTAAAATACCTCAACCTGCTAAGGAACCTTTCCTAGATGCCCATTATATTTTACTAGGGTTCCATATGCCCAAAGAACGTGCCATTGCAGCAAGCAGGGATTCATACTGTATATTGAATATGAATCCTCGTGTAAGTTTATACTACTTTACAGTAGTTCATAGGCTAGTTAGTGTAAGTTAATTAAACATATAAGCCTTCACCTTTTAGCATGGACATGATTTAGGGTGGGGTTATCTGTGATCAGCGTGGATAAATTTCATACTGTTAGTTAAGTCACCATGCCAATAAGAGTTTGTTATCTAGACCTCCTATACGGTTACCTAGGCAGCAAATATTCATCATCTAGGCCTAACAACATATGTTTCTCAGTGAACAGGTGGAACTTCATCTGTATTAGGCCTATTATTTGGAATGTTATTGCAAGGGAAAATTCTGTTCATTAAAACTGCTTGAGAAGAGAACCTTTCTTTGAACCTCACAACTTGTTTAATACGGATGCGTGACAAAATCCAGGGGAGCATATAGTCCTATGGCTAAAGCGCTACCTATTAAATAATGGTTTGGCAATGGCAGATATCGAACGTAGAAATCTCAATCCCTCTATCGATGTTAACAATTTCACTACAGTTCATCGCAACTCCAATGACACAAGTAGTGGGGTAGTGAGAGAGCTGCTTCCAAAAGCAAGTTGTGAGCCCCTGCGACCTTGGAATGGAAGGAGCCATGCTAGGAGGGCGTGCTTGGATTCGTTTTTTTCGTCTCGTTGTGCTCTTTACGGGAATGTAGGTGTCGAAAAGGTGAAGTTAGGGTTTTGGGTCAAAACATGCGTTTTTCACATTTTTGCCGATTTTTGGAAAACGGGCCATGCTAGGAGGGCGTGCTTGGATTCGTTTTTTTCGTCTCGTTGTGCTCTTTACGGGAATGTAGGTGTCGAAAAGGTGAAGTTAGGGTTTTGGGTCAAAACATGCGTTTTTCACATTTTTGCCGATTTTTGGAAAACGGGCCATGCTAGGAGGGCGTGCTTGGATTCGTTTTTTTCGTCTCGTTGTGCTCTTTACGGGAATGTAGGTGTCGAAAAGGTGAACATAGGGTTTTGGGTCAAAACATGCGTTTTTTACATTTTTTGCTGATTTTTGGAAAACGGGCCATGCTAGGAGGGCGTGCTTGGATTCGTTTTTTTCGTCTCGTTGTGCTCTTTACGGGAATGTAGGTGTCGAAAAGGTGAAGTTAGGGTTTTGGGTCAAAACATGCGTTTTTTACATTTTTGCTGATTTTTGGAAAACGGGCCATGCTAGGAGGGCGTGCTTGGATTCGTTTTTTTCGTCTCGTTGTGCTCTTTACGGGAATGTCGGTGTCGAAAAGGTGAAGTTAGGGTTTTGGGTCAAAACATGCGTTTTTCACATTTTTGCCGATTTTTGGAAAACGGGTCATGCTAGGAGGGCGTGCTTGGATTCGTTTATTTCGTTTCGTTGTGCTCTTTACGGGAATGTAGGTGTCGAAAAGGTGAACTTAGGGTTTTGGGTCTAAAAATGCGTTTTTCACATTTTTGCCGATTTTTGGAAAACGGGCCATGCTAGGAGGGCGTGCTTGGATTCGTTTTTTTCGTCTCGTTGTGCTCTTTACGGGAATGTCGGTGTCGAAAAGGTGAAGTTAGGGTTTTGGGTCAAAACATGCGTTTTTCACATTTTTGTCGATTTTTGGAAAACCGAAAACGTGAGAATGACGTGTGTGATAGTATTTATTTCGTCTCTTTATTCTCTTTACGTGGATATAGACATGAAAAAGGTAAAAAGCTGTAAACATGGTTTTCTTATGGAAAAGGTGTTTTTTTTGTTCATTTTCGCGTTATTTGGAAAACGAATGAGGCGATTTTTATGATGGGCATGTCGATGTATTTGTGTCGTTGTTCAGTTTACGGGAATGTAGGTATGGAAAACCTGAAATCATGGTTTCCGTCATTTTTTTTTCGAGATTGTTGAGGAAAACGGGGAAAAAAGTAAGAAACCAGATTTGAAGTCACGTTATGTTAAGCGCTTTGATGTTGGTAAAACACTTATGCATTATTATTATTATTTGTCTTGACTGGTCAGGACTCACACGCAGAGAGAGAGAACTTGCTTAATGCAATGAGAATTGAAAGCATTGAGGCTGGCCCATGTCGAGCAGACAGACACAGGTCTTATCATTGTACGTGCCTCGCAGCAGAGAGAGATAAGAGGCTGGTGTCATTATACAGTGTGCGGATTTATACTGTGTATGTCATAGCCTAGGTTCATTATGGACTCATCATGCAACGCAAAGTTTGAAACAATGAGTGAGTGTATAACATCATGATAACAGATTGGCATGGGCTCGAACAAAGCGGTTATTGGACATGTAATAAACAAAAGGGTGGGAATAATGAAAGGTCATATGATACATTTTTTTTTTTTCAAAATAATTAAATAGGGTTTTATTACAAAAAATTATGTTTATTGACCCATGAATTATACGTGGAAGGAAAACCTAACCACTTTACAAAATATTTTGCACCTTTGACTTTAATTACTCGTTCAATGAGATAATCGTTGGGATATAATGTTTTTTGCACTTCTTCATAATAGAATCGTCCCTGAATGGGTTGACCGCTCTGATCTTCTAAGAGATACGTCACTGGTTGACCTAGCTTGACTTGGCGAATTTTAAAAATTTCTGTCGACCATTGTGGAGTATACGATTTTGAAAACACACTTCTATGTTTACTAATGCGAACAAAATCTCCAATTTTAAGGCGATGTCGCCTTGGATCTACCCTTTTTATAGGGTTAAACAGTCTATTGAGTCTGGGTAGGTTCTTGGTGACGAGACGAGGTTTCATGCCGATGGTGGAATGAATGGTGTTGTTGTAGCGAGACACAAGTTGAGGTAACCAATCTATCCATCGATAGGAACCATGTATTGTAAACTCTTTCCACATATAACTTTTTAATGTTCGATTGAAGCGTTCAACTACACTAGCTTTGAGATTGCTATAGGTGGCATAATGGTGAATATCCTTAGATTTGAGAAAACTGGAGAAATCCTTGTTGAAAAATTCTTTCCCCTGGTCGGTTTGTAACAAGTGAGGTTGACGTTTTGATTGTTCAATAATATGATGAAAGGCCTTTGTGACTAAGATACCAGTTTTATTTTTTACTGGTTGAACAAAAGCCATTTTGGAATAGACATCAATGACAGTCATCATATAGCGTACACCGTCGTTAACGTTAGAATAAGGTATCATTTCAACCAGGTCTGCCTGCCAAAGTTCATCGATTCCTTTGGAAATGACACGACGACGTTCATAAATGCGTCGGGCTGGTTTATGCAATTCATGAGCAATGCCCACTTTGATGGGGGATGGCTTATAAGATAATTTTAGCATCTCGGAGTTGTTGTTCAACGTCGGCGATTTCCGCCTCATGTCCAGTGTGACCAGCTTGTTTTGATGCATGAAGCAAGTATAAGCGCTCTACTAACTGATTGGGATTATTCCAAAAGGTTATATCTAGGTAGGGTTTTAATTTCTTAAACCTTACACCAGAGGCAGAGTGATGTTTTTGCTTACCAAAGATGTTTGCAATGATGGTTTTATATTTTTGGGATATATTGGCATTGACCTGCTGAGAGGATTTATAGTTTCTTTTGTGAGCATTGGTGTCTAATAAAATGGATTTATATTTAGCAAGGTCCTCGGACGTAAAATCTTGTGTCGAGGGGGTGCGAGAAAATAGCAGCTTTAACAGACCTGGTGTTAATTTATAGTTGATCTTTTTAATGACAGCTTTCGTACGAGCAAATTTAATGGATGAATCCCCAATTTTAAAACTATCATTCTCATAGCGAACACCATACGTGGTATCTGTCTTTCCAATAAATAAAAGGGTCAAATACGGTTCCAGGGTTGCCCCATAATGTTTGATTAAAATGTTTTTGAGTTGAGCTTTATTTTGAGGGGTTGCCAAGACTTGTGAAAACGGAGACGATGTGGAGGAAGACGGTGTTGCCGCTATGACGGAAGATTTTTGTTTTGTTTTTAGAAACTGTTGAAGGGGTGACGATTTCTTTTTTCTTTCAGGACTAAATACGCTTTCGCTGTCACTTTCACTTTGTTCATGCTCTTCTTCTTCTTTCTTTTCATGTTCTTGATGTTCTTGTTCACTAACATTAGAGGAGGAGGAAGAGGAGGATTTTACCTGTCGTGTGGATTCTGTTTGAGTAAATTTTGAACTTGTTATGGGTTTGGTTTGAGAGGTAGCAGCAGCAGCAGCAGCAGCAGTAGCAGCAGAAGCATTAGGTTTAAATCTCATGGGATCAACCGATGATGGAGCATGTTTTATCATGGGTAAAGGATTGACGTTTTTTAAACGTTGCAATTCACGAAATTTATGTCGAATCGTATTTCGTGCCTCAATAATACGCTGCATGATTTGAACATGTTTCTTGTACCCTATGGCGTTCGCCATGGTAAAGGTAAAGACACACTAACAGGAAATGTCCAACCCTGGGTCTTTTTAAACAGAAATAAAATGATCAAAACCCAAGCGATAACGTCCCTCACATCGTTCACTCTGTTTATTTATGACCAAACAGGCATGGGGATGATGGTTCCAACACGAAGCACACAATTGCGTGAAAGCTGTAAAGGACATATCTGGATTCACATGATCTTGAAAAATATGATAGAGATTTCTAGAGTCTTGGCGAAAGAGAACGATGAGATTGGCATTGTCACGAATCAACTGTTTGGGGATTTTGGAATAGGTCTGAGCCAGATAAAAACAATCCACTTGTTTATGGCGTCCCATACTAAAATACTCTTGAATAATGGCCTGTCGTTGAGTGGCAATATCATCAAAAATTATAATGGAATCTGGTTGAATGCGGTCTGGTTGAATGACATCTTGAGGTGAGGTGAATGTAAAATAGCCCATGGCTTCTTTATTTAACGAAGACATAATTTGTTCCAGATAGACGTACAGAGGCTGGTACAAGGATTTGGCAAAAATATAAATATTTTGAAATCGTAGGCCATGAGGCGCGGTAATAATGTTCAGCAAAACATTGGTCTTTCCACAACCCGAAGGCCCTACCATAATACATCGAACGGTAGATGGGAATAGGGTGCCATGACGTTTAGGTTCGCACACAGACAGTGATAGCTCTGAAACCAAATCAGAGACGGGCAAAGCATGGGGTTGTTTCATTAATTCCATTGTGTCGATGACTGAGTTTTTTTCATGTGTGTATAAGGTTTATATATATAGGCAAGTGGTGAGTAGGATAGGTTAGTTAACGTCTATCACCATGGACGTGTTTGGGCGAGCTCGTGTAACCATGGCCACGGCCGCCTCTTTGTCAAAACAGACACGAGAGGTGGCAACAAAAAGCTATGTCGATCGCAAAGTGCAAAGTGTCTATCACATGGCCCCGAGACTAACCGCTGAGGGCTATTCAGCCAATCATCATCGTATTATTGATGTGCAAGAGCCTCGAGACGAAAATGATGTCTGCACGAAACGTTATGTGACCTATCAAATGAAAAGGCTTTATAAATTTGTCCCATCTGTATTTTTAGTGTACCTGTCAAATCAAAAACTGGACAATGACAGAAACCATTCCCCACCACCACTACCACTGGTGAATGATGATCTTACCTATATGCTTGCTTCCGGTTTAAGTCGTTATCGGCTGCATTATGATGGTGTCATTCATATTAAATATGCCATGCCTGATGAGAAACATTTAAAAATACAACTAAACAGTGATAGAGTGTTGGCCCACAACCATCAAAGAGTAAATGTTGGAGATGAATTATCCTTTCATCTTATGCTTACGTTTGAGGAAAAGGAAGCTGGGAAAACGGTGAATGATTTTCCGCTTTATATAGAATTGGAATATACTGCTATGAAATAAGGTTCTCTACGTTAGTTGTTATCGAATGTTTGCTGTGAAAGGTTCACCAAGTAGCAGCATGGTGAAAAAAAGATATGCTATGAACATGAAAAAATCAAATCTCAAAAAGAGAAAAAAGCCAGGTCGGAAACCAAGTCGATCGGCCTCACACCCAGTGTTAAAACATAAAAAAACAAAAAAAAATCTAAAAAGAGTGGCTATCGAAAAAGCTTTACAAGCGGTGCGATTGTCTACAGCTCCGAAATCGCAGCATCATGTATCGATAAAAAGAAAAGAAAGAAAGCAAAAACGTGGGCGAGTCATTCCTGTTGCTAAGCGTGGGGGATTTTTGCCGGCTTTATTTGCAGGGTTGGCAGCTTTGGGGTCCCTTTTGGGTGGTGCCAGCGCTGTAGCGAAAACCATAAAAGCCGTCGAGCAAGGCAAGCAACAACTCAAAGAAAGCGAGCGACACAATAAAACGTTAGAAGCCATTGCGATGGGAGCTAGAAATGGCAATCCTTTAAAGCCAGTCTTTTATCCACAAGGTAGTGGCCTACCGTCTAAGAAAAAAAAAAATGTCCATCATCGATAAGCGCTTAAGCCAACTGCCTTGTCATGCCATGACCCATGAAGAAGTGGAAAGCTATGCCAAACAACTAAAGATTTCTCATTTTCGAGGTGTATTTATGCGAAATGAATTACCTAAAGCACCGTGGAAAGAAGAACGAGCCATGATGAATTTAGATGATGATGCAGGCCCAGGAACCCATTTTGTAGCCTATGTGAAACAAGGTTCCACAGTATGGTACTTTGACAGTTATGGAAATTTACCACCCCCGATCGAGTTGCTACGTTATTTGGGAAACCGGGTAAAGATATTCTATAATGTGAATCGTCAACAAACCTTTGACAGTCAAGAGTGTGGCCGTTTGAGTTTACATTTTTTATATAAGAGGTCGCGTTAAGCCAACAGTTTCATCATTATGAATGTCAACGCCAAGACCTTTACCGTGCACAGTCGCGGGCCTGAAGTGTCCCTGGATTTTTTCCCTCCCATTGAATTGCATCCCGAACAATCCTATGTGCTAGGATTAATTTCTTTGGAAAGTTACAACAGAATTTACAATATTCAAGTGGATATTAATGACAAATTTTATTATGATGATTATATGTTGACACTACCCCCTGGAGGTTATACTATAGACGATGTGCATGAGGCCATTAGCGTGTCGATGATAAAACAATTTGGTGTCAAACCATTTGCGGATGGGACACACAAATTTGAACTTACAGCCAATACAATAACTCATCGCTGTCGCATTTTCTCTACGTTTAACATTGACTTTGAAACACGAGTTCATTCTATTGGTCCTTTATTAGGATTTAAACCAAGAGTGTTGGCAGCTCAGCAACCCCATGAATCAGATTATCCAGTGAAATTCATCGAGGACCATCACATTTCTGTAACTTGCAATATTATTAGAGACGTATTTACGAATCAAGAACAAAGCCATTCCCTGTATGATTTTATTGTCACCTCTCCTTGCGGCTATATTATTCGTGAAAACCCTTCAGTGGTTCTCTATCATCCTGTGTGTGTCAGTGATATTAGTAATATTACCTTACGCTTAGTGAATAGAAACCAACAACTGATTGCTTTGGACGCCAACACCCCTGTGACCTACAAGTTGGTTTTAAAGACGCTATGAAATTTATCTATAAAGCAACAACAACGTCTACGAGCTCGGTTAGTTGCCCACCGTGTATGAAACGGTTGACACGGGTAAACCGACAACGCTTACAACGCCTTGGTTATACGCTACACTCTAATCATGAACAAAGAGCTGTTGCAAGTGTTAAATCCCATACAAGTGGAAGATGGCGTCGTGCGCATTGATATGCATTCCTATCAACCTCAAGCAACAGGACTGAATAACAATGACGAGATTCAATTCATCATTAACAATCAAGATATTTTTACTCTACCTCATGAAAGTGTCCTTCAAATTGAGGGTAAATTGATGAAAGCAGATGGCAGTACGCCCACAACGTCTGCGTTGGCGAATCATGGTTTGGCTTTTCTGTTTTCTGAAGTACGTTATGTGATAAATGATATTGTCATAGATATGACTCGAAATGTGGGCATGACTAGTCTTATGAAATTATATCCATCCTATAGCGAGGAGGAAAGTAAAACGCTTTCTATGGCAGGATGGTGTCCCAACAGTAGCAATAACTGGCTAGTTCATACCGATGGCACTTTTACAGGCTTCCTACCCTTAAAATTACTCCTTGGCTTTGCCGAAGATCACAAGCGTATTATTTTAAACGCAAGACAAAGTTTGTATCTAGTGAGAGACCGCAGTGATTATAATGCGCTGAAAGGAGCCTCTGACCAAGTGATAGACTCAAAAATTCAACTGCTTCGATTACTATGGAAAGTGCCCCATGTGACGCTATCGGATCGTAAAAAGCTAAGCATGTTAAATTTAGTGCAAAAAGATAAAGCCTTGCCTATCGCCTTTCGAAGTTGGTGTCTGCATGAATACCCCTTGCTACCTACCACTGACACTCATAGTTGGAGTGTCAAATCGGCTCGCTCTACCGAGAGACCCCTCTATGTTATTATTGGTTTTCAAACCAATAGAAAATACCAACAAAGCAAAGATGTCACCTTGTTTGATCACATTCACTTGAGAAATATACGACTATTTTTAAATAATGTTTGCTTTCCCTATGAGGGGTTGGAACTCAATTTTTCAAAAAATAAGTTTGGTCCCCTTTATGACATGTTCGCTAAATTTCAATCGTCTTATTATGAAAAACCGGATTGTCCTATGTTGTCGCCACAAGGGTTTAAAGCAAAAGCACCACTGATTGTTTTCGACTGTTCGTATCTAGAAGAATCTATGAAAATCACCACCATTGATTTAAGGGTAGATTTTGAAACACAAGAAAATGTCCCAGACCATACCAGCGCCTACTGTTTGATTATTCATGCTAGACAAGTGAAATATCATCCTTTGTCCAATTATGTCACCAGCATGTAAGCCATGTGTGGTCGAGTGAAAAAAAAAGATCATCATTCATGGGATTAATGATAAGCGTCTGCATGCACAGTATCTGTTGCGCTCTGGCACTGTGCGCACATACGACAACAAAAAACATCATGTGTCCCTCAATAAGCAACAGCAACAACAACAACAACAACAACGTGACAGACAAACCATGGAATTTAAAATGTGAATTTAATCGTTTGAAAACTTTTGAAACATGGACAGTTCCCTTTATGGATTGTGGAGAATTGGCTGCGAGCGGATTTTATTACTTAAAACGTGGGGATGTGGTCAAGTGTATTTTTTGCAACATTGAAATTGGAAACTGGGAAATAGGGGATCGACCCTTTAGCGATCATCAGCGATGGAGTCCATCCTGCCCTTACCTCAATCGCTATGATGTGGGCAATATTCCATGGAGTTTGAATTATCCGGTTATTGTACCAGACCCTACAAAACTAGGAGATACCTGTGGACCGTATGTGCAAACTATTCATTTGAATGCTGTTCCAAATTAAGCCAACACACTTGTTTGTAATAAAAATGTAAGTTTTTTTTTGTTATGAATAAAACCTCAAAAAAATATTTAGCTGTTGTTCAATTCATTTGTTCCTTTTTTTCCCCTAAAGTCCTTTGATTTTGCCATGTTAAACCATGGCATGGGTTAGTTGTTGATTAGACGTCAATGAGGTAACAAGTAAAAATTAAAAAAAGCATGATGCGTACACTCATCGTGGATTGTCAGGGGTTTAAAATTGCAGACAACAAATTTATATTTAAGGAAGTTGCTTTTATCGATTGTAGTACGTTTTGGGTGTCTAACCCTATTCATTTGGTGTTTAAACCTCCCTATGCTTTCGAGTTGCTTAGTGAAAAAGATAAAAAACAGAGCCAATGGATTGAAAATCATTTGCAGTTTGCATGGAACAAGGGTGATATTTCTTACAAGTATCTTGACATTGTCATGAAAGCCCATTTGTCCTCGGCCAATGTCTTATTTGTTAAAGGGAGTGAAAAACGCCAGTGGCTTCAACCATTTCTACCCTCTCACTGTCAATGTATTGACCTTTTAGATTTGGGTTGTCCATCCCTGCAAACGCTCATGGACACTTGTCCTTGCGACAATATTCAGAATAAAGCCTTAGCGCATGCATGGCAATTGTTTCATTGGCTCACCACGAGTGCATGTTGGGAGTTGTTCAATAAAATTAAAACTGAAAGTGTATCGTCCAATGATAGCAGTGAGACGTGTACACGTGAGGTGAAAACATCAACGTTATAGACATGGACGCCACTACAATCGACAAGGCTATTGGAAAGTTCTTTGTGTGCAAGAAAAAACTGATTAGCTTTACACAACATGAATTATTAGCACTACCTAAATCATTTCTTTTTTATGTTGCTGCCAACGCTGTCAAAGAAATTTGGGAAAAGGCGCCTGCCGAGTGGACTAACGACTCTGTATTGAGTGAACTACAACCATGCAGTCATTTTTCCCATCACAAGCAATTAACCATGGCAAAAATACCTTCCATTCGACAGTGTGCCACATGCCAATTAATGAAATTATATCATGGTCATAAAACTCAGTGTAAAGACATTGTTTCATCATTCCATGGCTGTCATGCGGAAAACAACCACCACCTACCATGCTCGTCAGGAGCTGCCGACAAACAACAACAACAACAACAGCAAGAACAAGAACAAGAACAAAAAGAAGAAGAACAACAAAAAAGTGTTTTTCACCGATTGAAACCTCTATGTCCCAGGTGTACTGGCCGTGGAATTATTGATAACATTATTAAAAACTTACCATTCGAAGCTCACTTACATGCTTACAGCTTTTGCGGCCCTGGTACTCGTCTTCAAGATCGTTTGAGGAGAGGGGATATGGGAATCAATGCTTTGGATCATGCATGCCTTAATCACGATAAAGCCTATGAAAACAGTGATCCCACACTAAGACGCATTGCCGACAAAGTCTTGTTAAGCATTGCCAAGCAACGATTAACAGCTTCAGATGCCAGTCTAGCAGAACGAATGGCAGCATTTATAGTGATTGGTGCTATGAAGAGCAAATTACTTTTATCTAGATATGGACTTTAACGTAATGAATTTATTTTAAAAAATGTATAGTATCACTGTTATCATGACAAAAAAATAAATAAAAAGACAAGAGTCCATGTTGTGTTTTTTTCCATTATTATTATTCACTCATAGTTTCATTATTATAATTATAAATGACAAACAATAAAAAGGGACAGCAGTGCATCGTTAAAAAATATTACTAATTGTAGTAAATCTATTTTTTCAATCACAAACAATAAAAAAGGACAAAAGTCCATTATTTTAACTAATAGTTTCATAATCATTATTATAAAAAATTATATATATACATGGTAATTGTACTAAACCTATTTTTTTTAAATCACAAACAATCAAAAAAAGGTCAAAAGTCCATCATTATTCATCAGCTTCAAATGGCAGTCTAGCAGAACGAATGACAGCATGAAATCTTTTATCTACTCTAGAACCAGTTTTTTTTGTTAAACGCTTATTATTATTGAATAAAATAACATGTTACTAGAATTTGATCATTATAAATTATAATAAAAATTGCTATAAATGCTATTTTAAATCACAAACAATAAAAAAGGACAAAAGTCCATTATTTTAACTAATAGTTTCATCATTATTATTATAAAAAATTATATATACATGGTAATTGTACTAAACCTATAAACAAACAAAAAAATCTACCATTAAGCATAAGTTTTGAAAATTTATTTTTATTATTATTTATCATGGTAAACGTTGAGCAACAATTAATAAACGTCAAACTGTTGAACCCAAAAAATAATTTCATTTTATTATAGTTATTAAAGAGTAGGGCATGAATAAACAAAAAAGTTACGGCTAGCGTACAATGATTATTCGTTTTCAATTTTTACAAAACGAACCATGCATCGATTATTTTTTTCACCCTCATAAATTAAATAGACAGGGTGAATACTGGAATTGACATCTTCCATAACATTATCAGGTAGGTTATTAAATCGTGTGGGAAGAAATGTCTCAAAGTCTTGACAAATGCAAAGAGCTCGTTCACCAAATTTGGTTATCAGTTTTTGAATTTTATGTATGCGAAAGGGTGTTTGCGTAGGCAATTCACTCATTTTCTTGCGTGCAAAGCCACAATCTTGACCAATGGCGTTCAAGGCGTCCATGGTTGTCTATAACCAAAGAAAAGAGTGTTACTTTCTAACACTCTTGTTCTTATATTACAATAGCAATAACTTTGTACATTAAAGTATATTGTTGGTTTTTTTTAAAATCCTGAGTGTTTATGACCTGAAGTTGTAGATAGATAGTATTGGATAAATTTACAAAAATATTTTTTCAGTCAAAACATACATTTGGAAAATTATTTAATAGGAAATGTTTTATCAAAATTAAGTGTGTGAATCATTTTCAAGATCTCTCTCTCTCTTGGAGGTAAATGCATGTCTCTGTTGTGAATGGGAATTAGCCTATCATTCCCTATTCGAATGACTTGTATTCGTTTGCTCTGTTGTTGTGCAAATTCACACAACATTCTGTTAAATAAATAGTATCAACAAATACTAAGAGCAAACATGGAATGCTTTTTTGGTAACCTATAAAAGGCAAAGTTAACACGCTATGCATTTAATAACCATGTCTACATCCAACAAAACAAAGTTCAAAACTACAAATTTAAACCAGTGTGTATGTGTTTATCAACGTGTATACACGATAAACTAAAACAAACAAACAAACAAAATAGCCAAATGTATTCTAAACGTCAAGTATGCACCTGAAAGCCGAATGTAAACAAAAAAAAGCGATAATCATTACATCATGTGGCTAGTTTCTAACAAATCTCATTCTATGAGGCGAATATTGATTCATAGGTAAGCCAAGACAAAGTTGGCGAAATGCTTGTTGTCGATATGAAGTGATTGGTTCCTCAGCAGGAAATTTATAAAAATGAAAACAAAACATTTGAGAGGTTATTGGAAAATAAACATTAAACAGGGGTTTTGTACATATTGTACACCAGAAATCTGGAAAATGATCCTCGTCAGCTAATTTAACAATCACTTGATTCATGGTTAAACCGTACCATGCTTTATGAATCACTTGCGTGGATACATTATTTTCAAAGCCAAAATTTAGCATACAGGATTTACAAAAGTGATGCCCTGGGTCATGAAACAAATCATCATCATTATCATCACGATTCATGAAGCTGTCATAAAATGTGATGTCAATGCGTACTTTCGTGTTTCTATATTCTAAAGGATAGGCCACACGTTGAGGATTATGAGACACCATCGTGGCATATTCATTGAACGTGGTGTGTTTTGTGACGATAAAACGATCTTCACCGTGGATCATGATTGAATCTGAAAAGTAGTCGTTGCTGTTTACTAAGTGAATAAATAAAAAAAACAATGTACTATATACACTGTCTGTCCCCTAAGTCAATGGCAAAAAATAAAATAAAAAATAAGCAAAACACAAATAAATAACCAGCTGTCTGTTGACTCCTTTAGCTGTAGGCGGCAAACATGCAACAGGTTAAAAAAACAATTTCTGTTCAGATATTTCAAATATATCACCACTCATAACTCTAGCCATAAAGTGAGAGTTTTTATCCACGATTATTATTATTATTCTTTTGTTCTTGCATGAGACCTACTAAGCCACACCCTAGTGTGGCCTATTAAGCCGCATGCCTACTGAGGGTGAATGGTCACCTTGCCGAAACATGAGGCCTACTAAGCGACAACAATAGTGAGGGTGGCTACTTGTTTGTTTTTTTCCTAACCTAACCTAAAGAAGTCAACATGTTTTTAATCTAGCCTGTGCACAGTGAACCATGCAAACGTTGATGCATGGCTCTCTTTATGCGTTGACAGGCATATAGCACAAGACATACAGTTTATGTACAACTATTTACAGGCATTCACACATCCATGCATACACCCATGCACGCAGGTTAAAAAACAAAAATTATATGATACACTACAATTTTTTATTTTTATTCCGAGGCTCAAGATGGCATCTCGCATTTGATAGCAACCAAACCAAACACTTGCCGTGTTGTACAACAACAATAGCTACAACCACTACTGGTTGTAACCAAATGGGACGCTTGTCATCATATCCTGACACCACTGTCGCTTGTCGTCTAACAAAGCGAGTGTTTGTTTTCGCTGCTTCATTAAAAATAAATCATGATTTTTTGAGAGAATCCTAAACTGACTATGTGCCATGGCTGTGTGGGTCTGAAGGACATGTAAATAATCATCCACACAGAGACGTTTAACCACATGCTGGCTAATCCCTTTGGCTCGCATAGATTCGCATCGATCCACCTGTCGAAAACTATACATTTTCGGAGCGAGACCTACAAACTCAGTCATCATGGTGTCTGAACACTCATCTTTCATTAAACCAATTTCTTTTTTGTTCAGACGGGGGATATCGAACACGTTCTTCTCACTAAACGAGGACGTGTCAAACCATTTTGGGTTTTGTTTCATAACGACATACGGATCACAGTCATGGATATGGTAAATAAAACTATCCGTGTCTGTATATAACAAGGAAATGGTACCAAATCGCTGTATTGCAAAACCATAATGGAATTTATACATGTGCAATTTTGAAAAATCTAATATGACTTGGCCTAAATAGATAGGCTTATCCATGACCACTTTAGTTTTGGCAAGTTCAATAGTCAGTAGATCATGATCAATAATGTTTAAAGATTTGAAATTTGGTTTTGCAATATATTTTTGAGCCCCCCATCTGCCATGCCATGTATTGACCAACTTAATGTCCCTATACTGCCGTACATTTTCCAAACTCTTGCCATAAATACAATTATTCATGAGTTTAAAAAAATTGATTTGAAATGGCTGAGTGGCACTTTGTCTGTGACTGGTATTTAAATCCATGTATGGTTTCAACCATGGTTTCTGACAAAAAGAAATACCTCTATGGATTTTTTTCAGGGTTAAGCCCTGAGCTAAACATTCTACCAGCATGTCAATATGCAACACATAGTGATTTTTATCATACAAGGTACCCATCAATTTCTTATGATTGCCCTTACTCTCGGGCGGCACCATTTTCTCTATGCAAAAGGGGAAATCACCATGACGCTGTCTGAGATGGGGGGGATAAGCTAAGTCGACATCAAGAACATACCCTACGTCCTGTTGATTGCTAGCGCTATGCACATTAAAATCTTTAATTTCATCCTCAGACAGCCAGACAAAGTTTCTGTACGGCAGTGGTCGACTCATAGCGTGACCGTATAAATTGTTTACGTCGAAATACATTAGATAGGATTCTGGTTCTTCGGGACAATAATCAGGCATGTAATGATTATTTGCCTTGGCATGTCGCTGATTGAGCGATACGAATCCCCCACGAATCCCTTTTTCCATCATGAGTACCATATCGGGATCCGTCAGTAAATCAAGCTCAATGTGGGTAAATTTGAGGGCGGCGTCCCAACTTAACCCTGGACTGGTATAGTAGTGGGCGGGGTCAAGGCCATAAATCGTGTGACATAGCTGACGAAACGTTTCAAAAACGTCTGTCAACAACAACACGTCTAATTTTAAGTAGTGCATAGCATACTGGCCCATGGTTTCTATGCCAAACACTCGCCAAACATGCTGTGCGTGGGCATAGTCTTCTTCACTGATAGTGCTTTGTGTTAACTGAGAAAAGAATTTTTCTCTTGGCGGCAAAGTCGTTTCTTCAAGCACTTCGTAACTTTCCACATAATCGTATGGAAAATGGCCTTTACGAACACACAATTTAAATTGATTTGTATCCGTAAAGTGGGAATGGGTATGTTTCAACTCATCTTCGCTTAAGCCTTTCACAAGACTATCCAGCGAACTAGACATAAACTTGAATGAGTCGAGAAAGCGAATGCTCATGCTTCCTTTTCTCCATGAAAGTGAGGTAAAGCTCTCATGGTTTTTAGCCAAAATGTTGAATTTGCTCTTATCTACATGAGCAAATTGTTTTACAATAAAGTGAAGGTCATACCGGGAGAAATTGTGTAAGAAGACAGGGAGGAAGCGAGGTGTAGAGTACTTCAAATTGCATTCGTTATGGGCAGCACCTCTAAAATGACCTGTCCTGTGGCAGTGGTCTCTTACTTTTTTTTCTCCGCCTAAGATTGGCTTTTCACATATGTGGCAGGTGGTGGCTTGATCATATTCTCTTTGCTGTACGTCATTCATCTGAATTGGTACAGGGTTGTTCAAAATAGTTTCTACTTTGCCTGCTAAAGCCGCCATTTGATCAACAAACCACCGCGCACAATCCTGACCTTTATGACTTACATACTCACATTGTGAATTATCATAGTGACAGACAACATAATAGGCTACAGCAAAAGGCTCATGTTTCTGCACTGGATAGGTTGAGCTTGTATGGGGGCTTGGTTCACATCCCTGAATGGGAACAGTAAGGGCCTCAAAATCAGCGTAAACAGTAAATGGTACCATCTCTTGTTTATTAGTGGCCTTAAATTTTAAGACTGCGTCATTCCCTTCGGGCAAGACTAGCTTTACTGCCGTCTGCCCTTCACTGTCTTCTGTATGTCGTTTCAAAAGTTCATCAGTTGTAAAATACTGAAGGCAGCGCTCACAAATATGTGTCTTACCATTATGGTTAGACACTTGGCTGCTTACTAGTTTTCCTAAATTCTTTATCCAACAATAATGGCTTTTATCCCCATCAGACAGGAAAAGCAGGTGAATGTGATGTTGCTTTACCTGTTTGGTGGCATACAAGGGGCCCACAATATTGGATCCTTCGATGCCATACACCATGAAGGAGAAATTTGGATTATCTTTCTCAAATAAATGAATTTTATCTAGAGGCATGGGAAATGAAACACGCTCGAGATTGAGAGTTTGTTTCATGTGGTTAAACAATTCTTTGTACTGCCCTGGTTTATGACCATTTCTGTCTTGACAGGGTTGCAGACAGCTCACTATACTCCACAAAAAGCAGTAATCGTCTTTGTTGCGTATGTTGATCACTGCCTTTCTGGAAGCGATAAAGCTCGGTGTGGCAATATAGCTACTTCCTGCATTCAATGGATTGTATTTACAAATATTGATTTGCAAATAGGCAATGCTTTCGAGGGCCAAGCCACTGGGACCCTGTTGCAACTTATCAAATTTAGTGATAAGCGCTTGAATAGCTTTCTCCTGATACCACGTTTCCAAATTATCGGCTATCAGTACTTTCTCCATTTTTGTACAAAGGTTGAAGGTGTGTTTCTCTTCAACATTATTTTTTATCAATGTAAATTCACATAGTAGTTCGAAGTTTATTTTTAAAGCCTGATGCAATCTTAAGTCTTGTTCACATTCACTCAAAAAAATGGGAAAACATAATTCCACAAAATCTTTAGGCGACAGACAGTGATTCGCATTGTAAATTCGGCCTGAGCATACTCGCGTTTTGAAACATTTGGCCAAAGGCTGCCACACTAACACTTCACTCTCTGATATAGACATGATTATAAAATGGACTAATAAACGTGCAACCCTTACCTTAAAATAGGTTAATCCAAAATCTGCAATTCCAAACGACCACGCTTATCGATTTTTACTGACTGGCACACACAATCTCGTTCACAGGTAGACAATGGTTGTAGTAATTTGGGCCCCCAGCAGGAAATGATCACCAACAAAGTTGATATAGTTTTAATATCAACGACAAGGTTTATCTTGTTTTTTGTTTTCCAATGATTTATCTGAAAAACAAACCAATACAATCCGTTATTAGTCATGGTTATATACATTAAACATGTGCATTCATTCATTCATCCATTCATTCATTCATTCATTCATTCATTCATTCATAAGACTTACTACAAACAAAAGGTTTCAAGTGTGCACACATAAATAAGACACTCACTCGAAAATAACAAAGTCATTTACAAAGACTCACCTCTTTTTTTAATATCGAAAGCGTCAAGGTAGTTAAAACCTATTCACTCCATATATATCTTCATTCTGAAACAATAATAAATACACGCCATAAGTATATAAATTTCCGTGAAATAAATGACATACATTTAACAACAACAACAACAATAAAAGTAATGGAACAACATGTACTCACCATATAATGAATTATAATACTTTCAGCAAATGTGCTCTTTGCCGCCACTGTCACTGTCACTGTCACTGTCTCTCTCTGTCTGCTTTCCCAGACTTAATAATGTTGTTTTTAAAAATCTGCAACAAACGAAATCCCCCAAAAATACCATCAGTCACTAACTTACTTTTCATGCCTACACAAAATAACAATAAAACCAATCATGCCATAATTAACAATAATGAACCTACCTTAGTACAAGTATGGCCGCAGTTCACGTAATATTTCACAAAGAGCTTAAGGCACTTGCATCCGGCACCTTCAAAGATGAACACGAGAATGATGAGTCTCTCTTACCCTCAGAACATATATGTCTCCTCAACAAGATGCAAAGTTAACACTTTACTTTTTTTTTGTTCCTATGAGTAGGATGTCATGGAGCGCACAAGTCAGACCGATTCTCACAAGCTTTTGCAATCTCTGCATGAGTATGCGTGAGAATGCAATGATCAGCTTTTCGACAGAGCTGTTTGTCCTTCATCGAGATATCGGGTAACACGTCTGGGTCAGATAACAGCCACCTGCATGTGAACAACAGGCTGTTATCTCTCTCTGCCGCGAGGCACGTACGATGATAAGACCTGTGTCTGTCTGCTCGACATGGGCCAGCCTCAATGCTTTCAATTCTCATTGCATTAAGCAAGTTCTCTCTCTGCGTGTGAGCCCTGACCAGTCAAGACAAATAATAATAATAATAATGCATAAGTGTTTTATTAACATCAAAGCGCATAACCTAACGTGACTTCAAATCTGGTTTCTTACTTTTTTCCCCGTTTTCCTCAACAATCTCGAAAAAAAAAATGACGGAAACCATGATTTCAGGTTTTCCATACCTACATTCCCGTAAACTGAACGACACAAATACATCGACATGCCCATCATAAAAATCGCCTCATTCGTTTTCCAAATAACGCGAAAATGAACAAAAAAAACACCTTTTCCATAAGAAAACCATGTTTCCAGTTTTTTACCTTTTTCATGTCTATATCCACGTAAAGAGAATAAAGAGACGAAATAAATACTATCACACACGTCATTCTCACGTTTTCGGTTTTCCAAAAATCGACAAAAATGTGAAAAACGCATGTTTTGACCCAAAACCCTAACTTCACCTTTTCGACACCGACATTCCCGTAAAGAGCACAACGAGACGAAAAAAACGAATCCAAGCACGCCCTCCTAGCATGGCCCGTTTTCCAAAAATCGGCAAAAATGTGAAAAACGCATTTTTAGACCCAAAACCCTAAGTTCACCTTTTCGACACCTACATTCCCGTAAAGAGCACAACGAAACGAAATAAACGAATCCAAGCACGCCCTCCTAGCATGACCCGTTTTCCAAAAATCGGCAAAAATGTGAAAAACGCATGTTTTGACCCAAAACCCTAACTTCACCTTTTCGACACCGACATTCCCGTAAAGAGCACAACGAGACGAAAAAAACGAATCCAAGCACGCCCTCCTAGCATGACCCGTTTTCCAAAAATCGGCAAAAATGTGAAAAACGCATGTTTTGACCCAAAACCCTAACTTCACCTTTTCGACACCTACATTCCCGTAAAGAGCACAACGAGACGAAAAAAACGAATCCAAGCACGCCCTCCTAGCATGGCCCGTTTTCCAAAAATCAGCAAAAATGTAAAAAACGCATGTTTTGACCCAAAACCCTATGTTCACCTTTTCGACACCTACATTCCCGTAAAGAGCACAACGAGACGAAAAAAACGAATCCAAGCACGCCCTCCTAGCATGACCCGTTTTCCAAAAATCGGCAAAAATGTGAAAAACGCATGTTTTGACCCAAAACCCTAACTTCACCTTTTCGACACCGACATTCCCGTAAAGAGCACAACGAGGCGAAAAAAACGAATCCAAGCACGCCCTCCTAGCATGACCCGTTTTCCAAAAATCGGCAAAAATGTGAAAAACGCATGTTTTGACCCAAAACCCTAACTTCACCTTTTCGACACCGACATTCCCGTAAAGAGCACAACGAGACGAAAAAAACGAATCCAAGCACGCCCTCCTAGCATGGCCCGTTTTCCAAAAATCAGCAAAAATGTAAAAAACGCATGTTTTGACCCAAAACCCTATGTTCACCTTTTCGACACCTACATTCCCGTAAAGAGCACAACGAGACGAAAAAAACGAATCCAAGCACGCCCTCCTAGCATGGCTCCTTCCATTCCAAGGTCGCAGGGGCTCACAACTTGCTTTTGGAAGCAGCTCTCTCACTACCCCACTACTGACACAGTCTAAATGCAACAACTTCGAAGTATTTTACACTCAAATACTATGGTACCGGTATATTGCTGATCCGGTCTTGAAGAATTTGCTAATACCCAAAATAGAAACCAACAAGGAACTTTTAATTAAATTATAAGGATATCCATTTCTCTTAACACTTGGTAACCTAGTTCATAATCCATTTTTGCTGATGCTGAAGAAGGTACAGTAACTTACCGGTATCAATGAAATGCCAAAACATGTAGCCTACATCGTTAAATAAATATTACATGTTAGTATTGATAACGCTGAGGTTCATTAAATAAATAAATAAATAAATAAATATACCACTAGCCAATATGGTTAACCATTATTACAATAAAATGGTCAATATATACGCATTCTAATACTGTATTTGTCCATAATTCACGCGTAGGCTATAATGGCCGACACAGCTGGAATTTTAGTATATAAGTCGTGATCTAAAAAGAGGTGCGGTGGGTGGGTTATAGATAGCGAAGGAGTAAACTACCATACAACATTTCCAGATTCAATTTGTATCATTACAGAAGGTAGGTACTTTGGCTATTATCCTCCGCAGTCGATAACACACCCACCTTTCTCTTTTTAGATCACAACTTATAGGCCTATAGTAAAATTACAGCTGTGTCGGCCATTATTCGCGTGAATTATGCAAAAGTACAGTATTGCTAACCCCATGCATATGGTACCAATAATTACTAGGTAGTGCGGGTCACGTTCGCCATATGTGCACCCCTGGTTTTTGTCACTCACAGTGGAATTAGTCACACATATGACCGATCTCATGACAGGTGTATTTTGTAGGCATATTTTACATGTTGCCAACACGAACGTGACATCAATGTATGTACCTAGGTACGGTAACAGTTGAAGAGACCTGATGCACTTGAGGAACATGGCTGCCATCGTTCAATGGGCAAGGAAAAAAAAAGCACATATTTTCAGTGCACTAGAGCTCGAGTCAGCCCGGAAGGCGGTGCGCAGAACACAACACTACCATTACGTCATGCCTCACTCCCATCCCACCAATCACAGTCAGTCTGTCTTGAGAATCTGAGCTAATGTGTAGTGAGAAAAGCGAAGTGATTATATCGTAATATTTAAAGATCCAGTGCGAGTGATTGTGTACAAGTAAACGACTGATTTTGCATAGGCAAGGCCGAGAAATAGTTTATAAAGTGCACGAATACATATATGCTCCCCTGGTTTTTGTCACACACAGTGGGAATAGTCACAGGCAAAGAAAATTTGCAAATTAAGAGTTCTAAAAATATTGTTAGTGTTATATATTTCCACACGATACAGCAATTTTTGTAGCAAGAGTATAACGACTTCACTTATAATGTTGCCTGCAGGACGACCTGTGTTATCGGTAGGGTTTACATTTCTGGATGGGTGTGTCAGTGTCCAGTGGCTTTAACAGTAGGCCTATTTGGGTGGTGGATTCATCTTTTGACACGAACTGTAGAATTTGTCACAATTTGAAAAGCCACACTGAAGGTTGCATGCAGATGACACACAGTGAAAATATCAACCACGTAAGCATAAAATGCTTGTCGATAATATTCATTGGTACACTGGCATTCATAGGTCCTTGGTGTTTTGGCGAACTTGTGCTAAATGTCAGCATTCCACAGAGCATACGTGGAATCACCAGTTAGTCGTGTTTCTCCACTTTGTTATAAATCCAATTATAAATAGGCATTTTTTTAAAATATTATATGTATAGGCCTACTGTACGGTATATATTTTGCGCACTCCTTGTTTAACTGTTTTGCCTGGAAAATAAATGCAAGCAGTTTACTTGGTTTCATGTCACTGTGTTTAAAAGACGAGGGCATTAGGTGTTGAAATCAATAACATCAAGAGAGGCAAGGCATGCAACACTGTTTAAACTTAAGTTATTGGGTAAAATGGTACAAGCTAGCTCAAATTATCTTGTGTTGCCATTTTCCTGTCCATACTAAACAGCAGTGAGTTCCTGAGTTCTTAGCATCATGTAAAATCTACATTATGTTGCAGATTGCTATCTGCCGTGGGAGTTATTGCACTTGAATTGGATGTAATGGTCAGGGTCTGCATCCAGGAGAGACCAGCATCCTCCCCCATATGATTGGAGAAAGAAATCAGTGATTGAAATAAAAGAATAAAGAAGGTTGACTATTGACATTTATCACAGATAGAACTGTCCTCCTGCTGCCTGAGGACTTACAAGATGTGACTTTCATAGGGTGAAGAGAACATTAACTGTTATGTAGTCGTAAATTTCAGTGGCATTCATTTGATTTATTTGTGGACAGTGCAATGACTATACTTCATGTAACTTATAGGTGTATAGCAAGTGTCTTTCTCATCTTTTGGTAAGCGCATAAAACATTTTTTATGTGACATCTTATGCAAAGAGAACTGGAACGTTGTATGTCATCTCATAGAATGAGATCTTACCTCATAAATTTTATTGCAAATACCGGTATTCATTTTTCTATCTTTATCTAATTCAGGCATTGTAACATTGCTAGCCTGTTGTGGTGGACATATTTCATATTATGATCATATTTTCATTCTCTTCAGGAAATGTAGGCAGTTCTCAAATCATGTATTACTAATGATTAATGTTATCCATTTTTCTTGTTCATCTTTCACTTGATGTAAATAACTTAGTTTCTAAAATATGATTCTGTAATGAATGTAGCCTTCTGTTTATTGCTTAACTGTAACAACAGAAATTGAGGTTATAATGGAAACATCATAGCCTAGATCTAAAGTTGAATAACATTTTGTAAATTTAAATCACCCATTATGTCTTCCCGAACTTTACAAATATCTAGTGATACCTGTCAAATTGTGAAATAATGAACTGCCTTAGTTACAGTATCAGCATGACGAATAGTAGGAGAAAGTGAGAAGACTCCTGAAGTTCAAGCGCGCCCCTCCAGGCAGCGCTAGAGTGGGCAAGTTCCACACTGCCGGGGTCAGCTGGTCTTAGGGATGGTGCTAAGGGAAACGAATTACTTTGTAACTACGAGTAATACTCTTTTAAAAAGCAATTAGCGGTTACAATTAAAATAGCATGGCAGGGCACAATGGAAAATATAATTCACGGAAATAATAACTGCGGTCTTCATTACATGTTGCGGATCGCTCCGATTCCTGGAGTATACAGACACAGATTAAAAAAAAAAAACATAATCCCCAGCATATTAAACAAGCACATATAAACTATTTAAAGTAACACTCTACTTACCAATTCATATTGTTGGCTACTGGACTTTCGAAAGCTTGAGTGAAGACTTGGCGGATGTTCGAGATTGCAAATCTCCTTTGTTATATTGAAAATCTCGGCGGATTTCCTTGGTTCTGAAGAAAAATTGGCACTTCATATAATTGTAAACAAGTCTGGGGATAATATCCATGACATGTTGAAGACAGCAGCTGACTCCTGAATGATCAACTGAAATTGTTTCTATGGAATCGATACAATCAAAAAATATTTCGCTCCACATCGATTTTGAGGTTTTAATTTTCCGGTAATTACTTTCTCGGCCTGGAAAAGAATGTCACATACCCTTCTCGAAGGACGTGTTAGAAACACTTCATTTTTCATTGAACCGTAGTCCTTCATTTCGGCATGAACTGAACATTTACTTAGATTATTCTCACGTAGAGAATGAGCACAAGGCGAACACTTAATAAATTTAGAAGAGTGCAACAACATAGCCAGCCAAATAGTACACTAGACCCTTATCAATCGAAGAGTTTCGAACTGCGCTGTCAAATTCAGGTACCGAGCTTCCCCAGTCTTCGATATTTACTGCATCTTGAACCACATATTTTCTCTTAATGGAAGTTTCCACTGATTCCTTCACTGTCTTGTTATGCACCTCCATATTCCGGGCTAATATACGCATCTGATTAACATACGAGGTCAAGATCTGCTCCCGTTTAGATTCACTAGTTCCACCAACATTTAAAGCCTGTTTTATAGGGACGTATATACATTGAAATGAAGGAAATCTATTGTTGATGGATGATCATCTGAACTGAAAGATCGCATAATTCCGAAGTGCCGTTCCTAGGGATCCTGGGTGAGCTTTCCTGTCAACACATACTTATAACCTTTCTCCCAAAGCCCTTCACACATCTCCAAAGTACTCTGTAGGGTTACTACTAGTGATTCCAAGGTTCTGTTGGAGGCAAAGGTGTTATTGGTAGATCTCACGGTCTGAAGAAAATTAACAACAGCTGTATGAGAAGGTGAACCTTTACGGAGAGCCTCAGACGGAATGAATGCATTTAGTGCATCAGCAACAACATTTATATATTACTGGTAAATGTCTGTGTCCTCACTACCTTGAAATCCCGCCAGTCCCATTTCTCGATAAAATTTAATCCCTTTGGCAACACTGTCACTGAAAAGTTGGAGTGCAAACCTAGCATTCATTCTCTGGAAAGATTATGGGTCTAAATGAGCAACTGTCAGTTTAGGGCAGGCTCTAAGCCCAGCATACCCTGAGAGATCTTCTTTGAACAGTTCCCTATAAAAATTGAAATCAATAATTTTGTCATTATAGTGAAGTTCTACTTTATCATGAAAGTGGTTTCTTAAGCACTTCAATACATGAACGAAGTCGGAGAAAGCCCAGATCTTTCTCGCAACATCTGCAGGATTAAGGATGTGAGGTTGTAGAGAGGTTGTCTTGCCACCTACTCCTAACGAATTCAAGGCCTTTTTATTTGATTGACTACCATCACAAGTGAACCCAACCACCCTCGCCCCAGCCTCTTCTAACTGCAAACTCACCTGTATTAGAATTTTTGCGAGAATGTCCCCTGGAGTAGCATTTCTGCTTGCATAAACAGCAACTGGCTGCACCTTTATGCATGAATGGTACGAACATGAGCACTAGAGCGTGATTTGCTAGTACGTTCTTCTGGAGGTCAGGTGTGTGTTTACCTAAATCTACTAATCCATCTACTTGATGAGAAAAACTATTAAACTGGATTTCTTCTCTTAGCTTCACTTCATCGAAAATTACAACACCGTAACGTGAATTATCATTCTTTTCTTCCTTAAAATAGTCTGAAATAGCATTTATACTATGCGTATTAACTCCATAAGGGCACTTATGTCCTTCACAAAGTTTTCTCAAGAGACTTTCTGAGGGCAGAGGCAAGAGATTATGTCGCCGACAATGACGGAATCCTTTCGGTGATTTTATTCTCAACAATAAACTCTCTAAAATGAATTCGTTGCTGTACCTCATTCCATTGGGAGATTTTACCTGGCATTTCTTGAGCATAGTGTCTATTATCATCTTTTCCTTCTTGCTAAGGTGTTCGTTATCTTTGTAATTAAATGCCTGTGAATTTCGAACGTGCTTATCCAGGAAATTAATTCTCGATTTTGCTGAGTTGAGGCAGGATCTAACGCGTATTAAATTACGGTTAGCATTCTTTAGGCGCCTTTTGAGCAATATTATAGTCTTTTCAGCATCAGTAAGTACACTAGAATGACCCAAATTCTTATCAACATTAGACTGACCTTTTAATGCCTCATTCGTTGCTCCACTCCCATCTTCAATCTTCTTTTTGTGGTGGTGTCGAAATTCTATTTCCTGTTGGGAGCTTTACGGGACTTATTCTCAGATGACAGGTACTTCGGTAAATTAGGGGGGAAATGAGGCACTGATCCGGGAAGTAACTTCCACCTCACACAAGAGATTTCCACTTCTTCACCATTCACTATACAATTATCTGATTATACTATCAAATCATCAGAGAAATGAATTTGACAAATTCTACTACTTCGCGTTAACTCCGTATCCTTTCGTGGAATAGCTCTGGTCCGTTTTTCAAATTGATTTGTATCCTTCGGTGGTGAAAAAATCGTATATCGTCAACTACTCTACCATACCCTGACTTACAGCCAGGCACTTAACAGTACGGCATGTTGAACTATTAAATTAACAAAGCCGCATCAGAAATATGTTTGAAGTTCACAAAACACAAAACGCTGATGTACACAAGACTCAATGAACTGAATTTAAGAACTGAAAGCAAGGAAAATTCAATTTAATTCACACAAATATCTCACACAGTAACTTCTCCCACACTTTTCTAAGACCCGGCTCGACCCAACAACAGGACACGTTGTTGGGACATTATCGCTTGCAGTGCTTGTAGCGGCGGGACCACAAGCTACCATGCTATAATGGCGGAGTCCTCACACTAGGTCCTTCTATTCGTCATGGTATCAGTACTTTTTGAAGTTATATTTTAGCCATGTTCTCATAAATTTCAATCAAAGAGTGCCATATCCACGAGTTATGTAGGCAACCCGATTAGAGTCCCTGACTGTGTCAAGAGATCAGTAACCAGCCATCCTGAGTCGCTGTTTACGTTTGGTAGGGTGGCTAGGTCCTTTCCACTCCTCCTCCTGCCACAGCATCCGGTAGGTCCAATTTACCATCACTGCGCTGGGACACCAGACCAAGACTTCAAAATTCTTGACAGCCAGGAATCGTCCACGACCTCCGGGGTGACAGCCAACAATGCTAGTCACTGTGCCATGAGGTGGTCCATAACATTTTATACACTTTCTTTAATATAATTCCCTCCTTGTTTCCTTTCCTCGGTGTAGGCTACTGTATATTTACCAGAACACAATCATCGTAAAGAGTAGGCTACCTGTATTAATCATAAATGCTACTCATGCTATTAATGATCATGGTGATGATAATATTATTACAGAAATCAAATACCGTACAATAAAAAAACATGTAAAATGCAATTAAAAAAATAACCTTAAATATTGTTCGGTAAAAGTGGCTAAAACTATGCAGAGTAGATTTAGTCGCTATCTGCTCGTGCGCAAGTTGCAAGTGTATTTGTTGGTAGTAGTGCTAAAATGAGTTGTTGATTAATTGAGGGGCTTTGCGACATATAACCCCATATACTTGGGTGTGTGTGGAATTTGTCTGATAACCTGTGCCACTGTGATGGCTGTATTAGTGTGTGAATTTGTAATTCAGATGAGGTTTGGGAAGGTGGCGGCCGTGGCCTTCAGTTAAGAACTGTCCCGGCACTTGCCTGGAGTAGTAGTGGGAAACCACGGAAAACCACTTCCAGGATGACCTTGGTGTAGATTGAATCCACCTCTTCTCAGTTTGGGGCAGATGACCTCGTAGTTCCGCCCCTTAAAAGGAGGCTGCGTGTACACCGTTCCAGACCTCAGTCCAGATATAATTTTCTTGGCAGAGCCTGTAATCGAACCCGGGACTCTGCGGTGATAGCCTAGAGTGCTAGCCACTACGCAACGAGGCGGACACTTCTAAAATAGGATCCGATCATGATTCCTAGTTAAATCAACAGTACCATATTTTCTGTAGTTACTTTCTCCTTACGAATGTATGTAGTCTCTGTCCTGCCATTTTCTGTCAAAACATAACACTCCACACACACCATGAAGTATCGTTTCGTATTGTCCCCGTTTACCCGGATAGTAGGCTGTCAGATATCCGCCCCCTCAATCGGATTGCCAATAATCAACCGCACCGGCTCAGTTACACCAATGAAAATGGCACTGACAGATACTACCGAGGTTTGAGCACAGAAGTTAACAAGAAGTTATTGTGGAACACACCAAAATAGACGGGGGTTCATACTTACCTTTACTTACCTCTTAAAAATTATCTCGGGGATTGGGTTGACAACAGGATCTCTAAAGTATGCTCCCACAATAACCTCCACCATGACATTTAAAAATGAACCAGAACGAAGACGAGAACTTTGAACTGTACAAAAGCTTTTATTTCAAATAAAGGGTATGATTTTAACAACTCAACAAAATAAATGTGGCTATCAGTAGCCCATGTCAATCTGACTATGTCCACCTGAAGGACTTGCAAAGTTATCATACAACATGTTAGCTCCCACGAGCTCAAAATAACGTAATATTCAAAACACATTTGGACTGGAAAAGGAAGTCAGGACGAGACATATATACAGAGCATTTTGTTTCTTTTAATAAACATGACACTTGTATTTATAGGCACAAGGCCAGAATGCAGACGACCTTACCCGCTGATAACCAGTTGTCTGGCCGGCTGCGGTCTACCCTTCAACCTGACGCACACCTGTCAAATGGGGCTCACTTGTCATGCCACACTGCGTAAGAATCCAGCTCCCTCTCAAAAGCTTTAAATGTCCGCAAGACAACACATATATAGACGCAAATCTTTCAAATGCTTTACTCACATACCACTGGATTATTCTGACAATCCCTAAACTTGTTAAGTTATCATCCAAATGTTTAATAAGCATAGTTTAGAGTATTAAACACACTCTTAAATGTTTATAACAAAATCACATAAATTATTTATAACAATTAGAAATTGTTTATAATATTGACGAAGATAATTACAAAAATTTTTAAACACGCCTCTAACATTACTTTCGTTCCACATTATTGTCAAAGATATTTACATCATTATTTACAATATCAACATTTAAATTATTTAAATTATTAATTTAAGAAATACATTTAACCACATGTTCATCCGGTTGGTAATTTCATAATCGTGTCAATATAATCGACCAATGAAGGTTAGTTATACATGTTAATGTCACAATCTGGTTTAATAAAGGTTGTAATAATTATTATTATTATTTGTGACGGTAATCTTCATTCAAAATCTTATCTCAAATTCTTTCAATACTCTTGTTAATTATAACAGTAAATTCACTTGATTAATTTTCAACGGACTATGACAATACACTCCATCGGAAAATAATTCGCTTACAAAATAATGCACAAACTGCATTAAAATAGGCCCAAAATTCATCATATATTAATATATATGGCATCAAAATCTTCCACAGAACTCACAAAAACCTCCACTAACAAATTCTTTATCATCATTAATTACTGTGGGAACCTCCTTCATTTATTCAAGGGCATTATACATCAGCGACTTTCAACACGTCCGCTGCACTAGCGATTATACATTCATAGTTCCACTTCAAAAATTCTTATAATCATTAATTGTTTCAAAACTGTTGTCATTTAACCTTCGTGGATTTCATTCATGAATCGAAATGAAGTAAAAATTTGCCAATCACAAACAAATTTAATAGTGAATACGCTTATATACGCCTGTCTGGTCTATCAAAATTTAAGATTAACATCTTCAAAGAATTGTAGTATAAAAATACTATCATCAAATAAAGTGCGACTAAACTGCAAAAATAGTCGAATAGAATCCAATTAGACTGGGGAATGCAAACATCATTATATAAATCTCTAATTGAGAAAAAACTCCTAACAAAAGTTCACGACTTTAATGCATTCAATAATTCATAATTAAAGTTCATCTTTCACAAAATGGTCTATGATGCAATGGTCGTTCATAACTGACGATAAATGTCTGTGTTGCAATCAATTTCAACTAACGACTAGTATTTCCAAGATCGTCGACAACGTAAGAGATTTTAACGCTCTAAAATCATTTAAATGTTCTTCCTTCTTGATGATGACAGAAAATTGGTCAAAATAATTAAACTGGGGTAGAATTACTTTAATAAAGTGACACGCTGTCTGAATTTAAATCTGCCATAAAGATCATTAACTTACAGTCAAATCGAGACTACAAAAAAAAAATAAGCAAATTACTGAAAAATCTAAATATCAGTCTCAACTGATCCAAAATCGTTTAACTATGCCCATGACATAACAATGTCTTAATAAATCGTCGAAAAAGGCATAACACATCAAGGTGTACTGAGAATAGGAATCTCAAACAAGAATATAGGGCAAAATACATGAGGACAGAAAATATGGGAAAATGGTTGCTCAGATATCGCTAAGAAACTCAAATACAATAACCGTTCACGACTACCTTATCTGCTGGTTGAAGTTCCAGAGGAAAATTCCCCAAAGAAGACTGCTGATGGATCCATTTCACCAACTTGAAGATGAGCTCCATCCTCGAAACAGGAAACAGCACCCTCGGAGAATCGAACTGCTTCCTCCTCCGGAAATTGCACTGCTCCGTGTAGACGAAAGACATCCTTCCGGCAAAATTCTTCTTTGTGAGTCGGGATAACCCTGACCTCTCTTGAAAAATCCCTGAAGTTCCAGTAGAAAATCGCCATGAAGTTTTTGTAGTAATTTCCGAAGAAATATTCATATTCAGTGAGTATGAAATCGTTTCCATTGCTGTTTGATAGTATTCAGCGTTGAACCACGAAACATGGGTGTAGATGGTTATTCACCAAATGTTCGCTTGTGTGGAATGGCGATTAGCGAAGTTCCATGCTGCTATCTTACTCCGTTGAAATATGTCCCAATTGCATTAAAGTCCTTTAGCCTTCCATCTTCTCTTCGGTTATGGTAATAGAAGAACAAACTGCCATATTAAACTGCTCCATAATACTGTAGCGTTGTGTCACAAAAGCAATCTGAAGTCTCCCTATTTCATTAGCCGTGTCAGCCGTGGCGTAGAATCTGACGATACAAAGTGCTTCTCAGGTGGCGAGAAAATCACTTTTGTCAGTCGTCTAAAATTGCCAATATCTTTCAAAATAACTCTTCGAAATTGTTCAACTTTTCTACACTCCTAAATGTAGCACTGCACAATAGAATTAGCTTATAGGCGACCGTTAACTGTTCATAGCTAATCTTGTAGATGCGTTATAATGTGCGTTTTAACTTCACCTAGTTTTACTCACTGTAAACTTGCACTGCTTGTCTGCTCGAATCTCGTTCACTGCGGTGACTTCACCACGCGTTATAAAGACGACTCTTTCTACTAATCTCACTCGACGTCTCACCGAAATGACTATATAAGAACTGAGACTGAAGATCTCACGATTTGAGCTTTGATGATTTGAACTTCGATGATCTGAGCATGAGAATCCTCTCTTCTGCGCAAGGCCTTTTATAAACTTCATGAGGGGCGTATCCATCCCTTCCATAGCGTGTTACTGCGTCATCGCTAGAAGTTCCAACTTCGTCAATACATGACGGATTTTCAAAATTCAAAAACTGAAAATAAATTTCACCAAAATTCCAGAACAATGCCTCTACTGCAAATGGATTTCCACAATTCTGCATTCCAAAAAGTAATAAAAATACCATAGTTTCAGCAATCTCCGTCGTCCTTCAGACTATCGTTCATTGGTTCGAGCCTCCCTCCCCTCCAATAGCATAATTTCTTCCTCAGCAGAATTCCACGTTTCCTGCGACTGCGTCGTAAATCTCGGATTTTTCTCGAATAAATGCTGACGTCACTGAGAATCTCAGCTCAAGTAGCCTGCTGGCATAACGTCTGCGTCATCCGTGCTTACGTCATGACTACCCACGTCATAACTATGACAGCCTTAACTTTCTTTATAATTTTCCAAAATAGCCACCGTGGTCTCTATATAATTCAATTTACGGGGGCATTCTCCCCTCACCACGTTTTGAAAACAGTTGCAAATTGTTTTTAAACTCAGTGTTACAAGTACCTCAACTCTCTTGAACACGAAATTGAATTATTACTGGCTTACTCTAGGATAGTATCTTTTCAAATTTCCAGCATTGAACTTGCCGTAAATGACATTATTCTCATTAATTGTAATCAGGTGTGGTGTGGCAATGTATTTACAAGTTCTCACTGTCGTTGAGAAATCGGCGTTTTTCTTTTTGTGTTACCGACCTCAAAATTCTGCTGGCTCGTAGAAGGCCCAGGATCGATTACAACATCCTGCCTTTTCTTTTGGTTGTCGGCTTCTTTTTCCCGTAATTCTTTTAGGTATTGCTGGCTTTCCCTCTCTCTTTCCTGATACTGATCGGGTGTCATAACCTGACCTTGAGGATTCTGATTTCTGCTTTGGTTCTGGTTATTTCTATTATAATTTCTGTTATAACCATTATTGTTGTAGTATCTGCCTCTTCCATTGTTGTAATTTCCTCGATTATAGTTCCAGCCTCTTCTCTGTTGATACGGCCGGTAACCTTGCGATCTGTTATTTCGAAACTGATTATTCCTGTGGGGACCTACATTGTCAGTTTTCTCTTCATCTGGCTTGTCAGTTTGTTGGACTTGGTCCATATATACAGTATTTATTTCTTTGAAGTCATGCCTTTGACCTTTCTGTACCACGTTAGGCATTGGACTTGTGTAGTCTAACCTCCTCAGTAATTCATCCATGCTGGTCAAATCCCTGATGTTTGACGAAATGATTAGTCTCCTCACCTCCACAGGCAGCATACGAGAAATCGCATCAATTAATTGCTCCGTTGACAATGGGGGTTGCAAAAATCTCAAGCGGGACAATTGACTCGTAAAGAAATCAGCGTACCGTGTTGGAAGAGTACCTGAGTATTTTCTTGAATACACCTCCGCTCTTAACGAATTCTGCGCTTCTATGGACCAAACTCGTTTGATTAATGCCTCTGCAAACTCGTCAAAGTTACTGAATGTGTATCTAAATGCGCAAACCATTCGAGGGGTCCTCCAATCAAAAATCTCTCCACTATCTTCATCTCTCTCTCTCTGGGAATGTGAGCTTCGATGAAATAATCTTTGAGGTTCCTTACATATTCTATAGGCGTCAAACTATCAGTGTTGCTGAATTTTTGCGGTTTGTCTTCAAAATTCCTGATGACCGTCACGTTCCTCGGATATGAATCCGGGTAGTTTTTCCCACTATCTCGATAGTTCCACTCAGGTTCCATATTCCTCTCGTCATCTTCCTCCCTGAATCTGGATATACGTTCTTCAGGAGTCACGTCTCTCTCTTCTGGATCTAGGTTATATCTTCTGGCATAATTCCTATTGATTTCGCAAGCCAAGCCTTCTGTATCCTTGTCAGTGATTTCCGTTAAGACTTTCTTGATTAACTCTTCTTTGTAGGTCTCCATCAAACTAGCCTCTCCTAGCCTCAAATTCTGCAGTTTGCTCGTCGTTTCATTCACATCAGAGACAACTTTATGAATCTGTTCCTCTAATGCAGATTTTAATGCTTGCACATCCTGACCTAGTTGTGTTCTATCTTCAACTTGTCTTTCGGATAGCGAATCCATCCTGACGCTTAAATCTTTCCTAATCTGTACTACTTCATTGTTAATATCTATTTGAGTACTGGCAAGTTTTCTTTCAATACGTTCCTGAATTTGGGTTACATGTTCCCCACTTGACCTATTCCACTTGTCTTTCCATACTGCTACATTTGCCGTTAACATTTCTGCTATGTCTACTTCGATATCTTCTTTCAATAATCTATTATGGTCTAATACCTGGGTTCTCATGACCTCTACATCATACTTTAAACCTGCTAAAGACGCTGTCGTTCTAACTGACTCATCAACTAATCTAGTCGTTAATGCACTTATATTACGCGTACAAAGGGTTTTCGAATTTTCTATCTCTTCCCTGACTTTATTTACATCAGTTTGGACTTTAGCAATATCTACGAAAACTGTGTTGACTTCTACTTGCATCTTATTTATATCACTTTGCATCTCATTTACATCCGAATGAATGTTATTAATATCAACCTGAACATTGGACACATCAGTTCTAACATTTTGGATTTCTCTTTGGACTTCCTCAACCTTGTCTTGGACAGTCGCAACATTATTTTTAACAACAACCACTTCAGCCCTAGCACAAGAAATATCACCTCGGACATTAGCCACATCTAGATTCAACATTGTAAGATCTTTCTGTACCTTAGAAACATCAGTTTTAACATCAGAAACATTTGTGCGGATGTCAGTTACAGTATTCTCGATTCCTTGGGTATTAATCTGTAAACGCGACATATTATCCTCTAAGTTAACAGAACTGGTCTGAATAGCTTTCAAACTTTCATCCATGCTAGCTTTCAAATTACTAGCATTCTCCTCCATTCGACTAGTATTCCTAGCTTCCATCTCCTTCATGCTTTCATTCAGCATCTGCTTGATACTGCTATTCATGCTAGCTTTCAAGTTAGCAGACATCTCCTCTAACATCATCCTCAGACTTTCGTCTAGCATTACAATATTAATTCAAAAATAGACTGCTGTAGGGACATACATCAATAGAGCAAAATAACAACATCTGAGCAACACTTTTCACCATATATAAATTTGATCAATTTTCTGTCTTAAATCTAACTTATAACTACCTTATAATGAACCTTCGAAGACACTTCATGTTGAAACAAACTCAAGCACATGTTCAAATTTCCCTGGCCCATTTTAAAATATCCTAACACAAATAATTTACATTTACAATCCAAATAATTTATTTTTATTTTTAATATGACTAAAATGTCATAAGCCGGTCAAATAAAATAAGATTCCAGATCATAGGCGATTTTTCTAAGTTTCCAGCCCATTTAACCTTTCTCAAGTTGTATAAGATCTGATCTTTTCTGAGTGTAATTTTCCTAATACAATACAACATTTAATTCCTATATAATCACACTCTTAAATTCTACAATTGGCCAAGACATCTAACAAAGAATCAACCTCTTTATTTGAGTCTAATCGAGCCACACGTTTTAGGTTTGCCAATCCTACTGGCGTTCAACCTGGTGATCCAATTATGTTGAACCAGCCCCTCGTTTTAGGGTCGCCAATCCTTCTGTCCCCGTTTACCCGGATAGTAGGCTGTCAGATATCCGCCCCCTCAATCGGATTGCCAATAATCAACCGCACCGGCTCAGCTACACCAATGAAAATGGCACTGACAGATACTACCGAGGTTTGAGCACAGAAGTTAACAAGAAGTTATTGTGGAACACACCAAAATAGACGGGGGTTCATACTTACCTTTACTTACCTCTTAAAAATTATCTCGGGGATTGGGTTGACAACAGGATCTCTAAAGTATGCTCCCACAATAACCTCCACCATGACATTCAAAAATGAACCAGAACGAAGACGAGAACTTTGAACTGTACAAAAGCTTTTATTTCAAATAAAGGGTATGATTTTAACAACTCAACAAAATAAATGTGGCTATCAGTAGCCCATGTCAATCTGACTATGTCCACCTGAAGGACTTGCAAAGTTATCATACAACATGTTAGCTCCCACGAGCTCAAAATAACGTAATATTCAAAACACATTTGGACTGGAAAAGGAAGTCAGGACGAGACATATATACAGAGCATTTTGTTTCTTTTAATAAACATGACACTTGTATTTATAGGCACAAGGCCAGAATGTAGACGACCTTACCCGCTGATAACCAGTTGTCTGGCCGGCTGCGGTCTACCCTTCAACCTGACGCACACCTGTCAAATGGGGCTCACTTGTCATGCCACACTGCGTAAGAATCCAGCTCCCTCTCAAAAGCTTTAAATGTCCGCAAGACAACACATATATAGACGCAAATCTTTCAAATGCTTTACTCACATACCACTGGATTATTCTGACAATCCCTAAACTTGTTAAGTTATCATCCAAATGTTTAATAAGCATAGTTTAGAGTATTAAACACACTCTTAAATGTTCATAACAAAATCACATAAATTATTTATAACAATTAGAAATTGTTTATAATATTGACGAAGATAATTACAAAAATTTTTAAACACGCCTCTAACATTACTTTCGTTCCACATTATTGTCAAAGATATTTACATCATTATTTACAATATCAACATTTAAATTATTCTAATTATTAATTTAAGAAATACATTTAACCACATGTTCATCCGGTTGGTAATTTCATAATCGTGTCAATATAATCGACCAATGAAGGTTAGTTATACATGTTAATGTCACAATCTGGTTTAATAAAGGTTGTAATAATTATTATTATTATTTGTGACGGTAATCTTCATTCAAAATCTTATCTCAAATTCTTTCAATACTCTTGTTAATTATAACAGTAAATTCACATGATTAATTTTCAACGGACTATGACAATACACTCCATCGGAAAATAATTCGCTTACAAAATAATGCACAAACTGCATTAAAATAGGCCCAAAATTCATCATATATTAATATATATGGCATCAAAATCTTCCACAGAACTTACAAAAACCTCCACTAACAAATTCTTTAACATCATTAATTACTGTGGGAACCTCCTTCATTTATTCAAGGGCATTATACATCAGAGGCCTCCGTGGCTTAGGCGGCAGCACGCTGGCCTCTCACCGCTGAGTCCGTGGTTCAAATCCCGGTCACTCCATGTGAGATCTGTGCTGGACAGAACGGAGGCAGACAGGTTTTTCTCCGGGTACTCCGGTTTTCCCCTGTCAAAATTTCATTCCAGCAACACTCTCCACTATCATTTCATTTGTCATTCATTTAATCATTGCCCCCGAGGAGTGCGTCAGGCCTCGGCAGCCGGCACAGTTCATATCCTCGCCGCTAGATAGGGGCTTCATTCATTCCATTCCTGACCCGGTCGGAGACTGGAAGCAGGCTGTGGATTTTCATTTTCATTATACATCAGCGACTTTCAACACGTCCGCTGCACTAGCGATTATACATACATAGTTCCACTTCAAAAATTCTTATAATCATTAATTGTTTCAAAACTGTTGTCATTTAACCTTCGTGGATTTCATTCATGAATCGAAATGAAGTAAAAATTTGCCAATCACAAACAAATTTAATAGTGAATACGCTTATATACGCCTGTCTGGTCTATCAAAATTTAAGATTAACATCTTCAAAGAATTGTAGTATAAAAATACTATCATCAAATAAAGTGCGACTAAACTGCAAAATAGTCGAATAGAATCCAATTAGACTGGGGAATGCAAACATCATTATATAAATCTCTAATTGAGAAAAAACTCCTAACAAAAGTTCACGACTTTAATGCATTCAATAATTCATAATTAAAGTTCATCTTTCACAAAATGGTCTATGATGCAATGGTCGTTCATAACTGACGATAAATGTCTGTGTTGCAATCAATTTCAACTAACGACTAGTATTTCCAAGATCGTCGACAACGTAAGAGATTTTAACGCTCTAAAATCATTTAAATGTTCTTCCTTCTTGATGATGAAAGAAAATTGGTCAAAGTAATTAAACTGGGGTAGAATTACTTTAATAAAGTGACACGCTGTCTGAATTTAAATCTGCCATAAAGATCATTAACTTACAGTCAAATCGAGACTACAAAAAAAAAAAAAGCAAATTACTGAAAAATCTAAATATCAGTCTCAACTGATCCAAAATCGTTTAACTATGCCCATGACATAACAATGTCTTAATAAATCGTCGAAAAAGGCATAACACATCAAGGTGTACTGAGAATAGGAATCTCAAACAAGAATATAGGGCAAAATACATGAGGACAGAAAATATGGGAAAATGGTTGCTCAGATATCGCTAAGAAACTCAAATACAATAACCGTTCACGACTACCTTATCTGCTGGTTGAAGTTCCAGAGGAAAATTCCCCAAAGAAGACTGCTGATGGATCCATTTCACCAACTTGAAGATGAGCTCCATCCTCGAAACAGGAAACAGCACCCTCGGAGAATCGAACTGCTTCCTCCTCCGGAAATTGCACTGCTCCGTGTAGACGAAAGACATCCTTCCGGCAAAATTCTTCTTTGTGAGTCGGGATAACCCTGACCTCTCTTGAAAAATCCCTGAAGTTCCAGTAGAAAATCGCCATGAAGTTTTTGTAGTAATTTCCGAAGAAATATTCATATTCAGTGAGTATGAAATCGTTTCCATTGCTGTTTGATAGTATTCAGCGTTGAACCACGAAACATGGGTGTAGATGGTTATTCACCACATGTTCGCTTGTGTGGAATGGCGATTAGCGAAGTTCCATGCTGCTATCTTACTCCGTTGAAATATGTCCCAATTGCATTAAAGTCCTTTAGCCTTCCATCTTCTCTTCGGTTATGGTAATAGAAGAACAAACTGCCATATTAAACTGCTCCATAATACTGTAGCGTTGTGTCACAAAAGCAATCTGAAGTCTCCCTATTTCACTAGCCGTGTCAGCCGTGGCGTAGAATCTGACGATACAAAGTGCTTCTCAGGTGGCGAGGAAATCACTTTTGTCAGTCGTCTAAAATTGCCAATATCTTTCAAAATAACTCTTCGAAATTGTTCAACTTTTCTACACTCCTAAATGTAGCACTGCACAATAGAATTAGCTTATAGGCGACCGTTAACTGTTCATAGCTAATCTTGTAGATGCGTTATAATGTGCGTTTTAACTTCACCTAGTTTTACTCACTGTAAACTTGCACTGCTTGTCTGCTCGAATCTCGTTCACTGCGGTGACTTCACCACGCGTTATAAAGACGACTCTTTCTACTAATCTCACTCGACGTCTCACCGAAATGACTATATAAGAACTGAGACTGAAGATCTCACGATTTGAGCTTTGATGATTTGAACTTCGATGATCTGAGCATGAGAATCCTCTCTTCTGCGCAAGGCCTTTTATAAACTTCATGAGGGGCGTATCCATCCCTTCCATAGCGTGTTACTGCGTCATCGCTAGAAGTTCCAACTTCGTCAATACATGACGGATTTTCAAAATTCAAAAACTGAAAATAAATTTCACCAAAATTCCAGAACAATGCCTCTACTGCAAATGGATTTCCACAATTCTGCATTCCAAAAAGTAATAAAAATACCATAGTTTCAGCAATCTCCGTCTTCCTTCAGACTATCGTTCATTGGTTCGAGCCTCCCTCCCCTCCAATAGCATAATTTCTTCCTCAGCAGAATTCCACGTTTCCTGCGACTGCGTCGTAAATCTCGGATTTTTCTCGAATAAATGCTGACGTCACTGAGAATCTCAGCTCAAGTAGCCTGCTGGCATAACGTCTGCGTCATCCGTGCTTACGTCATGACTACCCACGTCATAACTATGACAGCCTTAACTTTCTTTATAATTTTCCAAAATAGCCACCGTGGTCTCTATATAATTCAATTTACGGGGGCATTCTCCCCTCACCACGTTTTGAAAACAGTTGCAAATTGTTTTTAAACTCAGTGTTACAAGTACCTCAACTCTCTTGAACACGAAATTGAATTATTACTGGCTTACTCTAGGATAGTATCTTTTCAAATTTCCAGCATTGAACTTGCCGTAAATGACATTATTCTCATTAATTGTAATCAGGTGTGGTGTGGCAATGTATTTACAAGTTCTCACTGTCGTTGAGAAATCGGCGTTTTTCTTTTTGTGTTACCGACCTCAAAATTCTGCTGGCTCGTAGAAGGCCCAGGATCGATTACAACATCCTGCCTTTTCTTTTGGTTGTCGGCTTCTTTTTCCCGTAATTCTTTTAGGTATTGCTGGCTTTCCCTCTCTCTTTCCTGATACTGATCGGGTGTCATAACCTGACCTTGAGGATTCTGATTTCTGTTTTGGTTCTGGTTATTTCTATTATAATTTCTGTTATAACCATTATTGTTGTAGTATCTGCCTCTTCCATTGTTGTAATTTCCTCGATTATAGTTCCAGCCTCTTCTCTGTTGATACGGCCGGTAACCTTGCGATCTGTTATTTCGAAACTGATTATTCCTGTGGGGACCTACATTGTCAGTTTTCTCTTCATCTGGCTTGTCAGTTTGTTGGACTTGGTCCATATATACAGTATTTATTTCTTTGAAGTCATGCCTTTGACCTTTCTGTACCACGTTAGGCATTGGACTTGTGTAGTCTAACCTCCTCAGTAATTCATCCATGCTGGTCAAATCCCTGATGTTTGACGAAATGATTAGTCTCCTCACCTCCACAGGCAGCATACGAGAAATCGCATCAATTAATTGCTCCGTTGACAATGGGGGTTGCAAAAATCTCAAGCGGGACAATTGACTCGTAAAGAAATCAGCGTACCGTGTTGGAAGAGTACCTGAGTATTTTCTTGAATACACCTCCGCTCTTAACGAATTCTGCGCTTCTATGGACCAAACTCGTTTGATTAATGCCTCTGCAAACTCGTCAAAGTTACTGAATGTGTATCTAAATGCGCAAACCATTCGAGGGGTCCTCCAATCAAAAATCTCTCCACTATCTTCATCTCTCTCTCTCTGGGAATGTGAGCTTCGATGAAATAATCTTTGAGGTTCCTTACATATTCTATAGGCGTCAAACTATCAGTGTTGCTGAATTTTTGCGGTTTGTCTTCAAAATTCCTGATGACCGTCACGTTCCTCGGATATGAATCCGGGTAGTTTTTCCCACTATCTCGATAGTTCCACTCAGGTTCCATATTCCTCTCGTCATCTTCCTCCCTGAATCTGGATATACGTTCTTCAGGAGTCACGTCTCTCTCTTCTGGATCTAGGTTATATCTTCTGGCATAATTCCTATTGATTTCGCAAGCCAAGCCTTCTGTATCCTTGTCAGTGATTTCCGTTAAGACTTTCTTGATTAACTCTTCTTTGTAGGTCTCCATCAAACTAGCCTCTCCTAGCCTCAAATTCTGCAGTTTGCTCGTCGTTTCATTCACATCAGAGACAACTTTATGAATCTGTTCCTCTAATGCAGATTTTAATGCTTGCACATCCTGACCTAGTTGTGTTCTATCTTCAACTTGTCTTTCGGATAGCGAATCCATCCTGACGCTTAAATCTTTCCTAATCTGTACTACTTCATTGTTAATATCTATTTGAGTACTGGCAAGTTTTCTTTCAATACGTTCCTGAATTTGGGTTACATGTTCCCCACTTGACCTATTCCACTTGTCTTTCCATACTGCTACATTTGCCGTTAACATTTCTGCTATGTCTACTTCGATATCTTCTTTCAATAATCTATTATGGTCTAATACCTGGGTTCTCATGACCTCTACATCATACTTTAAACCTGCTAAAGACGCTGTCGTTCTAACTGACTCATCAACTAATCTAGTCGTTAATGCACTTATATTACGCGTACAAAGGGTTTTCGAATTTTCTATCTCTTCCCTGACTTTATTTACATCAGTTTGGACTTTAGCAATATCTACGAAAACTGTGTTGACTTCTACTTGCATCTTATTTATATCACTTTGCATCTCATTTACATCCGAATGAATGTTATTAATATCAACCTGAACATTGGACACATCAGTTCTAACATTTTGGATTTCTCTTTGGACTTCCTCAACCTTGTCTTGGACAGTCGCAACATTATTTTTAACAACAACCACTTCAGCCCTAGCACAAGAAATATCACCTCGGACATTAGCCACATCTAGATTCAACATTGTAAGATCTTTCTGTACCTTAGAAACATCAGTTTTAACATCAGAAACATTTGTGCGGATGTCAGTTACAGTATTCTCGATTCCTTGGGTATTAATCTGTAAACGCGACATATTATCCTCTAAGTTAACAGAACTGGTCTGAATAGCTTTCAAACTTTCATCCATGCTAGCTTTCAAATTACTAGCATTCTCCTCCATTCGACTAGTATTCCTAGCTTCCATCTCCTTCATGCTTTCATTCAGCATCTGCTTGATACTGCTATTCATGCTAGCTTTCAAGTTAGCAGACATCTCCTCTAACATCATCCTCAGACTTTCGTCTAGCATTACAATATTAATTCAAAAATAGACTGCTGTAGGGACATACATCAATAGAGCAAAATAACAACATCTGAGCAACACTTTTCACCATATATAAATTTGATCAATTTTCTGTCTTAAATCTAACTTATAACTACCTTATAATGAACCTTCGAAGACACTTCATGTTGAAACAAACTCAAGCACATGTTCAAATTTCCCTGGCCCATTTTAAAATATCCTAACACAAATAATTTACATTTACAATCCAAATAATTTATTTTTATTTTTAATATGACTAAAATGTCATAAGCCGGTCAAATAAAATAAGATTCCAGATCATAGGCGATTTTTCTAAGTTTCCAGCCCATTTAACCTTTCTCAAGTTGTATAAGATCTGATCTTTTCTGAGTGTAATTTTCCTAATACAATACAACATTTAATTCCTATATAATCACACTCTTAAATTCTACAATTGGCCAAGACATCTAACAAAGAATCAACCTCTTTATTTGAGTCTAATCGAGCCACACGTTTTAGGTTTGCCAATCCTACTGGCGTTCAACCTGGTGATCCAATTATGTTGAACCAGCCCCTCGTTTTAGGGTCGCCAATCCTTCTGTCCCCGTTTACCCGGATAGTAGGCTGTCAGATATCCGCCCCCTCAATCGGATTGCCAATAATCAACCGCACCGGCTCAGCTACACCAATGAAAATGGCACTGACAGATACTACCGAGGTTTGAGCACAGAAGTTAACAAGAAGTTATTGTGGAACACACCAAAATAGACGGGGGTTCATACTTACCTTTACTTACCTCTTAAAAATTATCTCGGGGATTGGGTTGACAACAGGATCTCTAAAGTATGCTCCCACAATAACCTCCACCATGACATTCAAAAATGAACCAGAACGAAGACGAGAACTTTGAACTGTACAAAAGCTTTTATTTCAAATAAAGGGTATGATTTTAACAACTCAACAAAATAAATGTGGCTATCAGTAGCCCATGTCAATCTGACTATGTCCACCTGAAGGACTTGCAAAGTTATCATACAACATGTTAGCTCCCACGAGCTCAAAATAACGTAATATTCAAAACACATTTGGACTGGAAAAGGAAGTCAGGACGAGACATATATACAGAGCATTTTGTTTCTTTTAATAAACATGACACTTGTATTTATAGGCACAAGGCCAGAATGTAGACGACCTTACCCGCTGATAACCAGTTGTCTGGCCGGCTGCGGTCTACCCTTCAACCTGACGCACACCTGTCAAATGGGGCTCACTTGTCATGCCACACTGCGTAAGAATCCAGCTCCCTCTCAAAAGCTTTAAATGTCCGCAAGACAACACATATATAGACGCAAATCTTTCAAATGCTTTACTCACATACCACTGGATTATTCTGACAATCCCTAAACTTGTTAAGTTATCATCCAAATGTTTAATAAGCATAGTTTAGAGTATTAAACACACTCTTAAATGTTCATAACAAAATCACATAAATTATTTATAACAATTAGAAATTGTTTATAATATTGACGAAGATAATTACAAAAATTTTTAAACACGCCTCTAACATTACTTTCGTTCCACATTATTGTCAAAGATATTTACATCATTATTTACAATATCAACATTTAAATTATTCTAATTATTAATTTAAGAAATACATTTAACCACATGTTCATCCGGTTGGTAATTTCATAATCGTGTCAATATAATCGACCAATGAAGGTTAGTTATACATGTTAATGTCACAATCTGGTTTAATAAAGGTTGTAATAATTATTATTATTATTTGTGACGGTAATCTTCATTCAAAATCTTATCTCAAATTCTTTCAATACTCTTGTTAATTATAACAGTAAATTCACATGATTAATTTTCAACGGACTATGACAATACACTCCATCGGAAAATAATTCGCTTACAAAATAATGCACAAACTGCATTAAAATAGGCCCAAAATTCATCATATATTAATATATATGGCATCAAAATCTTCCACAGAACTTACAAAAACCTCCACTAACAAATTCTTTAACATCATTAATTACTGTGGGAACCTCCTTCATTTATTCAAGGGCATTATACATCAGAGGCCTCCGTGGCTTAGGCGGCAGCACGCTGGCCTCTCACCGCTGAGTCCGTGGTTCAAATCCCGGTCACTCCATGTGAGATCTGTGCTGGACAGAACGGAGGCAGACAGGTTTTTCTCCGGGTACTCCGGTTTTCCCCTGTCAAAATTTCATTCCAGCAACACTCTCCACTATCATTTCATTTGTCATTCATTTAATCATTGCCCCCGAGGAGTGCGTCAGGCCTCGGCAGCCGGCACAGTTCATATCCTCGCCGCTAGATAGGGGCTTCATTCATTCCATTCCTGACCCGGTCGGAGACTGGAAGCAGGCTGTGGATTTTCATTTTCATTATACATCAGCGACTTTCAACACGTCCGCTGCACTAGCGATTATACATACATAGTTCCACTTCAAAAATTCTTATAATCATTAATTGTTTCAAAACTGTTGTCATTTAACCTTCGTGGATTTCATTCATGAATCGAAATGAAGTAAAAATTTGCCAATCACAAACAAATTTAATAGTGAATACGCTTATATACGCCTGTCTGGTCTATCAAAATTTAAGATTAACATCTTCAAAGAATTGTAGTATAAAAATACTATCATCAAATAAAGTGCGACTAAACTGCAAAATAGTCGAATAGAATCCAATTAGACTGGGGAATGCAAACATCATTATATAAATCTCTAATTGAGAAAAAACTCCTAACAAAAGTTCACGACTTTAATGCATTCAATAATTCATAATTAAAGTTCATCTTTCACAAAATGGTCTATGATGCAATGGTCGTTCATAACTGACGATAAATGTCTGTGTTGCAATCAATTTCAACTAACGACTAGTATTTCCAAGATCGTCGACAACGTAAGAGATTTTAACGCTCTAAAATCATTTAAATGTTCTTCCTTCTTGATGATGAAAGAAAATTGGTCAAAGTAATTAAACTGGGGTAGAATTACTTTAATAAAGTGACACGCTGTCTGAATTTAAATCTGCCATAAAGATCATTAACTTACAGTCAAATCGAGACTACAAAAAAAAAAAAAAGCAAATTACTGAAAAATCTAAATATCAGTCTCAACTGATCCAAAATCGTTTAACTATGCCCATGACATAACAATGTCTTAATAAATCGTCGAAAAAGGCATAACACATCAAGGTGTACTGAGAATAGGAATCTCAAACAAGAATATAGGGCAAAATACATGAGGACAGAAAATATGGGAAAATGGTTGCTCAGATATCGCTAAGAAACTCAAATACAATAAACGTTCACGACTACCTTATCTGCTGGTTGAAGTTCCAGAGGAAGATTCCCCAAAGAAGACTGCTGATGGATCCATTTCACCAACTTGAAGATGAGCTCCATCCTCGAAACAGGAAACAGCACCCTCGGAGAATCGAACTGTTTCCTCCTCCGGAAATTGCACTGCTCCGTGTAGACGAAAGACATCCTTCCGGCAAAATTCTTCTTTGTGAGTCGGGATAACCCTGACCTCTCTTGAAAAATCCCTGAAGTTCCAGTAGAAAATCGCCATGAAGTTTTTGTAGTAATTTCCGAAGAGATATTCATATTCAGTGAGTATGAAATCGTTTCCATTGCTGTTTGATAGTATTCAGCGTTGAACCACGAAACATGGGTGTAGATGGTTATTCACCACATGTTCGCTTGTGTGGAATGGCGATTAGCGAAGTTCCATGCTGCTATCTTACTCCGTTGAAATATGTCCCAATTGCATTAAAGTCCTTTAGCCTTCCATCTTCTCTTCGGTTATGGTAATAGAAGAACAAACTGCCATATTAAACTGCTCCATAATACTGTAGCGTTGTGTCACAAAAGCAATCTGAAGTCTCCCTATTTCACTAGCCGTGTCAGCCGTGGCGTAGAATCTGACGATACGAAGTGCTTCTCAGGTGGCGAGAAAATCACTTTTGTCAGTCGTCTAAAATTGCCAATATCTTTCAAAATAACTCTTCGAAATTGTTCAACTTTTCTACACTCCTAAATGTAGCACTGCACAATAGAATTAGCTTATAGGCGACCGTTAACTGTTCATAGCTAATCTTGTAGATGCGTTATAATGTGCGTTTTAACTTCACCTAGTTTTACTCACTGTAAACTTGCACTGCTTGTCTGCTCGAATCTCGTTCACTGCGGTGACTTCACCACGCGTTATAAAGACGACTCTTTCTACTAATCTCACTCGACGTCTCACCGAAATGACTATATAAGAACTGAGACTGAAGATCTCACGATTTGAGCTTTGATGATTTGAACTTCGATGATCTGAGCATGAGAATCCTCTCTTCTGCGCAAGGCCTTTTATAAACTTCATGAGGGGCGTATCCATCCCTTCCATAGCGTGTTACTGCGTCATCGCTAGAAGTTCCAACTTCGTCAATACATGACGGATTTTCAAAATTCAAAAACTGAAAATAAATTTCACCAAAATTCCAGAACAATGCCTCTACTGCAAATGGATTTCCACAATTCTGCATTCCAAAAAGTAATAAAAATACCATAGTTTCAGCAATCTCCGTCTTCCTTCAGACTATCGTTCATTGGTTCGAGCCTCCCTCCCCTCCAATAGCATAATTTCTTCCTCAGCAGAATTCCACGTTTCCTGCAACTGCGTCGTAAATCTCGGATCTTTCTCGAATAAATGCTGACGTCACTGAGAATCTCAGCTCAAGTAGCCTGTGGTGTATTCTTTGAATACACGGTACGAGAGATATAATGTCTATTGCTCTTTGCATGTTCATTTTTTCCTTCCTCCTTGCCAAACACCAACAGTGATCATCTGTTTTCTCCCTGTTGAGCATGTCTCTTATGTCTTCATAAGTATGTTTCAGATATATAACTTCTGTGATCCACCTAGCGCTATCTAGTAGCGAACCTCTGAAGCTACTCAATTCCTCATCGTGCAAGAGGACTTACTTATCCATTTGGCTACCAGATCTCGTTACCATCGTCAGCTATTTTCTTCTTGAGCAAGAGGACTACGTCTACTTCTTTACTCACCATGCTGCGCTAGTATCATCTATCAACTCCTTGAAGACCAGCTCAGCAAGAGAAGAGAATTTATTGTTAATAAGTTGGTTATGCTGATATATATACCTTTTGTTTCCTACCCCCACTCTCTCCCCTTCCTAGGACCTTCCGTGCTTCGTTTTGCTGCTCTCACTTCTTAGTCGGCAGCCGCAGTAATCAGTTAAGGCTCAACCAGAGCCAGCCTCCTGACCTAACGAGGCAGTTTTTAAATTCCACGCCATGTTGGAACTTTAAGTATTAGTGAAGAACTTCACCTTCGCCATGCAACAAAGATAAGTACCTGATTCAAGTTTTAACCTCATCTTCATGGTTTTAACTTCCTCGTGTTTTAACTATCTTTTATAGGCAGTGTGAAACTATTTACTTTGGGGCAATAATCACTCTTCGTGGGATTTGCCATGTTGAGCTTTTTTCTTGTATAAGCCAACCTTACTAAAAAGAGCTTTTCTTAAGCGATTCAAACGAGAAACCCTCTCGCTACGTGGGATATTATCTAATACCCACTGCCTATAATTATAAAACTATTTCCTCCGTTGGATTTTCTCAACCCCATTTTCTGCTAAGGTCGTTCTGGAACCTTCTAGAACTTGTTCTCTATCTGCGAGTCCTGCCATCATGTATTTCTCACGTACTTGGGAGAAATTTGTTTAAAACTAAATTACTACAATAGTGAATTTTCGTCCTCCGTTGGAACCTCTGGAAAATTCTATGGCGCATTTCATTGTAAATTACAACTTTTTCAAGAAATAGACTTTCACCTACATAGTGCAATCAGTTATCTCCATAATTGCAATAACTTTTATTTCTCATAAACTTCAGTGTTTCTCCAGTGAACTTTGCATCCATCTTTACAGACTATAGTGATAATCAGTGCTTGCTCCACTCTTCTACCGCGTCGCGATCGTCCGGTTATATTAAATACGGCCATGAACATTGTCCCTATATCCCAATGATCTTTCCTTAACCTTCTACTAACAACCATTATTTATGAAATCGTAACTTTCTATAAGGTGTCATTCCAAGAAGTGCCCTTCCATTTTGTTGGTTTATCATTAAGTAATTCTGCATAATTGCGTGTCTAGCACACGTTTCAAACTTAAATTGTTCCTCCCTTCAAAAGCAGGGAAAACAATTCTCTCAACTCTTGAGTGAGTTATTTTTTGGTCTCGCTAAATGAAAACTGCCTCATTTGACTGGCGAGTCTTATTCAAAGTATCAGAGGTCTAGAACCTTCCTTCTGACCAACTCTTCAGGTTCACAGTAAGTGACCTGCCCTCTTTGCATAATTCTTATATTAACTCTGTATAAATATAAGAAGTTATAGGAACTTCTATTTTATTTTTCACGTTGTTATTATTGTTATTTTCAAAGTTGTCACTGTCTCTAGAACATTCTCTCCAGAATTTCTTAAGGTGCACTTTTTGTACTTCAATTTACGTTCAAGCTTTAATTATTTTATTGTTCATTTGTTCAAATCTTATAAAGATTTCAGAAACATGTAAGGTTTGAAACCTTTTAAATTGTCAATTGCCTGGAGCAACTGTTTAACGTGGAGAGGTCTGCGACCCTATTTGTTAAAAAGTTCAAACGAACTATGTTAATTAAAATTATATTTCATAATTGTTAATTTCCTCAAACTTTTTTCTAATTGTTAAATAAACTAAATATTTGTTTTTGGATTCATCATTTCTTTGATAATACAGTTAGGCAGGATCCTGGCTTTCCTAGCTCTTCCTAGGTTTATGCCCTCGTTCATATATAATAAAGCCTTTACTATCTGTCTGGCCAGATCATCACCCTTCCCTATAGTACTTTCATTCGTGCTTGGGAGGAAATACACTACAGGTTCTCTCTGGCAAACTGCCCAAGCCTTATCTGCAGCTCCCGTTAGCCTCGACCAAGCTCGTAGCCATTTTAGGTATCCGAGCACATATTTGCGGTGGCAACCGCTTCTAAATGAATTAAAAGTCAACTTATTAATTTTGTGGGACTCTCCTCCTATTTCTCTATCCTTCTTTTCCAAATCCCAAATCTACTTCCTTCTTTTAATCATCTTCCCTTGGTGGGTGGGTTATTCCCTAGCCTATAATCTACCCAAAATTTGGTACCAGAAACCCGGGAGAGTCCATTTTTTATGTCTATTGTTTGTCAAGTGTCATTTGACAATACTTTGCAAATTTTTAATATCTCCTTTGGATCTTTCAGCTATATCTACGTCGTGCAAAGCCTGTGAACGGGAAAGAGGCCGCTCCTGTCTCCTTTGGGGTGTCCTGTTCTTTCTACACTCTCGCTGTTGCCAACCTGACAGCATCTCCAAAGTTCTACGGTTTCGTGAGTTGTATTTCAATTTATTATTTTTGTCATGGCTCCTGCCGAAAAAGATGAAACTCTTATTGCTAGACGTTCTTCTTATAAAGGGCAACTCACTAGATTCCGAAATTTCATCAGCAAATTAAATCCCGCCGAGTGTGATTTAGATATCTTGACTCATCGCCTTAAGTTGTACGAACGGTCTTATGATTATTATGACCAAATTCAAACGGAGATTGAATCCGCTTGTCCAGAACTGCAATTGGACCGGGATGAGGTCGAACCCTTGTACTTTGAAGGAATTGCAAAGGCCCACCAATTGATTCGCAATATCTCAGAACCGGACACTAGGGTCATCAATCCGGCCCAGTTCGCACCTGCTTCAGTTCACGAGAACAAACCGAAACCGTTACTTCCCAAGATAAGCCTACCGCACTTCTCAGGCAAGGAAGGTGAATGGTATTCTTTTTACGAACTTTACTGTTCTTTAATTCATGAAAATATCGAGATCCCAGACATACATAAATTTTACTACCTCCGCACGTCTTTGGAATCGGAGGCCTTGACCTTGGTAGAGTCACTGCCTTTAAGCGCAGACAACTACCACATCGCCTTTAATCTCCTTAAAGAGAGATATGGCAATTTAAGGTTGAGTGTCGCTCGTCATATCCGCTGTCTCTTCAACTTACCTGCCGTCAAACCTAATGACGTCACATCTTTAAGAGACCTCTTAGATTCTATGCAGTTAAATGTCAGAGCGTTATACCAGCTAAAACAGCCTGTCCAAACATGGGACACCATACTTATTCACCTAGCTACATCAAGATTCGATTTTTCGACACTGAAGGCCTGGGAGGTCGAACTCGCCTACAACAAAGAATTTTCCTTCGAACACCTTGTCTCGTTTCTCAACAGTCGATGTCAATTCCTCACAGCACTCGCATTTCAGTGCGAAAAAGTCGAAACGAATCCTCAGTGTCAAATTTTTGAAAAAAAACTTGCTTCTTCAAAGGGACATCAGCCCCCATTTGTCGAAAACAAACAAACCCGTTCTTCTTTTAATAATCCAAGAGAAGATATCAGGCCGCTTAACAAATCGTTAAAATGCACGCTCTGTAAAAAGCTTCACACCTTGTATTTGTGCAAATCCTTTAAAGAATTGTCTGTCGAAGATCGAAGAAAGTTTGTCTTAAACAGCAAACATTGTTTCAATTGCTTGTCGCCTAAGCATTCTTCTTCGAACTGTACGTCATCAAACCTTTGTTTTCATTGCAAAAAAACGCATCATTCTTTATTGCACGTTCACGATAAATCGAGGTCATCAGCACCCACCTCTTTAAGCTCCATGCAGAGCAGCTCCGAACAAACTAATGCTTCTTCCTGCATTTCCAACGCCGACACTTCTCATAGTGCGCAAACCCTGTTGACCACTGTACAATTTGAAATCCAAGATAGATTTGGAAATTGGTTCAAAACCCGTGGTCTTCTCGATTCCGCTTCAACGCACAACTTTGTTTCGCAATCGTTGATTAAAAAACTAGGTCTTTCGTCATCGCCTACTTCTATCAATGTGACCGGCATTGACAATTTGAAAACTCAAGTTTTGCAGTCTTCAAAATTAAAAATCAGAGACGTTTGTCAAAGAAACACCAATCTTAATTTAAACTGTCTCATTCTTACCAGTATTGGTAAAGACACTCCAAGTCACTCCATTAATACTTCCAGTTTAAAGATTCCTTCGCACTTAAGGTTAGCCGATCCTCAGTTTAATGCTCAAGGTCCCATTGATGTACTTTTCAGTGCCAATGTCTTTTGGAACTGCATTCGCAAACAAACACGCAAGTTATCTTCAACCGTGGTCGCTAGAGACACCGATTTTGGTTGGGTTATCACTGGCGAAATCAAACATACCAGTGTTCAAACCAAAGCACAATGTCATTTCGTCACAGCTGACATAAATCCCATTTCTGAAAAAGAGAACGCTCATTTTTCAAATCTCAATATTTTTGAAAACCACTTGTCGAAACGATGTCTTATAGTGAATAACTGCGCTAACCCTGTAAGTTGTTTAAATGGTTTTTCTTTCTTCCCGCACAAAATGGCAATTCAAGTTCGCCTTGCTTTGTGTTATTTCGTATATCTTCTTATGTCATTTTTTATAGCAGTTAATTGCTTAAACTATTCCTCGAAAACTATCTTTCCCTTGTGTAAAACCATGGCTATCAGTCACCATCACTTTGCTGTACGCTATGCTTCACTTCTTTCGTTACGTAGAGGGATGGCCACGGCCGGCTCCTCCCCCCTTCCTCGCAATTGGAAGTCGCTCATGAAACCGCTTGAAACTCTGAATTCCATTGCACCTAGAATAACTATTCTTATGCATAACCTTCTTCTCAATGTCCCAGCTTGTCTTCTTTGCTCGGAAGAATTAAGCTTCTTTTTGTTGAAAATTGTTCGATTTCGTGATCCTCTCAATTATGCGAAATTGATGTCCTACTTTATTTCATATAGCTTTAAATTGCTTTTTCACGTCCAAGTTACGATTGACTGCATGTCGTGTTACTTGTTCTACTTTAAGTTACAGCTGACTCAATTAGTGTGTGTGCACTTTGAACTGCTTGTTTTTGAGACTCGTGTGTATACCAGTCTGAGGAATGCCCAGTCGTTGTTTATTTCCTGTATGATTGACACAGTTCAAAACAAGTTTCTCTTATCTCAACTCTGGCTGATTGCCAAGCATTGTCTAGCGAGTTGCTACTTCAAGTACGGAAGCTGTTCACCTAGTTCCCAAAATAAACTCGTTCCGCTTAAGGACTCGTTCAGCTATTTATATGTCTTATCTCGTTGTACTATGTGTGTCAAGGCTGTATTTGTTTACTTCTATCACTTACTCACGCTCGTATCTTACAATTGTTTCGATTCTTACTTTAAAACTTCGTTGCGTATTTCTCACGCGCGTATGTATTGCAATTTGCTTGCATATTTTGCGATCTTAATGTTCATTGATGAACAAACTTGTTTTTTCTCGTCGTCACCTTCGATGTGTTTTTGTATTCATGATTGTCATGTCCCGTTTTTCGCTGACTTAAGTATTTTTCTGAGTAAACCCTTTGATACTCATTATAACTTGAGGTCATTGTTTATGGCTACTCGTTTGTTACCTATGGCGTTCTTGCTTTCTACTCGCATAGTTCCTTTGTTTATTTGGTATATTCTTGTCCTGAATAGATGTACTTGTTCCTATACGCTTTGTTTAAACTTGCCAATTCTTCTTTCTCATCGTATCGTAATCTTTACTAGTGCTTTATTTCCCTCAGTTTCCAGCTATTTCGTGATTGAAGGTGTTGTTAACTCTCGCCCTTTAACTCCACTTTCCAATGACCCTGATGACCTACTTCCACTCACCCCTGGTCACTTCCTTATCGGCACTTCTCTTTCTGCCCCTCCTCCTCTTCCTAATTCTTACAGGGATTCTAATCTACCTATCGCTTGGCGGAAACTTGAAGCCCTCCGTAATTCTTTTTGGAAAAGGTGGAACTTGGAATATTTAACTTCCTTGCAACGGAGGCAGAAGTGGTTTCTTTCCAGTCCCGACATTAAAGTAGGGGACTTGGTCTTGGTTAGAGATATTTCACCCCCCCTAGTATGGATTTCTGGTAGGGTGACCCAATGTTACCCTGGAAGAGATGGGAGAGTCAGGGTGGCCAGAATCTTGACTACAAATGGACCGATCACAAGACCACTGTCTTTGATCGCTCCGCTTCCAATAAATGTGTAACTGCTTATCTGCTCTCTGTTGGTGTTTGTCCCCCCCAGTATGGTGTATTCTTTGAATACACGGTACGAGAGATATAATGTCTATTGCTCTTTGCATGTTCATTTTTTCCTTCCTCCTTGCCAAACACCAACAGTGATCATCTGTTTTCTCCCTGTTGAGCATGTCTCTTATGTCTTCATAAGTATGTTTCAGATATATAACTTCTGTGATCCACCTAGCGCTATCTAGTAGCGAACCTCTGAAGCTACTCAATTCCTCATCGTGCAAGAGGACTTACTTATCCATTTGGCTACCAGATCTCGTTACCATCGTCAGCTATTTTCTCCTTGAGCAAGAGGACTACGTCTACTTCTTTACTCACCATGCTGCGCTAGTATCATCTATCAACTCCTTGAAGACCAGCTCAGCAAGAGAAGAGAATTTATTGTTAATAAGTTGGTTATGCTGATATGTATACCTTTTGTTTCCTACCCCCACTCTCTCCCCTTCCTAGGACCTTCCGTGCTTCGTTTTGCTGCTCTCACTTCTTAGTCGGCAGCCGCAGTAATCAGTTAAGGCTCAACCAGAGCCAGCCTCCTGACCTAACGAGGCAGTTTTTAAATTCCACGCCATGTTGGAACTTTAAGTATTAGTGAAGAACTTCACCTTCGCCATGCAACAAAGATAAGTACCTGATTCAAGTTTTAACCTCATCTTCATGGTTTTAACTTCCTCGTGTTTTAACTATCTTTTATAGGCAGTGTGAAACTATTTACTTTGGGGCAATAATCACTCTTCGTGGGATTTGCCATGTTGAGCTTTTTTCTTGTATAAGCCAACCTTACTAAAAAGAGCTTTTCTTAAGCGATTCAAACGAGAAACCCTCTCGCTACGTGGGATATTATCTAATACCCACTGCCTATAATTATAAAACTATTTCCTCCGTTGGATTTTCTCAACCCCATTTTCTGCTAAGGTCGTTCTGGAACCTTCTAGAACTTGTTCTCTATCTGCGAGTCCTGCCATCATGTATTTCTCACGTACTTGGGAGAAATTTGTTTAAAACTAAATTACTACAATAGTGAATTTTCGTCCTCCGTTGGAACCTCTGGAAAATTCTATGGCGCATTTCATTGTAAATTACAACTTTTTCAAGAAATAGACTTTCACCTACATAGTGCAATCAGTTATCTCCATAATTGCAATAACTTTTATTTCTCATAAACTTCAGTGTTTCTCCAGTGAACTTTGCATCCATCTTTACAGACTATAGTGATAATCAGTGCTTGCTCCACTCTTCTACCGCGTCGCGATCGTCCGGTTATATTAAATACGGCCATGAACATTGTCCCTATATCCCAATGATCTTTCCTTAACCTTCTACTAACAACCATTATTTATGAAATCGTAACTTTCTATAAGGTGTCATTCCAAGAAGTGCCCTTCCATTTTGTTGGTTTATCATTAAGTAATTCTGCATAATTGCGTGTCTAGCACACGTTTCAAACTTAAATTGTTCCTCCCTTCAAAAGCAGGGAAAACAATTCTCTCAACTCTTGAGTGAGTTATTTTTTGGTCTCGCTAAATGAAAACTGCCTCATTTGACTGGCGAGTCTTATTCAAAGTATCAGAGGTCTAGAACCTTCCTTCTGACCAACTCTTCAGGTTCACAGTAAGTGACCTGCCCTCTTTGCATAATTCTTATATTAACTCTGTATAAATATAAGAAGTTATAGGAACTTCTATTTTATTTTTCACGTTGTTATTATTGTTATTTTCAAAGTTGTCACTGTCTCTAGAACATTCTCTCCAGAATTTCTTAAGGTGCACTTTTTGTACTTCAATTTACGTTCAAGCTTTAATTATTTTATTGTTCATTTGTTCAAATCTTATAAAGATTTCAGAAACATGTAAGGTTTGAAACCTTTTAAATTGTCAATTGCCTGGAGCAACTGTTTAACGTGGAGAGGTCTGCGACCCTATTTGTTAAAAAGTTCAAACGAACTATGTTAATTAAAATTATATTTCATAATTGTTAATTTCCTCAAACTTTTTTCTAATTGTTAAATAAACTAAATATTTGTTTTTGGATTCATCATTTCTTTGATAATACAGTTAGGCAGGATCCTGGCTTTCCTAGCTCTTCCTAGGTTTATGCCCTCGTTCATATATAATAAAGCCTTTACTATCTGTCTGGCCAGATCATCACCCTTCCCTATAGTACTTTCATTCGTGCTTGGGAGGAAATACACTACAGGTTCTCTCTGGCAAACTGCCCAAGCCTTATCTGCAGCTCCCGTTAGCCTCGACCAAGCTCGTAGCCATTTTAGGTATCCGAGCACATATTTGCGGTGGCAACCGCTTCTAAATGAATTAAAAGTCAACTTATTAATTTTGTGGGACTCTCCTCCTATTTCTCTATCCTTCTTTTCCAAATCCCAAATCTACTTCCTTCTTTTAATCATCTTCCCTTGGTGGGTGGGTTATTCCCTAGCCTATAATCTACCCAGCCTGCTGGCATAACGTCTGCGTCATCCGTGCTTACGTCATGACTACCCACGTCATAACTATGACAGCCATAATTTTCTTTATAATTTTCCAAAATAGCCACCGTGGTCTCTATATAATTCAATTTACGGGGGCAGTATCCTTCTTGGCCAAGTGGAAGAATATAATTTAGCGTTGGTATGCCGAGTCCAGCAGTGGAATATAAAATTTATCACACTGAGAACAGCGCATAATACGATGCATTTCGTCTGCTCAAACCTACCAGACCACACCGTGGCCGACGAAAGAGACAGGCCACAGCGCGGATCTGTGACGTCAGAGGAGTGGTGTCGCTCGCTCGCCGCAATGATAGCACCGAGGTATTCTCATCTATACAAGCCTACCAATAGCCGAGTAATTTGTTAGTTTGAATTTAAGGATACCGGTACTCAAAAATAAAGTTAAATGCTGTGGAAGAAATACACCTCTATCACTAGCTCAAAACTTTCGAGCAGTAGAATATTAGGCAGTGTTATAAAAACATTGAATGGATGTTCCAGTTTATGCAGATATACAAAACTGTACATATTATCCTCTTATCTTTGTTCATCAATAAGTTGTTTCCATATATACCAGTTTACATGTAAGTTTAACTTTAAAAGCAGCTGGATTTTTTTTTTAAGAAGAAGAATCAACCAAGCATTGCATTAGGAGAAAGTAGCCAGTGCTTCATTTATTGCAAGGGAAGGGTCATTCATGCCCCAAAATAATAAAAACGAATATAAGAAATTTGAGCCTACACTCATGGTTTTAAAAATTTTGCTTTCTTGAGTAGGCCTACCATAAGACAATCTTTTTCAATAACAAAAATTTAATGCATTCTTCAGTTACCGGTACATATATGAATTGCTGAGATAATACTTACCTCCTTTAGCAGAGAGCCTTTTATCTGACACCAATCTCCTAATAGCAAGTTTACTTCTTGTGGCAACTACCTTCATGTTAGACATGTTTAACAGTTCTCTCCCGTTCCCAGTTAGGCTTATGTCAAATTTATGGTTTTATGGGCTCAAGATTCTTATAACGAAGTATATTACTACAATTGAAGGACCTTGGAAACTTTTTCATTGTGAGTTAATACAGTGGATTGGAATGTCGTGGATATCAGCCCCATGCACTTAAGTGTGTACTGTAGGCCTACTTGTAATAGAAAAGGATGTGGTAGTGGTTTTCATTTAGCTTTTATTTACAGTTCAATTGGGAAGACACTTCCAGGATGCAAGGAGTGGGATTCAAATCATTCTATCAAGAGCCTTCGTGTGAAGCTTTGAAGACTATTTAAATCCTATAACAGGATTCAAATACTCCTTCGCAAAGCAGGTGACCTGGACAAGAAGCCACTTTACTTACCCCTAGTCCATGTCGGTGGAACTGTTCCATTTATTAAAATTGAAGAATGACCATACTTGCCATTGTAATTTGGATCCATGCTTGCTACACAGACATGGTATCTCCCTCCCAATAAGATGTCCAAGATCTCCACCAAACGTCAAACGAAACCCTTCAAATTATTCAAATGAAAGCATTCCTCAACTTTTAATTATTTTTTCTTATCCTTTGTTTCACGCTGGTGGTCTGGGGATGAAGAATTTTATAACATACCCAGTCCTCCCCTACCCCTTCCTCCCAGAAAATATCGTATACTCCTCATCACATCAATTCCCCCTGAAAAAGAACATGGGCATCTTCTCAGGCCACATGGAAAATAAGCAGTTAACAGTACTACACACTGGGTAAATCTAGAGCTTTAACAGAGAATTCTGGATGTGGCGATAGGTTTAAGGGCCCTGGAGTACAAAACTATGCCCGTATCTTCAAGAACACTAGCAAATTGCAAGTAATCCTCATCCAAGGACACAGTACCGTAATGCTTACACTTAATTATCATAAGCACACACAAAATGTATTACAGACATTTATTTTATTTAGGACATTGGTTATAAATATAAACATCTCAAACACATTAACACATTGTCTGGAAGAATCCTAGAATGTAGAAAATGTAGTTTGCAGGTTTCACCAAGTATAAAGGTGATATCTTGCTGATTTTGGAAATATTATTGGCGATGATTAGGATCTCATATCCTCCAGCTATTAATATTCTCAAAAAATCCTGCACTGCACATAGGACGTACAGCCATTATAACCTGCTGATGATTCACGATCTCTTCAGGATTTTGAATTTTTCTGACACCATTTCTCAATCTTAAGTTATTATTGAGCCCTATTCCTAACTGTAAACACACTACTAGAGCTTAGTGGGTTACAAATTCATCGTTACAAAGATGCATGAACACAATTTGAGGACTGAACATGTCCAACTTGCTTCCAGCTGCCTTGCTACTGTTTCTTGTTATGATGACTGGAGGCAACATTGTTGTATAGGAATGTGGGGTTGACAAATGAGTACCGGTACGACTGTAGTATTAATGAAATATTTTCCTTATGCAATACAAAGTCACCGTCAATTACAATGGTATCTTGCAGCCTTGGCAACGATAGTCTTGTATTAACTCTTGTACTATTTTCATCTCTAATTTATATTAACAAACAAGCCTACCAACTTGTGTCAATAGCTGTTAATGTGGATGTGGAATGGAATTCACACTTACATGTGACAAGAACTTAAAACCACCTTTCCATTCAAATCACATTCTCTTTTCACAAACAGTTTTCCTTCGAATTTGTTGTTTAGTGCATATGGAACTTGACCTAAATATGCTTAATGGAGTGTAGTGTTTAGTGTTACCGGTGGTTAGTCCAAAGGACCGGGCTCGATTCCCACCTATGCAAAGAACTTTGGTCCTGGCATGAGGAGCTATAATAGTATTTCTGTAAATTATGTGTAATCCTCTCCTCTATATCCACCCATCAATTTCTTAATTGCAACCAGGAAACAAGAATCTCCCTGTGAACCGGGAAGGGCTCGAGATGAAATAATAGGGGTACGCAGTGTAACAACATGATCAGAAACACTGAAGCTTGTGAACAGACAAACAGTTGCGAGTAAAATGCGACCACATGAGGGCAATGAGACCTAATATTTACAATTCAGTTGAGTCTAAACTAACTTTTCCTGAAAGTAATTTCAGGATTTCATGCTCATCAGACCAGCTTAATAAAGTAGGCCTCAAGTTATGTCCTATGTTGCAGGCAATTAGAAATACAAATATTGTAACGATGCAGAAAATATAAAGGGAGAAATATTTCAGGAAATTTGTGATAATAGTCACATTACCTCAGGATTGCCAACCCCCGCCTATTTGGGAGAGGGGAGGGGGGAGAAGTTTTTTGTATTCACTTAGTGGCCAAAAATATGAGAAGTGTCGTCCCATTAGAAAATGTACCGTGTATGACTCCTGAGCATTGCAGCTAGCTGCGGCGGAGCAGAGCAGTTTGTCACAGACACGAGTGTAGTGAAGTTGGCAACACGTCGCGAGTTAACCAACTTTAAACGTGGGATGATCATCGGCGCAAGGGTCATAGCATTTCGGAGATTACACACAAATTCTGTTTTCTGATATCAACAGTGTCAAGGGAGGATCTTCAATATCACAGAGATAATGTTACCATCTGCGTGAACCGCTGCACAGTGTTTAACAAACGGACATCACATCGTCTCAGCAGAACCATACGGGGTGATCGAAGGGCTACTGTGAGTCAGATCACCACCCAGTTGAATGTTGGGAGTCATGAACCCATTCCTACCAGAACTGTAAGGAGTCACCTATACCGCACAGGCTTCACTAGCCGACATTTTATCATGGGACGAACCTTCCTGTGACTTTGGCACAAAGTGTATAGTAAGTAAGGCTTTACATAGAACCTGCCTAGACCAATGGTTTCGTTCACACAGTGGACTAACCCAGTAGCGGTCAATGGTTTTGTCCAGATAGTGGTCTAACCCAGCAGAGACCAATGGTTTTGTCCAGGAAGTGGTCTAACCCAGTAGTGACCAATGCTTCTGTCCAGAGAGTGATTGCTTAAATTAACAAAGTCTTTACATTCATAAACAGGCCTAATCTACCTAGAATAATTCTGTTAAGAATTACACACCCCTAACTACTATTTATAGACCTAATATTTACAATTCAATTGTCTCTAATCTGACTGTTTTCAACTGTCATTTAGGGCTTGGTAAAACCTAACCTTTCAGGTTGTCATGCTCATCAGATCAGCTTAATAATAAAGTACGCCTCAAGTTATGTCCTACATTGCAGGCAATTAGAAAGACAAACATAAAAATACAGTAACAATGCAGAACGGAAACTCTCAACTGCTCATAAGAAATACACGTAAAAACAATTTTGTTTTATAATAAGTATGGCTTTACATACAACCTGCCTAGATATATGGTTTCATTCAGACAGAGGACTAACCCAGTAGCGACCATTTAATTTGTATCAGTAAGGAATTTTGTTTCTGTACTTGGTTGAAGAAGTTATTCACAACGGAAACAACATAGATATACAGGATCACATATTATACAATATTGGGGAACAGTAGACTATAGATACATTACACTACAAAATTCCCCTGGACACAAAATCATCCATGACAACATGGATAACACCTAGGGTTTAAACGATGCATACATGTTAAATTCTATGTGTTATACTCTGAATTACAGAAGATGAATGGTGAAAGCTGTCATCCGAGAGTGGAGACGAGAGGGGTAACAGTCTCCATAGCAACAGCGAGCAGTGTTGCAATGTATACCGACACAGCAGTGAGCACATAGTTAGACGCAGTGTTCTACTGTGCCTTGACTCGTCACTGTCATTTGTATTATCCCCTGTATCTATTGAAGTGCATTGCTTATTCTTTCATAGGCTACAGTAAGCGTTATCGTTCTGTGTTTGTTGGAGGCGTGTGTATATACAGATTTTGAGTTTATTTCTATTATTCGCATCATTGTGTCTATTTTCGTTGTGTAAAAAATGGCATCGCTACATGCTCGCGGAAGGCCCAGGATCCATTCTCTGCGACATAGAACAACTTCAGGCCGTGGTGTGACTCTCCATAGCCAAGCAAGGGAGATGGTATGTACTGTGAGAAATTTTATGGAGGAAGAAGAGGAAAGTATGCGCTTACGGGTGGAACCTCTGATTCCATTTGTTCAGGTGAGGAAAAGATCTGCTAAGGCTCTTGGTGTGAGTGAAACCACTGTGTACCGAGTGACGAAAGAGAAGTTCCCGTCTGATGATGCTGGCCCATCTAAACTATCAACTCCAGGGAAGAAGAGGCAGAGGGAAAGGGTCACTAATTCAGATGGCTTTCAACAAGATGCTGTTAGATGACATATTTATAGCTATTATTTTAGGAAAGAAATTCCAACATGTTGCAAACTTCTTGTTTCGCTCAGATAGAGGCAGAATTATTTCAAGGAAGCCTTTCTTCACTGAATAAAGTGTTGAATGATTTGGGATTTAAGTATAAGAAAAGTAATGGCGGGAAGGTGATCATGGAGAGGCCAGATATTGTGGCTTTGAAGTGTCAGTTCCTAAGTGAAATTAAGGACAAAATCGTTATGGATATTGTGTGTTTAGATGAAACGTGGGTCAATGCTGGTCACACAGTGTCTAAGAGTTGGAGTGACAACTCAGTTCAGGGGACAATGAAAGGACCGTCGGGCAGAGGGGGTCGATTTATTATTCTACACGCCGGGCGATCACACGGGATTTGCTCTTTATGTCGAAAAGAACTGGTGATTACCATGAAGACATGGACCACATCCAGTTTATAAAATGGTTCCAGGAACAATTGTTACACAACATCCCTGAACACAGTGTTATTGTAATGGACATTGCTTCGTTCCACACAGTACAGATAGACGAAGCTCCATCGACTTCACGTACGAAACCACGATTGTTGGAATGGCTCAACCACCATAGTGTACCATGCGACAGTTCTCCAACAAAGGGAATCCTTCTCTTTAGCGCTGAATGAACATAGAACGAGCGATAACATTCTCTATAATACATGAATTAGCCAAAATACCTTATGAAACGATGAGAATTAAATCAGGGAGCAATGCTTTAATAGATGTTTCCTCCTCCGCCGTCTGTGACCCACCCAGCCATCCCAAATATAGTGAAAATTACAGCAGGGAGCACCTTTATTCAAATCAACCATCTTCAAAACAGTAATATCAACCTCGCCCTTACGGTACTATGAGAAACAGTTCAGTCTCTAGTGCGGATCACTCGTGCGCAGCACCCAGCTCACCACTCTAATTAGGCTAGTGTGTGCAATATTTCGCTTCTCTGTAACGATTTTTTTTCCACGGCTGAAATGAGTGTTTTTTGTTATCTGCTCTGTAATTACTATGCAGTATATCGCTCCGCTGTAATAAGTATGTGTTTGTTTTCCGCACAACTGTGGTTATGACAATGGTTTTGTGTCAACCGTGCCCCGCTAGCTGCGCGCCGCCAAGGCCACACTCTCACCCAACCTTCTAACCTTCGAATTGTCCAATCTAATGGTTTTTGACAATGGTTACAGCCTAACGCACCCAGATCAATGGTTTTGTGTCAACCGTGCCCGGCTGGCCGGTCAACACCACACCTACATCCAACTATTCTAACCTTCGTTTTGTCCAATCCAATAGTTTTTAACAATGGTTACAGCCTAACGCGCCCAGATCAATGAGTTTTGACAATGGTTACAGCCTAACGCGTCCTGATGACTTTTTTTTTGATCAACAGTGATGTTGTATCCCATTTCTTTTTATCAACAGTGATTTTGTATCTCACATGTTAGCAACGATGTGTGCGCCTCGGTGCGTGGTGTTAGTGTGAGCCTTGATAACAGTTAAACGAGATGCAAGCGCTGTTTGTAAAATAGCAATAAATAAAAAAAAACACATATTTACGTATATGAGGTTCAGTGGTAACCAGGGTTCCTAATTTCAATACGTAATATCGCCCAGAAAATGAAACAAGGACACAAGGTATGTAAAAGTCACATTCATGACTGCTGCAAGTGTATAAGCCACGTTCCACTTACATTCAGAATTAATAACCTTCTCAACCTTATACGGCAGCGCAAGCCTAAACCCATGTAGGCTACCACGTGGATGAACTGGCGAGAAAGCATGGCCATGAGATCATCAGGCTGACCCATATCATTGCCACTTGGAATGTTACGAGTCATGATGTGCCTCAGTAGCAACGCAGCATTTCCCCACGTGCTAGCTTTGACAGCTGTCAGCGCTCATTATTGGTAATACAGAGAATAGTAAGGCTTTACATACGAACACAAACCTAACTCCAGACCCCCTTGCTTGTACTAACAATAATTTTTGTCCAGATAGTCGCCTAACCAAGTAGCGACCAATGGTTTCGTCTCGCCATGGCTTTAAAAGAGTACAGTTCAGCTTTTCCATTAAATTGAACTAAGTTAAAAGTAATTTATGAACATTCATAACTCACCACTACATCTCTCATTTGAACTTGTGACATCAGCATGTAACGACGTACTGTTTGAAACTTCACACAGCTGACAAACGTGGCGGCATTTCAAGCCGAAACATGAATATTAGCATGTCATCAGTGACGTCATCGACTGCACTAAAAATTCCCCTAGACAAGTAGTCTACATATCCCGATATAAACTTGAACGCAATATTGTTGCCTACGTTGTTCGTAACTTCTTCAACTGCCTATTGCATTTCCTAGCTTCTGCCAGGTCATTGTACTTTTTAGTGAGGTTATTCATGAGAATTTTGCACGAACGCAAGTTGATCTTTTGCAGTATGTCACTCAATGTCCTCTTACATTCACACGAGGCCTGTAAGTTGAGGCCTGGAAAGTCACATCCATCCAATTTCAAGCAACATATTTTGTGCAAAACTGAAAGCTGTTGAACATCATTGAGAAAAACATACGAAAACAACCTAGGATCCTTTCCATCATGAACCACGCAAGGCCAGCTACTTGAACAGAACATTCAGTGGGAAGAGTCAATTTTCCTCTATCATACTCCTCCAGAAAGTCACTGGGGATGGAAATTTCAACTTCCCTGTCAGTCTGCACCCAAAATGAACACGTTGAACATTTCTTCAGAAACAATTCTTTTTTGACTGAATAACCAGATATATACACCAAGATAGGCAAAACATTGTCAGGAATTTCCAACATATCAAAATCGCATTCTAGAACACTGGAGTACTGCTCAATATTAACACATTTATTGAAGCTGTCTGAGCAAGGTAGGAGGGTTTTCAAAGGTACATGCTGATTTTGGGAGCAAAGTAACAATGTGTCCTTAAATCTTAATTTTCTTTCACTTTCAAGCAACTGCATATAACTTATGTAGTAGTTGGCACCACTGAGCTGACGGTAGGAACTAAATCTACCTTCTAAATTGTCACTCTGAAACTTACTCAACAGTATGTAGTCAACTTTATGATGCTGAAAAAGGTATGGGATTAGAAGAAGAAAACTGTCAATCGTGTTTATCAATGACTGAAAGGTTTGAGGGCTTAAACTCTCACATTTAGGGACACTTTGTCTCCAATTCTTCAACCACAATGACATTTTCTTCAAGAAATCCAGTTGTAATATACTGTCAGCCCTAATTGGTTCCCTGAAAACATTGTTGAATCTCTGACCTTCGAATGCACTCTTCACATTGACAATATGCCACCAGTTACAAATTATTGCCAAGAAAGCCGCAGTATGTTCACAATTTGCAAAGTTTGTGTCATTTGATGACATACATTTGAGAGCAGCTACATTTCTGTCATCAAAAACTTTAAGGGCCAGATTAACATTTTGCTTTTGGATAGTTGAAGGATATAATACCTTAAAGGAGAGTAAATGCCCATATTTTACTAAGGAGTCCTTTTCCTTCTTGTACAGCTGTTCCAGGTGCTTAAAATCTGCTGTAACAATTTTTTGAAAGTCATCGAAGACTGGATACTTCAAGCATCTTTCACCTTTAGCAATCCAGTTGTTGCGTACACACTTCAATATGTGTACCGTGTCAAAAATTATAAACAGCTTCCGTGTGCTATCAACAGGATGCACAATAGACGGCTGTAAAACACGATTCGGTGTCAGTAATTCGAAAGCCTTCCTATTTACAGCATTATTATCAGACACGAGTGACAAGACAGTAAACCCAATGTTCTCTATCTCCCTAACAACATGCAATAACATGCTTTTCAGCTGATCAGCTGTTAAATTATGGACAGGTACAATGCTTACAACATCCTTATATTTGGAAACAACGCTGGATATCATGAAGACCTGAGCAGTCTTAGCAGCAGTTTCCTGATTATTCTTACTGACACCAAATATCGTATCACCTTTAAATGTCAACCGGGGTTCAATGTAAATCTCATCCAAGAGCACATTCACTAATAGTTCATGATCTTTCAAGTACTTCTTCTTTAGACTCAGATACTCAATACTCCCATTAATGTCAAAAGTACTCAAATCAAACTTACCGAGCAACTTTTGTAGATTTGATGGATGAGGCAGATAAATATGACCACTCCGATGTAAATTTTTATATGCTGATGACGAGTGAACATATATGGAAGCTGCCAAGAGTAACGTGTCTCCACTGTACCTACGATTGTTTGCCGTAACATCTAAAAACTTAATTTGCTCTATTAAAAACTGTAATGGTGTACACTCATCACTCGAAAAACTTCTCTGTAGGATGTTAACAGCAGCATTCACTGCTGACACCTTTCTTCCATTTTCATCGCACACAGAATTTTCAACGAACTGAAGTAGTTCATCAAATGAATTTTTGTTCGTAATGCGAAGAAAGTTTTGTGGCACTTTATGTTTGGGAATCTGTAACCCATCGACAGCCAGCTCAATGCTGAGGTTATTTAAAATACACACAGAACCTGTAATTACGGGCACTGCATCACTCACATTCATCAAACACATCACCAACTTGCCTTCTGTCTTGACATATGTCCATTCCTGCTTAAATTTATTCCTGTTGAAGGAGAAGTGTTCAGATATATCTGATACACTGTGCACAGTTTACTCTTCTTCGTAGTGTCTGAAGTCTTCCAGGCTCGCTTCTATGGCTTTATCCAGATTTTCTTTCTCTGCATCACACAGTCTTCTAGAAGAAGGCCCAGGAGTGGATAGATATCCTGGCAAATTCGGAAATATTGAAGGTACTGCATCAGGCTTCAACTTCGGATAACTCCTAGCAAATGTCTTTATTTCCCCATGAACTATAAATTGCTCTGTCCTGATAACAGAGCTATCAGGAAAATGTTTTATACAAACTATTGACGTCAGGAAAGTTGGATGGCGCAGCCACGCGGCAGAATGTTGAAGCTGTAACATTGTGACTGGTGAGATTTATTTAGATGGTGAAGCATTGACGTCGTGATGGAAACAGAAAGAAATTTGTCAAATTCGAGGAGGTACAGCTCTGTATACGGTTGCAAAACGTATAAAACGGCTACGAAATATCTTCACTACTTTCCTGTACAAAAAGTTCAGAGAGAAAGATGGGCTTCGGCGCTGTCAATTGGAAAACGTGTTACATGTTACATGACAGTGTGCAGCCTGCATTTTTGTGAAGACGACTACTTTCCACCGGTACTGTTGATTATTGATAGTTATTGTCTCTAATTTGTATTCACATGGATTTAGCGACATCAAAAATACTGATAAACTTATAGCCTATTACTTCTGTGCCGTACAAAGAATGTAATCCGCTCTTCGTAAACTTATTTTAGGGGTTCTTCCGATTGACAATAGCCGAATGGTTAGAAAACTTAAGAAAAATGCTGTTCCTAGCCTTAATTTGCCAGAGAATTTATATTCTTGCCTTTGAACAGCAAGTATGTAGGTCATTGAAGTATGATTTGGCTTGGATTGTGTTTTTCGCTATGATCTCCCTACTGTTGAATTTAGTTAATTAAAATGTAAAATCTTAGTTTTAAGTATCGGTTTGGTGACCCATCATCCCAGGCAGGCCGGTAACACCTATACTACTCAGGCAGATAGGTCGCTTAGTAGTAATTTTAAAGTTACAGGCTACATATGCGGTAATGTAGCGGGAGACCGGATCGGCCTAGGCTATTCTAAGTTTAATTAGTTCTCATTTCAGGGTTTTACAGTTTTGAGTGCGAATAGTTGGTTTGAAAGTTGTACAACAGTAAGGAGAGTATGTTTTGCATAGGGTTTAATTGGTATTATGGTTTATGTCGAGCTGAGGAGTGAATTTGGTTCGGCTTTTAGTGTAGTTTTTGATCTGTTCCGTTTGCTTATGACAAGTTCAAATGGAGACTCCAGCTTTGTTAAATATCTGTATTTTAAATATTTAATTAAATATATTGATAAAGAGGATGTCTCCATTTTAACTTGCCTGTGGCAAGAGATTAATAAATTAACATTCTTGCCTTTGAACAGCAAGTATGTAGGTCAATATTTGCAATATTGAAGTATGATTTGAGCATCCCAAGTAACGCTTCTTTGAACCCAAAACATTCATGCAAATTCAGGGTTGCTTGATTCAATTTATTATCAAGGAGTCATCCTTTGTGTTATGTGATATATATATATATATATATATATATTGTGAAATTAATAAAAAAAACATCGATACCGCTAGGCTCCCAAGTACAGGCTTCATATATGTAACAGCAGACAGTAAATTAACTATCTACATGTGGGTAATATTTTTAACTGGTAGTAATTAGGCACTGCATTTAAATTGATTATAAAAATATTTCTATCAATGAAAGGAAATATGTAGTATTTTACCATCATAAATTAGAAGCCATAACAAACGCACACCCAATTAGGCCTACTTCACGTCACTATATCGCCGCCATATTGCAAACAGCTGACCGTAAGCTCCTCCCCCGTTTCGGACGTCAATAGGCTTGCTCACTTGTGAGAAGTCAGTGGGAATTTTTCTAAGCCATATATTTCTTAATTTTTCGTCCTTTGGGAGAGAAAATGTAGAAACATTTTCATGCTGAGATCTGTAATTGCTCTTACAGCCAGCCACATTACAGCATCTCGGCATTTTGATTTCCTGTAAAGGGATACATTCATTAAATTTCTAACTTTAACTCAGGTAATTAACTTAGCATGCATTACAATATTCCTCAACATCCACAATATTAGGCTGACGTAAATTCGTACATAACCTACACCACACGTGCGTTTGATTAATCTGTAGCACTAATAAGAAATCAAGTATCGCAGGTGTTAACACTTACCCTGTAGGCTACTTGATTATTGCAGCTACATGATGCACCACAACACAAGTTGGATGCAAAGTTGGACGTTACACTTTATAAAACACTAACTATTCTCACACTGCTATTCACAAGAAATTCACAAGTCGACTCAACCAGGGTCACTACATCGCCTACGTCACAGACAAGATGGCTGTTCGCACTGGGGCCAGTATCGAGACCACACTGTGTGACGTCACCCACGGAGCGCGCAGGCTTGTAGTATAGAAGGTGTTGGCTACACCCTCAAATGCCAACTGACGATCGATGTTTTGTGGTCTGAATTATGAACTTCATGGAAAGTATGTCTGCCCCGTTGTGGTGTCAAGTGCCAGTCCAAGCTGCTAACCTGTGCAGTTGTCACCCCCGAGGGCTGGAACTGTGAAGAGGCAATCCTGGATGTAGTTTGTCACACAGAATGTCCAAGCCCCTCAAATGAGACAACAACAACAACAACAATACACATTCAGTTTGTTGAGGATTCATTTGGGCGTTTGTGTTATGTAGGATAACCTGTGTTACTGTAGTCATCATCATAGCTTGCCGCGGTGGGTGAGTGGTTATCGTGTCGGACTACCAACCCCCAAGCTTGCAGGTTCGCTCCTGGCTGTGGTAAGTGATTTTTGAAAAGCGATGTTGGCATATTAAATAACCCATTTGAAGTCAGTAGGCCGTGTTCATAGTGGCAAAATTAAACTCGGGATTTTCTGCCAACACGAAAGTTCCTCATTTCTGTACAAAAAAAGTCCTCTCGGCACGCCGGAAGGCGGAGGTAGATTTCACCGGACAAACTTGGAGATAGGCGAAAATAGGCAGAATATGCAGGTTTTCATAGAAGGATCAGACCTCATTTATCGCGTGAAAGTATTTTATAATTGGAGATTAATTAACTTTGTTTTTCTTCATTTTAAACATATTTTAAACATTTTATTGTCTTACGGGGACGGTAACCTTCTTGTCATTTGGAGTCCATTTTTAGCCTATTTTCAATTTTGAAAAAAATAGGCTTATGAGATCACCTTTTGTCCGTGTGTGTGTGTGTGTGTGTGTGAGAGAGAGGTGTGTGTGTGTCCCCCCCTAATAAAATCTAAACGGCTGGAGCGATTTCAGTGAAACTCTGTAAGTTCATAGCACTATTCCCGGCGACGTCGACCGTGCTCATCGAATTTTGTTACGTCTCACCAATCCAACATGGCGGCTGTGCGAAATATTTCACTAGCATTCAGTATCTCCGAAACTATAACGGATATCACCCTGAAATTGTGTACGGTGATAAAGGATACTACTAGAAGTTCACCTATGAAACTTTCAAAAATCTGGTTACTACATAACCAACATGGCGGCCAAGCGAAGAGGAGACTTTTAAATAGACTTTTCTCGCGATTTAACTATCCAAACGTAATGAAACTTGGTACAGCAAATATTTATACACATTGCAATGCACTGGAGTCTAATTTAGTTCAATTGTTTACATAACCTCAAAATGGCGGCTGTGCGAAATATTTCACTGACATTCTATATCCCCGAAACTATTACAGATATCACCCTGCAATTTTGTACGGTGATAAAGGGTACTGATACAAGTTTACCTATGTATAATTCATAAACCTGTAAAGTACAAAACGAACATGGCGACCAAGCGAATTTGAAATATTTTAATAGACTTTTCTCGTGAGTTAACTCTCTGAGCGCAGTGAAATGTGGTACAGTAAATGATTTTGCAGATTGTAATGTACTGCCATCTAATTTAATTCAATTGTTTACATAACCTCAAAATGGCGGCTGTGCGAAATTTTAAAATTAAGTTTTTATTTCTTGTGTCGTAATCATGCGATCGAAGTGAAAGTTTGAATAATGAACCTAGGCAATAAGTGACCTTGAATGGTACATAACTCTATGGCCTATACATATAACAATCCTAAATGGCAAGCTTCCGTAATATTTAGACGGTTCTCAATATATATGAATCTTTTACAGCAACCAAACTGAAATTTTTATGTTCATAGAGACTATGAACATATGTTCACCTATAGGACTTTCAGTAACCTGGTGAGCACAAATCCAACATGGCGGCGACGCGAAGTATAAATATTTAAATGGACGTTTCTCGCGAATTAACTATCCGAGTGCCGTGAAACGTTGCACGTTTTAAATGCTTATACAAATGTTGATCCACTGGCATCTAATTTATTTCAATTGTTTGCATAATCACAAGATGGCTGCTGTGCGTAATTTTAAAATCTCGTTTTTACTTCTTGTGTTCTAATCATGCGATTGAAGTTTGAATACCACACTTACACAATAATCTTAATATAATAGTACAAAAATAAAAATCTAACCTGGCGACCATCTGAAATATTTAGACGGTTCTCAATATCTACGAATCTGATACAGCAATTAAACTGAAATTTTGTATGTTGATAGAGGCAATTAACATGAGCAGGATATATGAAAATAGGCTGTACAGTTCTTCACGGAACTACTTGTTATACTTGTGGTCACACTGTCCTTATGCAAGGTTTCGACACTGATGTGTAACTATGTAACGGTCTGTTACTTCTTCACGCAAAATTATATCTCCCGCAGAGATGTTGGTTGGTTCCTCAGTTTAGGGGCTGCGACAACGCGGTCATATAACCTCGTGTACTTTGGGTGAGTGTAGAATCTGGCTGATAAACGGTGTGAATTGTGATGGCGGTATTAGTCTGTAATTCAGGTAAGGAATGCAGACGCTAAATTTCAAGCAGTAGTTCCTAATGTTGCTACCAGATACTAACGTCAACGCCACCCAGCTGTGAAATTGGCTACTAGATGCCACCTCAATCAGCAACTCGCAACGAACGTTGGAACTTCCCCTCCAAAGGAAAGCTTACTGAGGGATTTTTAGCGCTCTTAGAAAATCCGACGACTTTGGCCGGCTTTGAACCCGCGACCTTGGGCATAGAAGTTCAGCATGCTACCAGTTACGTCACCGAAGCCGCTTCACACTTAGTCAGATGGAAATCTGAATCTGATCTCGCGCAAGTGCGTTGTCATGGCAACGTCTGATGGCTCATCCCTCATCAATTTAGTAGTGTTGCCATGTCAACCACTGATAGCTCTTGGCATTTTCTTATAATTCCGAAATCATTTTTCTCATCCCTTGGCGCAATGGTGGCTCATATCAAAAATTCCTTCAGACAAACGTTTTAGGTAATTATTAGGGGAATATTGTCCATTTTGTACGGTTTTGATATTGTGCCTATTAACAGAGATATGATTAATGTTTCCCGAAAAAACAACTTTTCCCACCCCTTTGGTCAATGGTTGGTGCTATCAAAAAAACGTTTCAAACATAAACTTCTGAGCTTTATCCGACACATAGTATGAACTTTGAACGGATTCGATATTTCACATATTAAGCGAGTTATAGCAATATTTCATTTTTTTTCGAAAAAAAAAGTCCCCCATTTTCACCCCCCTTCGACCGATTTAGCCCAGTAACGAACTCGTCCGAGATTTTATGGGTATACATATTCGGTAAAAAATTCAATGTGATTGGTGCAAAATTACGGCAGTTATCGTGTCCACAAGAAACTGATATATATATATATACTGTGCCCAACTGGTCACGGCAGTCTGGTATCGAACTCAGGGCCTTATCAGAGAAGACCAGGCAAATGGTTATGCCTAAGGTCGAACCAGTGGTCTCTAAGGGGGAGCCATTATATGGAACCCACAGAGCAATGAGAGATCTACTGACACATAATAGTCTAGCGTGATTTCACGATTATTTAGGTGCAAATCATAGCAATTGAAAGGAGAAATTGTAAGCAAAATGCAAGGAAATGTACGTTTTCAGTGCATACGAAGTCGAAAGAGGCTAGTATTGAAGTCTGACAAATGACTTTTAAAAGTAGGCGGAGTAGCCTTGGCGCCTACGGAACTATTTCTGTCTAGGGCGGTCAGACAGCTCAAAATTAATGACCCGGGAATTCACCGGTCGACAACGGGCGAAGCTTTGGCGGGACCAAGCCCACAAGAAATTAATTAATTACAGAGAAATGGAGCATTGTAATGCGATGGAACATACACATAGATGAATGTATTCACGGAGGAGTAATTTAGAAGTGGTTTTTCACCTAAAATTACGCCTATTTCTCAAAATGACCGCATTACAACCTAACTCACGCTCGAGAGCATGAATACTTTAACCAACCAGCGGGAAATCCCCACCGTGGCATCCCACGCGCTAAACTAAGGCAATTAATTGTAATTAATTGGCCGAAGCGATCGCCGGCACGCGAGTGTTTTTAAAACCTCCACGCCTAGATAAACAAGATGCAGTGGTTATTTCGGCTGAAGACGGAGTATTTCAAGAAGGGAGTCGCTCTCACGTGTCCCGTGAACTATTTTGTGCAAGAAACCAATATAAGGGGAGAGCACCCTACGCCGAGGGTCAGTTATGGTCAGTCGAAGTCAGTTACAGGTCAGCTACACGTCTGTTATGGTTCAGCGGAAAGCAGTTGAAGACGTCAGACGGTCGCTCGAGTTGGAAGTTAGTTCTTTGTCTACAAGCGCTCTGCAGTAAGCACGCAAATTATTAAGATATCAGCGTACCGCCGTTGAAGACAATGGAGGCAAATTGTAAGCTTCATCAGTGATAATGAAGTGCATAAGGTAACAAAGTGCAGATATTGCTTTATTATCTGACACAGATATAAATTCGCTACAGCGAATAGGAACTGATAATGTTTGGAACAGTTCGTATACCGGAAGGTATTGTCAATTATATGACATCAGCATTAGGGACACTCCAGTGATGGGAGAGTGGAAGTTATTGCCACCTATCCAGGACAGTGAGGTAAACGGGAGTGCAGGGAACTAGGATCGAACATCTATAAAAACGCTACTAGATTTCACGGAGACCAGCGGTTATCGTAAGTCATCGCATCTCTGAGGTCAAGCGTAGGTGAAATCCAGATTAAGGATCAACATGTGAAATGATAGATGAAGTGTATAAATTGTGAAATAATAATTTAAAGTGTTAATGTGTTTAATGTTTAATATTCAGTGTTTATCAGTGGTAAAGGCCACTTGTGGTAATATGTGCATCATGTGTAAAAAGTGTGAATCTCAGTGTTGTGTATTGGATATCATGATGGATTAAGTCAATCGTCATGGTAGAGCTCAGGCGGAGATACTGGTACTTTCCAGCCAGAAGGAAACGTGAGTAAACATGCAAATAATAACATTATAATGGCATAGTTCACCATGTAACGATTAATCACTTTGAAATTAAAGAAGTAATAGTCACTTACTGAACGAGTTTTCACCACTCGTCTTGAATAAAGTATGACTTGGAAGGTGATTTGCTTAGGACCATGTGGGTCAAAAATAGTGATGGATCTAAACGTTAAAATAATAATAATAATAATAACTGGGGTCGGCAATCATAAAGTAAGGGCAAAATTAGCCTAGGTAATGTTCAAATAGTGTCATGTCTAATTTAAGATACTGTCATTTGGTAAACAGTAAAGAATGTAGTGTGGAATATCGCGAATACGAGAGCTTTTCTCAGTGTCAGTGAAATTTTGAATGAATATGTGAAATTAAAGTAAGCCAGTATATTTATACATTTGTGTTAGGAGCTATGAAAAGCTTTGGCTTAAATAATATAACATGAAGAACGCAGGTACCTTGATAATGGAGTCATATATGTGAAATATTGTTTAGCCGCATATAGCGTGCAGATTAACGTAGAATCCAGTGATTTACGTAAGATAAGCACGGGAAAGACTAGTATAGCTTGCGCGTGAGGTGAAAATGGGCTTAATCTTCGAGAAGTATCGCCTTTGTGCATACTGTATGTATTACGCAGCGATTTGGATAGAGTCTGTCTATTGCCAACGCTTGCATTGAATTATAGCCACTATGGACGCCCAGCGAGGCGCGGTGAGCATTTTTACTTATGGTCTGCCCGAGAGGTAGAATCATAGTCGTCGACGAGGAACGTGGTTCCCAAAAAATATATATATGTAATGACAGCTGCTGATGATAACCATGGGGTTTCATTATGATGCGCGTCTTTATAAGCCACAGTAATCACCTTAGAACGGCAATGCTATCATTAGAATTCCACCCCTGCCATGAATGTTTAATAGGAGCCATTTGAGCCCAAATACACTGTAAAGTTAGGTGTTAATTAATTAAATGACTCAATTACTTAGGACCATGCCTAGCGGATCTTTATTGTTATAAAATTGTAAACAAGGATGGCCTTGACGGTAGAGAGAGACAGGAAATATAGACCATTTCCGTGGCAGCCATCTTGGAGAGCTGTCTGGAACTAATTTTATGACCTGCTGAGGGGAGAGAGGTCGCTCGACCGATCCCTTGTCAATTACGGTCACAATAGGACACTGAGAGGTCTCGGTATTCAATAATGCAATTAAAATATGAGTATTTTAGTGATGCAAATGGAATTAAATGATGTATGGCAACTCACATACGTGGTTGAACCATAGAAATCTGATGATATTTGGCGAAGTTATCCTCTGAGGGGGAAGGCTGAACCAAAATAATGTAGGCATCTTCTTTAAAGTGCATTTTGCCAGTTTATGCTAATTTAGGAAAAACGGGTATGTGTTTTTCCCAGAACATGACACAGTTGTATCTATAATAAGTCCGACAAGACCCAGATAATCGTTATATGGTGAAACTATAAATATTCTATCCATGTTTATGTTTATTTTATGATTAAGAAGCATGACTCATTTTCCTAGAGCGTTCATAGGGATGGAAAGAAGGAAGATGATTCGCACGACACAACAAAAATATTTGCTAATAAATGTAGGAAACATTGAAGTAATGATAATTAAAGTAAATGTCGTAGAAGACGGAATAATGTCTTAGAAATTCATGTTTGTGACATGTGGTTTTTGTGTTAAGATACTTCCATTAAATAAAATTGTGTCACATGACGGACACTATGAAAACCTTGTAATCTGAACTATAATTGACAGGATATTAGAAGTAGGTTTGAGTGCATTGTAGCGCTATTTTTATGGAGAAAGCTCACAGAATAACCCTATTTATTTGTGGGAATTAATTGTAATTTGTCCTTTGTTTTGTATTTGTTGTACAGCCATGATTTTAGACCAGTAAATGTTTTATTCATAGGAATGTTGTGTATTTCCTGTAGAGTAGTTACCTGGTAGACTCAAATCCTGAACATGTGGTCGTATTGTGGGCATGAACGTCCCATACCTCGAAAGACCGTGAGCTAGTTGGGATACGAACACATGGTCCACATGGTGACAATCGGGTACATGGGGGTGTTGTCTCTGTACTTGGGTTGAGTCACAGGTAATTACTTAAGTCGGTCAAGGTATAAATGGTAGAAGCAAATAATAACATAGAAATTAGGACAGAATAGGAAGACCGCATCCCATTTGTTAATAAGCCACCACATTAAAAATAATTGTTAATCCTCCATAAGACATGCTTATATAATTGTAACTTTCATAAACCATAGCCATAGATAACACATATAAAATAACATGACGCTGATATGTGGGGCCAGTTTAAAATACAGGTAACCTCCACTTAAGCATCATGAGCATGGCATAAATAAGCATGTTACTACCCTTATTTAACATGGCGCCCAACGTGGGGCATGTATGCATTGATGTTATATTTAACATGGCGCCCGTACGTGGTTGGCTTATGGGATTCAGAAAAACCCCATAATAATAGCATGGTTTTCATGGGGAAAACCATAGAAATATTTTTTTTTCCTCAAACTTGGTTTGAGCGATTGTGAGTCTTTCTAGATGATGTTCAGACGTCAGACAAATGTTGTCAGACGGGTACGAGGGTCTATACCCATTCCATAGTTAGTTTTGACATTTTATAATATGTTGTTGTTGTTGTCGCGGGATCGGAATCCTTTCTTTCCAATAGAACGCGCCAGTGTCTTCAGCTAGGGCCTACCTGAATCTCAAATTAAGTAGTACAGGATGGCCGTAACGGAAGAAGTACTCAGGTGTATCGCCGAGTTAAGGGAACATTTCGATGTTATAAATGCTAAAAGTAAGGAAGAATCCAAAGCATTTAAAGATGAAATAGCGGGTAGATTGGATGCTAATCAAGCCGAAATAAATACTAGGCTAGAGGCTAGTCAAACTGAGGTAAGCCAGATGTTGGCTACAGTCAATACTAGACTAGAGGCTAATCAAGCCAGTGTAAACACACAGTTAGAATTAAACCTAGTAGAGGTTAATAAGAAAATGGACGACGTTAAGGAGTCTGTCCAGAGACAGGTAACTAAGAATATTGTTAGCGTGATCTCAGAAATGCAAAATGATAACGAAAAACGCTTTGAGTCTATTGAATTAAAATTAGAAAGCAATTTGCAAATGTGCAGAGAGTCACAGCGTGAAATTAACGATAATTTAAACAGTATGTCCCGGGAGCTTAAAGACATTCAAAGTCAGAATGAAGCTAACACGAAACGTCAGTTAGAGCAATTTAACACGTTTACTCAGACCGTGGATCATAGGTTCGAGGATAATGAACTAAAATGGAATACGCGAATGGCAGGTTATGCCAAGGCTGTGGACGAAGCTTTAAAAAAGCAGGACCAGAATATCCTTGACCAATGCAAGGAAATGCAGGAAATAAAGACGTCTGATCGAGATAATAAGGAAATAATGTCTAATATGAAGATACAAGTTGGAAAAGTGCAGAAAGAGTTGGAACAAACTCAGAATGACTTAGCAGTTCTCCATAAAAGACAGGACGAAGACCAAGGAGAAATCACAAAAATGAGGACTGAAATCTCTCATATACAAGGTCACATTCAACGGGAAGTTACAGGCTTACGCGAAGAGTTAGAGCTTCGAGAAGGCTTAAAGACTGAAGCCAGTGATAAGACTCTTGCCGAAGTAAGAGAAAGTCTAGCAGGGGAAATTATCCACCTGAAGGAAAACCTTAAGGATAATAAAGAAAAGGTATTTTCTATGGCAGAAAGAAACCGAGATCGCCTCGAGAATATAGAACGAGAGGTATTAGCTCGTTTGGAAAGGACTGAAAACAGGCACAGCCAGTTAGAAACGAGAATGATAGCGCAGGAAGAATCCATGTTGCGGAATCCTAGGTCTAGCGAAGGAAGTATAGACGAGAATAGGAGGAATAAATGGGCAGAGATAGAAATACAGCCCACTCCAAAGAATGCAGCAATGCCAAGTGACAGCCCGTATGCCACACCTGGTATGCCAATGGCTATGTCAACACCGCAGGAAAATGCTGTACAGAACCAAATAGTCACAGTTATAAGGGCTAGTGATGAAAAACCAAAGAAATACTCTGGGAGTAATTCTAATATGACACCCAAGTACTGGCTTAAAGAAGTTTCCGAGTACTTGAATGATGCGAAAGTACCGCCAGAGCGCAGGTTGAGAGCGATTGAAAAACTCACCGAAGGAGAGTGTGCTCTATGGTTTAGAAGTTTTAGGTACACGTTCGACACCGTTGAGGAATTTCGCCAAGCATTTTTAAGCAGGTATTGGAACGCGAGCGTACAACAAAATCTCAGACTGGACTTGTATTCCAGGCGTTACAGTACTAGTAACCCGACCAAGTACGGAGAGTTTTTTGTGAACCAATTATGCCGTTTTCGCGAGCTCGACGAAGGACTCAGAGAGTCAGACTTATGCATAGCAATAGCTAAGCAGCTGCCGTATGAAGTGCAGCGCCTGCTAATCTCAGCAAACGCCAAAACTGCAATCGATATGGAGGAGGTGCTGAGACAACTTGATTTAACCACAGTGCAGCACGCAAGACAAAGCCGACATGTGGAACAGGTTAATATGACGAATACGCCGATCGAGCCAACGAAGGTGCAGACGAAATCCAAGTCTACAAGCACCGAAACAGAAAAATCTGACTGGCAGCGCGAAGGACGCGAAAACCAGAATTGGAGGCCAGCGTATCGAGGAGGTTCGAACCGTGGTAACCGAGGAAGGAAAAACTGGAATCAGCGTGGTACCAGAGACCAGCAGCTGGACAACAGAAGAAATTACGGCCGAAATGGGAATAACCAAGGATGGAGATCCCAAGAGCAGAGTCGTGGGTTCGATGAAGAGGCGGAAGAACGCTATCATGCATCTTTAAGATACATGGAAGAGCGCGGAGATGATCCAAGACAATCGCGAGTTCACTGGGATGAAGCGATTCGAAATAGAAGGTCACCCGACATATATCAAAATGATGATGGTGCCAAAAGTCTGGAACTTCAACAGCATGAAGACAGGCAGAAGAACTCCACAAAGAATGGAGCAATTGAAAAAAAAAAACAGTTTTAAATGACCAGAGAGAGATAGGTTCAGGATGGAGTACAGTAAATGTTATTAACTGGATTGCCAAACCTGAGGAGCTTATCGAAGACCTCGATGAAAGAACGGTCAATGTAAGAAGGGAACTACCTATTATTATTGTAAACATTGCGGGAACGAAAGTAAGAATTCTCATCGATACAGGATCAACAGTGAGTTTGATAACCCAGGCATTATACAATGAAATCCAGAGTAAAATCCACGTATTGAAAATACCCATTTCAAGCGTGAAAATAAAAGGTGTCATACCAGACAAAGTTATGATATGCAGATACCAAGTATTTTTAGATCTGCAGATAGGGAACTCTACATTCTCACAGAGCTTCCTACTTGTAAATAAGCTGCCATATAACCTTATTGTTGGGATGGATTTCATAAGAGAGTATAAAGTTATTATAGATCTCTCGCAAGACATTGTAATGTTTCGCGCAAGTGAGGAAAAGGAAGACTTAGAACTCTCATTAAGGCATAATGAAGCGAGACAAGAAGAATACGTAGGGCATACATACGGAGATATGACTGGGGAGGCAGTGTCGACAATAGAAGATATTGAGGAAGAGTTGGCAACACTGGCCGCAGACATTGAAAAAGATCTCGAACCAAAATTTGAAGAATGCCTGGAAGAGAAGATTGAGGAAGCTAAATTTGGTCCAGAATATAAGAAAATGCTAAGGGAACTGCTATTCGAGTATAAAGGAGTCTTCGATTCGAGACCTGGCCGGATCAAGAATTTCCAGTATGCGTTTCAAGTCAGCGATTGGACGCCATTCAAACAGAAGCCGTATCCTGTAGCTGAGAAACATTATTTAAAGGTCAAAGAAGCGATACAGGAAATGCTAGAAGCAGGCGTCATTGTAAAGACAGCCACACCTTATGTCAGCCCACTGGTAGTTGTACCGAAACAGGATGGAAGTGTGAGGATATGCCTGGACCTACGAAATTTGAATTCCAAGGTTATACCGGAATTTGATACAGTTCCACCCATTAAGGAGGTACTCAGAAGGTTCAAAGGAAAGACGGTATTCTCAAATCTGGATCTCACGGCAAGTTTTCACCATCTTGCTCTGGAAGAGAAAACAAGTCTGTTAACCGGATTTTTATTTGACCAGCACACGTACTCCTACGTCCGTCTTCCGTTTGGATTAAAAACAGCAGGTTCAGCGTTGATACGAGCGCTAGATAGGAACCTATCCGAAGAAGTAAAAGCTACAACCATATGCTACGTAGATGATATACTACTGACCTCTGAAACAGTTGAAGAACATGTCAGAGATCTACGCAAGTTGTTATATGACCTAAGTCAGGCTAACTTCAAGGTCAATATAAAGAAGTCTAACTTTGCTCAGAGAGAAGTTAAATTTCTAGGTCATGTAATCGATGCACAAGGAGTTAGGCCTAATCCGGGAAAACTGGAAGTCATAAAACGTTTCCCGAGACCAACGAAGGTGAAGAACGTCAGGCAATATCTAGGCGTTATTGGATTCTTTTCGAACCATTGTCCGAAGTACACCGAGACTGTAGCACCACTCCAAGACTTACTTAAAAAGGGAGGAAGATGGCGATGGACGGAGCAATGCGAGGAAGCCTTCGTGAAATCTAAACAGATGCTGTTAGATTATGTGAAATTGGGATATCCTGACTACACTCAGAAATTTATCATCCAGACTGACGCATCCTTCGTAGGCATTGGAGCTATGTTGTATCAGGAAAATAAGGACAGGCCAGAGGAGAGAACTTATATCGCATTCATCAGTAGAAGGTTAAGGCCTAATGAAAAGAATTATACGGTCACGGAGATCGAATTACTTGCGATACTGTATGCATTACAGTATTGGCACAAGCTGATTTATGGTTTAAGAATTATTTTGAGAACAGACCATAAAGCCCTAACGTTCCTGCTAAAAACTGACTTGTCGAGTCAAAGACTGACAAGGTGGTCCCTATACATACAACAATTTCAAGTGGAAATAGAATATTGCCCGGGGAAGGACAATATCATACCTGATTTGCTAAGCAGATACCCTACTGCAGAGGAAGAAGAAACTCTAGCTATTGAAATAGAAGATAGAGATCAGAAGACCTTAGATGATCTGAGGAACATCACCGTTTTTCAACGTGAAGATCCCTGGATACGGTTGATGATAAATTACTTCGAGGGAAAGCTGAATAGAGGAACCCCGATGTATATGGAAGCTGAAGCACTTTCAACGGAATATCTATGGTTTAACCAGATGCTACATAAATGGAGCGACTCTGACCACACAAAACCTAGGATTGTTGTACCACCAGCATTGCAGAGAAGGCTAGTTTGGCTAGCACACCGAGCTTTTGGACATTCAGGTGTAGATAAGACTGTTGCCCTGCTTAAAGAGGCGTTTATTTGGCCTAAACTTAGAGAAACAGTCAGAAATACTATCAGGACATGTGATATGTGCCAACGAGTAAAGCCTAACTCGTACTTAATGAGGCAGAAACCTATACCACTCTTACCAGAGAAGCCATGTCAGCTCCTGGCGCTGGACAACTTTGGGCCCCTGCCTAGAGCTAGAAGAGGAAATAAACACATCCTAGTTGCACTAGACGTGTTTTCCAAAATGGTAGTCCTGTGTCCAATTCAGAAAACCAGTACAAAACAAGTACTTAAGAGGCTGAAGGAAAGAATCATTCCTATATTAGGACAGCCAGAAAACATCTTATCGGATCACGGAAGCTGTTTTACCAGCGTAGAATTTCGCAGGGAGTTGGAAAATCTGGGCATAAGACAGATTTTGTCCACGGTTAGGCACCCGGAGTCGAACTCAGCTGAGAGAGTTATGAGGGAGGTGCAAAAATACATGAAGATATACTGCTCTACTGAGAATTGGAAATGGATTGACGTGCTTGAGATTATTGAATATTGTATCAACAATACTGTGCACGAAGCTACAGGAGAGGTGCCAGTGAGCCTACATCTCGACAGAAGACCCGAGAGGCCATGGAATAATGTCATCCAGACACCCGTCGATGCACAACTTGGACGTGAGTTGAGAATCCAGAGGACGTTCGAGTATCTCAAGAAACAAGCAGATAAACGACAGCGGAGAAACAGGAGGAAACGTTATCATAGACCGCTACTCGTGGGAGAATACGTCTTATTGAAAAAACCCGCCAGTTCAGATCCAGAGAGCAGGAAATATAAGAAATTTCAGCACGCTTATCTCGGACCCTACCTGATTATAAGGGATCTGCAGAATAACGCATATCGGATTAAAGATGAGGCAACAGGTAGAGAAGTTGTGGTAAATGCAGCAAATCTGAAGTTATATAGTCCACCAGAAGACTATGAAGCGAGAGAAGAGCAAGCTACACACACCCAAGTGAACGAGGAATCATTACGTATGCACGGAAAGGTTCCGGAGAAAAGCTTGCAGACTCGAGAAGGGTCGAAGAAAAGGAAACAGCTCGCCAGCCCAGCGGACACGAGGGGAGAATGCAGCTGTCGACTGCAGGAGTTTTACGACCAGTTAAAGGGAGCCGCTGTAGAGTTAGAGGAGATGAATGAACAATTGAGACAGGAAAACGAAAGTCTACGAGACAGCAGACAAGAGTGGAGTGGGAAAACGTGAAAGCCCATTGCCAAGAGCAATGACCGCTTAAAGCAAACACTGCAAGGAGTTGATACCAGCTGATAGGCTCGAAAAATTCACTTATGAAATGAATTTTTCGAACTTAGCAGGAGAAAGATGTGCCCAACTGGTCACGGCAGTCTGGTATCGAACTCAGGGCCTTATCAGAGAAGACCAGGCAAATGGTTATGCCTAAGGTCGAACCAGTGGTCTCTAAGGGGGAGCCATTATATGGAACCCACAGAGCAATGAGAGATCTACTGACACATAATAGTCTAGCGTGATTTCACGATTATTTAGGTGCAAATCATAGCAATTGAAAGGAGAAATTGTAAGCAAAATGCAAGGAAATGTACGTTTTCAGTGCATACGAAGTCGAAAGAGGCTAGTATTGAAGTCTGACAAATGACTTTTAAAAGTAGGCGGAGTAGCCTTGGCGCCTACGGAACTATTTCTGTCTAGGGCGGTCAGACAGCTCAAAATTAATGACCCGGGAATTCACCGGTCGACAACGGGCGAAGCTTTGGCGGGACCAAGCCCACAAGAAATTAATTAATTACAGAGAAATGGAGCATTGTAATGCGATGGAACATACACATAGATGAATGTATTCACGGAGGAGTAATTTAGAAGTGGTTTTTCACCTAAAATTACGCCTATTTCTCAAAATGACCGCATTACAACCTAACTCACGCTCGAGAGCATGAATACTTTAACCAACCAGCGGGAAATCCCCACCGTGGCATCCCACGCGCTAAACTAAGGCAATTAATTGTAATTAATTGGCCGAAGCGATCGCCGGCACGCGAGTGTTTTTAAAACCTCCACGCCTAGATAAACAAGATGCAGTGGTTATTTCGGCTTGAGCCATGTTTAACATCTCTCTTTTCTTTATTTTCTTTGGCGGCCGTCCCAGTAGACTCAGACGCCATGTGAGATACTTTCTGTCCGGACGTGCCTTGAGGCTCTCCGCCTTATTATTTAAAATGTAATGTTTTTCCTTTTTATTTAACATTGTTATTATGCCGAAGCCTTCCATTTACTCATGTAAGTAATACATCTAACCTTGTGTCCACTATGCTCATTTCCTAAATTTCACCTTTCTTTTTGATCTTTGTCGTGTGCTTGGATTTGCTGTGGAACCAATCGAAATGGCGGTCTCCTGTTTTATTTTGTTTGAGTCTTCGTTTAACCTTTTATTTGTGCCGTGAAATATATCTGCGAGTAATTTTGTGAGTGTATGTTTTTCTTGCTGCCAGGTGCATTGAAGTTGTTTTGATTTGGGCATATCTTCGAATGGGTCTCCCGTGGTTTGTGGACGTTGGCGTTTCGACCATTCTCCCAACACGAGGCATGACACCATATATTTTAGCCCTTATGTTTTCCCTTCATTCCATGCTTCGGGCAACTGGATCACGGCGGTAACTTTAAGTAGGCCTTACCGTATTCAGCTCGAACTCGGAACGTAAGTTGGGGACCATATAGGTTTAGCATGTTTTGCTAGACTACCTACAAGCACGAGTTGCTTTGTGTTTTATTACTGCATCGTCGGCTAGCATTTTGTGTGTTTGACTGCGTGTATGTATCTTGATATATTTCACGGACACTTGACGTCATTTGTTTCTTCTTATAGTATCTTTGGTTTTTGCATTTCTTTTCTCTGGAGACTGCCAGCTCGATCGCATCCCCATTGCTCGCCACAGCCTTTGCGACACGCACACAGCCTCTTGTTTTATCTTTGCTATGCTTGTTATTTGTGGTCGTCATGACAACCATCCATCTCTAGGCTGAGAAGTGATTGTTGTTGACCAGCGACCGGCTCCATTGCCTCTTGATCATTTACTTCCTCCCTTTTTACATCTTTTGCACGGAAGTGAGCACAGGTATGAATTTAATTTGTTAACGTTATTTACTATCGTAAGTTATTTATTGTTATTTATATTTATCTTCCCCGTTTGAAAGTGACTGTATTTGACCCCTAGGGTACTCTTTTCTTTGAGTGTGTTATTCTGGCCGGTTTTTTGTGTGTGTTCGATTTCACTATAATTAAATTTCCATTTCTTTATCCATGTGTCTTATTTAGTAGTGTTTTACGATCGGGCTGCTCTCTCTCTCTCTCTTCAACCCTAGGCCTAACTTATTCTAGCTTTCTAGCACCAGGAGGGTATTCCTACCACTCGTCGTGGGACCACCTTCACGGAGTCTGGAGTCTGGAGTGATTGTTGTTAACCATGCTCTGCTACCATCTGCACCGCCCTCTTAAAATAAACATATTCTTGGCGTGCCTCCTAGCTGCATCACTGGAACCAACTAGAAAAGAAAGGAGTACGCAGTGGAAATGGATGTTAATTTCTGACCTGTGCTGGGCCCGTACTTGCAGGCCAGATGTGCCGAGCGACTCCAGACTCCGTGAAGGTGGTCCCACGACGAGTGGTAGGAATACCCTCCTGGTGCTAGAAAGCTAGAATAAGTTAGGCCTAGGGTTGAAGAGAGAGAGAGAGAGCAGCCCGATCGTCAAACACTACTAAATAAGACACATGGATAAAGAAATGGAAATTTAATTATAGTGAAATCGAACACACACAAAAAACCGGCCAGAATAACACACTCAAAGAAAAGAGTACCCTAGGGGTCAAATACAGTCACTTTCAAACGGGGAAGATAAATATAAATAACAATAAATAACTTACGATAGTAAATAACGTTAACAAATTAAATTCATACCTGTGCTCACTTCCGTGCAAAAGATGTAAAAAGGGAGGAAGTAAATGATCAAGAGGCAATGGAGCCGGTCGCTGGTCAACAACAATCACTTCTCAGCCTAGAGATGGATGGTTGTCATGACGACCACAAATAACAAGCATAGCAAAGATAAAACAAGAGGCTGTGTGCGTGTCGCAAAGGCTGTGGCGAGCAATGGGGATGCGATCGAGCTGGCAGTCTCCAGAGAAAAGAAATGCAAAAACCAAAGATACTATAAGAAGAAACAAATGACGTCAAGTGTCCGTGAAATATATCAAGATACATACACGCAGTCAAACACACAAAATGCTAGCCGACGATGCAGTAATAAAACACAAAGCAACTCGTGCTTGTAGGTAGTCTAGCAAAACATGCTAAACCTATATGGTCCCCAACTCACGTTCCGAGTTCGAGCTGAATACGGTAAGGCCTACTTAAAGTTACCGCCGTGATCCAGTTGCCCGAAGCATGGAATGAAGGGAAAACATAAGGGCTAAAATATATGGTGTCATGCCTCGTGTTGGGAGAATGGTCGAAACGCCAACGTCCACAAACCACGGGAGACCCATTCGAAGATATGCCCAAATCAAAACAACTTCAATGCACCTGGCAGCAAGAAAAACATACACTCACAAAATCACTCGCAGATATATTTCACGGCACAAATAAAAGGTTAAACGAAGACTCAAACAAAATAAAACAGGAGACCGCCATTTCGATTGGTTCCACAGCAAATCCAAGCACACGACAAAGATCAAAAAGAAAGGTGAAATTTAGGAAATGAGCATAGTGGACACAAGGTTAGATGTATTACTTACATGAGTAAATGGAAGGCTTCGGCATAATAACAATGTTAAATAAAAAGGAAAAACATTACATTTTAAATAATAAGGCGGAGAGCCTCAAGGCACGTCCGGACAGAAAGTATCTCACATGGCGTCTGAGTCTACTGGGACGGCCGCCAAAGAAAATAAAGAAAAGAGAGATGTTAAACATGGCTCAGGCTGAAGACGGAGTATTTCAAGAAGGGAGTCGCTCTCACGTGTCCCGTGAACTATTTTGTGCAAGAAACCAATATAAGGGGAGAGCACCCTACGCCGAGGGTCAGTTATGGTCAGTCGAAGTCAGTTACAGGTCAGCTACACGTCTGTTATGGTTCAGCGGAAAGCAGTTGAAGACGTCAGACGGTCGCTCGAGTTGGAAGTTAGTTCTTTGTCTACAAGCGCTCTGCAGTAAGCACGCAAATTATTAAGATATCAGCGTACCGCCGTTGAAGACAATGGAGGCAAATTGTAAGCTTCATCAGTGATAATGAAGTGCATAAGGTAACAAAGTGCAGATATTGCTTTATTATCTGACACAGATATAAATTCGCTACAGCGAATAGGAACTGATAATGTTTGGAACAGTTCGTATACCGGAAGGTATTGTCAATTATATGACATCAGCATTAGGGACACTCCAGTGATGGGAGAGTGGAAGTTATTGCCACCTATCCAGGACAGTGAGGTAAACGGGAGTGCAGGGAACTAGGATCGAACATCTATAAAAACGCTACTAGATTTCACGGAGACCAGCGGTTATCGTAAGTCATCGCATCTCTGAGGTCAAGCGTAGGTGAAATCCAGATTAAGGATCAACATGTGAAATGATAGATGAAGTGTATAAATTGTGAAATAATAATTTAAAGTGTTAATGTGTTTAATGTTTAATATTCAGTGTTTATCAGTGGTAAAGGCCACTTGTGGTAATATGTGCATCATGTGTAAAAAGTGTGAATCTCAGTGTTGTGTATTGGATATCATGATGGATTAAGTCAATCGTCATGGTAGAGCTCAGGCGGAGATACTGGTACTTTCCAGCCAGAAGGAAACGTGAGTAAACATGCAAATAATAACATTATAATGGCATAGTTCACCATGTAACGATTAATCACTTTGAAATTAAAGAAGTAATAGTCACTTACTGAACGAGTTTTCACCACTCGTCTTGAATAAAGTATGACTTGGAAGGTGATTTGCTTAGGACCATGTGGGTCAAAAATAGTGATGGATCTAAACGTTAAAATAATAATAATAATAATAACTGGGGTCGGCAATCATAAAGTAAGGGCAAAATTAGCCTAGGTAATGTTCAAATAGTGTCATGTCTAATTTAAGATACTGTCATTTGGTAAACAGTAAAGAATGTAGTGTGGAATATCGCGAATACGAGAGCTTTTCTCAGTGTCAGTGAAATTTTGAATGAATATGTGAAATTAAAGTAAGCCAGTATATTTATACATTTGTGTTAGGAGCTATGAAAAGCTTTGGCTTAAATAATATAACATGAAGAACGCAGGTACCTTGATAATGGAGTCATATATGTGAAATATTGTTTAGCCGCATATAGCGTGCAGATTAACGTAGAATCCAGTGATTTACGTAAGATAAGCACGGGAAAGACTAGTATAGCTTGCGCGTGAGGTGAAAATGGGCTTAATCTTCGAGAAGTATCGCCTTTGTGCATACTGTATGTATTACGCAGCGATTTGGATAGAGTCTGTCTATTGCCAACGCTTGCATTGAATTATAGCCACTATGGACGCCCAGCGAGGCGCGGTGAGCATTTTTACTTATGGTCTGCCCGAGAGGTAGAATCATAGTCGTCGACGAGGAACGTGGTTCCCAAAAAATATATACACACATCAAAAAAAGTTTTGCATCACCTCGGTTCCAAGAGTTCCGGAACCTTTAAATACAAAGGGAATAGAGATCAACACAAACAACATTTCAGCTCGTTTTATTGCTCATGAGACCCACACATTGCATGTTGTACCATCATACAGCTAGACTTTCAGCATTTATGGTCCAGATTGCAGTACACACCACTACCTCTAATACCCAGTAGCACGTCCTCTTGCATTGATGCATGCCTGTATTCGTCGTGGCATACTATCCACAAGTTCATCAAGACACTGTTGGTCCAAATTGTCCCACTCCTCAACGACAATTCGGCGTAAATCTCTCAGAGTGGTTGGTGGGTCAAGACGTCCATAAACAGCCCTTTTCAACATATCCCAGGCATGTTCGATAGGGTTCATGTCTGGCGAACATGCTGGCCACTGTAGTCGAGCGATGTCGTTATCTTGAAGGAACGCATTCACAAGATGTGCACGATGATGTCGAGAATTGTCGTCCATGAAGACAAATGCCTCTCCAATATTCTGCCGATATGGTTGCACTATGGGTCGGAGGATGTCATTCAGGTATCGTAAAGCCGTTTCGGAGCCTTCCATGACCACCAGTGGCGTACGTCGGCCCCACATAATGCCACCCCAAAACATCAGGGAACCACCACCTTGCTGCACTCGCTGGACAGTGTGTCTAAGACGTTCAGCCTGACCAGGGTGCCTCCAAACATGTCTCCGACGATTGTGTGGTTGAAGGCATATGCGACACTCATCGGTGAAGAGAACGTGATGCCAATTCCGTGGGGTCCATTCAGCATGTTGTTGGGCCCATCTGTACCGCGCTGCATGGTGTCGGGGTTGCAAAGCTGGACCTCGCCATGGACGTCGGGAGTGAAGTTGCGCATCATGCAGCCTATTGCGCACAGTTTGAGTTGAAACACGACGTCCTGTGGCTGAACGAAACGCATTATTCAACATGGTGGCATTGCTGTCAGGGTTCCTCCGAGCGGCAATCCGTAAGTAGCGGTCATCCACTACAGTAGTAGCCCTTGGGCGGCCTGAGCGAGGCCTGTCATCGACAGTTCCTGTATCTCTGTACCTCCTCCATGTCCGAACAACATCGCTTTGGTTCACTCTGAGACGCCTGGAAACTTCCCTTGTTGAGAGCCCTTCTTGACACAAAGTAACAATGCGGACGCGATCGAACTGCGGTATTGACCTTCTAGGCATGGTAGAACTACAGACAACATGAGCAGCGTACCTTCGTCCTGGTGGAATGACTGGAAATGATCGGCTGTCGTACCCCCTCCGTCTAATAGGCCCTGCTCATGCATGGTTGTTTACATCTTTGAGAGGTTTTAGTGACATCTATGAACAGTCAAAGGGACTGTTTCTTGGATACAATATACACAGTCAACGTCTATATGCCGGAAATCTGGGAACCGAGGTGATGCAAAACTTTTTTTGATGTGTGTATATGTAATGACAGCTGCTGATGATAACCATGGGGTTTCATTATGATGCGCGTCTTTATAAGCCACAGTAATCACCTTAGAACGGCAATGCTATCATTAGAATTCCACCCCTGCCATGAATGTTTAATAGGAGCCATTTGAGCCCAAATACACTGTAAAGTTAGGTGTTAATTAATTAAATGACTCAATTACTTAGGACCATGCCTAGCGGATCTTTATTGTTATAAAATTGTAAACAAGGATGGCCTTGACGGTAGAGAGAGACAGGAAATATAGACCATTTCCGTGGCAGCCATCTTGGAGAGCTGTCTGGAACTAATTTTATGACCTGCTGAGGGGAGAGAGGTCGCTCGACCGATCCCTTGTCAATTACGGTCACAATAGGACACTGAGAGGTCTCGGTATTCAATAATGCAATTAAAATATGAGTATTTTAGTGATGCAAATGGAATTAAATGATGTATGGCAACTCACATACGTGGTTGAACCATAGAAATCTGATGATATTTGGCGAAGTTATCCTCTGAGGGGGAAGGCTGAACCAAAATAATGTAGGCATCTTCTTTAAAGTGCATTTTGCCAGTTTATGCTAATTTAGGAAAAACGGGTATGTGTTTTTCCCAGAACATGACACAGTTGTATCTATAATAAGTCCGACAAGACCCAGATAATCGTTATATGGTGAAACTATAAATATTCTATCCATGTTTATGTTTATTTTATGATTAAGAAGCATGACTCATTTTCCTAGAGCGTTCATAGGGATGGAAAGAAGGAAGATGATTCGCACGACACAACAAAAATATTTGCTAATAAATGTAGGAAACATTGAAGTAATGATAATTAAAGTAAATGTCGTAGAAGACGGAATAATGTCTTAGAAATTCATGTTTGTGACATGTGGTTTTTGTGTTAAGATACTTCCATTAAATAAAATTGTGTCACATGACGGACACTATGAAAACCTTGTAATCTGAACTATTATTGACAGGATATTAGAAGTAGGTTTGAGTGCATTGTAGCGCTATTTTTATGGAGAAAGCTCACAGAATAACCCTATTTATTTGTGGGAATTAATTGTAATTTGTCCTTTGTTTTGTATTTGTTGTACAGCCATGATTTTAGACCAGTAAATGTTTTATTCATAGGAATGTTGTGTATTTCCTGTAGAGTAGTTACCTGGTAGACTCAAATCCTGAACATGTGGTCGTATTGTGGGCATGAACGTCCCATACCTCGAAAGACCGTGAGCTAGTTGGGATACGAACACATGGTCCACATGGTGACAATCGGGTACAATACATATATTACATAAATTATATATAAACTTTTGAACTGACGGTGGTTTTGGAGTCTGGGGGATATGAAACGCGAAGATATGTCGACATTTTCCGGAAATCGAAACATGGTATCCATTGCAATAGTTAGCTTTCTAATGAAATCTACCTAAAATACTGCCGTCAACGACACCTAGCTGTGAACTTGGCTACTAGATGCCACCTCAATCAGCAACTCGCAACGAACGTTGGAACTTTCCCTCCGAAGAAAAGCAAACTCAGGTTTTTTAGCGCTCTTAGTAAATCCGACGACTTCAGCCGGGTTTGAACCCGCGACCTTGGGCATAGAAGTTCAGCATGCTACCAGTTCTGATACCGAAATCGCTTCCCACTGACATATGAAAACTGAATGTGATCTCGTGCAGTGGCGTTGTCATAGCAACTGCTGATGGTCATCCCTTATCAATTAAAAGTAAAGTTGTCATGGCAACCTCTCTTGGCACTTGGCATTTTCTTATAATTTAAATCATTTTGTTCACCCCGTGGCGTAATGGTGGGTCATATCAAAAATTCTTTCAGACAAAAGTTTTAGGTAATTATTGGAGGAATATTGTCCATTTTGTGCGGTTTTGATATTGTGCCTATTAACAGAGATATGATTAATGTTTCCCGAAAAACCCACTTTTTCCCACCCCTTTGGTCAATGGTTGGTGCTATCAAAAAACTTTTTTGACATAAATTTTTGGCACTTATCCGACACATATTATGAACTTTGAAGGGATTCGATATTTCATGTATTAAGAGAGTTATAGCGATATTTCACTTTTTCGAAAAAAGCCCCCCATTTTTACCCCCTTTGACCGATTTTGCCCATTAACGAACTCGACCGAGAATTTGTAGGGATACATATTATGTAAAAAATTCAAAGTGATTGGAGCAAAATTACGGCAGTTATCGTGTCCACAAAAAACTGATATATATATATATATATATATATATACATAAATTATATATAAACTTTTGAACTGACGGTGGTTTTGGGGTCTGGGGGATGTGAAACGCGAAGATATGTCGAAATTTTCCGGAAGTCGAAACATGGGACCCATTGCAATAGTTAGCTTTCTAAAGAAATCTACCTAAAAGCGCTATAGCGTTCAAGGAGCTTAGATACTGTATCTAACCTCCTTGACTTTCATAGCGCTCCAAGGAGCGATACAATTCGACATGCAATCTGCCCTCTGGGCATCAATTAACAAAGCTTGCACCCGGCACCCAAGGCCATACGATATTATTAAATTAAGTCATCATCATCAGTTTATCAGTTTTCTCATGGTCGGGCCGGTCTCCAGCACCACATTTCAACAGCTTGATGGAATCCAGCATCTGGAACCTTCTTCATCCTGTTGGGATTTTCCCTTCTAATGCACCATCTCCTCTTAGGCAGTGTCCAAAGCTTATCATCTTTAGCATCATTCTTTCTTTAATACTTCTTCATTTCTCACTTTGTCCTTGCAACTTATTCCCTCCACAGCCACATTTCGAAAGCCTCGATTCTTGTCCAAGTTTCCGCCCCATACATCGCTACACTCCAAACAAAACATTTCACTAATCTCTTCCTTCATTGCTCCACAAAATACTATTGCTATTGCAATCCTTGTTTTAATTCTTTAGTGCATATCATTCGTTGTGTACGTATCTAAAACTATCTGCTATTCACTGTGGTAGTGTGAGGCTAGGGTGGCCATGCTTTGGAACCATCCATGCATTTGCCTGGAGTAGATGTGGGGAAGGATGGTAATTGACCCATTGGACCCTGTTCCAGCCCTCAGACCAGAAATAAATTTCTTGGCAAGGCCGGGAATTGAACCTGGTCCTCAGGGGTGACCGCTAAGGATGCTAGCCACTACACCACAAGTACAAGGTGTGACACGTTGCGGTAAATGGAAACAGCGCGGTCCTTGTCCGGGCCAGTAAACTGTGCTTCCACTTTCAATGGGAATTCTTGTATAATCCTAGATTATAGCATTTTCTTTAACAAAGTCAATTATTTGCTCAATTTGGCTCAACAATGTCATGAAAGCGTAGATCCCGAGTGTCGCGCTTAATAATGAAAGTAGTGTATTTGTAACAGTTCTGTAACCACCTCCACGTCCCCACCTCACAAGATGGTGGTGGCACAATACCTCTCGAACCCATGGTCGGATTTTAACAAATGAGGTGTTGTTGAACTCGGGCTGACACCCCCTTTCCAATGGATAACATATTTCAACCCCCAAAATAAAACCTACCCCTACTAGGGGGTGAAATTGTAATTTTTAGAGAATCTCTCTTTCCAAGTGCAACATGTGAGAGTTTGAATACCAATATGGAATTAAACGTTATTCAACACAATAGACATGTGTACGATGGATAGCCAATATGAATTAACATGCTAGTTTTTTGTTTTTACACATGTCCACTCATAGGTTTTGTAAGAGGGTGGGCTTTTTAAAAGATGGCGGCTGTAGTGTAACCTAACCCAACCTAACGGGTCCTTGTGGACAGGTCATTGTTGACGGGTCATTGTTGACAGGTCATTGTTGACGAGTCCTTGTTGACAGGTCCTTGTGGACGAGTCCTTATGGATGAGTCCTTGTTGATGAGTCCCTTTGGACTGATCCCTTTGGACCGGTCCCTTTGGCCTGGTCCCTATGGACTGGCTCAAGAATTTATTTAAATTATGTCAAAGGACCTAACTACATTTGCGTGTGTAGAACTGACGTTGTTCACTAATCCCCCACTACTATAATGTGATAACGATATGAAAGGAAAGTGACGAAATACATGTGAACACGTGTGAGATAACCTTATTACCGTCCTCTTTGTGAAACAAGTCACATTCTGTTTTGGTTCATACGTGAGAAAATGCAAGTTCATGTGTAATATGACCTAACACACAGGTGTTCACCTGTGGACATGCAGGATAAGAGCTAACAAGTCACAACCTGTTTTGACAGTGGTGGGAGGTGAAGGGGAGGAGAGGGGGAGAGTCGGTGTAAGAGAGAACACAGGTGAAGAGAGAAAGAAATATGTAATACTCATAATACATGTGGAGCTGAGGACTGTACATAGGACTGTAGGTTAAGTACAACATGAGTGAATAAATAAATACAAGGCACACAGGTTCACACAACATGTAATTTATTAATCCATGAATTAAAGGCTGAGCTAAATCCCAACCATTTTACATATAGTTTATTTCCTTTTTGTTTCAACACTTTTTCCACAAGGTAATGTTTAGGAAATGCTGTCTTTTGGAGTTCTTGGAGATAAAACCTGCCTTTTATGGGTTGATGGTTGAGGTCCTCGAGTAAATAGGTGACTGGACTGTTCAGGTTGACTTGACGAATTCGAAATAGTTCAGTCCCCCAATTTGGTGTGTAGCCCTTGTCGAAGACGGACTTGGATTTGCTCACACGAACATGGTCCCCGATGTTAAGGCGATGACGTTTAGGGTCTGCTGTTTTTATGTGGTTAAACAGTTTATCCAGTTGTGGAATATTTTTGGTCACAAGTCGTGGCTTGGTCCCAATGGTTCTGTGTTTGGTGTCATTGTAACGTGACACTAGCTCAGGTAACAAGTCCAACCAGCGATAAGTGCCCTGAGCGGTAAACGCTTTCCACATATGGGTTTTCAATGTTCGGTTGAACCGCTCGACCACGCTGGCTTTGAGATTGCTGTATGTGGAGTAATGGTGAATATCCTTAGATTTGAGAAAACTGGAGAAATCCTTGTTGAAAAATTCTTTTCCCTGATCGGTTTGTAGCAGCTGAGGTTGACGTTTGGATTGTTGAATAATATGTTGAAAGGCCATGGTGAGTAGTGGACCAGACTTGCATCGCACAGGTTCAACAAACGCCATTTTGGAATAAACATCAATGACCGTCAACATATAGCGTACACCATCGTTAACGCTAGCATAGGGAATCATTTCAACCAAGTCTGCTTGCCAACGTTCATCCACACCCTGTGAAATCACCTTGAGTCGCTGATAGTGACGTCTAGCTGGACGATGCAACTCGTGAGCAATACCCATTTTAATGGGTGAGGGCTTAAACAATAATTTTGGCATTTCGAAGTTCTTCCTCAATTTCTTGAATTTCCCAATCGTGACCAGTATGGCCAGCTTGACGTGAAGCATGCAACTGCTGTAGTCGCTGGGCGAGTTGATTGGGATTGTGCCAGTAGGTAACATCCACAAGGGGTTTTAATGGCTTAAATGTCACCCCTGAAGCGGACATTTTACGTCGACCACTTTGACTAGTGGGGAACATCTTTGCAATGATGGTTTCATATTTTTGAGATATATTAGCATTCACTTGTTGAGTGGGATCATACTGTCTTTTGTGGGCATGGGAGTCCAATAAAATGGATTTATATTTATCAAGGTCCTCTAGCGTATAATCTTGGAATGAGGGAGTCCGAGAGAATAGTAGCTTTAACAGTCCTGGTGTTAATTTATAGTTGATTTTTTAATGACAGCTTTAGTACGACTAAATTTAATCGATGAATCACCAATTTTAAAACTATCATCCTCATAGCGAACACCATATGTGGTATCTGTGTTTCCAATAAATAGATTGGTGAAATAGGGTTCCAGTGTTGATCCATAATATTTTATTAAAATGTTTTTCAGTTGAGCTTTATGTTGAGGGGTGGCCAAGAGTTGTGAAAATGGAAACGATCTGGAAGGGCAAGGTGTTTCAACCATGACCAAGGATTTCTTTTTTCTTAAAAACTCTGCGAGGGGTGATGCCTTTTTTTTAGGCGTAAACACTTGTTCCTCATTATCCTCAACTTCGCTAACACTAGTTAAATCTTCCTGTTCCTCTTCCTCAGGGTCCTCTTGGTGCGTCTGAGTGGCTTGTGAAACGGTGGGTAGCGTTTCAGATGGCTTGAAAGAGGGTTTCAACATGGCTTTTAGCGGAGGTGCTAAATGTTGTTGAATAAACAAAGCATGATCCGCACGTGATCGTTTCAATTGACGGAACTTTTGGCGAATAGTATTTTTTGCTCTAATAATATGCTTTTTCAATTGACTCTCTGCTAACGCCATGGTGTCGTGACAAATGACTTGAGAGGGAATGGTACAGTGCCTTAAATAGCAATAAAATGATCAAACCCTAAGCGATACCGCCCATGGTTGAGTTCACTTTGTTTGTCAATCACTAAACAGGCATGACATTGTGTGTTCCAGCACTTGTCACACAATTCTGTAAACATTTGAAAGGTCATATCAGGATTCACATGTTCATTATAAATGTGACGACTGTTCCTCTCGTCCTGGCGAAATAAAACAATGACATTGGCATTGTCACGAATCAACTGTTTGGACATTTTAGAATACGTCGGTCCAAGATAGAAGCAATCGATATGTTTGTGTCGACCCATGCTGAAATAGCTTTGAATGATGCCTTGACGTTCAGTGGATACATCATCGAAAATCATGAGTGAATCAGGCTTTACCTCATCCGGTGAAATAACATTTTCTTGCGTGGAAACAGTAAAATACCCCATATTCCCATTTTGTAATCCAGACATGACTTGATCCAGAAACACGTAGAGGGGTTGGTAGAGAGATTTTGCGAAAATATAAATATTTTGAAAACACAGACCATTGGGCGCTGTAATAAGTGTCATCAAAAGATTGGTCTTTCCACAGCCGGAAGGTCCCACAATGATGCAGCGAATGGAAGATGGAAACAGTGAACCATGACGTTGTTCACGTGATGTGGGACAGAGATGGGAAACCATGTCCCCCACGGGGAATGACTCTTGCTTCTTAATTATCTTCATTTCAACTAAGGCTTAGAGAGGCTAGCAGGCTGTCTATATACATCCCACCGAGCCTTGTTATAGAAACAGTAGACTCGTACTACAGGTTGATGATGGATTTCTTTGGACGTGCGTTGATGGCCAAAGCTAGGTCTGTTCTCATACATGATCCTAAACAAGAAACAGATTCTGCTAATAAACACTATGTGGATAGGTCAGTAGTGCCACGCACAAAACAAGGATATTTTGACTTTAAAGGAAAGCGGTTAACCCATGTAAAACATCCTCAAGTGTCTACAGACGTTACTACAAAAAAGTATGTGGATAACAAGGTGTATGCATTTTATGATAAAGTGCCTCAGCTTACGGTGGATGGCTATAGCGCTAATCATCACCGCATTATTCACGTGGAAGACCCACAAGAAGATGATGATGTCTGTACCAAGCGATGCGTGACCTATGAAATGAAAAGGCTTTATAAATTTATCCCATCTGTATTTTTAGTGTATCTGACAAATGTAAAACCTGTGAATGAGAGAAACCATATACCGCTAGTTCATGACCAATACTTGACCTATGTGCTTGCTTCGGGATTAAGCCACTTCGACTACACTATAATGGAACCATTCACATCAAATATGCTATACCTGATGAGAACCATTTACAAATAGAGATAAATGGTCATAGGATGTTGGTCCATAACCATGAAATGGTCAATGCAGGAGACGAATTATCCTTTCATCTCATGTTGACATGGGATGAAAAGCAAGCTGGAAAAACCATAAATGATTTCCCACTTTATGTAGAATTGGAATATACAGCCATGAAATAACAATCTGACGTTAGTTGTGACTTAAACTTTCTTGTGAAAGGTTGTTGGTCATCATCATCATGGTGAAACAAAGATATGTGGTGAGAATGACTAAAAATATGACCCTGTCCTTGGCAAAGCCTGGGCTTAAGACATTCGTGGACAAGCCCTTGCGAAAGAAAAAAATAAAAAAATAATGTGTTGACCATAAGGAAAGCTCTTCGAGCAGCACAGATACATGTTATTCCAAAACGTCAACGACAGGGTTCAAAACAAGGGCGAGTGATCCCCGTCCCCAAACGAGCGGGATTTTTACCTGCATTATTCGCTGGTCTGGCTGCTCTAGGTTCACTTTTAGGCGGCGCCAGTGCAGTGGCAAAAACTATTAAAGCCGCGCAGCAGGGCAAGCAACAACTCAAAGAAAGTCAGCGACACAATGAAACAATGGATCCCATTGCTATGGGGGCTAGAAATGTCAATTTGAAGCCAGCCTTTTATCAACAAGGATTTGGAATTTCACCTTTTCGAAATAAAAAAAACCATCTTTAACCTCAGCCATAGCAAGACATGCCCTGACACATCAACAAGTGGAAAGCTATGCTAAACAACTGAAGATTTCTCATTTTCGAGGTGTGTTTATGCGAAACCAATTACCCTCACAACCTTGGAAACATGAATGTGCTGTTGTCAATTTGGATGATCACCGAGGACCTGGAACACATTATGTAGCTTACGTCAAAGAGGGATCCACTGTATGGTACTTTGACCGTTTTGGGAATTTGCCCCCGCCCATGGAACTAGTGGCCTATTTTGGAAACAGGATCAATATATATTATAATGTGAAACGTGAGCAAACATTTAATAGCCAACAGTGTGGACGTTTGTGTTTATTATTTTTATATAAGACACAGCATAAGCAAAAACGTCAACAGTTTGTCGGTGAAAAGTAAGACGTTTACACTGCATGGACGTGGACCTGAAGTCAGCCTAGACTTTTACCCGCCTATCGAATTGAGTGCATGACCTTATGGTTTGGGACTTGTTTCACTTGAAACATACAATCGAATATACAACATACGTGAAAATGTGAACAACAAGTTTTACTATGATGATTGAGTGCTCACCATGAACTCTGGTGGATATACGATAGATGATATTTATGAACACATTTATGTGGTGTTGATCAATGAATATGGTTTAAAGTCATTTCTCGATGGAACGCGCAAGTTTGAACTTGTAGGAAATACCAACACTCATCGCAGCAGTATTTTTTCTACATTCAAAATTGACTTTAAAACACAACCCGATTCCATTGGTCCATTACTAGGATTTAAACCACGCGTGTTGGAGCCCAACAAAAAACATGAATCAGACCATGAAGTGAAATTCATACCATCATGTGTCGGTGACGTGTAATATTATTAGTCAAGTGTACACCAATCAAGAACCGTCGCATTCGCTTTATGACTTTATTGTAACATCGCCCAATGGCTATATTATTCGTGAAAACCCTCCAGTGGTGCTTTTTCATTCTGTGGCTGCCGATGGTATTAGTAATATAACATTAAGACTGATCAATAGAGAGCAACAACTCATTGATCTAGATTCTACCACACCAGTGACTTACAAGTTGGTGTTAAAACCACTATGAAGTTTATATATAAAGCAACAGCACCGTCTAGGAATGGTGTTAGTTGTTTACCACGTGAATACACGTTAACATCTCATTTGGGTTACCACGTCAACCCCAGCAATGAATTCTATCCTAGAGGTAGCGAACCACATCGGGGAGCAACCAGGGGTGGTAAGAATTGATCTCCATTCTTATCAAGCTCAAACACCTGGACTCAATAACAATGATGAAATTCAATTTGTTATCAACAACCAAGATATTTACACTCTACCGCATGACAGTGTTATTCAGATTGAAAGTCGGCTTACCAAAGCCGATGGCTCTACACCTACCACATCCAAGTTAGCCAACCATGCTTTCGCATTTCTGTTTTCTGAAGTGCTTTACGTGATTAACGATATCGTGGTGGATAGCACTCGAAATGTGGGTATTTCCAGTGTCATGAAACTATATCCCTCTTATAGTGAGGAAGAAGCTAAAACACTTTGCATGGCGGGTTGGTGCCCTGACTCGATCAATGACTGGATGGTACACACCGTTGGCACCTATACTTGATATTTACCTCTTAAACTGATTTTAGGCTTTGCTGAAGATCACCAGCGCATTGTGGTCAACGCAAGGCAAGTGCTTTATCTGGTGAGAGACAGGAGTGATAATAATGCACTTAAGGGAGCCGACAATGCCCCCATTGATTCAAAAATTCAACTACAACGCTTGCTATGGAAAGTACCTCATGTGACCCTTAACGATAGCAAAAAACTGGACATACTCAAAATGGTAAAGAGAGATATACCTCTACCCATGGAATTTAGAAGCTGGGCACTCCATGAGTACCCGCTATTGCCCACCACCAACACACACAGTTGGTCTATAAAAACAGCCCGCTATACAGAGAGACCTCTCTACATTATTGTGGGTTTTCAAACAAATCGCAAGTATCAACAAACCAAAGATGCCACGCAATTTGATCACCTGCAATTGAGAAACGCACGTCTTTTCCTCAACGGTGCTGTGTTTCCCTATGAAGGACTGGATTTATATTTTTCAAAAAATAAGTTTGGCCCCCTGTACGACTTGTTTTCTAAATTTAGATGGTCGTATTATCAAAAGGAGAATTGTCCTATGTTGTCACCCCAGCCTTTTAAGACAAGGGCGCCACTGATTGTCTTTGACTGTTCCTACTTGGAAGAGTCTGTCAAACCATCCAATATTGACATTCGACTAGATTTTGAAACGCATGACAATGTTCCAGCCAATACGACGGCCTACTGTTTGATTATATATCACAAACAAGTCAACTATTATCCACTGTCCAACCAAGTGACAAGTGTATAAATAGCAGGTCAGCCCACATCAAACCGCTCAGTCATGTCTTGCTTTCAAGCCTCACGAGAACTTACATCCATGAATTTAAAATCTGAGGAACAACGTTTCAAGACCTTTGCGACGAGGCCGGTGCCTTTTATAAACCCTCAAGCCTTAGCGGCCGCTGGATTCTACTATTTAAAAACAAGAGATGAAGTGAAATGTGTGTTTTGTCCCATCATCTTAGACCAATGGCAAGAGAGCGATGAACCCATGCAGGAACATCAGCGCTGGTTACCTGCCTGCCTCTACCTGTGCAGAATGGAGGTGGGTAATATACCCTGTCATTCAAGTTACCCCTCACTCATGCCTCAGAGTGATGACAAAAGTTATGATATGTGTGGACTTTATGGTGTCAACAGTGCTTCAGTGAGCAGCTCACAGTCAAAAACACCCAGTTTAGAGACATTAGAATATCATCGGTGTTATGGACACTATAAACACAAAAGACTTTGTTGTTGTATGAGATGGTACCGCCTCTATCCTAGAATGAAAAAAGAATGTAAAACTTGTTATGCTAATAAAATAATGTAATAAAAAATTGGTTGTTGTTGTTATATTATTATTTCTTATGCCCCCTGTCATACCCTAACCTCAATAGTGACTAGTCAGTGTTTTTTTTATTTTTTTACTAGAATGGAATGTGAGTAAATGGCATGGGTACACCTTACTGGACGATAGTCAGTCTGTGGTAAGTTGGACTTGATCCACACAAGAGTGAACATGTTGCATACTCTGATTGTCGACTGTCAAGGGTTTAAAATTGGAGATAACAAATTTATATTTAAAGAAGTGGCCATCATCGATTGTTCCACTTTTTGGATATCACAAGCTACCCATTTGGTGTTTAAACCACCTTACGCGTTTGATTTATTGTGTGATAAAGACCGTAAACAAACCCAGTGGATTGAAACTCATATGCAACTAGACTGGAAGCAAGGAACCATTTCATAGAAGCACCTGGACATGGTCATGAAAGCCCACTTGTCTTCTTCCCATGTAGTATTTGTGAAAGGTAGTGAAAACGTCAATGGCTACAACCATTTTTGGCGTCTTATTGTCAATGTATCGATTTAATGGACTTGGGCTGTCCCTCGCTGCAAACACTCATGGACCGCTACCCCTGTGACAATATTACCCATAAAGCCCTGGCACAGGTGTGGCAATTGTTTCATTGGTTAACCACCAATGCCTGCTGGGAGTTGTTAAATAAAATTAAAACTGAAGGTTTACCTGTGGATGCCACCAGTGAGATTTCTACAAGCGACGTGTAAACATCAACGTGTAACGATTCGATCCCATAGCTGTTATATTTAAAGGGTTATTCATTTATTATCATATTATTATTATTAATTAGTACATCGATGAGATGATTTTTATATCAGATGATTGTAAGCGGTTTTTATTATTATTATAGTCAGACAGATTTTTATTAACAATTACTTGTAAAGAGACGAAGTATTATATATTGCAACAAGACTGGCGATATGGACTAACCCTATGCGTCACAAACAGAACGTCGTAGTAGTTATTTCACCACGGCTTACAGCGTCACTGTCATGAGTAACCATCACGAGTTCGACCATCGAGTTCATTCGAGAAGGAATGGAAAATATTATTTCCAACTATGGTGCAACCAATACGTCACTACTGGAGCCAAGGTACGCGTCAAGAAATTGCTAGTAAGGAGTCATGAAGAGAAGGGGTAGCTTGCTTCTTAAGAGAGGGAAGTTGGCACACCACGTGATAAGGAAGATATAAGCTGTTACCCGCGTCTACAAGATGATTAGTGAACGACAAGTCATTAGAGAACAATTGTTCTGACCACAATAGGAGAGCGTCAACTGAGGGTCTTAGCTAATGAGCTGAGCCAATATCCGACTTCAAACCATACAGCGTGATGTCTACCCAAGATACATATCAGTCCGCACTGACTTATAGAACAATTTTACAATCAATCTACAAGTCGCAACGGACTTGGTTATGTTAAATAGTATCAAATGACATACTACAACATTTTTTTAGAAATATGAAACGCAACATCGAGATCATCTTCCACACTTTTTTTATGATGATACTTCAAAAGGGTGAGCAAACAATTAAATATCCGACGTCTCTGTAATATGTAACTTCAAGAAAGATTCAATTCATTAATGTTTATTTTCTTTTAAATTAATTGCCGCATTGAGTAATTTTAAATTCAATTGTGTGACTATCACTATTCTGTTTTATTAATATTTTGTTTTTGCATTTATTAAATTCATTTTCTTTAACGTAATGCCTATTTCTTTCATTGTAGTTAGTACTTTAAGGCAATCATACTCCTTGATTAAATACTGGATTGGTTAGATGACTTTGTCTCACCACGACCAGGGATAATTAGGTCTCACTCTACTGCTGATAGCCGAGGTTAATTCTTAAATTTCGATTCACTGTCTTAAATAGGGATCTGGCGCTCAACAACTTATTATATTATACTATCACAGGTAAGGTCACAACACAGTGTATATTATTTATTCTTATCATGTTTGTTTTATTGAACCACAATAGTTAACACCACGTTTAAGGACTCATTAAAAATGTTACATTTGGCGCCACAAAGTAGGACAAGAAAACCATTCGGTATTTAGGAGAGGAGTGTATAATTTCAGTGCAAATTGTCAGTGCTTTTGGGGGACAGTGAAGTGAAGTGAAATTTTGGACGGGCAATTGTTGTACGGTGTACTTCGAGATGTCGGAAGAGGAACAGAGGCAGTTGAGAAGTAGGAATAAAGTCGAGAAAGTTAATTATAAGGAGGTTGATAGCAGTAGCGATGTTGAAAGCGTAGAGAATAATACCAAGATGTCGGAGGTAAATCTTGAGAGTAATCCTGAAAATAATCCTGAGGTTAACCCTGACACGAATTCAGAGGAAAATCTCGAGACGAATACAGAGGTACATCCTGAGACTAGTGGTAGTCTAGAGAAAGAAAAGTCTATAGAGATTCCTGAAGATCCATTAACTGCGCTCATAAGGCAGATGAGTAGAGATTTAAGTGCGAAATTTGATGAGAGTATGAATAAAAATAGTAGGGAGATGAAAGAAGATATGAATAAAAATATGGAAGAGAGTAAGAAAGATAATTTGGAAAGTAGGAAGGAATTGAGTAGAGATTTAGGTGAGAAATTAGATAAGAGTAATCAAGAGATGAGAGAGGATATGAGTAAAATAAATCAGAAGCTGGAAGAGAATAATTTAAAACTAGACAGTGTGATTAAAGTAAATGAAGGGTTGAGTATGAAGTATGATATGCTGCAGGAGAGTATTCAGGGGGTGAAACAGGAAATCAGAGGTGAAATTAAGGAGGAGATAGAGATGAAGGCTAAATATATTATTAAGACAGTAGATAAACAATTAGAAGCAGTAGAAAATCAAATTAAGGAAGTTGAGATAGAAGTTAATAAGAAAGTAGAATCAGTAAAGACAGCCTTTCAGGAGATTTTAGGTGAAATCAGATTAGAGTCAGACGAGATTTTAGGTGAAAGCAAATTGGAATTAGTGGAGACTGTAATTGAAAGTAGATTAGAGTCATTGGAGATTGTAGGTGAAAGCAGATTGGAATCGGAGGAGATCTTAGGTGAGGAACGGCAAATAGCGGAGATTTTAGGTGAAATCAGATTAGAGTCAGAGGAGATAGTAGGAGAAGGCATAGTAGAGTTGAAGGAGATTTTAGATGAACGCAGGATAGCTGTAGAAGAGACTATAGAATGTAGCGAAAAAGAAGTGAAGAAGATGAGAGAAAAGATAGGGATAGAAGTAGGTAAGATAAAGAAAGTACTAAGCACCCAAGAGATTAAGATGCAGACAATCATAGATAAATTAGATAGGCAAACTAGGGAAGAATTTAGTCCTGTGATAGAGGAAGTTAATATGAAATTATTAGTGGCAGAGAAGCGTGCGTTAAGTCATAGTCAGAAGAACATAATTAGTAAACAGGTAAAGAGGAGGAGAGAGATAGATAAGAGCAGAAGCAATAGTCCACGGGTAAAGAGAACATTAAGTGATAGTAATGGAGAAGTGAAAGGAAGACAGGTAGGTAGATATTTTAGAAGTAAAATGAAAGAGAAGAGAATCAAGTTGCTAGAGGAGAAAGAAATCAGGATGAAGGAGAGAAAGAAAGCATATGATGTGCAGTGGCGTACTGAATTAGCCAGACTTGGGGATGTGAGAGGGGGAAAGCCGAAGTACTGTGTTACTATGGATGAATGTAGTACAGAGGAAGTAGAAACTAATGTAACACGGAAGGAATTATGTGGAATTCTAGTTGAAGATAGAATTGAAGATGAATGTGGTAAGAACGGTGAAATGCCAGTGAACGTAGTTATGTAAATTTATATTACCGATAGTTACTGTTCCGTATGACTTAAATATTAAATAGAGAAGTTTAGTATGATTTAACAGAGGTAGATAAGAAACCTGCTGTGTGTAATTTTAATTCAGTCGTGAAGTTAGGATGGTAAGGGGCGCGTAGTGCCAACGCTTATTGATTTAGATTGACTAAAATCATTTAATTTTGAAGACAGAGGTTGTCGTGCTATTGAGCAATGCAGGTAAGTTGAATGTAGGTCCTTAAACTGCAGGTAAGTTGGATGAAGTGAGAATTAAATTTTAAAAGTAGGAAGGTTATTACATAGGTAAGTAATCGAAAGAAAGTAATAATTATTATGGCAACCATAATTATGAATATAATGGTAATGAAGATTTAATTTAAAAGTGAGTGAAGATAAGATGATACAGTGGTAATAAAACTAGCGAGTTGAAGAATTAAGTATTGATTTAATAAAGAAGTTTCAGTTGAGGACAGCGAGGTTATCAGTGGATATATTTTGAGAAATTTATAAGTGGTTTAGAATTGTTAATGGTAATGCGTTGTATGAATTAACCAACATCGGGTTGAAATAAAGAAGTAGTAACTAATTAGGACATCTGGTAACTTACTTGGTGACAGATATGTGTGTGTGTATGTGTGTATTTTCACGTAAATGGACGTGAGTTTGAAGAAGTAGGACAACGAAGGTATAATGCCGTTGAGCAATGTTTTTTTTTTTTAAGTTTTGGTAAGATGCCAAATGGAGTTATAATGGAGGAAGTTTTGGTAAGATGCCAAATGAAGTTTTAAGAAGGTTTTGGAGGATGAAGTAGGTCAGGGAGGTATATTCCGTTGAGCAATGAGATTTTTTATGGTGTCTACGGGACTACGTGAAGTTAATGTTGGGAGTTTTTTTTTAAGTATATATGGTTGTATGCACACAAGGTAATAAGAGATTACAAAGGTAAGATTGTCCAAGTTTTTGTTACAGTTACGCACGTTTTAAAGATATTACAAGGCTTGTTATCGAGCTAAACCATTTTGTAGTAAAAAGTTACTGATGATTAATAACGAATTAATGATGTGGTAGATTGTTGTCCTACACACAGGTTAAAGTAAAGATAATAGTAATAATTATATGGTTGGCATAATATTTTCTAGAAGTGAAAGGAATTTGTTATAATTCGATGTTTTGAGGATTTTAAAAAATAAATCATTTTTTTTAGTAGACGAGAAATTAAAGTTTTATTTATGTCATACGGATTTAGTAAAGAGAAGTTTATATTTTTGAAGACAAGAATAAGTTAGTAATGTAAGGTGAGTATACCTAAGGGGTAATAATGAAGTTTCAATTAAAGGAAGGTGTAATTTACGCATTTAATTTGGTAGAGCAGAGAGTGTCTTAACTGTGTTATAACTCAGGACTTGCTTTATGAAGTGATTATGGGAGAATATTTGCCAGTTAGGAGTGTCGGTGTTATTGACTATCAACTGGAACACTGTCATTATTTTAGGAAGACAATAGTTAGGAAAACAAAGTGTGATGTTATTATTCCAAGGAATTAGTCGAAGCATGTAAGATTTTTTTTAGCTGAAATTTAGGATGTTATTGGTCAGTAAGAGGTGACCTGTAACAATAAGAAGTGGGATTATACCACGAATAGGGGAGTTTTTTTTGTATGTGACGTGTGATGTCACGATGAGTTTTGAGAGATTCTGGTAGAGCAAGTATAAGCTATACTCCAGGCGGTCAGAACAAGTAGGAAGTGTTGACGAGTAATGTCACAATAAGTTTTGAGAGAAAACTAATGTTTTTTTTAAGTATTCAGCAAGAAGTCAAATCATGAATAGACTAAGTTCAAAGTATAAGAGCATTAATATTTTGTGGAACGAAATATTTATTCTGAGGAGTTTGTCATGTGTTTTTGTGAAATAGTTTAGTGATATACGTAATTCAGGTATTGAGTAGTATTTTGTCCAAGTCTTAATCATTTTGTTATGGTAAGTAAGGAATGACGATACAGTAAAGTTATATCTTGACGCTAAGTTAAATTTTATAAGATGAACGAGAAGTCAGATTTTATGTTTATTTGTGATTTTGAAAAATCCAAGTTATTGTTTTCGAGAAGTAGTGAAGAGGAATTATGGTTTTATGAGAAGTTAAGAAGTCGTGGAGACTTAGGAAGTATTAATTTGGAAGGAGGCGGCCGTGGCCTAAGAAAGAATTAAGCCACGAAGGCAGGTGAGTAGTAACTTGGATATTTAAGTGAACTGTTTAATAACTGCTTTAAGGTATTTCGATGTCATTATGTATTTGGGGAAATATTTACATGTATTACATATGCTCTGAAATTGGAATTGCCTTAGGTATCTTGCTAAGTTATTTTTTTCTTCAATTATTGAAATTTTACTGCATTTGAGTAATCCCTTTATAGAGACGAAAGGAATATTGCGTTGTTTGCATATCGTATGCGGTAATAGTTATAATGTGTTAATCAGCTGGAAATACAACAATGTAATTCTACACCAGACTGACGAAAACTACGTTCACTAGATATGAAGACAAAATTGTATGTCAAACATACGATCACCGAGTGCAGCGTTGACATATATGTCAAAATTAAAAGTGAAGGGCATTATATATATACTTTTTTACAGCATATAAAAAAATGAACATTATGAACATTTGGAAGAATGAGATGAATGAAAGTTAAAACGTGTATTTTGTGAAGAGTATATTTCTTGTATAATTTTATGTATTGTTGAAGGGTATTATTTGTATGTTGTCGTTATGGGGGTATTAATATTTAAATGTGTATTCATTTGTGTAGGATGTGTAGTGATATAAATAATGTTACATTTTATTTTAAATTATTTATATCAGGGGCGATTGTAACGATTCGATCCCATAGCTGTTATATTTAAAGGGTTATTCATTTATTATCATATTATTATTATTATTAATTAGTACATCGATGAGATGATTTTTATATCAGATGATTGTAAGCGGTTTTTATTATTATTATAGTCAGACAGATTTTTATTAACAATTACTTGTAAAGAGACGAAGTATTATATATTGCAACAAGACTGGCGATATGGACTAACCCTATGCGTCACAAACAGAACGTCGTAGTAGTTATTTCACCACGGCTTACAGCGTCACTGTCATGAGTAACCATCACGAGTTCGACCATCGAGTTCATTCGAGAAGGAATGGAAAATATTATTTCCAACTATGGTGCAACCAATACGTCACTACTGGAGCCAAGGTACGTGTCCAGAAATTGCTAGTAAGGAGTCATGAAGAGAAGGGGTAGCTTGCTTCTTAAGAGAGGGAAGTTGGCACACCACGTGATAAGGAAGATATAAGCTGTTACCCGCGTCTACAAGATGATTAGTGAACGACAAGTCATTAGAGAACAATTGTTCTGACCACAATAGGAGAGCGTCAACTGAGGGTCTTAGCTAATGAGCTGAGCCAATATCCGACTTCAAACCATACAGCGTGATGTCTACCCAAGATACATATCAGTCCGCACTGACTTATAGATCAATTTTACAATCAATCTACAAGTCGCAACGGACTTGGTTATGTTAAATAGTATCAAATGACATACTACAACATTTTTTTAGAAATATGAAACGCAACATCGAGATCATCTTCCACACTTTTTTTATGATGATACTTCAAAAGGGTGAGCAAACAATTAAATATCCGACGTCTCTGTAATATGTAACTTCAAGAAAGATTCAATTCATTAATGTTTATTTTCTTTTAAATTAATTGCCGCATTGAGTAATTTTAAATTCAATTGTGTGACTATCACTATTCTGTTTTATTAATATTTTGTTTTTGCATTTATTAAATTCATTTTCTTTAACGTAATGCCTATTTCTTTCATTGTAGTTAGTACTTTAAGGCAATCATACTCCTTGATTAAATACTGGATTGGTTAGATGACTTTGTCTCACCACGACCAGGGATAATTAGGTCTCACTCTACTGCTGATAGCCGAGGTTAATTCTTAAATTTCGATTCACTGTCTTAAATAGGGATCTGGCGCTCAACAACTTATTATATTATACTATCACAGGTAAGGTCACAACACAGTGTATATTATTTATTCTTATCATGTTTGTTTTATTGAACCACAATAGTTAACACCACGTTTAAGGACTCATTAAAAATGTTACAAACGTGATACCATGGAGAAAGGGGATGCTACCGATAAAGCGATTGGAAAGTTCTTTGTGTGTAAAAAGAAACTAGACAGTTTTACCAAAGAAGAATTATTGGCTCTTCCAAAATCAGACACACATTTTCCCGGGCTAAAAATAAAAACTCAGCCATAGCAAGACATGCCCTGACCCTTGAACAAGTGATAAGCTATGCTAAACAACTAAAGCTTTCTCATTTTCGAGGTGTGTTTATGCGAAACCAATTACCCTCACAACCCTGGAAACAGGAATGTGCTGTTGTCAATTTGGATGATCACCGAGGACCAGGAACGCATTATGTAGCCTATGTCGAAGAGGGATCCACTGTATGGTACTTTGACAGCTTTGGGAATTTGCCCCCGCCCATGGAACTAGTGGCCTATTTTGGAAACAGGATCAAGATATATTATAATATGAAACGTGAGCAAACATTTAACAGCCAACAGTGTGGACGTTTGTGTTTATTTTTTTATATAAGACACAGCATAAGCAAAAACTTCTACAGTATGTCGGCAGAAAGTAAAACGTTTACACTGCATGGACGTGGACCTGAAGTCAGCCTAGACTTTTACCCGCCTATCGAATTGAGGGTAGGCTTATGGTTTGGGACTTGTTTCACTTGAAACATACAATCGAATATACAACATACGTGAAAATGTGAACAACAAGTTTTACTATGATGATTGAGTGCTCACCATGAACTCTGGTGGATATACGATAGATGATATTTATGAACACATTTATGTGGTGTTGATCAGTGAATATGGTTTAAAGTCATTTCTCGATGGAACGCGCAAGTTTGAACTTGTAGGAAATACCAACACTCATCGCTGCAGTATTTTTTCTACATTCAAAATTGACTTTAAAACACGCCCCGATCCATTGGTCCATTACTAGGATTTAAGCCACGCGTGTTGGAGCCCTACAAAAAACATGAATCAGACCATGAAGTGAAATTCATTGAGGACCATCACGTATCGGTGACGTGTAATATTATTAGCCAAGTGTACACCAATCAAGAAATATCGCATTCGCTTTATGACTTTATTGTAACATCGCCCAATGGTTATATTATTCGTGAAAACCCTCCAGTGGTGCTTTTTCATTCTGTGGCTATCGATGGGATTAGTAATATAACATTAAGACTGATCAATAGAGATCAACTACTCATTGATCTAGATTCTACCACACCAGTGACTTACACGTTGGTGCTAATGCCACTATGAAGTTTGTTTACAAAGCAACAACACCGTCTAGGAATGGTGTTAGTTGTTTGCCACGTGAATACACGTTAACATCTAAGGACATTCAGATTCTTCAGCATTTGGGTTACCACGTCAACCCGCATGATGAATTCTATCCTAGAGGTAGCGAACCACATCGAGGAACAATCAGGGCTGGTAAGAATTGATCTCCATTCCTATCAAGCTCAAACACCTGGACTCAATAACAATTATGAAATTCAATTTGTTATCAACAACACAGATATTCACACCCTACCACATGAAAGTGTCATTCAGATTGAAGGTCGGATCACGAAAGCCGATGGCTCTACACCCACCACATCCAAGTTGGCCAACCATGCTTTTGCCTTTCTGTTTTCTGAGGTGCGGTATGTCATTGACGATATCGTGGTGGATATCACTCGAAATGTGGGTATGTCCAGTGTCATGAAACTATACCCCTCTTATAGTGAGGAAGAAGGTAAAACACTTTGCATGGCAGGTTGGTGCCCTGACTCGACCAATGACTGGATGGTACACACCGACGGCACCTTTACTGGATGTTTACCCCTTAAACTGATTTTAGGCTTTGCTGAAGATCACCAACGCATTGTGGTTAACGCAAGGCAAGTGCCTTAACTGGTAAGAGACAGGAGTGATAATAATGCACTCAAGGGAGCCGACAATGCCTCCATAGATTCAAAAATTCTACTAAAACGCATAGTACCCGCTATTGCCCACCACCAACACACACAGTTGGTCTGTAAAAACAGCCCGCTATACAGAGAGACCTCTCTACATCATCGTGGGTTTTCAAACAAATCGCAAGTATCAACAAACTAAAGATGCCACGCAATTTGATCACCTGCAATTAAGAAATGCACGTATTTTCCTCAACGGTGCTGTGTTTCCCTATGAAGGATTGGATTTGGATTTTTCAAAAAATAAGTTTGGCCCCCTGTACGACTTGTTTTCTACATTTAGATGGTCGTATTATCAAAAAGAGAATTGCCCCATGTTGTCACCCCAAGCTTTTAAGACAAGGGCGCCACTGATTGTCTTTGACTGTTCCTACTTGGAAGAATCTGTCAAGCCATCCAATATTGACATTCGACTAGATTTCGAAACGCATGATAATGTTCCAGCCAATACGACGGCCTACTGTTTGATCACCTACCAATACGCGTGGCTAGCACATACTGAGAAGGCCATGCAAGACACAAAATACAAGCAGTATTGACGTCACGAGCATGCCAATGTGCTACGGGAGCCAAACTCCCTTTCATAAAAACAAAAGCCTTACCTTGGCAATCCAAATAAGGTTTTTACGGGAATATGATATAGTTTCCATTTGAGCGGATGAATTATCAATAAATGATAAAAATGGTCCGGTTAGCTCAAACAATGCCAGCGTTTCGCCCCAGTGTGCCGTTGGGCTCGTCAGTTGGTACGGACACACCTAGCAATACGCGTGGCTAGCACATACTGAGAAGGCCATGCAAGACACAAAATACAAGCAGTATTGACGTCACGAGCATGCCAATGTGCTACGGGAGCCAAACTCCCTTTCATAAAAACAAAAGCCTTACCTTGGCAATCCAAATAAGGTTTTTAATATTCCCGAAGGGAATATGATGTAGTTTCCATTTGAGCGGATGAATTATCAATAAATGATAAAAATGATAAAAACCTTATTTGGATTGCCAAGGTAAGGCTTTTGTTTTTATGAAAGGGAGTTTGGCTCCCGTAGCACATTGGCATGCTCGTGACGTCAATACTGCTTGTATTTTGTGTCTTGCATGGCCTTCTCAGTATGTGCTAGCCACGCGTATTGGTAGGTGTGTCCGTACCAACTGACGAGCCCAACGGCACACTGGGGCGAAACGCTGGCATTGTTTGAGCTAACCGGACCATTTTTATCATTTATTGATAATTCATCCGCTCAAATGGAAACTACATCATATTCCCTTCGGGAATATTAAAAACCTTATTTGGATTGCCAAGGTAAGGCTTTTGTTTTTATGAAAGGGAGTTTGGCTCCCGTAGCACATTGGCATGCTCGTGACGTCAATACTGCTTGTATTTTGTGTCTTGCATGGCCTTCTCAGTATGTGCTAGCCACGCGTATTGGTAGGTGTGTCCGTACCAACTGACAAGCCCAACGGCACACTGGGGCGAAACGCTGGCATTGTTTGAGCTAACCGGACCATTTTTATCATTCATTGATAATTCATCCGCTCAAATGGAAACTACATCATATTCCCTTCGGGAATATTAAAAACCTTATTTGGATTGCCAAGGTAAGGCTTTTGTGTTTATGAAAGGGAGTTTGGCTCCCGTAGCACATTGGCATGCTCGTGACTTCAATACTGCTTGTATTTTGTGTCTTGCATGGCCTTCTCAGTATGTGCTAGCCACGCGTATTGGTAGGTGTGTCCGTACCAACTGACGAGCCCAACGGCACACTGGGGCGAAACGCTGGCATTGTTTGAGCTAACCGGACCATTTTTATAATTTATTGATAACTCCTCCAGTGACGAACAAAGGAGATAAAATCCAGGCTCTGAGCCCTAGAGGGAAAATGTACAATTTTAAATATGTGAAGAACAGAGCGACTGAGAGGAACTATCTCCCTAGATCCTTAATAACTGGTAGCCAAGTAGCTGATATCCAGTGTCTCTGTTAAAATTATTGGGATTTTTACGAATTTCAACTGCCTCCCTTATAATTCTAGACCAGTTGTGCTTAACAAGGGCAAGCGCATGAGCATCCTTGAAACATACATCGTGCCCTGAAGACAGGGCATGTTCAGCTATAGCTGATTTGTCAGGTTGTTTTAAACGGATGATCCTTTGATGCTCTTTGATGCGAGTTGCAATGGACCGTTTTGTTTGTCCAATGTAGACTTTTCCGCAAGTACATGGGACTTCATACACCCCAGGTTGTAGTATTGGGGACAATTTATCTTTGTTTAATGCTAAACGTTGACCAATTTTCGTTATAGTGCCGAAAACTGTTTTTATCTTGTGCTTGCGGAGAATCTTAGCAACGCGGTCAGTGGTGTTGTGAATATAAGGGAGGTAAGCAGTTCCTCTCACGTCGGAGCTCTGAGAAGGTTGTCTATCCCTCCTTCTGGGATGTAGGGACCTATATATATAGTGGATTCATTATAGCCATTACCCTTAAACATGGTTTGTAAGGCATGAAACTCTTCCTGAAGAGTTGATGCCTCACAAATACGTTCCGCTCTTTTGGCTAGAGTTGTTACAATTCCTTGTTTTTGTGCTGGGTGGTGGTGGGAATCCGCATGTAAATAACGGTTACTGTGAGTTGGCTTACGGTAGACGCTGTGCCCCATGGAGCCATCCGCTTTCCTCCTCACAAGAACATCCAAAAAAGGTAAGCATCCACCTGACTCTAGCTCCATTGTGAAGTGGATTGAAGGATGCAGCTGACTTAGGTGGTTCAGAAAGTGGTTCAGTTTCTCAGAACCCTCCTCCCACACCACGAACGTATCATCCACATATCTCCACCAAATCACAGGTTTGAAAGACGCCGAAGATATAGCCTCCCCCTCAAAATGTTCCATGAAAAAATTTGCCACGACAGGCGAGAGTGGACTTCCCTTGGCCACACCATCAGTCTGCTCGTAATATTTACCATCCCACAAGAAATAACTGGAACACAAGCAGTGGTGGAATAATCGGGCAATGTCCTCAGGAAACAAATCCTTGATGAGTGACATGAGCGAGTCCACCGGCACTCTGGTTAACAAGGACTCTACATCAAAACTCACCAAAATAGCATTTGGTTGAACGGCGATCGTTGACAATTTTTCGACCAAATGGGTTGAATCCCTAATGTAGGCAAGGTTTCTCCGAAACGTATGATTTAAATTAAAAATACACACGGCATTAGCCCAAAAGCATGAATTATTTATATAATAATCCGGGCAGTGAAAGCCTTAATATGCAAATTACGGAACTATTTCACATTTTCTTGGTTGGAGAAGCCCCACCCCCCTTCAGTAAAAACGCTGATGTAGATAATGTCCTACCAACTTAAGAACATAAAAACTGTAACCTGGCTTATGGCCATTATTTAGCGCTCTCAAATACACTGCTCAACGGAAGTTTGGACAACCATCATCAATTGAATGCTACGATACTAGAGGTCCCAATTACCTAGGCACGTCATGCATTATCCAGTCAGAACGACTGTGTGTTAGTTTCCTAATTATGTAAACAAAATGCCGTCGCAGCGCCACACTGCGAGCAGTCCAATATCACCAATCGGTGAGTTTGTGTTCAGCACTGCCACGTACCGTACATGCATACAACAGTTTGATAGGGTCCAGATAGTGGCTTTACTTTCAGCAGGTCATACACAGCAAGATGTTGCCGATTGGTTAAATGTCACTCAAAGTGGTGTGTCTAAGGTGTGGAGATAGTACAGAGGCAGGAAATGCAAACGATAGACCTCACAGTGGTCGTCCGTGTCACCACCAATGCAGGATAGTTTCCTCCAACTGTCAGCTCGCAGGCACCCAAAATAAACTACCAGGAATCTATATACTAATATAATAAAGCTGAAGAGTTTGTTTGTGTGTTTAAACGCACTAATCTCCGGAACTACCAGTTGGATTCGAAAAATTATTTTTGTATATGATAGCCTGAGTCAAGAGGAATAGTTTAGGCTAGTAGCATTAGGTTACACCTCTCGGGCAACCTTAAAGAAAAGGGGTGAACAGCTTCAATAATACCCAAGTCTAATGTTGCCAGGCAAAGCGGGCTGCATCACGTCGCCACTACCAGTGTTCTGGTGAGGAATTGAGAGCTGCTTATAAATTGCAGTCACGGAGAGTAATTAGTGCAAAAAGATTTCTTAGGCCCTTTAAAACAGTTATCATGACAATAGTATGCCTCTGTATAAGGGCGATGGTGTTAGTGCAGTATACTGAGGTTATCAGCTGCAATAAGCGTTGGTGCTTTCCGATCCTTATCTTTGAGCGCTCCAGTTCTGTAGTAGTATTCATTATCATCCATAAAACAAATAAATCCACCGGGCGAAGCCAGGCAATACTGCTGGTATTGGATATGACTTGTCCCAGGCAACAGGGATTCGTATCTCAGACCCAACAGTGCATAGACGGTTGCATCAGGGTGGTCTCCATTCCAGAACACCAATGAAAAGTTTTGCACTGAACCAACGGAACCGAGGCAATCTAAGGAAATGGGCTCTTGCTCATCAACATTGGACCATTGCAAAATTGAGTAATGTCATGTTTGCTGACGAGACCAGAATTGATTTGAGACCGGACACTAGACGTGTTACGGTTTGAAGCAGCACTCGACGACGCCATGAACACCCATACATTCAGTAAGTCCATCTGCTTGCAGGTGGAAGTGTATTGTTCGGCGCGGCAAGAATGGCAGGACGGCGGACTCCTGACATACCCATCAACGGCAATATGACTGGTTCCCGATACCTCCAAGAGATCCTACAACCGATTGTAATACCCTACAGATATACAGTCGGCAACAACTTCATCCTAGTCGATGACAATGCCAGACCGCACTCTAGCAGTGGCTCGCTACTTTCAAAGATGCAATATCAACCGAATGCAATGGTCAGCACAGTCCCCAGACATGAAAGCAATTGAGCATGCATGGGACATGTAGAAGGTGGCCGTTGCACAGCGTCCAAATCCACCTGACAATCTTCAGGAACTCGCTGATGCTGCCATAGAGGAGTGGGACCTCTTAACCCAATATAAACTTGGTCTCATTCAGAGCATGCTTTCCGGAGTGGAAGATCTCATCTGTGTGCGGGGAGGACATACTCAGTACTAAAGACTAATACTGATCATCATGAGATGGCGTCCTAACCGGCGGTGGCGCAATGCGGATGACGGTGCGGTCTGCGGGCGAAATAGAAGGTCAAGCATTCGGAGGGCATTATGAGACTTTTCAAGATTTCCCGGACCAAATGCGAAACTCCCGTATATTTCCCGGGTCATTAAAATTCCCATATGTTTCCCGCATATCCCATATCGCTCGACATCCTGAATTCGCAACTGCATGGGCCAAAGATGATGCAACTTTACCGCAATAGCTAAGACTTGTATAGTCCGGGACAGCTTAAATAAGTTACTAGATCAAAACAGAGTAGCCAACATTAACAGCCGTCCCCTATGCCTACGTAAAAGTTGGTGTATGCTTGAATTTCTTGACGTTAAGTTGTTTCCATGTGCCAGAACATTGTCGCCAACCCTGCTTAAAATCTCGCCATCTCCAAAGACCACAATACCACTAAAATTTCTTAACACACAGTTGCCGACTATTTTCTGGCGATAACTCCCAGAATGCATTTCTACACATTCTCCCAATATAATAATTACGACTTTCAGTAATGTCTATTATCCGAATAATTTCACCGTTTTCTTTGGAATTTCAAGTCTAATGAAAATAAAACAAGTTGTACAAGGTAAGTACTACTAAAATACACTGATTAAAAAACAGTTTTTACACTTATTATAGACTCTTGATTATGAAATATGTGTGTGTCAAATCCACTCGTCTGAGATGTTTGCAAGCTTTTATTTAATTAATTTTTGGATAAATTCTTATTTAGATTTCATCATGACGCCTAAAAAACACGAGAACAAGATTGGAGATGGATTGGAGAAACTCTACGAAGATCACTGGCAAATCAACTACGTCTTAGGTAAGTAGACTAGACCCTACCTACATAATTTGAAGTACCAAGTTATTTAATCGTTGTTTTATTTATTTTTATATTCAGTCCGAGCACAAATAACGTAATAAAGAACCTTAATGGTCTTTGGAAATTTTAGGTAGATTTCATTAGAAAGCTAACTATTGCAATGGGTACCATGTTTCGACTTCCGGAAAATTTCGACATATCTTCGCGTTTCACATCCCCCAGATCCCAAAACCACCGTCAGTTCAAAAGTTTATATATATATATATATATCAGTTTCTTGTGGACACGATAACTGCCGTAATTTTGCACCAATCACTTTGATTTTTTTACATAACATGTATCCCTATACAATCTCGGTCGAGTTCGTTAATGGGCAAAATCGGTCGAAGGGGGTGAAAATGGGGGGCTTTTTTCGAAAAAGTGAAATTTCGCTATAACTCTCTTAATACGTGAAATATCGAATCCATTCAAAGTTCATAATATGTGTCGGATAAGTGCCAAAAATTTATGTCAAATAAGTTTTTTGATAGCACCAACCATTGACCAAAGGGGTGGAAAAAAGTGGGTTTTTCGGGAAACATTAATCATATCTCTCTTAATAGGCACAATATCAAAACCGTACAAAATGGACAATATTCCTCCAATAATTACCTAAAACTTTTGTCTGAAATAATTTTCGATATGACCCACCATTACGCCACGGAGTGAGCAAAATGATTTAAATTATAAGAAAATTCCAAGTGCCAAGAGTGGTTGCCATGACAACTTTACTTTTAATTGATACGGGTTGAGCCATCAGCAGTTGCTATGACAACGCCACTGCACGAGATCACATTCTGTTTTCATATGTCTGTGGGAAGCGACTTCGGTATCGGAACTGGTAGCATGCCGAACTTCTATGCCCAAGGTCGCGGGTTCAAACCCGGCTGAAGTCGTCGGATTTACTAAGAGCGCCAAAAAACCCTGAGTATGCTTTCCTTCGGAGGGGAAGTTCCAACGTTCGTTGCGAGTTGATGGTTCCGGTGGCATCTAGTGGCCAAGTTCACAGCTAGGTGTCGTTGATGGTAGTATTTTAAATTATGTAGCCTATTTTAGGTAGATTTCATCAGAAAGCTAACTATTTCAATGGGTGCCATGTTTCGACTTCCGGAAAATTTCGATATATCTTCGCGTTTCACATCCCCCAGACCCCAAACCACCGTCAGTTCAAAGGTTTATATATATGTGTGTGTATATATACATGCATATATATCAGTTTCTTGTGGACACGATAACTGCCGTAATTTTGCACCAATCACTTTAATGTTTTACATAATATGTAACCCCTTAAAAAATCGGTCGAGTTCGTTAATGGGCAAAATCGGTTAAGGGGGGGGGGGAAATGGGGGGGGCTTTTTTTTCTCGAAAAAGTGAAATGTCGCTATAACTCTCTTAATACGTGAAATATCGAATCAATTCAAAGTTCATAATATTTGTCGGATAAGTGCCAAAAATTTATGTCAAATAGGTTTTTTGATAGCACCAACCATTGACCAAAGGGGTGGAAAAAAGTGTTTTTTTCGGGAAACATTAATCATATCTCTCTTAATAGGCACAATATCAAACCCGTACATAATGGAAAATATTCCCCTAATAATTACCTAAAACTTTGTCTGAAAGAATTTTTGATCTAACCTACCATTACGCCAAGGGAAGAGAAAAATGATTTCGGAATTAAAGAACATGCCAAGTGCCATCAGAGGTTACCGTGACAACGCTTCTAAATTGATGAGGGATGAGCTATCAGAGGTTGCCAAGACAACGCCATCGCACGAGATCACATTCATTTTTCCATCTGACTGTGGGAAGCGCCTAACTGGTAGCATGCTGAACTTATATGCCCTAGGTCGCTGGTTCAAAGCCGGCCAAAGTCGTCGGATTTTCTAAGAGCGCTAAAAAACCCTCAGCATACTTTCCTTTGGAGGAGAAGTTCCAACGTTCGTTGCAAGTTGCTGGTTGCGGTGGCATCTAGTAGCCAAGTTCACAGCTAGGTGTCGTTCACGTTAGGATATGGTACAAAATTAGGAACTACTACTTAAAATTGACCGTCTGCAGACCTTACCTGAATTACAGACTAAAACAGTCATCACAATTAACACCGTTTATCAGATTCTACACACCCGGGGTTACATGACCACGTTGTCGCAGCCCCTAAACTGAGGAACCAACAAAAATCTCTGCGGGAGATAAAATTTTGCGAAAAGAAGTAACAGACTGTCTGATAGTTACACATCAGTTCCAAACCTTGCATAAGGACAGTGTGATCAGAAGTATAAAAATGAACCCCGAATGACAAGAAGAAGGTTACTATCCCCATAAGACAATAAAATGATAAAAATATGCATACAAAAACGAAAAAAGTTGATTTTTAACCTCCAAATGTAAAATACTTTCTTGCAATCAATGAGGTCTGATCCTCCTACGAAAACCTGCATATTTTGCCTATTGTAGCCAATCCCCTAGTTTGCCCGGTGAAATCTACCTCCGCCTTCCGGCGTGCCGAGAGGATTTTTGAAATAGTCTTCTGACTGCATTTTTCGTATAATACAAACCAAACATAACCTAAAATATAGCCTATGTAAGTTCACTCCCAGGAACATATTCTTAGGTTCAATTCGCCTTAATGTATCTTATTCTCGACTTCCAAGTGCCGTCAGCCATAACATTGCATATGTTACTCTAAAGCTTGAAAGTAGTCTATGATTCACACTCGGCTAGTGGTAGTGAATGTATTGGTGATTATTTATGTAGTTGGCTACTGACCTATAGCCTACTCAGTAGTAGGCAGATAAAATATTTATATTGGGCCTATTTTTATTTGTTTCAGTCATAATAATAATAATAATAATAATAATGATCGTGTGGCCTCCGGAGAGGCCTAGTGCAGGTCTTTCTAGTTGACGCCTGAGGGCGACCTGCTCGTCGTAATGAGAATGAAGTGATAATGAAGACGGCACATACACCCAGTCCCCAAGCCACGGGAATTAACCTCAGGAGATTAAAATCCCTGATGGCTCGGCCGCGAATCGAACCCGGGGCACTTTGGGTCAAAGCCTAGCGCGCTAACCATTTAGCCACAGAGCCGGACTGTTTCAGTCATGGTTGCGACAGAGTAGTGTGGTAGACTTCAACGAACTTCAAGGGTTGTGCAACATGAATCAATCATCATATATTCATACGTGCACGGGATATGCACTGCGCTTTAGTCACAGATGCACATTTTCAGAGAATACCAACAATATCTCTTGGCTCTCTCTTAGTTTTCGACATAAGTTACTGCACCACTGAATGTCTGGGTGAAATTTACTGATGTACTTACGTTGGGTGAGACAAAGTCATTGTTCGCTACTTGGTTAGACGAGTCAGTTCGGGCGAAGCCACTGGTTGCAATGCTCGCAGCTATAGCCTAGGCTACTTGTATTATTAATTCTGACTGAAAGTAGAACGCGGCTTATACACTTGCATCGGACATTAATGTGACTTGCTTCTTCTTCTGGGCGATATTACGTATTGAAATTAGGAACCCTGGTCACTACTGCACTTCATATATGTGCATAAGTACATAAATATGAGTTTTTATTCGTTGCCCTTTAAAAACAGCTGCCATGTTCCTACAGCGCTTGCATCTCGTTCAACTGTCAACAAGGCGCACTCTAGCGGCACACACCGATGCGCACACATTGTTGGCAACATGTGGGATACAAAATCGGCTTCCTTTGGTCATAAATAAGTTTTTTTTTTCTAAAATAACCTCCCTCGAGAACAGTGCACCGCATCAAAATCCATCCAGTGGTTCGAGATTACCCGCTTCCTTCAGTTCAATGGCTTATCCGCCGAACTGTCAGAACACATCTCTGAAAAATACAACTCTAGAATAGACGACTGTCTGGACGAAAACATTGGCTGCAACTAGGCCAGGTGACTGTGTGGATGAAAATTACTGCTTTTAATACAAGCAAGGGGGTCTGGGGTATAAGCCCCAGGTTAGGTTTGTATGTAAAGCCTTATTCCTGGTTCACCACGCTCGAAGTAAGAGGCAAGACCAGTGCCAAACAATAATGTTGGCACTGCTGAAAAATGTAATAACACCCTTTATCGATACAATGTTCAACTCTTGTATCTTAGTCACATTACATAAGTTACTGTGCCTAGACCAATAATTTTTAGGCAGTGAGGCGCTGGTTTTGCCGATTAGTTCGAAACATGGAATCCTTGCGATCAGCGTTCATTACAGTGGTAAGTACGGTTCTACATACAAAACAAACCTAACCTGGGGCTTATGCCCAGACCCCCTTCCTTGTGGTGCAATCAGCCAGACAGTCTTCTAACTAAGAAGAGCCCGATTATTTCTTTATTTTTTCACATAATTGCAACATTAGATGTGTCGTCTAATGTAAGCCTATTTTGTATCGGATATGTTGGTAACTAATGACGTCAATGTGATCGCTGCGGCAGTTTCACATACTAAATATGCTGTCGAACATGGCTGCGGATGTTAAATATACAATAAATAAAAACACATATTTAAGTGATTTAGCACATATATCCGGTGCAGAAGTGATCAAGGTTAGTTGTTACAATTGATAATGTCCAAAAAGATGAAATAAGGTATGAAAATGACATATTATCTAAGTGAAAGCGAAAAGGAAAAGAGTGATACGTGGTACAGAATTAATCTGAAATTTCCCTACAGTATAGGCCTATAAGTCGTGTTGTAAAGGGGATAGCGGGTGGGTTATTTATTATTTATTTATTTTATGTCTTCGGTAGTGGCGAAGTTAGGGCTCATGGCCCTCTCTTACACTTAACAACGAAATATGGTACCAGTACATAGCTTATACAATTTCGAAAATACAAAAAATATTATGATGATAAATAAGGAGTAAATTAATTATGCTAATACTAATATTAGTAAAAAAAGCACAGGAATAATGATAGTAATAATTATAAAAATAGAAATAATAATAATCACAATGTCACAGACCTTTCTATAATATCCTAGATATAATCCTAGCTCAGTCATACGTCCTATCATCCATCACCATTCACACGGGGCAATCAGCAGTAGTCAACAGGTTATCTCGGCATGCGGCCTTAAATTTATTTATAGTTGTGGAATTTCTGATATCAGGAGGAGTTGAATTCCATAGTCGAGACCCAGCTACAGCAAAAGAGCGGTTGAACATGGATGAGTGGTTGATGGGGATGGCGAGGGAAGAGCCAGATCGAGTGCTTCGATTATGATATGAGGACAGTAACTAAATTTTGATGACATGTACGTGGGGGTGTTTTCATGCAGAAATCGATAGATGGATGTCAACAAGTGAAATTTACGGCGTTCATCAGGTTTAAGCCATGAAAGAGCACGGTAGCTTGGGGTTATGTGGGCATCGTATCTTAGATTGAAAGCGAACCGAAGACAAGAGTTCAATGCTTGTTGGAGTGTCATTGTTTGTCCATGAGTCGCATAGTCTAGAATTGGTAGTATTAGTGTCTGGATGAGTTTAATCTTAATGTCCTGTGGTAAAATATTCTTTTGGCGCACGAGTGGGTGAAGGGATGCGTATATCTTTTTACGTGTATTTCTTATGTGTGGTGACCAGTCGAGAGTTTCAGTTAAGGTTAACCCAAGGTTCCTTACTTCTTTACTAAAGGGGATGGTGATTGAATTCAGTGTTACTGGAGGCACAACGTAGTTGTTTTTTAATGAGTTTAGTAACTTATGAGAGCCGATGATAGTTTGGGTTTTCTTAGGATTGAGCAGGAGAGAGTTGTCATCGGCGTATACACTACTGTCGACCAAAGTATTATGTGCACTCGAGTTTGACGGTTGTTTGTGAAGTAACCAATAGACCTACATAAGATCCAATAACATCATCATTTTCGTCGTTCTATTGCACGTTAGCTCATGTAGGTTTGGAATTTTTAATTTATATTGTAATATTTTTTGTCGCAGTTGGAGCACAAAAAGAGCACGTTTTTAAGCGTGTATCATCCATGCGTCACATTTAAGAATTATTATCTCAAAAACCCGTCATCAGATCGAATCCAAATTTTAACACAACATACATTGGAATGTTGTATAACTGGTTTATTAATTTCAGAATGTTGCGTGTCCAAGAAAAAAAGTTATCATTTTTGTAAGGTAAAGTTTTCTCGGCTCGGGGTGGTTGGAAAATGTAGTTCTTAGTTGCGATGTAATCCTTATACATCAAAAGGTTATGCTGTATGACTGTGAAATACGTAAATTAACTCACTTATTTTAGATCGGTTTATATTTGTAGGCGGAAATAACACATCGTTCACCACCTACCCGCTCCCGGAAAAGCTGTACAGCGTTGCGCATCATGGCGTGCCTCGCTCGGAAGTGATGGGCTCCATCACAGCAACGCTGTACAGCTTTCCCGGAGAGGGTGGTGGTGAACGATGTGTTATTTCCGCCTACAAATACAAGCCGATATAAAATAAGTGAGTTAATTTACGTATTTCACAGTCATACAGCATAACTTTTTGATGTATAAGGATTACATCGCAACTAAGAACTACATTTTCCAACCACCCCGAGCCGAGAAAACTTTACCTTACAAAAATGATAACTTTTTTTCTTGGACACGCAACATTCTGAAATTAATAAACCAGTTATACAACATTCCAATGTATATTGTGTTAAAATTTGGATTCGATCTGATGACGGATTTTTGAGATAATAATTCTTAAATGTGACGCATGGTTGAAACATGCTTAAAAACGTGCAATGTTTGTGCTCCAACTGCGACAAAAAATATTAAAATATAAATTAAAAATTCCAAACCTACATGAGCTAACGTGCAATAGAACGACGAAAATGATGTTATTGGATTTTATGTAGGTCTATTGGTTACTTCACAAACAACCTTCAAACTCTAGTACACATAATACTTTGGTCGACAGTAAGTTGATGGATATCAGTGTTTATATCCCTTATTGCATTTGATATATTTTTGATACCGTTAGGTAAGCAGAGAAAAAATGTATGGCTTAGGAGCCAAGAAGGGATTTTAGCTTCTTCAATAGGGTCGGTATAACTATGGTGTCAAATGCTCTGCTGAAATCGAGGAGTGTGAGTATTGTTACTTGTTTTTGGTCCATTGCTTGTCTGATGTCATCAGTCACCTTAAGTAAGGCAGTAGCTGTGCTGTAGCCCTTCTTGAAACCAGACTGGAGTGGGTCAAGTAGAGAGTGAGTGTTCAAATATTCCAGTATTTGAGTTTGTACTAACCGTTCCAGTACTTTGGAGAGAGCAGGGAGAATAGATACAGGGCGGTAGTCGGACGGTAACAGTGGGCAAGGTATCTTAAGAAGAGGGATCACGTTGGCGTATTTCCAGATAGAAGGCAGTGTGCGATTGTTTAAACAGTAATTAAAAATGTGTGTGAGAATGGGGAGAACAGCACCAATAATGTAATGTATAAATTTAATAGGTATATCATCAATCCCGCTCGCCTGGGATCTAATGGAATACAACACTCTCTTAACTTCATCAGTGCTTACGTTACGAAATGCAAAGCTGGGTCGATCTGTTGGTGGAAATGATGGGCCGTGACTGGAAGCGTTATTTGGGCTGGATTGAGTATCTGCATCCGTGAAATATGCATTTAGCTCGTCTAGTGGAATGTCAGGTATAGGAAGTTGCTCCTGTTTTTTTCCTATGCCCAAAGCACTGAGTTGTGTCCACGCTCTAGCCGTATTTAGTCGGCAGGTTGTATCATGAACAAACTTAAATTTAAGATTACGTAAAGTTTGCTTAATTTGGTTTCGAAGTACTCGGTACTTTTCAAAATCATTTGGTAGACCAGAACGTTTGTATTGTCTGAAAAGATTATCTCTACGGGGCATCATTTTCTTGACTTCCGGAGTTAACCACGGCTTAGGTTTACGAGAAATCCTTATCTTTCTCCTGGGCGCATGTTTGTTGTATAGTGCATGTATTGTTTCCTATGGCTAGCCCGGATTCCAATCCATCAGATTTTATAGTGCATGCATTAATAGATTAAACTTGTTTACTTTTTCGTCAATGTGGTCCAGTCTCAATATGTCGTTCCATGGAAGACTGTAGGCATTATATTTCAGTTGTACCGGGTCTATGTCCTTTATATTTCTGCATGTAACATATTTAGTCCTGTACTTTGGAACGCGGAGCGAATACGCTAAGTATACAGACAGCGAAGGAGAAAACATCTACAGTATTAGGACATCATTTCCACAATTATTACTCATCATTACACAAGGTATTTAGGCTAATTTAAGTATTCTACTTGGTTCATCACTCCTGAAGTGTTACCTCTTACGGTACGTATGTAGTTTTGCATGAACATTTTTGCTTGAAGACGGGCTATTGAAAATGAAAAATCCACTGCCTGCTTCCAGTCTCCGACCGGGTCAGGAATGGAATTAATGAAGCCCCCATCTAGCGGCGAGGATATGAACTGTGCCGGCTGCCGAGGCCTGACGCACTCCTCTGGGGCAATGATTAAATGAATGACATATGAAATGAAATGATAGTGGAGAGTGTTGCTGGAATGAAATTTTTACAGGGAAAACCGGAGTACCCGGAGAAAAACCTGTCAGCCTCCGTTTTGTCCAGCACAGATCTCACATGGAGTGACCGGGATTTGAACCACGGACCCAGCGGTGAGAGGCCGGCGTGCTGCCGCCTAAGCCACGGAGGTTGAAGACTGGCTATTATTTTATGTAATTTCTTAATTTATTCCACTAATATGTATCGGTTTTCCAATATTTGCATTATTCATGTAAATTTTAGATGGTTGGCTACGGAAAATACTGAAACCTGTTTTAGAAAACGCTTTAACTCACAAATTTCGTTACATTTTGCAAATCTTACAATTTTCTATTTTTTAGTAATGTTCTTTTGGGGCTGTTTTTTATTTTTTTCCCAAACAGAACAGTGTTAATGTTTGCACTGCACAACACCACTGATCACTAAAAACAAGTGTTTCCACCCTTAGCGTCTATGACAACTTGTAAACGCTCAGGCATACTGTTCACAACTCGCCGGACGATATTTGCCGGGATGAGGTCCCATTCCTCCAGCAGCGATGTTCTCAGTTGTACCAAGCTGGTGGGGTCACACTGACATTCTTTCCAGGCATATCTAGTACATGTTCGATGGGGTTTAAGTCAGGACTACGAGCTGGCTAGTCCAGGGTTTGAATCCCCACTTCCTGCAGATATTATACAACACAGCAAGCAGTATGAGGGCATTATCCTGCATCAGCATGAAATTCTGACCAATGAAAGGTGCAACGGGCATCACATGGTTCATCAGGGTCTCTTCGATGTACCTTTGGGAATTGAGTGTCCCGTGTTCGATGCACACCAACTCAGTGCGAGCCATAAAGTTGATGCCACCCCACACCATAACCGAGCCACCTCCAAATGGAGTCCTGGAGGAGAAAGCAACCCCCGCACCTTCCCCACACTCTCTCTCTTCCATCAGGAGATCCTAGATTAAAGCGACTCTTGTCAGTGAAGATAGCAGAGGGCCACTGCTCGTGGGTCCATCCCAGATGCTGCCTTGCGAAGCGAAGATGCGCCTCTCTGTGATGTCGTTCGAGTGCGGGTCCACGTGCAGGTCTCCTGGACGAAAGATGCACTTCTTCAAACCTTCATATTACTGTTCGCTCACTTACTCTCACATTTCTGACATTGTCCAATTGATTTCGTGCATGGATTGCTGTGGTATAGCGATCACTTAGAACTTGCAGGGTGAGAAATCTGTCATCCCTGGCACTTGTGCTTCCTCTATGGCCTGACCACCGTCTCCTGTTTGGAGCTCTCTGTAACGTTACACTGCACGGTGAATGCTACCGAGAGATGATCGAATGACCTCGCCAACATAACGGAAGCGGCGGCCAGCCTCCACCAATGCAACTGCCTGTGCAGCTCCTTCACGGCTAAGAGGCATGTTTTAGTGTGAACTGCACATGGATAACTTACTAAAATGTATGACAATGATTCACAGGTATTCAACAAATGCCAGTTGTTATTCCTAGAACAATAAGCGAGCGGCAACACTCATAACCCTTAAATGCTTACAGTGCGCTTCCCGCCATAAAACCATTAAGATAGGCTCATCGAAGATTGGTGGTAATAAACCACCCTAAGAAATGTCATATTATCAATTACAATTCACGGATGTTTCAGATGTTTGTTCTAATGCGTGAAAGGCTTTTAAAATGTGATTCCATCTTTTTCATGGCTAATTTTATCCTACAGTAAACTCCCGATTATCCGCGGAATTGACTGGCACGGTTACCGCGGATAATTGAATTTCGCGGATAAGCCGCTAAATTGCTGGTAATGGTTAAACAACCGTCTAGGGCACTAAAAAACAACACACAAGTGTTTTAAATAAGTTTATTATACAATAAAAGTACGTATATGATAACAAAGCTCGGTCGATGTTGTGTGTGTTATTAAACAGTCTTGTTTACTGTTTAACAAAAAAAAAATCTCATTTGCTTTTGCTTTTTCGTAGTGAAACACTTTTTCTTTATTTGTGATTTGAGTTTTCTCAACACCATCTTGTCACAAAGTGATGCGTCGTCTTGCTCATCAAGGTATTGAAGAATCCTGTCAATGTGTCCTAATGCTGCATCACGAGTAACGGTCCACACGTACAGTGTGTATACCGATATACAGTGCATTACTGTTCAGTAATACTGAACTACTGTACACGTTTTGTACTGTACATTATTAAGTGTAATGTACTGTATTTGCGATTTACGATTTTTATTACGTTTAAGTATTTAGTAACTTTATTTCAATATTTGGGAAATAATTTTCGGTTTCAAAACCTTCCTTTTTTTATAAAAGTGTTCTACAGGCACCACGGATAATCCGCAAAGCGGATACTCGGGAGTTTACTGTATTTATATTACATTTTTAACTGTTCCACTTTTTTTTGCCGGTCAGTGTATTACTCCGTCGATAAAGCTTGCCTTTCAACGCGTGTATTTAACTAGTCAATTTGTCAGTGATTCAGTGAATTTTCTGCAAGTGCCAGGTGACGAGAAGTCAGGAGAGTATTCTACCAAGCATCTCGTGCTATGAGGCTAGCATTTTTTGGCAGTTGGTCCAGGTTCGATTTCCGGCTCTGCCAAGAAATTTTAATTTTGGTCTGAGGGATGGAACAAGGCACACTAAGCCTCATGAGGCAAAACTGAGAAGAGTGGCCTCGTTCCCAATCCTCATCTGAATAATAAATGCACACACTAATACAGCCATCACAATAACACAGGTTATCAGACAAATTCCACATGCCCAAGTACACAGATCTACATGACCATGATGTCGCAAAGCCCCAAAATCAACCAACAACTGCTGCTTTCTACCATTCCAAGTTGCCATTAGTCTTATGCCCCTAAAATCCACGACTAGTTCGAATGGTTTTAGGCCTAAGCATTGGATCAACCATCTTCTTGCATCTCAATAGGGATTTGCCAATAGGCTTTCAACAGCTTGTCTCAATTCTGCCTTCATATACAGTATGTATGTAGGCCTATACATGCAAGAAATGAGTATGGTACTTATCAAAAATGAAGAAATAATAAGCTGATATGTACCCTACTATTCTATTTCTCTCCTACTCCTAAATCCTTCTCTGAACACTCATCTTAAAACAGAATGGTCTGCATTTTTGGACTAATTATAAAAATGTAGCCTACAAGAAGAAATGAACATGATCATCTTTAGCTCCCTGGCAAAACTGGAAAAAACCTTGAGTAAGTATTAATGTTTCTGTTCTTGTGCATTTTATATGATGCTTTAAAAATCAATCTAGAAGAGAGAATTTAAGTTAACTTCACTACCATAACACTGCTTAAGAGTTACTGTTGAGGACTGATGACCAAGATGTCCCTAACTTGAGCAAGGACTGCTTCACAACTTCATGTAAAATGTATTTTCGTAAAAGGGCCTTTACTTAGTTTGGATCATTTGCGATACGTGTTACATGGATGCGTGTGCTGACTTTTTGGTGTTAAATGATGTAGGTTGGCAACACCAATGTGGCAGCCATGTTGGTTTTCTAGTAACTTATTTAAGGTGTCCCGGACTATACTTCGTGACACCTAGCGGCGGAATGTCGTCCTACTACGGGTTTGACTGGTACAATCAAATTCTCGGATATTTTAGGTACCACCTAATAGATTGGTCCTTCTACAACAAATTCATTATTTGATCTATGTGCCGAACAGCGTAAATCTAGGGAATGGAGAAGGCTGTCCAAATTTCAAGTAGACAGCGTTCCCTGCACGGTTCCAAAAGGTTAAGTATTAAAATTTTGTTCAGCTCGGAGAAGCGGTGTAGACTTACACCAAAGGGCCTAAATCTATGGAATGGAGAGGGATATTAAACTTTAAAGCAGACAGTTTTACCCGCAGGGTTTGCAAAGGCGAGTACGAAAATTTGGTTCGGCTTGGTGAAACAGAGTAGATGTGTGCCAAAGGGCCTAAATCTAGGGAAAGGAGAGAGCTGTCCAAAATTTCAAGTGGACAGTGTTACTTATTGGTTTCTCAGTTTAGGGGCTGCGATAACGCGGACATGTAGCCCCGTGTACTTTGGGTGTGTGTAGAACCTGTCTGATGACCTGTGTTAATTGTGATGGCTGTATTAGTGTGTGTTATCTCTATCTGTAATTCAGGTAAGGACTGCAGACGATCAATTTCAAGTAGTTTCTACGTTTGCTACCAAATGCTACCATCATCGACACCTAGCCGCGAACTTGGCTACTAGATGCCACTGCAGCCGGCAACGAACATTGGAACTTAAAAGAGCATTAATCAAATCTAACCTACAAATTTAGCTTCACTCATTTGTAGTTAGTGGAAAGTTCTTTTACATGCCATAAATCTATGACATGGGCCCGCCGGCTTTACTTCCCCTCCGAAGGAAGACATACTGCGGGATTTTTAACGCTCTTTGAGTGTTCCTCGTTGGGTTCCAAAGGGTAAGTACATAAAATGTGGTTCAGATCGCTGAAACCATGTAGATTTGTATAACAGATAAACAAACCAACTACTGCACATAGATAAAGTACCAGATGTATAGAACAAGAAATCAAAGGAAATTGAAGATGTTTATTGAATAACCTGGTTAAGAACATGTATTAATTATATAAATCTGTTCAACTGATACTGCATGAAAATGATAGGTTAAAAGACAAAGAACAGTATAATCAAATGTGATGAGGTAAACTGAAGACTATAGAGAAATAAATAATATATTAAAAGCTTCTTATTTTCCTGATCAGAAATACAGGTTATCCACGAGTGAAATTTACCTCGTCAACAAATCATCACTGTAAAACACGTGCTAAAACAGATAGGGACTATTACGGATGCATATATTCATTCAGTTTACATATATGGCATAGGGTAAACAACCCTATTATTGGCACCCCTCCAGTAATTGGCACCCTCTTAAAAATGTTAGTGTATTAAGACATTGGTTATGTTGGTAGTGAAATTGAAGGAACAAATTAAGAACTACGTTTGTGCTCGTCGTACCTCATTTGTTTCAATACTTTCCTGGCAATGGTTTCAAGTGGATTGTTGTGAAGTTATCTGCTTAAGAAAGGATTTTCTAAGAGGTAGGTTAAGAGACACTGCAGTATAATAAGTGCCTTTACTGCATGAGCAATTCTTATTTCAAAGATATGATAACATGATAGTATAGTAAAGTCCATATGGAGTTGCAGGAATAAATTCAGACATTCTAACCTCAAACACGTGAAAGTTTAAGCTGTGCCAATAACTGGCTTGTGTGAAGCTTGAAATTCTAGTTATTGGCACCTGGTGCCAATAACTAGCATTTTGAACTTATTCACTTTTGGAATGAAATTCCTTTTAATTTTGATAACAATGGCGAATTAATCGAAATGCCGAAGCAGCAACATTGAATGACAACCCGAACAAGTAATTGGCACAGTGCCAATAACTGGAAAATAGTGTGCCAATAACTGGATAATTCTGTCTTCTACCATGAATTGGCGGGTGCAGTATATCATCATATTGTCATAGGGTACAGTAAGATGTGAGTTCCACGTATGTCTTTCACAGCCTCATTTATGACTGTGACAATATGAATGCCATTGAGGTATGAGTAATGCTGAGTAATGGCATTCAAGGCACAGGCAGGCCCTATAGATGTTTTGAAACGTGTAGTCATCGGGTTAGGGTTGCTGCAATTGCAAACCTTGACTCTGTGAGGAAAACAATGACAACCTACATTACTTCTCACGCTGCCTGCTACGCCTCATGGTACGAGGTTTTCACATAGCCAGGTGCAAACAACTAGAATTTTGAAATAATTCACTTTTACAGTAATATTCAGACAACTGAATAACTATCAACCGATGATTGCATTGATTTAAATATATTTTAGTTTTCTTCTTTATAGTCTCCCAAAATTAAAGCAAACTGAATGAAAAATGGGTCCTAGGCAAAAAGATTCGTACAGTGAAGAAAGCCTACCGAAGGCACTCCAAGAAGTGAAGAAAGGCATGTCATTTAAAGCAGCGTCCAGATTGTACGGGATTCCCAGATCAACATTACAGTTCCGATTGAGTGATAAATACACTAAAGCATCCCATGGACCAGCACCTATACTGAGCAACGATGAGGAGAACACCCTTGTTCGGTAAGTATTAGCCCTTCCATAATCTGCATTTCTGACAATTTACAATCTCATCATTGTTTTTGCTGACAATATTCTTAATTTTTTAGGTGGATCTTTGAATGTGCTCGCAAAGGATTCCCTCGGCGAAAACAAGATATTCAGGCAAGCGTGCGAGAATTTCTTCAGAAGAATCAACGTCCTAATCCATTTAAAGATGACATTCCTGGCAACAAATGGTATTCGGCCTTTCTAAAAAGGCATCCGGAAATTTCTGAAAGAACACCCGAGGGTGTAACTGCTGCAAGTGCATGTGTAAGTGAACAAGACGTGAGAGGGTGGTTTACGTCCACGGAAGAACTCCTCAAGGAGGAAGATGTTTTCAATGTACTCTCATGTCCCAGCCGCGTTTTCAATGGCGATGAAACTAATTTTGTTCTGTGTCCTAAGAAAGATATTGTACTTGCACCCACGGGCTGTAAAAACGTCTACGAAGTGGAGAAGGGTCAAGCCAAAGCTACACTAACTGTCATGTGCACATTCTCAGCAGATGGTAAGATGTGTCCTCCAATGATAATTTACCCATTTCAGAGAATACCTACCAATGTTATCAACAAGGTTCCTGAAAAATGGGGTATCGGGCGAAGCGATAATGGATAGATGAAATCTGAAGCTTTCTATGAATTCATAGCTAATGTTTTCCATCCATACCTCATAGAAAATAATATAAAATTGCCAGTAATTTTGTTTGTCGACGGGCATAAAACTCATTTAACATACTATTTAGGTGAGTTGTGTAAAGAACTAAAAATTATTCTGACATCGTTGTATCCCAATTCGACAAGAATATTACAGCCTGCTGATGTTGCTGCCTTCAGACCTCTCAAAAGTGAGTGGAAAATGCTGCATTCACATGGCAAACAAACAACAGTGGAAAAGCTATAACTAAGGAAGACTTTGCACCAATCTTGAACGAAATGATTGAAAAAATGGACCTGGTAAACACAATAAAAAATGGTTTCAGAGCTACGGGTTTGTATCCATGGGATCCCAACAACATCGATTTCTCAAAGTGTTTGGGTAGCAACGTTCCTAGCAGCAATAATATTACCATGACGAATGAAAGAGAAAGTGAGAGGACTCTTCAAGTTCAAGCGCGCCCCGCCCGGCAGCGCTAGAGTGGGCAAGTTCCACGCTGCTGGTCAGCTGGTCTTAGGGATAATGCCAAGGGAAACAAATTACTTTGTAACTGATACTCTTTTAAAAAGTAATTAGCGATTACAATTAAAATAACACGACAGGGCACAATGGAAAATATAATTCACGGAAATAAGTACTAAGGTTTCCATTCCATGTTACGGTAAGCACAGATTCCTGGAGTAGACTATACAGACCGTTGATTTTGTTGTTTCTTGTTGTGGCAATTTAGTTTCCTCAGATTGAGAGACTAAAGAAGGTGAATTTGTGGGTCTCAATCTAATTAATGAAAACGGAGGAATGGCAGAGCGGCTCTTGAGAGCACTAGTGACAGTTGAGATGGCTATCCTCAGAGGGAGTGATGCCTATGTGGTGATTACCTAATTCCTCAATGAGGGAAATATATTGGGCTATGGGATTGAGCGCATTAATTACTCTTTGCCTGACTGATTTACAAAGGCTAATACCATTAGGTGGGTGGATGAGTACTATCGTGGTCTGAAGGTTACTATAATAATAATATCGTATGGCCTCGGGTGCCTGGTGCAAGCTTTGTTAATTGACACCCAGAGGGTAGCTTGCATGTCGAATTTCGTCGTTCCTTTGAACGCTATGAAAGTCAAGGAGGTTAGATATCTAAACTCCTTGACACTACAGCGCTTTCAATTTGAGAATGGAGGAACTTTGTGTTGGCGAAAAATCCCGAGATTAATTTTGCCATTGAACACGGCCTACTGAATTCAAATGGGTTCTTTAACATGCCAACATCGCATGACATGAGTGTCGTGATTTTTGTCGCCTTCAAAAATCACTTACCATGGCCAGGGGCGAACCTGCAATCTTGGGGTTGGTAGTCCGACACTATAACCACTCACCCACCGTGGCAAGCTACTGCCATTGAAGGTTACTGCCATTGGGTGAAGCGTACCACAGCTCTTTCTCGAAATCAAATTTCGGGAATGAGATGTGGCCCGGTGAGGGAAGAGGTGAGCTAGAGAGTGAGGAATCTGATTTTGGTGAAGCTGGTTTAAATGGAACGAGTGTACCATCTCGTTTTTGGGTAGGCCCATTCGGAATTAGTGTTTTTGGATTGATAGTGGTATAATTTGGGCTTTTATGGTCATCAGGGTCCTGAGTTATCAAGAATGTTATGCCCTGGTACGTTAATGTGCGAGGTTTAGTGTCAGTGCGCGACATGTTTGTGTTTGTGAGTGTATACTGTAAGTGTGTGTAATGAGTAAGATGTGATGAGAGATAATGGTCAAATACCTCGGTCGACCAGAGAATAAGGAAAGAGTAAAACAAATTTACCAGTCACTCAAAGTTATCCAGTTTAAATACAGTTGGAGCTGTGACGTTGAGTGCGGTGATGAAATTTGAAGTTACTTGAAATAATTAATTAAATAATTAACTAGATGAAACCCGTCAAAACATGACGGACAATGGAAAACAAAATTACTGAAGAAGCTTCTTATGTAAGTTACATTCTTTGTACGATTACTTTTTAGCACTATTGCAACTTTAAGGGCGTCAAAAGATAGCACTCTCAGCATTGCAACATATTGCTGGTCATGACTGAAAACGTGATGAGGTCATCATCATCTTGCACAGTTTCCAGCCACTGGCCGGGTCTGTTTGGAACACAAGCCTCTCCAACGTCTTCTGTCTTCCCACCATCTCTCAGCCTCCACCCTTGTCCAGTCTTCTCCTCTCTTCTTCACGCTTTCTTCCACCCCCTTCAGCCACCTGTCTCTCGGTCTTACTCTTGGTCTCTTTCCTTCCCACTTCGTCTCGTGTATCCTCCTGGGTATCCTCTTCTCCTCCATTCGTTTTACATGTCCATACAATCTAAGTCTAGATTTCTCTATACCATCCTGTAATGGTTCCTCCTTCATTAATTCTCTGGTCCTCTCATTTCTTATTCTGTCCCTCTTTGTAGCTCCAATACTGCTTCTCAAGAACCTCATCTCACTGGCCTGTATTTTGCTCTTCTCCCTTCCTTTCATAACCCAGGCCTCCGAGGCATACGTCAGGATAGGGACATAGTACGTCCGATATATGATCTTTTTGCTGTTCTGAGGGACATCCTTGCTCCATAACATGCTTCTCACACTCCTCCGAAATGCGTCTGCCTGCCTCCCCCGCTCATTTATTTCTCTATCGTTTCTTCCATTATCTTGTATCAGGCTTCCCAGATACTTGAAACTCTCCACTTCCTTCAGCTGTTCCCCACCAATTGTTATTTCTGTTGTGGTTCTTTCCTTCTTCCTTGTTGTGATCACCATCTCACTCTTATTTATGCTAAATTTCATCCCTTAACCTTGTATTATTCCTTCCCACACGTCCAACTGTTCCTGTACCTCCTCCTCCTTGTTTCCCCAAATCATCAAATCATCTGCAAGCACCATTTCTTTCATCTTTCCTTCCCCAATTACTTGTGCCACCCGGGTCATTATGTCATCCATCACCACAATGAAAAGTAACGGTGACAGTCCACTTCCTTGTTTCAGGCCGTTTCTCTGTTCCAACCAGTCTGATCTCTCTCCTCCCACTTTCACACAGCTCACGCTTCCCTTGTACATCTCCTTTATCCTCCTTATAGTCCATTTTTCTATTCCTCTATCCTCCAGGGACTTCCATACTTTGTTTCTGCATACACTGTCATATGCTTTCTCAATGTTCAGGAAGGCCATCAGTAGATCTGTTCCATACTCATAGTGCTGTTCTTGTAACTGCCTTAGAGCAAAAATCAAATCCACTGTGGACCTTCCTGCTCTGAAGCCATGTTGTTCTCCCCTCATCCCTCCTTCTATCTTTGTCCTAATTCTCCTTTCCAAAACTTTCTCAAACAACTTTGCACAATGACTCATCAGTGTTATTCCCCGATAGTTTCTGCATTCTGTTCTACTACCTTTCTTGAAGATCGGGACAATTATTCCCTTTTTCCAGTCCTCTAGGGTCTTCCTTTCCTTCCATGCTGTCTTCATCAGTCGGTACAACCATTGTGTCCCCACCTCTCCTGCTGCTCTCACCATCTCCACACTCAACTCATCCACACCCGGTGCCTTCCCTCCTTTCATCTTCCTCACTGCATCTTCCACTTCTTTCCATGTTAAGTCCTTTTCTGTTTGCAGTTCATCTACTGTACCTCTTCCCCGATTTCTTCCTCCTCGCCTTGGTTTCCATTTTGGTTCAGGAGTTCTTCAAAATATTCTTTCCACATTTTCTTCAGTTCTTCCCTATTTTCTATCTCTTGTCCCCTTTCGATCACCATTCTAACATAATCCGTAGGATCTTTCCGCCTCTTATTCTTTACCATCCCATACAGGACCTTTTTTGTACCTTCACTATCCTGCTGGTCATGACTGAAAACGTGATGAGGTAAATAGCCCAATACGTTCAAGAGTTTCTTCTTGAGCTTGATTGATTGTGATTAAGTAGGCCGAGCGAATAGGACATTGTTGCCTATTGAAAGAAAATGTACTGTACCTGCAAGTGTTTTATCGGAAGGTGTTGAATCAAATCGTAGGATTTGAGCTCTCTGCCTAATATTACTGCACCTATTATATCCGAATCCAAACAATTTCTTACATATTTCTTACAATTAATATATTACCATATATGAGTCCTTGGGAAACGTTCAGATTTCTAAGGAGCATAACTACGGCTCAAACGTTCGGAGTATGTGGAGGCGAATCACTTAATTCCAAGGAATTGAAAAATTCAATAATAGGGAAATGAAGTAGCTGGCTTTCATCTTCAGTATCCAATCTGTTAACGCTGATATATGTGTTTGAACTACTGGATATAAGTTCAATGACTTTTAAATTAATATCATTACATTGTTGCAGCTTGGCAAATATTTTATATTCCAGCAGATCAATTTTACCCTCACAACAGTAAAGACTAAAGTAACCACGCATAGATTTTACGCAAGTGAAATACAATGTAAAACAATGTTTACATTTGATCGTCAAAGACCTTACAGTACACTGTACTGCATAATATCTGGAATTGTTTCTGAAATGGCCTATTTATATTGGATTTTAAATGTGGCTTCGTATTATTCGATAGCACTATAGTGTCCTGCAATAACGGAGCCGCTAAATATTAAATGGCAAATAATACTTCCATTGCCGAAATCAACTGCGTAGTTAGACTCAGTACTCTAAACAAATAGTCATTAAACAATTGCCTTATACAATGAAGTTCAACATGACCGTCCAGAGACTGTCATACTCAAGTTGGTTGGTGAGGAGAATGCGATGAGACTGATCGCTTAAAATAAATTCCTTATAATTGTTCCTGCCAGCGAATTTTTTTGCAATAGCTTGAAAACGCAGCTCTGAATGACGTTCTTCATTTTGTTATAAACAGTACGAAACTGCTCTAAATAAGCAATTTCCATCACCTGTTATAGGTTATGGCAGTACATTTTGCAGGGGAACATCGAATCACTTCGCCAACTACTGGAATGACCATAGGCCTATACTCAATACTCACTTCGAAAGTCACCCTGAAGGAGGCAGTTTTTGAATTCTATGTCCCGTGCATGTCAAAAATCGTATTAACACATGGAGGCCCACCTATTCTTGTCTATCGCCCCGGAGACCCGGGTTACATTTCCTGCTCTGCCAAGAAATTGAATTCTGGTCTGAGGGCAAAAACGGGGCACATTCAGTCTCTTGAGGTATAACTAAGAAGAGGAAGGTTTAATTCCCACCTCGACAATCTTGGATGTGGTTTTCCGTGGTTTCCCACTTCCACTTAAGGCAAATACCGGGATGGTTCCTAACTTAAGGCCTTGGCCGTCTCCTTGTCATTTACCACCTTAATTACAAATACACACAGTAATGCAGCCATCACAATAACACAGGTTATCAGAGAAAATTTCACACATACACACCCAAGTACACGGGGATGATTGACCACGATGTCGGAGCACTTCAAACGAATTATATTTGCCAAGTGTCTCTCATGGCGAAAGCAATTGTGGACACGCGCGAGTGTCTGGAAAACTACTTTTTTCTTTAATAAATTAAGAGTATATCGACGATGCATAATTATAACTTTTAGTGTAGGACGCTAATAACTTGACCACCGAAGCATTGGGAAGAAATTGCAATATTAAGGTACATAAACAACCTAGCCTACACATTCTACTGTCGGTTAATGTTCCTCAACATTTCCCTTCTTAAATATTCCCCTCCTTTATAATTTTCCATCACGTGAAAACATGCATGTCTTGTGTTGGGCGATGTACTGCCATCTGTTGTCAGTTATAGGAACTGATTGCAGATATTTAAACGACGTACTGCGGACAACAGTTTGCTCTTTGATCACATGCTGCAATGCAATGGTAAAACGGAAATAAAACGGGGAATGTAGAAATATGTATCTTTAACAGACATAAAACCTTACTAATACTCCTTGATTAAACAATATTTCAGTGGTAAAAAATAAAAAAAACTGGCGAGGGCTGGGAACGAACCTGTGCTCCTTACAACCAAAGTCAGTCGCCTTAACCACATAGCTACTCGCGCACTCTCAGTCAGCAGCAGACAAAAGCATTCACTACATTCAAAAGCCGCTGTCTGAAGGAAATAATCCATTTCGTTATAAAAAAAAATCAATGTTGCACATTCGTATACGTTCATACTGTTATTATATTTTATAGTCATAACTTGGCTAATGTATGATTTCAATTACATGGAAGCTTATTAAATAACTTACATTTTAATGGACTTCTCACCGCCATTTTGTCATGAGCCCAGGCGGATTGTGCGCATGCGTGAGGGGTTAGAATTCTGCTATTTTCTATATTAATTTAAAAATATACCGTAATATATTTGTTTATTTTAGAGACACTCTGCAAAACTACAGACCAAGAGCTTTCGTTCGAGTGCTCTACGAAGTAAATCGGTTCTGTCGTTCTCTCAATCTCGTGATAACAAAAATCACCTTACTGTTTTAAATATATAGATTATTGGCTGCTTGGTAGGGTGAGGGATGAGTTGGACTTGTATTAAAACTCGAGGGAGACAGGAGTTGCTTGACTAGGATGGTTACAGGGAGGGTATTTGAATGGTAGAGGAGTGACTTAATCTGCACTGTTACGAAGGGGGATGCAAATTAAGCCTATAGGAACGTAGTGGAATGGCTTGAAATACCGAAGTCGAGGCGATAGCGAGGACTAGGCTTGGTAAAAAAGGCTGGCAAGGCTGGCGGATCATCGAGGTCATCAATTGGCGTTAGAAGACGGAGCTTGGAGCAGTGGCGTGCAGCTTGCTTGGATGCTGGACTCAGAATGATGATGGCACACAACAGTAATAGTAACAAAGACATAAAACGCTGATGTACACAAGACACAATGAACTGAATTTAAGAACTGAAAGCAAAGAAAATTCAATTTAATTCACACAAATATCTCACACAGTAGCTTACCCCGCACTTTTTATGATCCGGTTCGATGGAACAACAGGAGACGTGTTGGACATAATCGCTTGCAGTGCTTGTAGCGGCGGGACCACAAACTACCGTTCTATAATGGCGGAGTCCTCACACTAGGTCCTTCTATTCGTCATGATATTACCATCAGTGTCAGCAATGGAAGAAAATCAGATGTCAAGCCTCTTCCATACAACACATTTGTTCAAATAGTTGGAGAAGAGAAAATAAAGAAGTTTGGGACTATAAAGGAAGTGATTGAAATCTGAGCTCACGGAGATTTCTTTGTTCTTTATCGGCTGTGGGAATGTTACCAAAATGAAGAACAGCGAATGGAACGGGAAGTTTCTGTAATCACATCTGATGTCAACGTATCCCTAGCTAATGAAAACCTGGACATTTCAAGTTCTCAACCTTCTGCAAGTGAAGAAGGTAGCCAATGTTCTTCAGGAAGAGATGACACAGAAGATGCAAATAAAACCCTAACCAAAAGCATACACAGAGTCCTCCAGTGGCCAGAAACCCCCAAGAGGAAAGGAAAGCGTGAAGTTGAAATAGTGCCGTTTGTTTTAACCTCAAGGAAGTGGAATGACCTGCACGAAGAAAAGGTAAAATTGAAGGAGGACATCTTGAAACAGAAGGAAAAACGAAAGCAGGAAAGAGAAGAAAAGAAAATTCAAAAACTGGCTGTTGAACAGAAAAAGAAGAAAAAGTTATAGGCACTCCAAGAGGTCTGACATCACAAGCTACACTTAAAATTATACCTGGAGCAAGTCAAGCTCAGCATTCAAATGAGAAATGTCCAGCTTCCACAAGTGGTTACAGGCCTATGAAAGAGAAAGATCAAGAGTTTCGTGGGATGTGCTTCAAATGTACAAGAGGTGTTTCTTCCACGAAGGGATATGAATGCAATAACTGCAACAAACTGTACCACTCTAAATGTATTCCCAGTGAACATCAGATACACATCCCAGATGATGATCTATTCGTGTGCCATATTTGTTAATGATAGTGACAGTAGTGATGTTGATGTATCTTAAACACTGGAATTCTTTCATACTGCTTTGATTATAAGAAAAAGGCCTATGTACAGCAGTTTTTAAGGACATGGACTCGAAAGTACTGACAATTAGTTCAGAAATGCATTAAGTGTTTTTCTAATTTGTGTCAACTTTTTACTTTTATTTTCTACGTGTATTTTATTGGATTCATAATTTTATTAATAACTTTTGCATTCTATTCAACATTAGATACTATAAATAGATTGTGATAAATAATTCTGAATAATAATAATTAAAACTGATTTTAATTAGGGGTGCCAATAACTGGCAATGTCGGTGCCAACTACTGGATAATTGTGCCAATAACTGGGAAATTTGTAAAAAATTTCATGCCAATTGTTTGAATAAAAAAGTAAAATCCTACACAATATCTAATGAGTGTATAATGTTACTACATCCTTCTAGTATAATAATATGTCACAACTATACCTGAAACATGCCAAGTAACGAAGATACAACGCTTCTTCTACAAATATGGCCTTAATGTGCCAATAACTGGGTGGTTTATAGTAATAATTGTAGTTATGTGCTCACTGAGACAGACTCTTTATCTGTGTGATGATTATAAGAATTGAATGAGATCTACTCGAAGTTTTATCCGCACCAGTGGCTGCAATTCTCAAGTTTCTCTGGCCGTATTGAAAAACCTGGTATGCCTCATCACCAGAAGAAACACAGACGTGATGAAGACCTGAAACATACAAGGAATATAAACTACCTCAAATAAAAAGCACAATGGTTCGTGCAACTGCTGGGCCAATGAGGACGAATTGTTGGAAAGATTTGTTAACTTATGCTCTGCTCAATTAAAATGTAACCAACCAGCACATCCTAATCGGACAACCACTATCTGTCCGACCAAATTGCGATGGTGCATACCATGCACAATGGAACAACCATCATTGGCCAAGCACCAACACTCCCAAACATCCCGGAAACAGAAAGTCGGAAAAGACAACTGGACATGACCCTTCAGAGACAGTCATACCACCGCAAAAGTTGGGAGGGTTCCGTAGACCGAAGGTTTAAGGTTGTATTATTATTATTATTATCATGTAATTGAACTCAAGGATAGCTATAATACTGTGATATAAAAACATTTCATAGTTTTAAAGGGCCAATATTTGAAAAAAGATAAATTTATCAAAATGACCAAATGATTACTGTATGTGAAGGACTGACATATCTTTGTGTGTGTTGTACTTTGTGTATATAGTGTAAAGTGTTCATATCTGTACATAAGTTCTTTGGAGTTAAATAAGATGGCGTTATGTTAGTAAGCTGTGTGTTTCCCTGTGCTCCTTTTCACTCATTCTCCACATTAAGGTGCCGAAAACTCGTAAAAAACCAGTAACATGTGTATTTACTAGTGTTAGTGAACAGTGCTAATGCTTCTTTGTCGCCTTCTACACTACGGAAGGACACTCGACGCCGAGAACATGATACACTACCGAGAAGACATCACGTCAGCTTAAAGCACGCCACGCTATCAACGACAAGACGCTACAAGAGTTCTCATTGCCAACTAATCCACTTCAGATAAGTCAAACCATCACAAATTGACATCCTTTTAGTAATGCATGCTCTACATCAGCTGGGAAATAAGTTTGAAACCTACAGATAGACTAATTTCATTAAATGCGATCCCAGAAGTGACGCATCCGCCATCTATCGGAGCAACAGGGAACTCCATATTGTAAACAATTAAGCTTGCACCCTGCAATTTCTATTCGTCAGCGAGAAAAGGACACCACTTACCCTCGCTCAACGCCACCAGAAATATCTTTCATCTGAGTATTTTCCAGTACACGTGATTATAACCTGCATGAGATCTACTTTAATTACTTCAAGAAATACCAATAATTGTACAGTACGTTACTGACATAACTAGTAGCGTGATCTATCTGCAATCATTGGAACTGCATGCACCTCTGCACAGCGCATGCGCACGCGCACCTGTCAGTTACTTCCCGAACTATAAAATTGTCACGTTCAACTACCCCACTAGCGCATTCTGTTAGCCAACTTTGGAGTCTTGACTAAACACGCACTCTGCCAAAGAAACTAATATCTACACTGAAAGACGTTCCTACACTCCAAGACGGGAGGCTACCTGACTCTCAGCTAATCCTAAGATTTATTGCCCCCTCATTATGGCAACCCAAGAGGACCTTGCAGCACGACTACACAAATTGAAAAGAAGTCGAACAAGAGAGAGAAACAATGCGACACGGTTTCTAAACACTATTGAAAGTTTTACTGAAAACACAAGTATTGAAGACTACAAGTATTGTGGAGACCGACTTCAGGAAACATTAACTAGACTAATCCAATTAGATGACTCAATTCACGATCTTCTTCCAGACACAGAATACAACACCGATATTCAAAGTTGCGAAGAATACATAGATAAAGCAAAACGTGGTTTACAGAAAGCCACACGAGGGGCAGAAATTAAACTTTCTTCTGCTACCTCAAACATGACCATAAACGAGAGTCCCATCACTCCCATTTCAACGTTCACCCATTCTGTTAAATTACCGCCAGTGAAACTGGAACCATTCTCCGGCAATATCGAAAGCTGGATGAGATTTTGGGAACAGTTTGAAGCATCCATTGATAAAGACAAGTCACTATCGACAATAAATAAACATGTCTTTTTACGCGGATATCTCGAAGGTGAACCGAAACATCTGGTTGACGGAATTGCCGTGACTGCTTCTACCTACGAGGACACTAAGAAAATTTTAAAGGCCAAATACGGAGATCGGAATCGGATAATACAGGCGCATATCGATTATCTAGAAGATATCCGACCTATCAACACTGTTTGTCCGGAATCGCTAAACACGACATACATTGAATGCAACCGCCGTATCCAGGCATTACAGGCCCTAGGCGAAGATGTAAACGCATATGGGCGGGTACTTGCTCCCAAGATACTCCGAACCTTCCCTGACGATATCTGTAGACGCTGGATAATACACACCAAACGGAATAATATATCGGAAGGTGACATTCTGAAACTGATGGAATTTCTTGGTGAAGAAGTCCATGAAGCGCTAGTCGCCCAGAAGATCCGAGGTGACCCAGTGCTTTCAACCAGTCTCGTCCCCACGACAGCCGCATTTCAATTAAACGCTAAGTTTAAAAAACCATTGCTGCAAACAAAGAAGCAAACAGAACCATTCTGTGCATTTTGCGACCAACGAGGCCACTGGGCGCAAGATTGTAGGAAGGTGAAAACTGTTCATGACCGAATTGAGAAGCTAAAGACAAATAATCGCTGTTTCCTCTGCCTGAATCGAGGGCATAATTCGAAGAATTGCAGTAGACGGGGGAGAGCATCTTGTTCAAAATGTAAGCAGTCCCATCACTACCCCATTTGCTCAAGCAATGATGTAACCTCCACTTCAGTCAACAAAATCCACTCTCAGACTCCTGACTATACTCACTTACAAACTGCGCGTATTCGAATTGTTGGGCCAACTGGCTTAAGTAAAACGACTCGTTGCATCTTCGATGGAGGCAGCCAGTCTACATTCATAAGCAAGTCTCTTGTAGACATATTGAAGCTTCCTACTGTCACGGAACGAGACATATCTATAGCAGCGTTCGAATCTGACACAACTATCCCTCAAAAGCGTCGTCTGGTTAGTTTCCAGTTACAGGGCACCCAGACAAACGCGTCAATAGACATCACCGCACTCGAAAGTGCAAACACTTACTCAATGCACCCTACAGTGCCACAAGACGTCTCTTCCCTGAAGTCAGTACGCAAGTTAATACTAGCTGACCCTAAGGATGACTTACACGATCTCCCAATTGAACTTCTAGTTGGAGGAGATCACTACTGGAAGTTGATCAAGGACACACAACCTGTTCGCATATCTCCGTCTTTGGTACTCATTCCTTCACTTTTCGGATGGGTACTCAGTGGCAATAGATCCGGAATCACCGTCAACCAGCTAACCGTTAACAAAATAACACTGCAGGATGACCCTTCACTTCTCGACCACCAAGTCCGTAACTTCTGGAACCTTGAAGCAATTGGAATCTTTATCTCCCACACGATGAGCTCCAAGGATCTCGATATCCTCAAAAACTTTCATGAATCTCACTGCATTCAAGATGGACGGAGAGTTGTTTTTTTGCCAAAGAAAAACCAGGAATTTGCATCGGATAACCGCACTAACGCTGAGAGACGATTCCAAGCCTTGACGAAGAAACTGCAACGAAATAGAGACTATAACGCCATGTACAACGAAAGAATGCTCTTATACATCATCCAAGGCCAAGTAGAGATGTTGAACCCAGACAACCGAGCAACTTCTAAGTACTATCTACCACATCATGCAGTCAAGAAGACGAAACAGAACGTAACTAAGTGGCGCGTTGTATTCGACGCTTCGTCTCATGAAAATGGATCTCTATCGCTGAATGACGTCCTAGAAATCGGACCTAATCTTTTCCCCGACGTAATGATTATCCTGCTTCGGTTTAGATTGTACCAATATGCTATTCTTGGAGATATAAAGCAAGCCTTTCTGCAGCTCTCACTTGACTCCAGCGACAGGGATCTAACACGGTTCTTTTGGTTTCGAGTAATCAAGGACGAAAACGGCCAATACCACGTCACCGACGAAGTGGTCACCTACCGCTTCACCCGATTACCTTTTGGACTAACCAGTAGCCCTTTCCTCTTGTCAGCTACCCTGCGAGAATTGGCTACGAGGCACATTGATGACTACGCAGTTGCTGCTAGCCTCGTGGACCAGCACATGTACATGGACGATTTTGCAGCATCTACTAACGACGTTGAGGAACTCCAAACAATATACTCTCAGCTCACGGATTTGATGAGTATTATCAACATGCCTATGTCGAAGTGGGCCACGAATTCAATCACACTGCAAAACGAGTGGCAAAATCAAAATCTACCCATTAAAGAGGTTACACAGATCTTGGGAATCAACTGGAACACGGGCCATGACACACTGCATCTTTCAGCTATCGATGACTACAAGATGTCTCCAGATGACACTGCCACAAAACGCCACGTTCTTCAGATAACATCACGACTATACGATCCTCTCGGACTGTTCTCTCCGGTGACAATAATTGGAAAGATGTTGTTTCAAGAAACGTGGACCAGAGGTATATCATGGCACGAGACTTTACCTTCTGATATTGGGCACGAGTGGTTAGTTTGGTGTTCAAATCTTCAATACGTGTCGGACATTCACACCCCACGATGGATAGGTGCTCTCAACAAAGACTTGGACAACTATTCTCTACACGTATTCTGTGACGCTTCCGAACGGGCATATGGTGCTGCTGTATACCTTCGATCTCATGCTCACGATACCACTACCGTTCAGTTAGTATGTAGCAAAGCCAGACTGGCCCCTATAAAGAAGGTCACGCTACCACGTTTGGAATTACTCGCTGCACTCGTGGGCACAAGACTTCTTCGTTACTTCTGCCATGCTACATCCTGTGACATCAGTAAAGCAATGCTGTGGACAGATTCAGCTATCACTCTAGGCTGGATACAAAACGACCCGAACCGCTGGAAAACTTTCATCTGCAATCGTGTTACAGAAATCACCGGCTGCACTTCACCATCACAATGGTTTCATTGTCCAGGAACGGATAACCCTGCAGATCTTTTATCACGAGGACTACAAGCAGAAGATCTAAAATCAGCAGATATTTGGTGGCACGGGCCGGCCTGGTTGAGGGATCCTCCAAGAAGTTGGCCTCCCAAATACAGCACCGAACATCTAACACTTCCAGAGGCTAAGAAGAAACCCTGTCAGGCCCTTGTTGTTACCACACATGAAGCACTCTGTGACTTCGCAAGATTCAGCACCTACAACAAATTACTTCGGACTACAGCTTGGATCCTCCGGTTCATTAAGAACCTTCGGTCAGCGGATAAGCAAACTGGTGACTTGACAGTGTTGGAACTCGAAGCAAGTCGGCGATATTTGATAGCTTCTGTACAACGAGAGACCTTCGGAACAGAATACGAAGCTTTGTTGCACAACACGCCCATCCCCAAAACATCGAACATCGCCTCTTTTCAACCGTTCCTGCAAGACACATTGATCCGCCTCCACTTCACAACGATGTCGTATGACGAAAAACACCCAATAATTTTAGACGGCGGACATCCCTTCACTTGTCTTCTAATCCGCCATACCCATATCAGACTGCACCGCTTGGGATCACGGATTGTGCTCTCCGAGCTGCGAAGGCAATTTTGGATTCTACGAGCAAGGCAAAGCATTAGGAAGGTATTGAATTCGTGTCTGCCTTGTAAGTTATCACGAAACCCTCCTGGACAGGAGAACGAAGCTCCATTACCGACCGATCGTGTACGATACTCCAGACCGTTCACTGTAACAGAACTCGATTTTGCGGGCCCACTATACGTCCGCCACGATAACACCGTTCGCAAAAGTTACATCCTTTTGCTTACATGTGCTACTACCAGAGCTGTCCACTTGGAGCTAGCGTCGGATATGACAGTAAATAAGTTTCTGATGGCCTTCCAAAGATTCGTCAGCCGCCGAGGCCTACCTCATACCATATATTCCGACAATGCCACCACTTTTCACGACCACGACGCATCGAGCTACCTTTCCACAAATGGCATCCGCTGGAAATTCATCGCACCACGGGCGGCTTGGTGGGGAGGATGGTGGGAACGAATGGTCGGCACTACGAAACGCTGCTTGCGCAAAGTTTTAGGCCGGCGGCAAGTGAATGAGGAAACCCTGTACACCATTCTCGTTAGCATTGAAGCCGCCATAAATTCCCGTCCTCTCCTTCAGGATGAAGGAACTACAGCCTTGACTCCAAGCCATTTCATCCACGGCGACAAGCTGACGACAATCCCTACAGGACCTGAGCCTGCTATTAAGAAGGACTTGAAAAGGGAATACAGGCTCCAGCAACAAGCGGCAGAAGATTTCCGGAAACGCTGGATGAAGGAATATCTTCTGGAACTACGCAACCATCACCACGTACGACAGACTTGCGGCAAAACCCCGAACTTACGGGTAGGTGACCTGGTCCTGCTGCAAGAAGACAACCGTCCTCGCCACGTATGGGGCAGAGGCGTAATCGAGGAACTACGACCTGGACGAGACGGAATACTCAGGACCGTCATCCTTCGCACGCCAGACAGGAACCGGATAACGCGTCCAATTCAGCTGGTCATACCTCTAGAGGTCGACCAGGGTGGGGAGGATGTGAAGGACTGACATATCTTTGTGTGTGTTGTACTTTGTGTATATAGTGTAAAGGGTTCATATCTGTACATAAGTTCTTTGGAGTTAAATAAGATGGCGTTATGTTAGTAAGCTGTGTGTTTCCCTGTGCTCCTTTTCACTCATTCTCCACACTGTATTTACCCTCTCCCTTTCTTTAAGTTAGGATTTTTTTTGTCTCGCATATCGGACCCATTATTAACGAAATACGGGTGGCTAACTATGCGCTTTTACTACAGAGTTCCTGCTATTCCTATTTTTGATACGGTACTCCGCGGATGTTCCTGTATTACCGTAAACATAAGGAGTGTACCAATTTCTGTTACGGTACTTTGTGACAGTACAAGCATATGCATTCTTTCCAAGCTGCAGAAAGCTTGTGGCTGCTGTTGTAACAGAAATAACCCGGAAATCCCTGCTCCAAGGCCGCATTCCGGTATAGGAATCAGTGGAAACTAGTTTAAAGCAAGTAGAGGTTGGGCTGTGCGTTTCATGCGAAGAAACAACCTGGCTTTGCGGATGCATACGTCATTGTGTCACTGACTGCCGGAAGAATAAACGGATCAAGTGTTGGAATTTCAGCGATTCGTGTCTCGACAACAGCAAGAACACCAGTTTCTCCTATCAAAGATAGGAAACTCGGATCAGACTCCAGTTTATTTTGATATGCCAAAGCCTTCAAGAGTACTTGTAAAAACCATGGGAGCTGAGAAATTGTGCTGTACAGTAATGCTGGCAATAAAAATACAAATCGAATATCCGTAATGGTATTTTCTGTTTATTTCAGACGCAATGAACGTGAAATTAGGCCTACCCTGCAACACACGTATACCTATACTAGCCGCGATCGCAGAATATTTACAACACACTAATATTGTTTAATGGTTCATAATGGTATCTTTTAAACCTGAATAATACATTTTTCCGTTTCGAAATGTATTTTCGAGGATATCTTGAAACGCTATTAATTTTTGAGATATGAGAATTAAAGACCCTCCTCAAATAGAACAAAAAACGGGTCTTATAATTATGCGAGTAATTACGGTATTGTTAAAATATAAGGATTCTATCAAAGGCCTATACCTGAAAATAAAATAATGCTCCTGCTCTGATATTAGCACACAATGAACACCAAACTAGCACGCGGTCAACACAAGTCTGATCGACTCCAACCATGAGTCACAAGACCGTGCTGTTGCTTTTGCTAACAACATTTAAGCAACGCCAGTTAAATGATACGTCATACACTGGTAATGCAAACATGGTGTTTGGCGGTTAGTAAAACAGTCTGTCAGGAATGAGCAGGAAAATGGTGAACCAGTGAGTCAGCCTTGTGTAGGGGTGTTCCATGGACTAAAGGCATGGAAAAACTAGCACCAAGACTAAGGTGGTAAATACTGAAGCAGTAGTGATAAGGAGTGAACTGAAGATATTTAAAACGGCAGTGACTATACCAAACACAGAACAACTATAAAGATGAGGGAGGAGCCAGATTCACTTGCTTGTCCGCGCCAGTCAATAGAATAGCGCAGCATTGCCTAGATAACTGAGAGCTCTGGACTCGCTAGGCCGTACAGAATCTTTATTTCTCTCCACGCACGAAAATCATTAAATAATGTATGTATGTCTACCCCTTATTTTTCCAGTTTTCCAACGGGGTCGGGGATGAGATGCGATGGAAGTATTTGTGGCGATGGTTTTTACGGCCGGATGCCCTTCCTGACGCCAACCTCTTGAGAGGAGTTAATGAGAGATGAAATGAATGATGGTGAATGAAACTGGGCAAGGATGTGGAAGGAAGCGGCCGTGGCCTATCAGAAGGTACCGTCCCAGCATTTGCCTGGTGTTGAAAATGGGAAACCACGGAAAACCATTTCAAGGACGGACGACGGTGGGGCTCGAACCCACGCGTCTACCGAGTCAGCAGAGAGCTTTGGCCCCATGACCTAATGCTGCGCTTTAGCCAGCGTAGCCACTACTGTCGGTGAAAATCATTAAATAATAAATTATTTAAATGAACCTATGTCACAGAGATTTTAAAAAATAAAGCCGACTGTCCAAACCCGGTGACGCTATGACCAGCCGTTCGGGAACTGAAGGGATAATTACAGTGAAGAATGATTAGGTGTTGAAATATTTCGCTTCATTGAGGAAGATAAACAGTTCTTGGCGAAATACAAACTCTATAGAGTGACAGTATTGCAGTATCAATTCTTTGTACAGTAGTGGAGCTTTCAGACGTGCAGCGAGCTGAAGTTTTACATTGCTATCAATGTCCATTAGCAAGCCGAGTGGTAGTCATGCAGGCGACGGGTAGTACACGTTAAGTTTTACAGTCAGGTGAGAAATATTGTGTACAGCTTTATCAAGAAGCATTCGAAAACAGAGGTACGTGATAACACTAATTTCTCTCTGAGCAGGGAGCTGATAGCTCAAGCTTGTGGCGTGCGTACACACAGTGTCCAATATTCTTTCCGAGTGTAGAAATAATGTTGACATAGGGAATGTGTCCATGTTTAGATCACCGGGGAATCATTGCATGGTTCAGAAACGTGCATAAATTTGGACAACTTAGACAAGTGTGTTTTATGTCGAACAATATTCGATTGATATGCTCATGGTGAATTTCCATAATAAATATATAGTTAACCGTGAACCCAGTATTCAGTCCATGTGAGGCTGTGTATTATTCTCTTACCTAACTTAAGGACATGGCCGTCTCCTTCCCAATCCTAGGCCGTATTAAAAATATATACTGTAGAGAGAGAGAAATAACAAATATTTGACTAATAACCTTTGTTATTGTGTTGTCTGCAATTGTGTGTGTATTTGTAAATGAGCCGAGGAAATCCACCTTTTCTCAGTTTTACCTAGGGAGGCATAGTGTAACCCGGTCTAACCCTCAGACCAGAACTAAATTTCTTGACTGAGCCTGGAATCAAATCTGGACCTGATGGGTGACAGCTAAGTATGCTGGCCACTACACTACATGGTGATCCCCGATAAACTAAAACATATGCCATTGAATTATTTCGTGTATTTCTTTTGCCTTATGAAGAGTCCACAAGCAATATTACTCAGAATGACATGCGGTATAATTTGTGTCATGTAAAATAATAATAATAACAATAATAACTCTGACATTGCCAGTCCCAAGCCCGGGGCCTCATTTTGTAAGAGATGAGGAAGGAGGAGAGGGTGTAACAACCTCGTAAAAATGACCTGGGTCCATCCAGCTCCGGATGGTAGCACCCAGTAAGGGCCCCTCCCTGGGGTGACAGGTTGTAACGTGTTTTTCGAGGGGTTTTTATGCCACTGGCATAAGTCAGTAGGAAGCCATTCTATATTTATTTACGCGGCAAATTGTTCAGCCAAGAGAATTTTTCATGTTAATTTATTATTATTATTAATTTATTATAATTATTATCAAGATATTTTCGGAGCATTTTATAAAAATTATAATCATACAGATAGGTTTTCTATGTTATAGAAAACGCTATCAAACAAATTATTACTAACGACAATATCATAGAAAATTATGTGATTACGGAATTTTACAGAGTTTCGTCAGTTAGGATATTATGAGAGACAAGACTCACTGGTAATTCAGGTACAGGCTGATTCTTGTCATGTAGTATTACGCAAGCGGGGTTGCAGCGTCAAGAAAAGGCGGATAGTTGGAACGGAAATCGACTACATCATTCGCGCTCCGTGTGTAATGAGCCAGAGAAGGGGAAGTAGCGGGGTGCTCAGCCAATCAGTGGAGACCACGTAAGCTGGAAGTCGGTACCGTGGTGGGGAGCCGACGTGTGGATATATCGTTCAGCGCGCCGTGGAACGAGGACAATCTGGGTAGAACTTGCGGAGTATGGTTGCTCGCGGGAATCGCTCCGATGTTCCGTGGAACGAAGACAATCTGTGAAAGGCTTGATTAGTTCGGTTGCAAGTGTGTGTCGCTCTGACGTTCCGTGGAGTGGAGAACTATCTGTTTAAAACTTAACCAGTGTGGTTGTACGAGGGTATGGCTCCGTTGTTAGGACCATAAAGTCACCAAATCTACAAGTATATCATCAAATATCGACGGAGATGACGACGTCCAGGAGACTGTGGGAAGCACACAGCATCATCCAGTACGAGGGAAATGCTTTGGCAATTTCCAGTGGTAAGTGCGAATGACGCAGAAATACCCAATCTCTCATTTCTCTTTGTTTTATATTTCATATTTCAGTAACTTCATAGCTTGGGAATAAGAGTAAAATCAATTTATCAGACTCCGTTTTCACGTAATTTTCTATCGGTAATATTAAAATCGCAACGCTCCAATTTAAATTGTATACTTATTATTATTATTAATTTTGCAATACTTGTTTTATATAATAAATTCATTTCTTTTACAATGCAATCTTTGCTTTCAGTAGGTAGCATTAGATATAGACCAATTCCTTCTCCTGATACAATTGTTTGTTGGGTTAATGATCAAATCATACCACGATCTGAGTGAATAGATTCTTGAAGGTGTTCTCCCAGAGCTAGACATTGTTAAATACAAATTTAGATTTCAACATTGCGTTGAGGTCTTGGCGCCCATTAAAACAACATAGCTTAGGCAAAGGTAAACAGTTACATTTATCACCCAACAGTTAGGGGCAGCCAAACTGCTACATTTGTCGCGACCAACATGGGGCATTACTAATTAACGTTACACTTGTTACGCTCAACGTGGAGCAAACTAATTAATGTTACAATTGTCGCTCAACGTGTGGGCTGATAAACGTTACACTTGTCGCCGACAACTTGGGGCTGAAAACCTAATAACATTTGTGGAAGGAGAAGGGTATATATTTCTGTGCCTGTATTTTGGGGGTTATTTGTCTGTATCAGTGTATATCATTATGGGGGATGAGAAAGAAAGACAGATGAGGTTACGTAGTGGTCATCAACGGGAGAGTGATGATACGAGCAGTATGTCGAGTGATGGTAGTACCTGGGTAGCGGAGGTAAATCCCGATACTGAAACAGGGAGTGTAGGCGGCCAACCAGAATTAAAAACTTTACTTCTCGAGTTTATGTATCAGAACAAAGTTAGTAGTGATGCCTTAAATGCAAAGTTAGAACAGAATAATGCAAGATTAGAACAAAACAGTAGGGAAAATAAAGAAAGTACAGACGCTTTAAATGCTAAACTGGATCAAAACAACGCTAAATTAGAACAAAACAGTAGGGAAAATAAAGAAAGTACAGATGCCTTAAACGCCAGATTAGAACAAAACAGTAAGGAAAATAGAGAGAGTACTGAAACTTTAAATGCTAAATTAGAACAAAACAGTAGGGAAATGAGTGACAAATTCGAACTGATTAGAGGTGAGATCAGGGGGGTGATGGAAGAAAAGGCTAAAGAGATTATTGCAGATGTAGACAGAAAATTAGGAAAAGTACAGGAGGAGTTGGAAATTAGAATCAGTACACAGGCTGAAAATTTATAAGAACTAGTGCAACTGGAAACACAGCAGGTCAAAAAGCAATTGGGGGGAGAAATTGACAAAATTCAGGTAGCTACTAAAGAGGTTAAGGAACAGCTGGGGGGTAGAATTGAGAAAGTCCACTCACAAATAGTTGCAGAAGTAAATGATTTAAGAGAGAGTAATAGAGAGAGCATTAGCAAGATTGAGGAGAAACAAGCGAAGCTATATGATAAAGTAGAAGAATCAGAAGGAAACATTAAATTAACAGTAAACAGTATTGAGAGGAAGGCTGAGGAGAAAATCACAGAATTAGAGTTAAAATTAAAAGCTAGGATCAGGCAAGAAAATAGTCAGAATAGGCCAGTTTTTGTGAATAGCACACACAGGGAGGTAGAACTGGGTAAGTTCAGCAATCGACAGGGGTGCCCAATGGAGATCATGAACACTATAGAAAATAAATTCGGGGAGAGGTTGGAAAATGGTAGTATTGAGTGGTGCCAGGTAGTTGAAATTTTAGAACAAGTGTTTGTGGGGGAAACGAGGAATTGGTTTGCTGTCTACAGAGACAAGTTTACTGATATTAATGATTTTAAAATGAAATTCTGTGAAAAGTTCTGGAATGAGGTTATTCAGTCGCAGCATCGTGAGGGAGTAGTGTGTGGTAAATGTAACCCTAAAGGAAGCTCCACCATGACCGAATACTTATTAGGGCAGGTATTAGTGTGTAAATATCTGGATGGGTTGAAGGAGGAAAGTGATGTGGTGAGGTTGCTACTTAGGCACTTTCCCTATAGGATCAAGGAGGCTGCTTGTATCCAGAATGTAAAGACTATATCACAAGTAGAAAATTTGTTAAGCACATTTGATGCACTAGGGAGAGGGGGTTATGAGGACAATTTCAATCGGAACCAGGGTAATAACAATAATAGACCTAATGAAGCCAGGCATCAAGAAGTTCAAGGGAACGGTGGCGAAGGGGCCAACGCTCAAAATAGAAATAATAATAATCAGCTAAATCAGAACAGAGGAAATGGCTATGGTAATCAGTATCAAGGGAGGAACAATGATTTCAGGGGAAATCAAGGGAGGAACAATGATTACAGGGGAAATCAAGGGAGAAACAATGATTTCAGGGGAAATCAAGGGAGAAATTATAATGACAATAATTACAACCAGAATAGGGGTCAAGGAAGAGGACAGCCTAGTGGTAGTAATATACAGCCAAACAATGACAACACAGCCCAGAACAACCAGACCAGTTCAGTAGTTAGTAGTACTACGGCCAGCTGTAGCGGTTCTTTAAACGCGAACCAGGCTGCGAAGTAAGGTCAGAATCTCAGTCTGTAGCATGCCCTGTCCATACAATTATACAGGAACCCTATGACCTAAATGTAAGAAATGAATTATTACATGAACTAAATGATGAAGGTATTATTCAGGAAGTAGTTAGTAAGAGCCCCATAGTTAAATTTAACGTGTCCGAGGCGTACACAGATGTTTTAATTGATAGTGGTTGTATGAAGAGTTGCATAAGTAGTGCATTTTATGATAAAATGAAAGGAACTGGAGTAAATTTTGAGGAGATGCCAATTAAAAGCACTTTTGTGATCACAGCTGTTGGGAAGAGGTCTAAAGTAATTTCTAAGCAAGTTTTAGTAGACATTAAAATTAATAATCATGTAGAGAAGCAGATTTGCCTTGTAATTCCAAATTTAGTATTCAGTGTTATCTTGGGTTCAGAGTGGCTAAGTAGAGTCTCTGGTAACTTATGTTATGATGTAGGGAGTTTGAAATTTAAATGGGGAGATTCTGAAGTAGAAGTAGCGTTCAATGACCATATTCAGAGAAGTAGTGTTGTAGGTGTGATTTGTACTTTAAATGAGATATCGCCAGCCGTAGAGCGGGGTTCTCCAGGTTTTGTGGGCAGTGTGATTACGAACGGTAGTCTAAAGGACTCGTTACGTGATGCTGCATTTCAGGGAAATATAGAGGATGAACAGTGTGTTCGGCTCTATGATGTGTTATTGTGTAATAGGAGAGTTTTTGAGGATCGCATTGGTATGGCCAATTGCTATACACATTCATTGTACTGTACCCGTTCGTCCTGGGGATGCGATGACCCATCTGCTATAACATCACATCCCTGGAGTTCCAGGACAGAGCGGAGTTAAATGAACCTCTAGTCAAATAAGGAATGTGTCGGAAATTCAGCTGAGTTCTCGAAAAAGCAGTGGGTTTCACGAGACAAAGTATCTCTAGGGTCGTTACGGGCTTAAGTTAATAAAAATAATTCAAATATAAATGGGCGCCATCAACTGAATTCCTAGCAAACCACTTCCTTTCCGGATAAGCCTTACTCAAGACAAGGAAAGAAAAAGGAACATCACACCATCATCAGATCACAACTAAGATAAAAACAAATTTATTTTACTTTGAAAGTCAGACAGACATTTTAAATATAATTCCTACCTAAGAGTATGGTCGAATGCCAAGTTAAATTGTCATTGTCCAAAAATCGAACCATCTCTTCTCTAATGCAAAATTATCTTAATCCACATAACAAGAAAAATGTATAAAGTTCTCTTGGTTTCTCAGGATCACTGTAGCACTATGTCTTTCGTCACTGACATTTGTGAAACCTGAGACCTAATTCTCTTTAATTTAACATCAATGTGGATTTAATTAAGTAATTAATCTGCCTAAACATACACATATAATAATCACTCATATTAAATATCACATAAATTATGGTTTGCATGGTATAATTTGAACATAGAACATGTTAATCAAATGTTCCTAAACATTGAATAATTAATTTACACTATTTACATCGTCATTCAATCACTTATCTGTGAATTACAGAAAATTCAAATTATCATTTGGTCATCATCATCGTTATTATCAAAATTAAATATTTCTCACATTAATTCTCACTTCTAAATTCTAAATATTCCTGTCAGAATCGTTAATTCATCACCATTACATCATTTAAATTCACATTTCAAGTTGCAATTCCTTCACATTATCTCTCAATTAAATTTATTTAATTGCATATAAATTCATTAATCATCAGCTTCGTTAATTAATTATCACATTCTAATTTAGTTATTCATCATCATTACAATCGTCTATTAATTCATTTCAATCAGTTTATTTTATCAATCTTTAATTCATCCATTTGTTTAATTCATCGATTTATTTCAAAATTTAATTTATCAACTTATTTAAATTTCAATCATCTGGTTATATAGATTTTATTATTTCATCTAGTCATTCTGATTTTTATTTCATTAGGTCAGATCGTTAATATGCTTAAATCTCAGATTATTATTTCATTAATTATTAATTTCAGAAAATCTTGTATTATCAACTTCATTTATTTGTTTAATTTCCTAACAAATTGTTTAATAAGGTTTATAGAACGTTGTCTTACAGTTTTATTACTTCCAAGTTATATCTCGTATTTAATTTATCATGCCAAAAAATATTATTGTCTCCACGACATCACGTTGGATCTAACTATCCACAACGACATTACATTTCTTCAATATTTCAAATATCACATTTGAATATAAGAATTACTCCAAAAACTCCATAAATATTCAGCACATACAGCATGAATCTCAACAAATACGCTAGACTGGGTACGACGACCTCATGTCTGCTTCAAAATACATTAGCAACATTGCTACTATCACTTGGCAAATTCCACAAAATGCCTACCACAAACTCCACTTAACCATGTTGCATGATCTACAAAAAATATATAAATGGCTTCAAATTATTTACGCACATAATCTCCAATGACTGTAATTACTCTGATCACATCTAGACAACTTCTTAAACAATTAGAAAAATATTACTTCAGTAATTTAATATCTGCTTTCAAATAGCATAAATTCTCTTTCACAAGTTTCAATAATTCACATCGCAGAAAAACACCAATGTGTTATAATCTCTCATTTCAAAATCTGCAATACTGATCTGCCTTCAAATAATTATGACCATTAATGATTAATCTTACAAGATTCAATTACTTTAAATCCTTCTCAAAGGTATCAAACACAATTATAAAAATCATCAAAGCATCAGCTGTAATAGCTGTTAAACTGAAATTACTCTCAAAAGAGTATAGCAACAAAATATTGGATTGGCAAACAAGAATTACTAAATGCAATCCTGTTGACATTTATCGTTACTTTATTTAACAAAATTTCGACTGATATGTGACTAGTAGTTCCTTGTTTAATTCACTTACATCTCGTGTACATTCGGATGATAAAAATGAGTCCCTCAATGGCGAGTAAGATGTGTAACCACCGTACAATCGTATAAATACGAAGGACCTCGCCCCGTCGACTTGGATGATAGTTCCCTAAACGATGGGTAAGGTGAGTAACCACCATACAATCGTATAAATACGAAGGACCCCACCTCGTAGGCTGGATGAGTGAATGTACCAGAAAGGAATCTACAAGTTTCTAGTTGTCATATAAAAGCGACGTTCATTCACTAAAGTGAATAACTTCTTAATATCTCCAAACAATCCAATGGAAAAAAATCCCTACTGATGAATAATACACACTCGCTAGTATGCAATGAACTGACGAAGTAATTTCTGATAATCAATTGCAGATCACGAGTTCGAAATACTCGTTACACAAAAAAAAACTATTTATGAAAAATATCCTAGCTGGAAAAATGTCTAAAAGACCAAACATCTGCTTAATAAAGCCAAACAACGGTGAGAATATCGTATAATGATGCCTGCCATATCATATGGTCACCCCATATTCTAGCAAATTCGAAGTATATAAATTCAAACCATGTCTTAATAATCAAATCACTCCTATTAGAAAAATATACATGTGTGCCCAGTATTCATGAAAATAATCGTATCAGGTAGTTAGAACTCTTACAATACCTTTCATTATCAGTTGTAATATAATTTCCAAGATCGTCGATTTTCCCTACATAAGAATTTCTCGTAAGATCGGCGTGAATATCATTTCATCCATGAAATGACGATTTCCTTCGAAATCCCAAGCGAATCAGCTGTTGGACTCCTCTCGTCAGGAATCGAATCCATCGCTCTGTGGTGCCATCTTGTCTCTATTCACGTTTACTCGGTCATGTTGAACCTCGGATTACCCATAGCAGATATTGTCCAACTCCTTCTCGAAAAGTTCATGAAAACAGCGGACCCCCTTACTCCTCTTCTAATATACGCCACTGTTCCTTTAAATGTTCAGTTTGAGAATTGTAAGTCCAATCTCAACTTACTGCAAAGTCCCACTTGAGTAAAATAAAATTTTACTTGATAGTGTTCAAGATTGCGATACACCCTGTATCTGTTCGTAATAGGTAAATCATGAAAATTGTATAAGATATAAATCTTATAAATGCACGATATAATGTTCATCAGAGCCTATGCTAAACATTCAGTTTACTTGGAATAGTAAAAGTCGCTTTGAATGTGTTATATAACAGCATGGTTATAAGGTTATTCGTAAAAGCCTGTGTTTGAACAGCGTCGAAATGAAGCTTGAAATAAAGTCTTCAAATACGAGCAGTGTGGTTTTGAAATACCCCGGCTGCCTACAATTGTCTCCTCGGCCAGCTCGCCTGGATCAACGACCCCCTCGGCCTTAGCTGCTCGGCGATACGAGAAATGTCACCTAGACTTCTGCCGTGACGGTTTACGTATGCTGCGTGACCTTCAATGCCCGTCTCGCTGTGCTATAGAGCTGCTCTGAACTGCCCCTCTTCCTGGGCTCAACTGACTTGCTAGCGCTGTGTCTCGGCTTATGAGCTCCGCGCGGCACGTGGCTCATTCTCCCACCACTGCGTTCTTACGTCATGAACATAGTCTCGAACCCGAATCCTCTCGGCTGTTCTGTTATAAAATAACTTACTTCCATAAAATTATTTCCACATATAATGCATGTTATATATCCTCTTCTAAGATGTTTTAATTACTATAATTCCATATATGTTTCAATAAAGCTTCACATCTTTATTCATAATTCTATCTTCTCACAGATTTCAATGCCTCCTTGATTCACGACCTCCTACGTCATCTTGGCTTTCTTCTTGACGCGATCGATGCGCTATCTTTTCTTATTGCTTCTCAAAACCTCAACTACAGCTTAATGTCTGCTGGCGTAGCCGATAGCCTAAAATAGGTATCGGGTACAGTACGTTATTGATAGGTCAGTATTCACAGGACATAGATATCCTGTACCTTTCGCTTATCAGAGTGCAGTTGAGGCACAAATTAATCAGATGCTTGAAGATAGGATTATTGAGCACTCTAACAGTCCGTATGTTAATTCTTTGATCACGGTACCCAAGACCGACGGCACAGTTCGTATTTGTTTAGACGCTCGTTTGGTTAACAGTAGAATTAGTTCAGATCAGCTGAAATCTATGTCAATAGAGGAATTAATGCAAACATTTGAGGGGAAGAAGTATTTCACTTGTGTAGATTTGAGCTCCAGTTTTTGGCAAGTGCCACTTATGTATGAAGATAGACCATTTACAGCTTTTAGTCATAAATATAACCTTTATCAATTTTGTAGAACACCTTATGGGTTAAAGAGTAGTTCAGCAGCTTTAATTAGGGCTTTAAACATCGCATTAGGGGATGACACAGGTGAGTTTGTAACCATTTACATAGATGATATGGTAATTAGTTCACGCAGTTTTGAGGAGCATCTACGTCATTTAGATATAGTTTTTCAGAAGTTAGATCAGGCAGGGTTCACTTTGAAGCTGTCTAAGTCGTCATTCTGTCAGTCAGAAGTGACATTTTTAGGTCATAGAGTGTCGAGTAGAGGTGTAACACCAGAAGAAAGTAGGGTTAATAAGATACTTAACGCAGAGGTGCCACAGAATGTTAAACAGTTAAAAACATACCTGGGAATTTGCAACTTTTTCAGGAGGTTCATTCTTAAATACTCAGGGTTGGTAGAACCATTCAGGGAATTGCTTAAAAGTGGGACTCGGTGGAGATGGGAGTCCAAGCATGATCAGGCTTTTAGAGCGCTGAAGGCAGGATTTGAGAAAGCTGTAGTGCTGAAATATCTGTTAAAAGATAAGGAATATGTGGTTATGACAGATGCTTCACATATAGGCATTGCTGGAGTATTATGTCAGAAAGATGATGAGGGTAATCTGTGCATTGTATCTCTAGCCTCGTGAGGACTGACAGCAGCAGAGAAAAGATACACGATTACTGAGTTAGAGCTTTTAGGTATTGTTTTCAGTTTAGGGAAATTTAGAATGTATTTAGTAGGGGGGAAATTTGAGATCCACACAGATCACCATGCATTACTGTATATGAGAACTTGTAAACTCAGTTCTAACAGAGTTAGTAGGTGGATTCTTGCTCTGCAGGAATACGAATTCACAGTAAAATATATTAAAGGTAAAGATAACATTCTTGCAGACATGCTATCGAGGGACACTAATTTATGTAGGGATTATCCTGTGGTTAAAGCAGAGGATGGTATTTTAATATGTGCATGTGTGGACAGTAGCAACAGGGCATCGTTACAGACACTGAGAAATATGCTAGTGGAGCAACGTGATGACGTTAAGTTAAAGGAGCCACTGGCTAGGTTGGAAATAGGTGAAGAAGAGTATGTGAAAGTAGGACGGTTCACGTACAAGATGCAGGATGGGCTTCTTGCAAGGAAATGTAGGAATAATCGGTGGGCAATATGTGTTCCTGCCACTTTGCGGGAGGAGCTAATTTGGTTCATTCATAGGGAATTAGGACACTTTGGTGCTGCCAAGGTCTTCTATGAAATTGGTCGTGACTTCATTTGGAGTAAAATGGGAAGGGATGTTAGGAGGATTTTAGCTAAGTGTGACACCTGTCAAAGGAGTAAATATCCAGTTAAATATTTAGTGGGGGAGAGATCTGCAGTTCTCACCAGTAGTCCCGGCGAACTACTGTGTGTGGATTTATTTGGCCCGATCGTTAAAGGACAGTACGGCTACGAGTACATTTTTATAGTTATTGACGCTTTTAGTAAGTATGTCAAGCTATATCCGCTAAGGAAAGCCACGGGACTAGCGTGTAGCCGTCTGATCATTAATAAGTATGTACCCGAGTTTGGCATTCCTCTCAGGATACTATCTGACAGTGGACCACAGTTTACTGCAAAGAAATGGAGAACCAGTATGCAGGAAGCTGGGATAACACACGTTCATTCCTCTGTAAGGTACCCTCAGGGTAATTCTGCAGAGCGTCCATTAAGGGAAGTGGCTCGTCTTTTTCGGACTCTAGTGCATGACAAGCATACGGCCTGGGTTGGACATCTTCCCAAGGTCGAGACTTGGCTGAATTCTGTCCAGCATGAGAGCACGAAATTGACGCCATACGAAGTTCACTTCGGAAAAAGACCACAAAATGAACTAGCGAGGGTGTTGGGATTAAATGAGGGTAAGCAACCGGGGATGGATTACATTGTCCAGTTGGCGAAACAGAATTTATCTAAGTCAGCACAAAAGAGAATTCGCCAACAAAAAGAAACTAAATTTGACCTATTCGAGCCGGGAGACCGAGTCTTACTTAGAGTGCCGAAACAGTCAAATAAGCTAGAGAAAGTCATGTCCAAGTTCTTTTATCTCTACGAGGGCCTATTTATAGTTTCCAAACGTATTGGGAAAACAGCATATGTGCTGGAGAATAGTGAGGGAAACAGATTATACGGGACGTATAATATACATAGTCTCCGAAAGTATGTGTCATAAAGTGAGGATGTTTAGTTGGCGAGCCAGCCTATCAAATGAGTAAGTGTGGTATTTGGTGCGTGGGAGGAGATGGTCTTCCAGGCAGGCGTATCAGAAGTCACACAGGGGGGTAGTATGTAAGTAAATGAGAGTTTTTAAGGTACAGGGAAATATGACGGGATTGTCGGATGCTCTTGAGCACTAAAATGTCTCGATACACCAAGGCCAGAATTTGGTAGCGCTGGTGAATTCCCATTTGTCCCCAAGAGATGGGTGAGTGCTTGGACAGGGTATTTTTGCTTAAGGCGTCCACGGGACAAAATATGGGCCATCAGAATGCGAGACAGTCCTTCATGAAACTCATACATAACGGCACACGTGATTTCTGTTTACGGCCTCGCCATGTAAGATTTGTGAGTAATTTAAGGTAATTTGTACAAAGGTATTATTTGTGTGAGGAGAACTGGTCTGTGTTGAGAACTAGTATTAAGTAGAATATGGTCTACGGGAACTTAACAAAACAGGGCGATTACGGCACAGAAATATTTGGTGTTATATGTAATGCGCATTTACTGTTTTTTTTTTTCAGAAGTCAATATTAATTTAATCTACTTTAAAGAGAGATCAAGTATTATGGTCACGAGGCGCTGCCACAATAGTGTGATCGTGTGCTCAGTGATAAGTGAGATTAAATTTCACCATAAGGAAGGGACCTCCAGTGAAATTAGGAAGTTCTATGGTGATATAAATATATCAGAACACCTTCAATGCGTGTGATATGACATAAATACATAGTGCTCACACATTAATTATGTCTATTTTTCCAACATAGAGAAATTTGAGAGGCGGAAATATCCGTGGAACACTATTCCATATGTAAAACATTGGACTGGTTGCAAAGTGCAATCCATTGTGACAACAAACTTTGACGCAAAGTGCGTGAAGAAAAAATATGAGTGTATATATCTGTAATTTAGGGTGATTTCATTTATGTGATATGTATTTTGGATGGGGTTTATTAACGTGTCTGGGATAATCGGATAATGGACCGTCGTCACGGTAAATCATCCGATGATCCGAGGCGAATATGTAATGTGTTTTTCGAGGGGTTTTTATGCCACTGGCATAAGTCAGTAGGAAGCCATTCTATATTTATTTACGCGGCAAATTGTTCAGCCAAGAGAATTTTTCATGTTAATTTATTATTATTATTAATTTATTATAATTATTATTAAGATATTTTCGGAGCATTTTATAAAAATTATAAGCATACAGATAGGTTTTCTATGTCTTAGAAAACGCTATCAAACAAATTATTACGAACGACAATATCATAGAAAATTATGTGATTACGGAATTTTACGGAGTTTCGTCAGTTAGGATATTATGAGAGACATGACTCACTGGTAATTCAGGTACAGGCTGATTCTTGTCATGTAGTATTATGCAAGCGGGGTTGCAGCGTCAAGAAAAGGCGGATAGTTGGAACGGAAATCGACTTCATCATTCGCGCGCCGTGAGTAATGAGCCAGAGAAGGGGAAGTAGCGGGGTGCTCAGCCAATCAGTGGAGACCACGTAAGCTGGAAGTCGGTACCGTGGTGGGGAGCCGACGTGTGGATATATCGTTCAGCGCGCCGTGGAACGAGGACAATCTGGGTAGAACTTGCGGAGTATGGTTGCACGCGGGAGTCGCTCCGATGTTCCGTGGAACGAAGACAATCTGTGAAAGGCTTGACTAGTTCGGTTGCAAGTGTGTGTCGCTCTGACGTTCTGTGGAGTGGAGAACTATCTGTTTAAAACTTAACCAGTGTGGTTGTACGAGGGTATGGCTCCGTTGTTAGGACCATAAAGTCACCAAATCTACAAGTATATCATCAAATATCGACGGAGATGACAACGTCCAGGAGACTGTGGGAAGCACACAGCATCATCCAGTACGAGGGAAATGCTTTGGCAATTTCCAGTGGTAAGCGCGAATGACGCAGAAATACGCAATCTCTCATTTCTCTTTGTTTTATATTTCATATTTCAGTAACTTCATAGCTTGGGAATAAGAGTAAAATCAATTTATCAGACTCAGTTTTCACGTAATTTTCTATCGGTAATATTAAAATCGCAACGCTCCAATTTAAATTTTATACTTATTATTATTATTAATGTTGCAATACTTGTTTTATATAATAAATTCATTTCTTTTACAATGCAATCTTTGCTTTCAGTAGGTAGCATTAGATATTGACCAATTCCTTCTCCTGATACAATTGTTTGTTGGGTTAATGATCAAATCATACCACGATTTGAGTGAATAGATTCTTGAAGGTGTTCTCCCAGAGCTAGACGTTGTTAGATACAAATTTAGATTTCAACATTGCGTTGAGGTCTTGGCGCCCATTAAAACAACATAGCTTAGGCAAAGGTAAACAGTTACATTTATCACCCAACAGTTAGGGGCAGCCAAACTGCTACATTTGTCGCTACCAACATGGGGCATTACTAATTAATGTTACACTTGTTACGCTCAACGTGGAGCAAACTAATTAATGTTACAAGGTAAAACTCTGTAACAGTCTCAAAGGCAAAAGAGGAAGCTCAGTTCCCAACGGCAGAGAGAGCGGAAGAATCTAGTGGGGTAAACCACGATAAACTATCATTTCGGACTAACAATCCAATCATATTTTGAAATACATTTCATACCCTTACTCAACACAATTCCATATGCACAACGGAAACATCGGTGGTAACTAGAAAGAGGATTCCACCCTTGCCTTATGCAATGCATCAGGACCTAGGATTTTGGGGAGCCCCACCACCTGCACACAAGATGAAATACCTTCCAAACTGAAGTTCTAAAAGGAATACTCATCGGGACCATAAACATCAACTCACTTCCCCGTGTAGGAAAACAGAAAGAATTAGGAAAGCTTCTGGATGACCATCAAGCCCAAATCTTAGCTGTACGAGAGACCAGATTTCTAGATGAATACATAATCGACACACTGCACAACAGAGTATTCAAAGGAAAACCAACGATACAGATAATGGCTAACGCACCTCTCCTTGGGACTGCCTTCTACGTAAACAAAGTCAATAATGTCACAAACTTCTCATCAAAATCTGAAAGATTATTGCTATTGACAGTATACTCTCATAAACAACCACGCCCCAATCAGCGAAGACAATAAGAGAAACCCACAGAAAGCTGATGACTTCTGGGACCTTTTGGAAACAAATCGTCCTGATACCTGTGAACTATGTAAAAATCCTTCGAGTTGACTTTAAGGAGCAGATAGGAAAAGAAAAGAAATACAGGGCATAGTAGGAGACTACCCAGCACATAGGACGACAAACAAGAACGGAGAAAGGCTCCTAGGACTCGGCTAAACAATTCAGTTGAAAGTAATGTCAACACAATTTCGGAAACTTCCAAGAAAAGCAAAGACATGGGTATCTCCGAATCCCAACTTAGGGGAATTCCAATTAGACCACGTAACAACAACCAGAACAAGCACTAGGGAGGTGATGAATGTTAAGGTGACTGAAAATGGTAAATTTGACACAAAGTTAAAATGTGTTTTCTCTCACCAAGCCGAAAGAAAGACGCACGCGAAGTGAACAAATATAATACCAACTGAATGATCATCAATCAAGACACTATAAATGGCTTCAAAGAAGAAATCCGAACCTCTAGAACAGATATCTGGCAACACCTCCGTTCACGGATCAATGAAGCCGCCAAGAAAACACTCGGACTGGCAAAGAGGAAACAGGTAATTTGGTGGAACGAAGAATGTGAGAAAGCGCTCAAAAAGAGGTCCTTTCAAAAAAGAATCGTCAAGGATATTCCACAAGACCAAACTATCATTTGAGAATTCAAAGTTACAAAACTTCCAGGATAGCTTCACCAAAAATAACACCTGAGATTTTTTCCAAACCTTTAACGACAAACTCAAAGGATACCAACTCTCAAGTTTGAGCTTCAGGAACGAACAGCGTAAAATCGGTCTGAACAAGGAAGAGAATTGTAAAATACTAGCCAGATACTCCGAGATACTCCACAATTGTCCACCTCCAACCACCGAGCTGAAAGTTCTGGCACCTCTGTAGAACTCAGAAGATGATAAACCATCAACAAAAGAAATAAAAGCTATAAAAAAATCTCAAAAACAACAAGGGCAGCGGGGAAGATTCAATAACAGCAGAATTGAGGAACAGGGAATCCTGGACGACCTGCACCAAATCTTCCTGCAAATATGGGTGACAGAAAAACTACCAGAAGAATGGAAAACCCACTCCATAAGAAAGGGGACAAACAAGAGGCGTGTCGCTACTCCCATCACCTAAAAAAAACCTCTGAAAGAGGATTGAAGGAATTCTAGATAAGCAACTTGGAGAATACCAAGGAGGGTCCCGGAAAGACCGCTCCTGTGCCAAAGAAATCTTTAATTTAAATCAATCCACCACAGAATGTTGAGCGGTAAGAAACTACTGGTATCTTTCATTGACTTAAAAAAAAAAGCCTTTGACTAGGACAGAGAGACCCTAGATAGGATCATCAGAGAATTTGGGACTAAAGCCAAGCTGGCAAATATTATCAGAGAAACCCTAACAGGCACAACATCGAAGGTGAAGTTCATGGGACAATATTGTCCCAATCATTGGAAATCAAAACAGGCATGCGACAGGGCGACGGATTGTCACCGCTACTATTCAACTGTGTCCTAGACAAAATTGTGAGAATTTGGAATTTCGAACTAAAAAAATGAAGGGATAAGTCCTATCTGCCTAGGAAGAAAGTTGGGAGGTGTCAAAGTCAACTGTTAGCTTTCGCTGAAGATATTTACGATACGTTCAGAAAACCCAGAGGAAGCTCCTACAAAAATTTCACAGGGAAGACTGGGCTTCAGATTTCAAAAGAGAAGACCAAATTCATGACGAATGACAAACATCGACCAAAATTCTTTCAATCAGAGGTTGGGTAAAAAAGTTTAAATACCTTGGCGAGACCACACAAGAGAGCTGACTAGATGGAGCTGCAGTGGGAGTGCGCTTACTGGCTAACTAAAAACAATCTGATTTATTGTGTGAATGTAACACTGTGGTTAAATGCCTCTCAATTAACTACAAGTTGGAGAAGATGGAGATCCTAGAAAGAAAAATACTTCAGAAAATCAAGGGTCCAGTCCATACTTAAACCCAGCTGGAAACTTCGGAACAACAATGAAGTCTACAAAAATGTGGAGAAGATCTCAGAAACCATGAGAAAGAGGAGGTTGTCATATCTTGGACATTCGCACAGAAAAGACGTAAACGGAATAACTAAAGAGGTATTCTACTACAAGAGACAACTATGGCATGGATTAAACAAGTTCAGATGTTAGATAGGGATACATTTCGGACCATTATTCGAAATTTGGAAGGGCTCCAAGACGGAAGAGCCTGGACTGATGGACACAGCAGCACAGTGTCCATATGAAAGAATACTGGAGGAAGAGTAAGCTCAAGACGAAGAAGAAATGAAATTGTAGCGTGATCCTCAGTGGTCTAAATGCAAATAATAATAATAATAGTAATAATCATCAACTTGCACAGTTTCCAGCCACTGGCCGGGTCTGTTTGGAACACAAGCCTCTCCAACGTCTTCTGTCTTCCCACCATCTCTCAGCCTCCACCCTTGTCCAGTCTTCTCCTCTCTTCTTCACACTTTCTTCCACCCCCTTCAGCCACCTGTCTCTCGGTCTTCCTTTCGGTCTCTTTCCTTCCCACTCCGTCTCGTGTACTCTCCTGGGTATCTTCTTCTCCTCCATTCGCTTTACATGTCCATACCATCTAAGTCTAGATTTCCCTATACCATCCTGTAATGGTTCCTCCTTCATTAATTCTCTGGTCCTCTCATTTCTTATTCTGTCCATCTTTGTAGCTCCAATACTGCTTCTCAAGAACCTCATCTCACTGGCCTGTATTTTGCTCTTCTCCCTTCCTTTCATAACCCAGGTCTCCGAGGCATATGTCAGGATAGGGACATAGTACGTCCGATATATGATCTTTTTTCTGTTCTGAGGGACATCCTTGCTCCATAACATGCTTCTCACACTCCTCCGAAATGCTTCTGCCTGCCTCCCCCGTTCATTTATTTCTCTATAGTTTCTTCCATTATCTTGTATCGGGCTTCCCAGATACTTGAAACTCTCCACTTTCTTCAGCTGTTCCCCACCAATTGTTATTCCCGTTGTGGTTCTTTCCTTCTTTCTTGCTGTGATCACCATCTCACTCTTATTTATGCTAAATTTCATCCCATATCCTTGTATTATTCCTTCCCACACGTCCAACTGTTCCTGTACCTCCTCCTCCTTGTTTCCCCAAATCATCTGCAAACACCATTGCTTTCATCTTTCCTTCCCCAATTACTTGTGCCACTCGGGTCATTATGTCATCCATCACCACAATGAAAAGTAACGGTGACAGTGCACTTCCTTGTTTCAGGCCGTTTCTCTGTTCCAATCAGTCCGATCTCTCTCCTCCCACTTTCACACAGCTCACGCTTCCCTTGTACATCTCCTTTATCCTCTTTATAGTCCATTTCTCTACTCCTCTATCCTCCAGGGACTTCCATAGCTTGTTTCTGCATACACTGTCATATGCTTTCTCAATGTCCATGAAGGCCATCAGTAGATCTGATCCATACTCAGTGCTGTTCTTGTAACTGCCTTACAGCAAAAATCAAATCCACTGTGGACTTTCCTGCTCTGAAGCCATGCTGTTCTTCCCTCATCCCTCCTTCTATCCTTGTCCTAATTCTCTTTTCCAAAACTTTCTCGAAGATCTTTGCACAATGACTCATCAGTGTTATTCCCTGATAGTTTCAGCAATCTGTTCTACTACCTTTCTTGAAGATTGGGACAATTATTCCTTTTTTCCAGTCCTCTGGGGTCTTCCTTTCCTTCCATGCTGTCCTCATCACTCGGTACAAGCACTGTATCCCCACCTCTCCTGCTGCTCTCACCATCTCCACACTCTTGAACTCATCCACACCCGGTGCCTTCCCTCCTTTCATCTTGTTCACTGCATCTTCCACTTCTTTCCATGTTAAGTCCTTTTCTGTTTGCAGTTCATCTTCCTCTTCCCCGATTTCTTCCTCCTCACCATCTTTTCCATTTGGGTTCAGAGGTTCTTCAAAAATATTCTTTCCACATTTTCTTCAGTTCTTCCCTATTTTCTATCTCTTGTCCCCTTTTGTTCACCATTTTAACATAATCCGTAGGATCCTTCCGCCTCTTATTTTTTACCATCCCATACAGGACCTTTTTTGTACCTTCACTATCCTCCTTCATCATCTTTGTCCACTCTTCCTTCCACTTTCTTCTCTCCTCAGCCACTACTCTCTTCACCTCCTTCTTTCTTTCCTGGTACTCTTCCCTTGTCTCTACCGTCCTATTTTGTTACCACTTCCTAAAGGCTCTATTCTTTTCCCTTACTATATCTTTTGTCTTCTCATTCCTCCATGGTGTTTCCTTCCACTTCTTCTTTCTACTTGTCCTCCCACATACAGCTTCTGCTGCACCTACTAGTGTCTTCTTAAATCTAGCCCATTCCTCTTCCACCCCTCTTTCTTCATCTGTTGGAATTCCTTCCTTTACCATTTTGAGGTACTCGACCCTTATATCCCCTTCTTTCAGTTTCCATATCCTTATACGTTTTTCCTGGTTCTCAGTCCCTTTCTTCTCCTTAGTCCCTCTCAAGTTCATTACCAGCAATCGATGGTCGCTATCCAGGTTCTCCGATGGTATAACCTTGATGTTCTTATTTAGTTCTTTCTCATACAGTATATAGTCGAGCACCGACTTCCTGGTCAAGTCATCACTGTACCATGTGATTGCGTGGCTCTCTCTTTTCTTAAACCAGGAGTTCCCAACTAGCAGGTTGTTCCTCTGGCAGAAGTCCAACAGTCTCTTTCCTTCCTCATTTCTTCCGCCCCAACCCTCTGGTCCTAGAACACTCTCATAACCTTGTCCTTCTCTTCCTACATGGGCATTCAGATCCCCCATAACAATCATATTCCTTCCTACCAGCTGCTTCTGCAATTCCTCTTCAAACTCCTCCTCCTCTTCAGAGGCGCAGCCTACTTGTGGAGCATACACTTGCACTATTTCTACGGTCTCTCCCCTCAGTGCTACCTTCACTTTCATCATCCTATCACTTATTCTCCTCACTTCTTCTTTTAAACCATCTCGTACTACTACTCCCACTCCATTCCTCTTTCCCTCTTCATTCCCACTCCAGTACAGTCTATAGCCTTTTCTCAGTTCTCTCCTTCCTTCCCCTTTCCACTTTGTTTCTGCCAATTCCAATAAATCCAACTTCCTTCTTTCCATCATATCCACTATCTCCTCCCCCTTCCCCGTTCTTATGTTTAAAGTTCCAAATCTTAGTCCGTGTGTACAGCCGTGTCGTCGTCTATTATATCCATCATGTCCGAGGCTCGTTCCATTCTTGAAAGCATTTGGTTTCATCCACTACTGGCTTGCTGGGCCTATTGTAGCTTCACCAGAGCCCCGTTAGCCGTCACTTTTCAGGGTTCCTGTAGGACCTTCACAGGTACCGTAACGGTCCCGGGGCACACGAAGTCCCCACTGTGCTTTGCCCCTACAGGCGATCCCCTACTTTCTGCCTGTCTCCCACGACGTGGACAAGGGGTTGGACTTATGGGAGATAATAATAATAATACACAGCCTCACATGGACTGAATGCTAGGTACTGTAGTATCTGCATCATATCGCAACTGTGGCAGCATGGATATTCCTACAATTAGACCCTACTTCTGGCAAAACGAGCCCATGTTCACAGTTGTTTTGTGTTTGGTGTAGTAGTGTATGTTTAGTCTTTGATAACGCACACCTGTGATGAATCCTTGCTGACGGTATATATAAGAACGAACTATCAGTGGTGTGATGTAATCTGTTTCCCCGGAGATATTGGTAGAGAAGAGCTTGTCACAGAATACTGCGCAGATCGGCAATGTTCGGGTGGGGTCGGTAGAGGCAAAACACGCCCCTCCCACTTCGCTTCAGTAGCTCTGTCAAACTGTGACTGGGGTTCAAGTGAGATCTCAGCGTGTATGTAATGCCTTACACAGCAGGTATTACCTGAACCATCTCTCTCATTCCTTACTCTGTCCATTCTTGTTACTCCTCTGGAACTTCATCTCCACTGCTCGTATTTTACTCTTGTCCCTTTCCTTCATCACCCATGTTTCTGAACCATACGTCAAAATTGGCCCAAAGTAGGTCTTTTAGATTATTCCTTTACACTTTTGTGGTACATCTTTATTCCGTATCATCCCCCTAACACTCTTGAAAAATCCATCTGCGCACTTTCCCCTTTCATTTATTTCCATCCTATTGCCTCCCTTTTCTTCAATTATGCTTCCCAAGTACTTGAAGCATTCTACTTTCTGCAACTGTCCTCCAAGTGTTATGCCCATATCCAGTCTGTTCTTCCTCCTCGTTGTGATGACCACTTCACTCTTTGGTGCTGAGAACTTCATCCCATATGATAACACTACCTTCTCCCACTCATCCAATTGCTCTTGTACTTCTTCCTCATCCTCTCCCCATACCAGAAGGTCGTCAGCAAACAACATTGCCTTCATTTTCCTTTCTCCAATGCTATTTACCACTTTTCGTCTGATTTCATCCATCACCACTATAAATATCAGGAGTGAGAGGGCACTTCCCTGTTTCAGACCACTCTCCAGTTGAAACCATTCCGTTCTCTCCCTTCCCACCTTTACACAGCTTTTGCTTCCCTCGTACATTGCTTTCACTCTTGCCACTGTCTCCTTGTTCACTGCTTTTGCTCTCATTGCTTCCCATACCTTGTTTCTATTAATACTAGCATATGCTTTCTCAATATCCAAGAAGGTCATCACCAGATCTTTCCCATATTCATAATGGTGTTCTTGTAGCTGTCTTCAGCAAAGATGAGGTCAACTGTTGACCTTCCTGGCCTGAATCCATACTGTTCTTCCCTCAGCCCATCTTCCACTTGAACCGAACTTTTAAGTAGGTTACAGAGCCTGCTTCTAGTTACTTAGTTTGTTTTGTTTTATCTGGTTGCCAGCCATGGCCCACTTATTGAGAATCTTGTGTGTGCCATACAGATTCTCAGTGGTAGGTGGCTTTGGCTTGGGCTAATGTCAAGGTTTGCTTTGCCTTGAAGAGGCAACCATGGTCATGATATAGATTTGAGGCTGCCAGGCAGAATGGAGGTTGGATTTTATGAAAATGCTTGGAGAAATGTGATGTTTTTTGAAGGTCTGAAAATTGGTATAGATGAAGAGAGATTATGTGATGTTTTTAATAAGGTCTGGCAGTTAGTTTTGGTATGTCATAGAGAATGGAAGCTGGCTGTTATGTATATGGAGATGCAGGTTATGGAAACCTGCTTATATGTCTGACAAACAGGTATTGTTAGTTTTGATTGCCAGAGATCAACCCCTTGGAGAAGAATTATTATTAATAAATTGTGTGTTTTTGTGAAGTCGGTATTGTTCTTTGTGTGATGTCGTTTTAGCAAGTACGAGGGTAATTCCAAGAGTAAGGTCCGATTCGCCATAAATATTTGAAAGCGGCGCCAAGGGCAAAACAAGCATGCGCGCCGACTGCTGGCATGCCTTGCGCGGCAAAAGCCGCCAGTAGAGTTGTTATTGTTGCTGCGTGCTGTTGATAGTGTCAGTTCACAATGTTTAAGATAATTAATCAGCCCGCCGATTGTGAAGTAAGGGCTGTGATACGGTTTCTGTCTGCAAGAAACATTTCTACAGCAGGAATTCATCGGCAGATTACTGAAGTGTACGGTCCGAACATAATGAGTGACAGTAAAGTGCGCAAGTGGGTGCGAGCCTTTAATGAAGGACGGGAAAATGTGCACGATGAACCCCGCTCTGGCAGACTATCAGTGATTTCAGACGAGTTGGTTCATGCGGTTGACATCAAAATTCGTGAAGATCGACGATTCACTATGGAAAGAGGGACAACGATCAATAAAGCCGCCTACTACGGTACCCTGAATAAACTTCGACGTGCAATCCAGAATCAGCGACGTGGTCTTTTGTCGTCTGGAGTGTTGTTGTTGCATGACAATGCCAGACCCCATACTGCGAATGACATGCAAACTCTAATCAACAAATTTGGATGGGAACAGATGGACAACCCACCGTACAGTCCGGACTTGGAGCCAAGTGATTTCCACCTGTTCCGCTACCTAAAGGAGTTTCTTGGCGGCAAGCGCTTCGATACAGATGATGAAGTGAAAGAAGCTGTTAGACTGAGTAGCTTCGCAGGCGGCCGAGTTCTACGACTTAGGCATTCAAAAGCTTGTGGAACGATGTGACAAATGTGGAAACAAGTATGGTAATTATGTAGAAAAATAGAGAAAGACTTAAGGAATGTCAATAAAACAATTGTGTTGGAAACAATTTTGATGTTGGAGGTTGTTTTTTTTTAACCGGACCTTAGTTTTGGAATAGCCCTCGTATATTGCCCCACTATCCTGAGGTGGCAAGCTTGGTGGATATTATCATATTAATTACACACTTCTGTCCGAATTCTTCTCTCAAATATTTTGGTGCAGTGGCACACGAGTGTAATTCCCCTGTAGTTCTTGCATTCCTTCCCTTTTTAAGCATGGGTATTGTTATCCCTCTTTTCCAGTCCTCTGGTATTTTCTTCTCCCTCCATATTAATTTCATTACTCGAACCACTGTCTTCCTATCACCCCTGCTGCTACACCGTGGTCGTTACGGCATGACTGCTGGCAGTCTCTCACATCCAGGAGGCGAGGAGGTTCGAATCCCCCCGCCGGCAATCTTGAAGATGGTCTTCTGTGGTTTCCCATCTTCCTTCCAGGCAAATGCCGGGGTTGGTCCCTATTAGGCCACAGCCGCTACCTTCCAACTCCTCGACCTTTCATTCCACCTATCCTCCCCAACGGTACGTGTAGCTCACCCATTGGGTGTCCGTCTCGAAGCAGCTACAAAACTGGCAAGCCGAACATGTCCTCAGACACTCCCGGCACTAAAAGCCATGCGCTAAAAAAAACCTGCAGCTCTCACCATCTCCACACTCATTTCGTCTATTCCCGGTGCCTTTCCTCCCTTTCATCTTCTTTAATGCTTCCTCCACTCCTTTCCATGTCAATTTCTTCTCTGAAATGTCTTGGTCACTGTCTGTTTCTTCTTCCACAATGTCCACTACGCAGGTTTTAGTTGGATTTAGGAGTTCCTTGAAGTATTCTCTCCAGATAACCTTTACTTCTTCCATATTTTCGACCTCCTTTCCATTCCTGTCCACCATTCTGACATTTTCCCCTGTATCTCTTCTCTATGCCTTTATCATTCCATACAACACTTTCTTACTGCCATCACAGTCCTCTTCCATCATTTCTGTCCATTTCTTCAGCCATTTCTTTTTCTCTTCCTTCACTACTTCTCCTGCTTCTTTCTTCCGCTCTTGGTATTCTTCTCTTGTTCTGTCTGTCCTCTGTTGGAACCATTTCCTGAATGTTTCAATTTTCTTTTTCACAGCTTCCTTAGATCTGGGGTTCCACCATGGTGTTTCCTTCCACCTTTTCTGTCCACTAGTTCTGCCACACAAGACTTCCGCTGCTTCTACCTATTCCATTCTTCTTCACCTGTTCTCGGATCATCCTTCGGTAATTGTTCCTCACTAATATCTGGAACTTCTCCTTATTTCCATCCTCCTTCAGCGTCCATGTCCTTATTCTTCTTTCTTGGTTCTCTGTTCTCCTCTTTTCCTTCAGTCCTCTCACCTTGGCGACCCTTATATCCGTGATACTCTTCTTTCTCTCCTTCCCGCATAGAATGTAGTCCACCACTGATTTCCTAGTCAAATCCCTGCTGTACCAAGTAATTTTATGGCTCTCTCTCTTCTTGTACCATTAGCCCATTTATCTTGCACAGTTCCAGCAATCTCTCTCCTTCCTTATTCCCGTTTCTCCATCCTTCACCACCAATCACTTCTTCAAAACCTCTTCTATCAGTTCCGACATGGGCATTTAGGTCCCCCATGACTATCAGGTTTCTCCCTACTAACTGCTTCTGTAACTCTTCTTCAAACTCGTCCTTCTCGCCTTCTGTGCACCCCACCTGTGGTGCATAGACTTGCAGAATGTCCAGGTTTCTACCTCTCACTGTGATTCTGGCTCTAATTATTCTATCAGTTGCCCTCTTTACTTCCTCCCTCAGCCCTTCTCTCACTACCATTCCCACTCCCTTTCTCTTCCCGTCCTCATTTCCTATCCAGTATAGCTGCAAGCCATTTCATAGTTCTTTTCCTCCTTCCCCTCTCCATCTGGTCTCTGCTAGTCCGAGTACATCCAGTTTTCTCCTCTCCATCATATCCACAATCACCTCCACTCTCCTGGTCAATGTCGTTATGTTCAGAGTTCCAATTTGTAGTTCATTTCCATAGCCAGGTCCGTTTCCTTTAGATCTGCCCTTTTCGAGGCCTGTTCCCATTTTAAAAGCAGTTCAATATCCACTACTGGCTTGCTAGACCTAACGTAGCTTCACCATAACCCTGGCAAGGGGCCCGTTTTTGGTCTGCGAGAGGTATTTTATTTCCCTCCAACTCTCCGGACAAGTCCGGCAAGGAGCCTATCCGCCACCTTTGACGCGCCCGATAGAGGAACAGGCAAACCCCCGCAGGGGCTGCTATCTACCAGGTATTATTGAATTTGATTGGCAGATGATGTTGTAATATGGGGTGAAAATGAGGCTGAAGTACAACAGAAGCTGAATGATTGGAATGATGTATTCAAGCAATTTGGTCTGAATATAAGCAAGTCCAAAATGGTTGTGATGCCTGTTAGTCGACAAAACATCTGTACTAACATCACTCTGAATGGTACAAAATTAGAACAAGTACATCAGTTCTGTTACCTTGGCAGTGTAGTGTTCACAGATAATCAACCAACTGCAGAAATCACTAGTAGAGTTCAACATGGAGCAAACTTTTATCATCTTGTGAGAGGGCTTCTTTGGGATAAGCAAGTTCCTTTAAGATCAAAACCAATACTCTACAAGAGCTTCTTTGTACCTGTTACTACATATAGCTTAGAAACCTGTACCCAATCCAAGAGAAATACCAGTAAACTACAGGCGGTGGTGATGAAGTTTTTAAGAACTATGATTCTGAAGACAAAGAGGGACAAAATAAAACATGATGAGATACGCCATCTTATTCAAGTAGAACAATCTCTAAATGAGATCTGTGCTGAAGCCAGGCTGAAATGGTTTGGTCATCTCAAAAGAATGGACACTCAAAGAACAGCTAGAGTGTGGTTTGAGAAAGAACTGAAAGGCAAGAGACCAAGAGGTCGACCAAGGAAGAGATGGATCGACCAGGTTAGAAATGATCTTGCAGGGAGAGGTCTGGATGTGCAGGGGATCATGGAGGAGGAAACATTCTTGGAAAGAACTAAATGGAGAGCGCTCATTCACCGCACCCGGGAAACTGGAGCCTGTTCATGATGATGATGATGATGATGCTAACCTATCGTTCGGTAGTGGGAATTTACAATGGTCACAAAAATAAAAAAAGTTTTCAGCATGATTCTGGTAAACTAATGTTTCTGCAAATAATAAATTACTTGCTTTTTCATGCTTAAAGCCAGACGACTACAGCTAAATAATGAGAAAATTGATTATCTACAATTTTCTGCAACATTTATTACCTTTAATGTATTGGTCGTCATTGTAGGTTTGACGAACAGAGTGAGAGATTCTCTCTCCTGTCCTTTGGGCGTCACTTTCAAAAGATCATTGAAAAAGTATATTTCCACGTATGATAGCCACACAGTACAGAATATGCCCATTTTCCTCCTCGAGATCAATTGTCCCATCATTGAGATTTTTCTTCATTTCTCTAAATGCAGCAGATGTAAAATCTGAAACAGATAATAAAAAAATCTGAAACTTTACCCGAAGTCAACAACAGTTAAAAGTTTATATAGGAGGGCGCAGACATTGGGACCGGAGAAACACAGACAGGAAGGTATGGATGGAGGGAATAATAAAAGGGTAAAGCACATAAAAAGGACAGAATCTCCATAGCAGGACACACTGCCATCTTTAAAGGTGGACATTGTAGTGGGTCCGGTACATCGTACATTCTAAGAAGATACTGCAAATAGTTTCTATACCACATTGCTTGGCAGGTTTGTTGGTGACACTGTGTTTGATGATTCTAGACGAGGAAACACCAATAATCGCCCTTAGGATCCAAGATGGCAGTCATTTTTGAACAAGCGTAAAAAATATACGAAACAAACTAAATTTCTTAATTCCGGGGTGCGTTGTGTTGTTTTCGACTAATGTTGGCATCCTAAACACAACTAAAATATTTATTAGAACGTCTGAGGCCATATAAGTTTGTTTTGGGGCAAAAAGTACCGTTATTCTTGAACAAACTTGAAAAAAATGTGAAAAGTATAAGAAATTCACAACACACTTAAGTCAATGATGCCTTGTTTTTTTTTTCTTCCTTCGACTACGCTCGTTGGTTGTCTGTTCCTGTTCGAGACCTTGAGGAACTAGCCACGAGAGCACCAAAAGTTACCAAGGAGTTTTGTAAAGGGAATTTTGTCGTCCGGAATTCTTGTCGATTGTCCTCGGCCCTTGCAGGGAAGGCTTTCAACTTTGTAAATCCATTTCACAATAGGTAGCGCACGAGTAGATTCAACAAATGAGTGACGACGCGTGAAGCATTTCAACAAAGTCCCGTAGCGTTCATAAACTTTTCGTCCGATAGCGATGAAACTTGGGTGAAATGTTGTGTATACTCCAGGAAAGGTTTCTGGCTCAGTACATGCATCTTATAATAGGTAGAGCACGAGTAGATTCAACAAATGAGCGACGGCGAGCAAATATTATCAACAAAGTTCCGTATGCGTTCATATACCGTTCAACCGATTGCCATGAAACTAGGGTGAGATATTGTGTACACGCCAGGGAAGGTGTCTGGCTTAGTAAATCCATTTCACAATAGGTAGTGCACGAGTACATTCAACGTGTGGTGACGTGTGAAGTGTTTCAACAATTTCCCGTATGCGTTCATATACCATTTGTCCGATAGCGAGGAAACTTTGATGAGATGTTATGTATACTCCGGGGAAAGTTTTTGACTTAGTAAATCCATTTTACAATACCTAGCACACGAGTAGATTCAACAAATGTGTGACGACACGTGAAGCGTTTCAACACAGTCCCGTATGCGCTCATACCATTCGTCTGATAGCGATGAAATTAGAGTGAGATGTTGTGTACACTCCAGGGAAGATTTCTGGCTTAGTCTATGCATTTTACAATAGGTAGTGCACGAGTAGATTCAAAAAATGATTGACGGCACGCGATTCGATTAAACAAAATCCCGTATGCGTTCATATGCCATTCATCCGATTGCGATGAAACTTTGGTGAGTTGTTGTGCATGCTCCCACGGATGTTTTTAATTTAGTTAATGCATTTTATGATAGTTTAGAGGCAGTTAACGGAAATTGAAAAGAAAATATTGTGTATCCAAAAGCACATTAAGAAACAAAATTACAACGCCAACAGATTCTTTGATTGGCATTGCAACGCATGCCAGGTACAGCTTGTTTCATTATAAAATTCGGCATCTGGATAGTTGACAGTGTAGATGATTTTAGTGTGTTTTGACGGTGTAGTAGTGGCTTGAGCTATGACGCAACACAGAAGATAGCTGACGTTTCCCCCCCCCCCCCCCCCCCCCCTCCCTTTGTCTATATATTTCTCTCGTAGGCACATCTTCTTGTTCTTAGTGTTTCCTCCGAGTTCCCACAGATTTACGACCTATTTTATTGCGTGTTTCATAATGGATAAGAAAGGAAGAGAGTTGTCCAGGAAGCAACCCATCCTCTACATGGGCATGAACTACATGCTCAGAGGTTCAAGTCTAGGAAGAGTTTCCTAAGAACATCCAAAGAATTCAAGACTGCATGTGAAAAAGCCCGGCTAGAATTTTGGAAAGCTAACAAATCTCCTCCCCTGGGCTGGAAAAGGATAGCCAAAACTTTACCTCCTGGTCATGATCAAGATTGGTTAACATGGAAATCCTTGAATAGATTAAGGTCAGGAGTGGGCAGATCTAAGATCAATCTTGCAAAGTGGGGCTACATTAAGGAAGATGGCATTCAGTGTGACTGTGGAGATCAGACTGTGAAACATATGCTTCAGTGTAGACTGTGCCCGACCTCCTGCACAGAGGATGAACTTTATGAAGCATCCCAGAATGCAGTGGAAGTGGCCAAGTTTTGGTCAAATATTATAGGCCTATAATGTCTGTAGTCATAATATTTGTATCTGTTTTATTTGATGCTTTCTGACTCAACAATAATAATAATAATAATGGATCAGAAGAAAGTACGGTTGATAAATTATGAGAAGGTGAAATACATTCGAGACGTGGACTGTAATCCTCACACGAAGCGTGCGGATATAGTGCGAAAGTGGAACATTCCTCCGTCTACACTGAACACGATTCTCGGCAAAAGGATGGAAATCGAACGAGCTTTTGAAGAAGGCGTGAGCGGCAAAAGGAAACTTGAGCGAGAGGGACATTTTCCTGAACTAGAAAGCGTTTTATTGAAGTGGTTCAAGCAAGCCCGTGCTTCAAACATACCAATCGACGGGACCATAGTTCGAGCCCAGGCCTGTCATTTAGCAGCGCAGATGGGCATCACTGATTTCAAAGCTTCGAATGGGCGGATCGAAAGATTCAAGAATCGGCACCAGCTGGTGCACAGATGTATGCGAGGCGAGGCTGCTAGCGTAAATACCGACAAAGTAGAAGCTTGGAAAAGTACGACACTTCCTCAGCTTCTCGAAAAGTACAGTCATGATGTTTTCAAAGCGGACGAAACAGGCTTGTTTTTTCACCTCTTACCTGACAAAACCCTTGCATTTAAAGTAGAAAAATGTCATGGGGGAAAGTCGAATAAAGAGAGACTGACAGTCATATTGAGCTGCAATGGTAGTGGAACACAAAAGTTGGTTCCACTGGTAATGGGAAAAGCGAGGAGTCCACGCTGCTTTAAAAATGTGTACACATGCAAGTACACATCCAACGCAAACGCCTGGGCAACACCAACAATATTTGAACAATATTTATGCGCCTGGATGCAAAAATGGGTGCTCAAAACAGGAAAATCTTGATCATTGACCAATGTGCAGCACATCCCACCGACACGGCTTATCTACGGAACGTGAAAATTGTGTTTCCCTGGCTAACTGTACTAGTCGCCTGCAGCCGCTTGACCAGGGCATCATCAGACGCGTGAAACAAAAATACAGGAAGCGGCTCGTTCAGAAGCGGTTGGCATCACTTCAAACCACTGCGAGGAAAATAACAGTACTGGAAGAGATGGATTTCGTAAAATCTGCCTGGGATTCAGTTGAACCGAACACCAAGCATTGTTTTAACATGGCTGGTTTCTGCCGTGTTGTTGCAGGCGACATCACGCCTGTGGACGGAAACCCTGCGACGACTGATGAATGGCGACAGCGGGCAAAGACGGCAACGTAAGATTCGATGCTTATATACACTGATAACAGTGTTGTGGTATGTCAGTCTATGACGATTGACGAAATTCTTGAGCAGCAGACAGCAGATAAAAGAAAGGAAGAAAGTGAAGAAGAGGAGGAACCAGAGCCCACACCAGTGCCTACACTTACAAAAGGTCTAGAAGCAATGGACACAGTGCGAACATATGTCACAAGTTTTGTTGATGATGACATAGCTTTAGTGACAAAGATGGATTCAGTACTATGAAAACTTGGACAAAAAAAGAAAAGAAGAAAAAAAAGGGATTCCACTCTGGATAGGTTTTTCAAAGCTGTGTAATGTGCAATATTTTGGAATATGTTATAGTGTGTGCTGTGTAATGTGAGATGGTTGGAATATAATATACCGGGACCAATGTTTGGGAAGCCAGGCTCTGCCTGTCACAAGTCAAGACTAAGGGCGAGTGATAGAGGAGTTACACCTCTGTAAAAAACCTTGGACCAGCTGGCCCGGCTGGTAGTACCATGTAAGGGTCCCTTGCCAGGGTTACGGTGAAGACCTCAATGGCATCTGCAGTGGAGAAGAGAGACTTCGGAACAGTATAGTTGGCAGAAGGGGCACCCAGTGCTCGGGTTCTAAGAGCAAAAGGTATATGGTAGACATGTCAGAGCCAATGCTCCGGAGAGAAAACTCCGTTATAAAACCCAGTCAAGGAGTTTCTTCGACATAATCAGAGTAGAAGTCCTTGATTGTGATGAGCTTTTGGGTCCGAGGGCTCATTAGAGATGGCGTCGGAAGAACCAATATGGTCAACGGTGGCTCTTGGGTTTTCCAGGTGGGAGGTGGCAACCGACCGTAAAATTGAAAGCCAATTTTTATATTAATCATGAGGCGAAACAGAAATGGAGAGAGATTCACAGCTAGGGCATCCCCCTCAAGCGACGAAACATTAAATCGGAAGGACACTGAGCCAGTGTTTGAACATTGGTACATTGACTGAACGAAGTGCCGAAATCAGCGCAGTTCTAGACAGACGTCGCATAAATATTTGTTGTGTGCAGGAAACAAAGTGGAAAGGTGCCAAATCACATCAAATTGGGAAAGGATTTAAGCTCATTTACAATGGGAAGGAGAACACCAGAAATGGCATTGGAATAATACTAGATCATCACCTTAGTAACAACGTCGTCGAGATAGCAGAATCAATGATCGCATCATGTCGGTAAAACTCGCCTTAGATAAACAACCGTGTCTTAATATTGTATCGGTCTACGCGCCACAAGTGAATTGCCCAGAAATAGAAACACAAGAATTTTGGGAGGAATTGAGGACTCAGTTTGCAATTATACCCCAAACGGAACAAAAAATTATATGTGGGGACCTAAATGGTCATGTAGGAGAGGCCAGGTATGGCTTTGAAGGTTACCATGGTGGCTTTGGATTTGGAAAACAAAAAGAAAGGGAGACTATTCTCGAATTTGCAGCCTCCCGTAACCTTGCAGTAGTGAACACGTTCTTTCAAAAGAGGGATGAACACCTTATAACTTATAAGAGTGGTGATTTCAAGACACAGATAGACTATATCCCGATAGACAAAAGAGATTTGAGACAAATTAAGGACTGTGAGGTTATTCCGGGAGAACCACTTACTTCCCAACATAGGCTTCTACTAACAGCCCAAAAACTGAGAAAACATATTAAGATAAAAAGACCGAAAATTGAAAAGATTAAATGGTATGAATTGAATAGTGAAAAAGGTAGTGTTGTGAAATATTGTATAGTGGATTATTTATGCAAAACCCAGTCTCAGGAAAACAGCCCAACAGTACTATGGTCAGGCTTTGAAACATTTTGTGTCACTACAGCGAAACGTGAGTGCCCTACATAATGCAAAGGATTCCATATGGTGGAACAACCATGCCAAGAACAGCGTTAGCTGAAAAGAAACGCTTGTTTAGAACTTGGCAGAATACTGGTGCTGAGGAAGAAGAAGAGAATTACAAACAGGCAAAGAAAGCTGCAAGGAAATCCGTTGCAATTGAAAGAGAAAAAGCTGATTTTCATTTTTACCAGCATTTAGAACTAGCCAATAGCAACGATATATATAAGGTAGCTAAGCGCAAACATGAAAAATTAAAATCCACAGCCTGTTTCCAGTCTCCGACCGGGTCAGGAATGGAATGAATGAAGCCCCCATCTAGCGGCGAGGATATGAACTGTGCCGGCTGCCGAGGCCTGACGCACTCCTCTGGGGCAATGATTAAATGAATGACAGATGAATTAAAATGATAGTGGAGAGTGTTGCTGGAATGAAATTTTTGACAGGGAAAACCGGAGTACCCGGAGAAAAACCTGTCTGCCTCCGTTTTGTCCAGCACAGATCTCACATGGAGTGACCGGGATTTGAACCACGGATCCAGCGGTGAGAGGCCGGCGAAGCGCAAACATAATGACTGCAAAGACTTTAAAACCCCAAAATACATTAAAAATAAAGAAGGCAATTTATTAACAAACGACAAGGACATTTGTGAAAGATGGCTTAAGTATTATTATGATTTATTAAATGAAGAATTTCCCAGGCGACAAGAAGTGGAACTACCTATGTCGCGAGGATCTATTAATGAAATCACAGAAGCGGAAGTTAGGAAAGCCATCTCAAAAATGAAGAATCATACAGCAACGGGCCCAGGTGAGATACCTGCTGAAGTCTGGAAATCCCTTGAAGTGGATGGAGCTGAATGGCTTTCAAGGTTATTCAATGACTTCTTAGTTCACGATCAGATGCCAGATGCCTGGAGAAAGAGCGTGTTGGTCCCGTTCTACAAAAACAAAGGAGACGTTTGATCTTGTGGAAACTTCCACGGTATAAAACTTTCATCACACACACTCAAGATCTGGGAACGAGTCCTTTGTGAGCGCCTTCAAAATTCGATCAAGTTAACGGATAATCAGTTTGGCTTCTCTGCTGGAAAAGGAACCATTGTCGCAATTCACGCAATAAGGCCGGTAATTGAAAAAGCTCGTGAAAACAAGCAGAGTTTATGTATGGTTTTTATAGATCTTGAGAAAGCCTTCGATCGTGTGCCAAGACCGTTAATATGGCAAGCATTGAGATCACAAAACGTTCCTGAACTATACATAAAACTCATAATGGATTTGTATAACAATATAAAGACATGTGTCAGAAGCCCAGCTGGTTTGTCCGAAAGCTTTGATATCAAAGTGGGGGTTCATCAGGGAGGTGCTCAAAGTCCACTGTTATTCAGTATTACCATAAACTACCTAATTAAACAAATTCAAAAACCCTTACCGTGGAATATTTTGTACACGGACGATGTGCTACTAATATCTGACGGTATTTATGGTCTACAGGAGACTTTAGACCAATGGAGGTGAGCTCTCGAGTCTAATGGAATGCGCATTAGTAGAACCAAGACTGAATACAGTACAGTGGAATCTCGTTAGTACGTTTTTCAAGGGACTGAAAAATTTGGACGTCATATGCGGGAAAACGTACTACCGAAAAACGCCATACTGCATTTACAATATATAAGAAAGAACGCGGCGTATATATGGACGTTAAATCGCCGACCTTAGTAAGTGATTGTATGCACTACTACAGTCACGACATAAACATAGGTTATCAGTAACTTACACGGAATAAATAACATAAAAATGAATTACTGTACCTCTACACTACAGTATAATACAGGGTCTTTATTTGCTTAGCAAGGACATTCTCGCGCTCTGTCAGTGACGGCTCGGTTGTCAGCGACCGCGCACGCATATGTAGGCCTATGGCAGAATACGGTGCTTAAAATCAGTAGCCTACCATGCAGGTTTACTGGCCATGATTTACAGTAGATGCTGAAAATGTTCCCCATCCGCTTCCAAACACATATAATACAGGGTCTTCCTTTATATTTGATCAGCAAGGACATTCTCGCGCTCCGCCAGTGACGGCTCTGTTGCCGGCGACCGCGCACGCATATGTTTGAAGCACGGTCTTGCTTGAACCACTTCAATAAAGCGCTTTCTAGTTCAGGAAACTGTCCCTCTCGCACACGTTTCGTTTTGCCGCTCACCCCTTCTTCAAATGCACGTTCGATTTCCTTCCTTTTCCCGAGAATCGTGTTCAGTGTAGACGAAGGAATGTTCCACTTTCGCGCTATATCCACATGCTTCATGTGAGGATTGCAGTCCACGTCTCGAATGTTTTTCATCTTGTCATCATTATTATAGTTATCTGCCGTACTTTCTTCTTATCCATTATGAAACACGCAATAAAATAAGTCATAACTGGACGTGAACACTAAGAACTAGAAGACAATTAATGCGGAACACGAAGACAATAATGCGCCTACGCGAGCAATAAACAAAGGGAAGGGGATGAAGGGCAGCGAGTGAGAGACACGTCACCTGTGTTACGTCATAGCTATAGCCACTTCTAGGCCGTCAATCACAATAAAATCATCTACACTGTCAATAACTATCAGAGAATATGAGGCAATATCCCGTCGTGTTTTCCAGAAGCCGAATTTTATAATGAAATAAGAATAAAATACGGTTCACTAACAAATAGTTCAACGGAAATTTGATCGTTGTAAGCTGGAATATAGAACGTATTGAGGGGATATATCAACATGAATTTTGTAGAATTGGGACTGGGACTTGAGAAAATCATCGCGCTAAACGGGAAAACGTCGTAACCGAGATTCCACTGTATATGGTATGCGACTTCCACCACAATAAACCCAGTATGACAAATATGGAACTTAATTAGATGGTGAAACCTTACCAAGAGTAATGAAATTTAAATATCTAGGTTCTGTCATAGCTGAAGATGGCACAATAACCGCCGATACCATCCGCATGGCCACGTCTGGGTGGAACAAATGGCACGAACTAACAGGAGTTTTGTGTGATCCGAAAACACCCATAAGAACGAAGGGTAAAGTTTATAAAACTGCCGTGAGACCAATCCCACTCTAGGGTAGTGAAACATGGGCTACTACGAAGGCACATGAGCGAAAGCTATATACCACTGAAATGCGTATGTTACGTTGGGCAGGTGGAGTTACTCTCAAAGATAAAATCCGTAACGAACATGTGCGAGGCAGTTTCAAAGTAGCGCCTATAACAGAGAAATTTTTAGAGTCCAGGCTAAGGTGGTATGGATCGGAGAATCATGTAGTGAAGAAGTGCCTTTCCATGGCTACACAAAAGAGAGGGAGCGGCAGATCTCAAACAACATGGATGACGAATGTCCAAAGGGACATGAGAGTATTGGGCCTATCTGCTGATGATGCTTTACAACGAAATGACTGGCGCCTCAGGATTAAGAAAGCCGACCCCGTGTAACGGGAAAAGGGGGGGGGGGGGGGAAGAAGAAGTAGAGGTGCAGTAATTCATTTATATGTTATTTAATTGATGTGTACGTTACTGATAACCTATGTTTAAGTTGCCACTGTAGTAGTGCATGTAATCACAAAGGTCGGCAATTTAACGTGCATGTCTATGTCGCATTCTTTCTTATACATTGTAAATCAGTTATAACTGTATTTTTATTTTTGGTTAGGATTTCGATGTCATATGATGTTTCACACCAACATATGGGCTGAAGAAAGAAACATATCCAGTTTCCGAAACATGTACCTATAATATTTTTTAGTAAAGTAAAGTATTGATTTGGCGAGTGTAAATTGTGTTATACATCTTGTAAATCAGTGTCGAGCGATGACCCGTTTTTAATTTCCCGTATGAAAATCCACCAAATTACCGTGTATTTTAGAACTCTCTAAGACTAGAGTTCGCATACCCATACCTGCCAACCTTCGGAAGTCAAAAATAGGAAGATTTTTTAAATTATAGATTTCATCATGTGCAGTATACCGTGGCGAGGGCGAATTAGGGTACACAAAATACCTGCATGTCTTTATTGGCAAAGTATGAATTCAGCATAAAATTCACAAAAATGTAAACAATCATCATTCATAGAGTAGTATGTTGGGCCAATATTTAAACGTAAGAGAACATAATTGTGTGTTTAAAGAAAATGCATACAATCATTCGTATGGATTACACGTCGAATTCGCTACCACCTACTCATTCTACTTTAGATTCCGCCATGGTCCGTATTGACAAGAGATTATAAACCAATATAAGACAATATATTTCCGTCAATCAATACCAAACTGAAATATATTGTACTATATTGGTTTATTACTACATATTCACGTAGGCTTGACGACTGTTTGTCTGTAATATACCACCAATCAGTATGCGGTATGGTGATCAGCTGACTCACCATTCCGAAATCGCAGCTATGGAGCTCACAGCCAAGCGAGGAACTTACACAAACTTGCACAAAAAACCAAGGTTACGCAAATCACAAAAGAAATTACGACTTACGAGAGAATCTCCTTGAGCAGGGTGTCTACTGTAAGGATGAAGTAAAAATTAGTTACTTTTTAGCTACCTTTTAATTCAAGATACGTCTGCGGTCTGCATGTAAAGGGGCTTATCACGAGGTGAAGAAAAACAACAATGAGCTGTGTTTAAAGAGGTCAATACAATTCACTTAGGGAGTTATAAAAAAATTAAAAATAATAAATAAATACTAGATATTTATAATCAAATGAGTTGTTTCAGATAATATGTCGTCTTGTGAACAAGGCGTTTTTATAATTGCCAAGAGGTTGCTCTGCTCTTGACCGTTTGGCGAGATTTCCTTTGTCCCCGCGGTAGATCATGAAGAAATTTACGGGACGTTACGTGATAGTGACCGAATTCTGTCTTCGCAGTCAGGTACGGAGAAATTTCGAGATGTTACACGATCGGCGCTGGTCTCACCCGTTTGTCGAGATTCCCGTAGTTTTCGCGATAGAACACTGATAAATATCGCGATTTAGATAATCGGTGTCACTTTTAGTCGTTCGACGAGATTTCCATTGTCCTTGAGGTCCGGCACAAGAAAATATAGCATTATTACGCAATCGGCGCCACTTGCTGTCAGTTTGACAATAATCCAATTGTCCTCGTCATTGAATGCGGATAAATATCGCGATGTACCGCAAACGCTGCCGCTCTCGGCCGTTTTACGAGATTCACGTTGTCCTCACGATATTGTGCATACCGCGCCGCACCCGGCCGTTGAACGATTGTCTATTCGTCCTGACAGAATGGTGGAGGCAAGCTCAAGGTTGGATATGGTTAAAATTCACGAGTAGTTATGGACAAGTTGTATGGCCGGCGCCGTGATTCCCGCCGTCCCTATGCTGTGGTTGGGAGTTCATCAGTTCAGGGTGGATCACGAGGAGAAATTAGTATTGCGACGCTACGTAGGCTGTCATATCTAAGTGGGTTAATGCACTTCTCGCTCCCCGTACGCTTTTGAGTATACGGTCATGGGAAAAGTAGCGAGTAGGCTTCGGAATGTTCCGTGATTGGTGCCCGATCACCTTTGACGGGATTCCTGCAGTCCTCGTGGTCACAAATTCACGCTAGGGTACGGGTTTTATGATTTTACGTAACTGACGTCGATTTCGGTCCATTTGACGAGATTCCCGCAGACAAGTCGTGCGGTCAGCCGGCCGACTTGAGTATGAGTGTTCGAAGTAGATATCAAATATTAAGAATTATTCTGAGAGGATTGCACGAATAATACGACTAGAGGACACTTTTTCTTTCGAATGCGAATCACGAATTATACAAGTTTTCGAAATAACCGGTTAGATTATAATATATCTGATGGAACCAAATTTCGAAGGAAAAATCGACATATAACGGAATTTCGAATTAAACATACTGGATGACGCAAATTTACGAGACAGATTTTTAAAATAAGTTATAGCCCAGGTATTTCGAAGCTTTTTCATAATTCTTTTTCGAAACGGTAACATTTCGCAAGATTGCGACATTAAATTATTTTTCGTTATTTCTGGACTTCAATTTGACATAGTCTTCAAATAAATGCGAGGTTTCTGATTAGTTTCAGACGTTTTCGCAAATAAAAGTCTCGCGAAAAGTCAGGTTTCCTAATAACACAATTAAATATTTCACAGAAAACTAAAACGTCCTTCTCTATGCCGAAAATATACGCTGAACGATGTATACCACTCAAGGTATCAGGTACAGCACTCATATCAGGTTCCGTATTGACCGTGTTTACAATAAGTAAAACCTGAATTTCCCGCCGAATCAATACTTTACTTAAAAGAAAATTCTATGGGTACATGTTTCGGAGACCCTCTGTCTCCTTCCTCAGCCCTCTTTTGGTAGTACAAACATCATAAAACACATTCGAAATCCCCAATAAAACAACATAAAAAACACATCATAAATTACAAAGCCACAACATATTAAAAACTACGAGCTTAAAAAATACACTAATTAAAATTCAACAACAACCATAAATAAAGCATGTAATGCTCCTCGCATTTTCAGTCATTCAGTCCTTGTTTAGTTTGTGTCTTTGGACACATTAAAATATTGTTTATGCACAACCATTTAATTTGTTCAAAGTGTCTTCAAACTCTAAAAAAATGTAATCAATCTATGGAGACTCTTGCGTACGTAGGGCTTTTTGAATTGAAAACATCTAGAATTTGCCTATTGTCGATGGACATTGGTTTGAGGTAGAACATCAAATATTATGGTGTTCCCTATCTAGAAAACTTAACAACATGCTGTAGTGAAGCGACTGTTGTTTATGAATAACAGTCCAATTAGATAGCTAGTAGAGAATTGAAGACAGTCAATTCAGGGCTTCTTAGATGATGGTTAGCCGACGGTCGGCGGCATCGAATATAATTATTCATTACTATTGTTTTGGTCGAGGAACATTAACAAGTTGACACCTCGTCTTATTCGTCATGGAATGCAGAACAGTTCCAAATATTCTGAAGAAAAAGAACACCAGATAACGCCTTTGTTAGTACGTGTTTCCATAGTTATTGTATGGAAAAACTTCTTATGGAAAATTAAAACGGCACAAAGACTTACCGGACATATGTGACCTTGTCAATACCACAACCCTCACAGAGGTCAACTTCAACTGAACAACGCCTGAGACATAACACAGCTGCTCGCTTGCAGTGAATCGACAATTTGTATTTGTATTGATTGGGCGGAGACCCCTTAACCCATTAAATTGTCATTGTACACGTCAATACGGACCTTGCGAAATGGATAATCCTCCAATTAATCTTGCAGTGAATCGGCCTGACGCGGTGGCGGGGAAGGGCGACAGGGAGGGGAGGGGAGGGGGTAAGACATGAGTTGGCACCGAGTTCACCGACATAAGCAAAGACGTCACAATCTTGCATTATGCGTCTAAGGGCAGCTACATGAATATCTTGGAAAATATTCATATCAATACTTCCCAGAGATCTAATGAATGCAATAATCTAAACGAAATCAATTTTGAAACCAAAGAATTGTTTGATACAATAGCAGATTACTTAAACAATACACAACACAAACCGCCCCCACAACCCCCGCCGCAGTAGTTATTATTTCATACGTTCCCGATTCGTTCAAATTCTGCCAACTACACACCCACTCCCCCCTCTCTGAGCCAACTCATGTCTTACCCCCTCCCCTCCCTGTCGCTCTTCCCCGCCACCGCGTCAGGCCGATTCACTGCAAGCGAGCAGCTGTGTTATGTCTCAGGCGTTGTTCAGTTGAAGTTGACCTCTGTGAGGGTTGTGGTATTGACAAGGTCACATATGTCCGGTAAGTCTTTGTGCCGTTTTAATTTTCCATAAGAAGTTTTTTCATACAATAACTGGAAACACGTACTAACAAAGGCGTTATCTGGTGTTCTTTTTCTTCAGAATATTTGGAACTGTTCAGCATTCCATGACGAATAAGACGAGGCGTCAACTTGTTAATGTTCCTCGACCAAAACAATAGTAATGAATATTTATAATCGATGCCGCCGACCGTCAGCTAACCATCATCTAAGAAGCCCTGAATTGACTGTCTTCAATTCTCTTCTATCTAATTGGACTGTTATTCATAAACAACAGTCGCTTCACTACAGCATGTTGTTAAGTATTCTAGATAGGGAACACCATAATATTTGATGTTCTACCTCTAACAACAAGTGTCCATCGACAATAGGCAAATTCTAGATGTTTTCAATTCAACAAGCCCTACGTACGCAAGAGTCTCCATAGATTGATTACATTTATTTTAGAGTTTGAAGACACTTTGAACAAATTAAATGGTTGTGCATAAACAATATTTTAATGTGTCCAAAGACACAAACTAAACAAGGACTGAATGACTGAAAATGCGAGGAGCATTACATGCTTTATTTATGGTTGTTGTTGAATTTTAATTAGTGTATTTTTTAAGCTCGTAGTTTTTAATATGTTGTGGCTTTGTAATTTATGATGTGTGTTTTATGTTGTTTTATTGGGGATTTCGAATGTGTTTTATGATGTTTGTACTACCAAAAGAGGGCTGAGGAAGGAGACAGAGGGTCTCCGAAACATGTACCCATAGAATTTTCTTTTAAGTAAAGTATTGATTCGGTGGAAAATTAAGGTTTTACTTATTGTACTCAAGGTATCCTCAGTATGCATTTCCTTGAGCTCAGGCACGGGGAAATATAGCTTATGCAAACGGCGCCGCTTGCATGAAACTCGCTCCATCGCAATCTCTGAGCCTAGAGGCGCAAGTTTAAACGATTCAATCCGCCTTCAAAAAATTTTCGTTACCCGAATTAAAAATTCGTTACTTTTTCGTTACCCATTTGTAAAATTCATTACTTTTTCGTTACTTTCGTTACCGGTAGACACCCTGTAGAGAATGGAAATTATTTGCAGTTCCTTTTTCTTTTACAATATATCACTGGGGCCCGAAATTCGGAAGAAATAATAGTAATTAAGAAGATCGAAAGACGAGGTGAAAATTCGGAAAGTTTCCGAATAAATCGGAAGGGTTAGCAGGTATGCATACCGAATGGCTAAAATATGAATCTTAAAGCGCGAATCAAGATTTCCTAGCATAAGTGTAACTGCATTTTTGGAGATACCTCCGCAGTCCACGGGTGATGGCCAGATTTAGGCCTAATCCGTAGTGCGAGCAATGTGCGTTCGAGCGAGTGAACTCTCTCGCAGATGGAATGAGATGCTACGAACACAAATAAAATACCATTTACCTGAGGAGAGCTGATATAAGTGACTTTTACTGAGGAGGTTTTTTTTTTGAATTTTTTGAATTTGAATTTATTGTTTCTCTTATACAGGCCACTGAGGCTACAAAGCCTCTTTATGCAGCTCTCTTCATTCAGAGGGCGGTTAAATAAAATAGAATAAATGAAGAAAGAAAAAACTTAACCTAAACATACAGTTGACAATAGAAGTTCTTGTTATTACATCCGTTCACCTTGAACATAATAATTGTATAGCTGATAGATTACAATGAAGGGAGTGTTTTATCGCTCTGATAGGAAGTCCTGAATACTGGTGCAATTTATATTTTTTCCAGAGAATACTAGCTGAAATACGGAATGAACCTTTGCATTTTTCGGTTCTGTGATGAGGTATCTGGAGCATTTGTGCAGTGTGTCTATTCGCACGGTTATGCACTGATTGCATGGGAGTTAGTGTGCAGTAAATATAAGACGGAATTTTGAATTTTAGAATTTTTATCACAGTCAGAGCCATGGCATACTGTCTTCGTTCCTTTAACTTTAGCCATCCAATCTGGACGTAAAATGGAGTTATATGAGACTCTCTTGGTACATTGAGAACAAACCGCAAGCAAGCATTTTGCATTCTTTGCAATTTTGTATTGAGGACCTCTCCCATATCATGGTAAATTATAGATCCATAGTCAAATATTGGTAATATCAAACTCTGTATCAGTATCTTTCGTACATTTTGAGGCAAATAGAAGCAAGTTCGCCTAATTTGATATAATGACGATGCAACCCTTTTCAGAATCATGTTTGTGTGATCCTGCCACGATAATCGAGAGTCAAAAATAACTCCCAGATTTCTTACTGCTGACTGGTACGGGACTGTTTGGGATGCAAGCTGTAAAGGTGGTACTGGGTCAGGTAGGGAACTGAGTAATTTGGTATAGCCGATGATGATCGGTTGCGTTTTTTCGAAGTTAAGTATTAGATTATGATCGAGTGCGTACTGAGATAGGCTTTGAATGTCACTGTTAATTAGAGCTACCTTCAAATGAATGGATTTCAGATCCGTGTGTAGATATAGCTGAAGGTCATCTGCGTACATATGATGTTGACAGAATTTAAGGACAGATGGAAGGTCATTTATATACACGGAGAACAGGAGTGGACCAAGGACCGAACCCTGCGGCACACCTGTTGTTACTTCACACCATTCTGAAACATTGTCATCTGCTAGGACTACTCTCTGACATATGCCCGTTAGGTAAGACCTAAACCAGTTCGTTACTGACTTTGAAAGGCCTAGATTTCTTAATTTAACTAGTAGGATCTCATGGTGAACTCTGTCAAAGGCTTTGCTGAAATCGAATAGAGATAATATAGTTATTTCCTTACGGTCCATTGCTAGACGAATGTCGTCTGTGACTTTGATAAGGGCTGTCAGAGTACTATGTTTTGATTTATATCCAGATTGGTTCGGGTTTAGGATATTGTTGGAATTTATATATTCATAAAACTGATCAAAAACAATCCGTTCTAACGCTTTCCCAATTGCACACAATATACTTATTGGTCTAAAGTCACTACAGTTTAAGGCGTTCGTGAATTTTGGTATTGCTTTGATGTTGGCTTTTTTCCATTGTGTCGGATAAATACCCATTTGCAGGCTATAGTTAAAAATATGCAATAAAACTGGCATGAGGAGGTCCATATTCCTTTTCAATAGCGTAATAGATATATGATCTGGTCCTATGGCTTTTGAAATTATCCTAAATATGGCTAAATGAATGTCCTTTGGATATATATAGCCAAAATGAAATTCTTCCCGTCGGTCAGTGAATTTCTCCCTGTAGTTAGCAACAGTTGACAAAACTCTATTGCTGTCTACAACGGTTGATACGTTTAAATAATGCTTATTAAGCTCATCAGCGCTCATTGTTGGGTTATTGCTTTTGTGTCTGGATTTTCCAACACCGAGATATTTTATAGCTCTCCACAAAGCCGACGAGTTTTTAGCTGAATTAATTAGCGAATAAGTGTAACGTATCTTTGTATTACGAATAACTTGCTGGGTTCTGTTGCGTAAGCTTTTGTATTCTACAATGTCCTCGGGTTTCTGTGTTCTGTTGCACTTTTTTCTGGCTCTATTTCGAGATCTTATTAGATCTTTTATTTCTGTGTTGATCCAGGCAGCTGGTGCGTGCCTCACGTTAGCTGAGCGCACTGGGGCATGGCGCTCATCTAAATCAATTAAAAATGTGTTGAATGTTTCGACCTTCTCATCTATAGTTTGCTGCTCGAGAACAGTGTGCCATGGAACTGAGATGGCATCAGCCTTAAACCTTTCATAATTAAACCTGCTGAAGTCTCGAAAAGTTTGAATACTGGGCTTATATTTTGGAGTTGACAGGGTATATACTGCGTATAAGAGATCATGTGCTGAGAAGCCAGAAGCAGCTGTTTGGCCAAACTCAATCACGTGCTCATTGCAGTTGGATGCTATTAGATCCAGAGTAAAAGAGGAGGTTGCAGTGTGATGTGTATCTTGATACGGAAGCCACGACAGATTGCAAGTATTTAGAGTTTCTACTATGTTTTTCGTTTCAAATGTAGCCGACCCAAAATGGGCATTGAAATCACCGGCTAATATTACATATTTATAACTAAAAATGTGTGAAAGCATGTCATTTAATAGTAGTTCCATAAAACCGACTTTGGGTGCACTATAAACACAAATAAATAATACTTTAGTATCTTTCAGGCAAATCTCTACGAATAGGTACTCAGGTCTGAAATTCTCATTATTTGGGGATTTGCAGATAACCCGGCACTTAATGTGCTGTCGAACATACACTGCTACTCCACCCCCTTCTCTATGTTGTCTGTAATTGCGGTAGATATTATATCCTGGCAAGGCTACAGATGAATCAGTAATGGACTTATTGAACCATGTTTCACTAACAGCGATTACTTCAATACCGGAGTTAACAAATGTGTATTCAAATTCTGCGAAATGTTCTAGCATTTTAAGTGACTGCGTGTTCAGGTGAGTTACTTTAAAATCATTGGGTAATCTATCAGCTATATCACAAAGATAGGCATGCGTATCATACTCATTGGTACTGTCCCCGATATCCGGATAGTAGGCTGTCAGATATCCGCCCCCTCAATCGGATTGCCAATAATCAATCGCACCGGCACAGCTACATCAATGAAAATGGCACTGACAGATACTACCGAGATTAGAGCACAGTAGTTAACAAGAAATTATTGTGGAACACACCAAAATATACGGGGGTTCATACTTACCTTTTACTTACCTTTTAAATTTATCTCGGGGACTGGGTTGTCAACTGGATCACTTAAAGTATGCCCTCACAATAACCTCCACCATGATATTTAAAATGAACCATAACCAAGACGAGAAACTTTAAACTGCACAATAATTTATTTCACATAAAGAATGAATTTAACAAAATAAAACAACAAAATAAACGTGGCAATCAGAAGCCATTGTCCACTTAACCATGTCCTCCTGTAGGACTTGTATACTCTACATACAATGTTTCAGCTTTCTCAAGCTCAAAGTAACGTAAAAATTATAATGCACTTGGAATGGAAACGGGATTTGGGACGAGACACATATAGCAATTGTTTTGCGTGTTTATATACTTCACATTTTATTTATAGCCACAAGGCTATTATGGAGACGTCCTTGGCCTCTATCATACAGTTGTCTGGCCAGCTGCAATGCCGCATCGTCAAGTGGACCCACCTGTCCGTTCAACCCCAGCATATGCGAGTTACATCAGAGCCTAACTCTCTTTCAAAACACGTTAAATGTCCACATCTCAACTGAAATATTATCACGCAAATCTTTAAATGCTTCGTTCACACCAATGGAATACTCTAATAATCCCAAATCATGTTTAATTGTTCAATCCACATGCTTAACTAGCGTTGTTTAGAGTATAATAACAAAACTCTTAATGTTAATAACAAAAGTTCATTAATTATTTATAACAATAATAAATTGTTTATAACAATGTCAAACGACAATTGAAAAATGTATACACGCCTCTATTAATCACTATCATTTCAAATTATTATCAAAGATATTTACATAATTATTTACAATATTTATTGTTTATATTATTTATACAAGAAATACATTAAACCACACGTTTATCCGGTTGTTAATTACTTAAATCGTGTTGATATAATCGACCAATGAAGGTTAGTTATATTTAAATGTCAAATTCAGGTTTAATAAGGTTTAATAATTATTATTATTTGTGACGGTAACCTCCATTCAAAATCTTCATCTCAAATTATTTAACACTCTTGTTAATTTTAACAGTAACTTCATATGAATAACTTTCAAAGAACCAGAACAATACATTCAGCGGAAAATACTTCGCTCAAAACGCACAAAATTGCAGAACAATTGGCCCAGAATTCATCATATATCTTCATATATATGGCATCAAAATCTTCCAAATTACATACAAAAACCCTCCACTTATAAATTCAACAACATCATCCATCTTACTGTGGGAACCTCCTTCATTATTCAAGGGCATTATTCATCAGCGACTTTTACACGTCCACTGAACTAACGATTATACATCCATTGTTCCTCTTTAAAAATTCTTATATTCATCAATTGTATTAATGACTGTTATTATTTAACCTTCGTGGGTTTCATTCATGAATCGATATGAAGTAAAAATTTGCCAATCACAAATAAATTTAATAGCAAATACGATTAGACACTCCTCCCTGGTCTATCAAAATTGAGATTAATATCTTCAAAGTAACGCAGTATAAAAATACTATCTTCAATCAAAGTTCATCTAAACTGCATAAATAGTCGAATAGAATACAATTTGACTGTGGAATGCAAACATTATTGTTCCAATCTATAATTGAGAAAAACTCCTATCAAAAGTTCATTACTATAGTGTATTCAATAAATCGTAATCAAAGTTCATATTTCATAAAATTGTCTATAATGCAATGATAAATGTCTATGTTGCAATCATGTTCATAAGACGACTAGTATTTCAAAGATCGTCGATAACGTAATAGATTTTAACGCTCTAAAATCATTTAATTATTCTTCTTTCTTGAGGATGACAGAAAATTGGTCAAAGTAATTTACTGAATAGAATTACTTTAATAAAATGACACGCTGTCTGAATTCAAATCTGCCATAGCAAATCGTTAACTTTACAGTCAAATCGTGACTACAAAAATATGCAAATTACTGAAAGAATCTAAATTATCAGTCTCAACTGATCCAAAATTATTTAAGAATGTCAATGACATAACAATGTCTCAAAAAATCGCAGAAAAAGGCATAAATCATCGAAGTGTACTGAGTACAGAAATATTAAGCAAGAAAATGGGGCAAAATATAGGACAGAAAATATGGGAAAAATGGTTGCTCAGATATCGCTACATGACTCAAATAATACAAGAAACGTTCACGACTACCTTATCTGTTGATTGAAGTTCTAGAGGAAAGTTTTCAAAGAAAACTGCTGTTGGTTCCATTTCACCAGCGTAAAGATGTGCTCCGACCTCGAACCTGGAATCAGCGCCCTCGGGGAATCGAACTGCTTCCTCCTCCGGAAATTGCACTGCTCCGTGTATACGAAAGACATCCTTCTGGCAGAACTCTTCTTTGTGAGCCGGGTCCACCCTGGCCTCTCTTGAAAGTTCCCTGAAGTTCTGGTCGCAATTCGCCATGAAGTTTATTGCAGTTATTTCCGCAGAAATATTCATAATTGTGGAGTATGAAAATATTTCCACTGCCATCTGATATAATTCAGCGATGGATTCACGATGCATGAGTGTAGTTGGATGTTCACTACATGCTCGCTTTTGTAGAATGACGATTAACGAAGTTCCATGCTGTTATTTCACTCCATCGATATATGTCCCAATTGCATTAAAGCCTTAACCTTCCATCTCCACTTCTGTTATAATCATTGAAAGCACTGCCAGATTATAATGTTCCATAGTAGAATGTATCGTTGTATCACCAAACGTATTCTTCAATATCACGGTTGCGATACACGTGTCAGACGTAGTGTATAATGTGGTATTTTAAAAGTGCTTCTCAGGTGGCGAGAAAATCACTTTTGTCTGCAGTCTTAAAAAGCCAATATCTTCCAAATTATAATCATGAGATTGTTCAAATCTTCTACACACCTCAATGTTGTACTGCCCAATTGAATTATAATAAAGGCAGAAGCCAACTCTTGATATCTTATCTGGTAGAAACGTTAATGTGCGAGTTTCAACTTCGCCTAGTTTCAAACACCGTAAAATGGAACTGCGCCGTGTTCGTTCGATGCGCCGGGCTTTAACCACACGCTAAAGACGACTTGCTTCACTTATTCACTCGAAAATGACTCTATGACATCTGAAATATATATGCGGTATGAGATATCAGATATGAGCGGTATGAGAGCTCTTCTCTCCTGTGCACGACCTTTTATCAACTTCTTAAGGGGCGTATCCATCCCTTCCATAGCCTGTTGCTCCGTCATTGCTAGAAGTTTTAACTTTGGCTATACTTGACGGATTTTCAAATTTCAAAAACTCAAAATTAATTTCTTCAAAATTCCAAATCAATGCCATAACTGAAAATAGTTTTCCACAATTCTGCATGCCAAAAGTAATTAAATATCGTAGTTTCAGCAATCTCCGTCTTCCTTCCAAACTATCGTTCATTGGTTCGAGCCTTTCCTTCAATAGCGTAACTTCTTCCTTAGCACAATACCTTGTTTCCTGCGACTGCGTCGTAAATCTCAGATCTTTCTCGAACAAAATCATGACGTCACCAAGAATCTCAGCTCAACCAGCCTACTTGCATGAAGTCTACGTCATCCGTGCCTACGTCATGAATATACACGTCACAACTATGACAGCCATAACTTTATTCATATATGCCAATACAGCCATCGTGGTCTCAATATAAATCAATTTACGGGGGCAGTACTAATATCCAAGCAAAAGATAATTGAAAGTTATTGTAAAATTGTTAAACAAGAAATATCAAAAATTACAAAATCTAAAACTTATACTCTGTGAGCTACCAGAAAGGGATTGACAGTTATCGCCTCGCCATGTGGTCTGAGAACGAGGTTGCCAAACTGCTCGCTCCTACCGCGCGCGCGTGGGCAAATGAATTACTGCAGTACATTCAACTTGCTATAATATATTTAATAATATTATTATTTCAGTGATAAGCTACAGAATTATTTAGAATCTAGAATAGTTGCTACAGATGTAGAATATACAATATCTCCTTATTTTTTGCGATAATAGTAACGGCTTTAAGAAAACGCTGAGTTCGATAACTTACAATAATGTTAGCCTGCATTTTTTCTGTGACAATCTACTGCTTCAGGCTTAAAAGAGGATTTTGCTCCTATATTGCGAACGAAATAGTTAGGCCAGGTTTGCACTTAAACCCGAGAAATATTTATTCACATGCTTTCAACGTGTTTTTCTTACAGCTTATTAAGTACCATATGTTCGAGTAGAAGGTCTCGGCATTTCATCAGCTCTCACTACCATTATTGCTACACGCACCAGTCATAACGCTGTCAGTAATCTTGTTAGTTTTCATTGTGGCATCATTATCATTCATCAAGTCGGCTACTTAGCTTAACGTCTCAAGCTACGCCTTAACTTTGGAGAGAGGAATTTGTTACTCAAAGCAAAATCATGTTTAAGAAAACACACACACAAAAAGTGAACTGTCAGTTCAAAGATTTAAAAAAAGGAAACTTACCATTTGAAGGATAGCATCAAGGACCTTCACACTGGTAGCTAGATGATGGGTAACCCACTAAGACTGACATTACTGGGGATTCTCGTTGCAGGTGTATCCGTAGATTTATTTCCAACTAGTCATTTTAAACGAAGGTTCAGGTAGGTAGTTATTGGAGTTTGACACATTTATTTTGACTTTCCTCGAGCTGGAATCTCTCCTTGCAGATCTTCACTACTGTATTCTTATTGATGTTTAGGGCATCACAAGTTCTCTCGATAACTTTACTAAAAGGTACTAAAGGACCGCCGTTATCTCTCTCCTTCTCGAAATATTCTCGTAAAGTACATACCAATTCACGGGACTGACCTCGTAGAACGATTCCTCGCCCAGTGGTTTTCAGTTTACCCTTTCCCTTAGCCAACGTACGCGCCTCCGACATAGCAAAATAATAAGAAAATAGACTGTTAATGTCAATGAAAACTGAATAAAGTCACAAATATAAGTTTCTAATTACTTTTAACTACTGCTGTTCTACTCTACAGTACTACACAAACAATTATTAAAGCACTATTATTATCATTAAAGCACCAACACACGGTTAGAATAACAAGCGTTCACACTGTACAAGTCAGAGACACAGCTAACCATGCACTGACGCACGTGGGCTGTGATATTGCAACGCAGAGAATTATGACATCAACTATGCGATCATGGATTGGTCGAGAGGCAGAGAGGTGATGACTGAGGTGAAACATCCGGCCAAATGTCAATCCTATTCAGGCAGCTCCCAGAGTATAAGCTATTTTCTAAATATTAATCAATAATATCGGCTTGTATTTTGGCTAGACACTGTAGTTAAAGTTCCACCAGTAACCATACCACATGTTTGTGCTTACACTTGTAACTTTGATCAGTTGAGCCCCCTCACACTGGCACGTATGAGGGTCCTTTACGTACGAGGAGCGGGAAACTTTTTCTTCAAAAAGTCAAATTCTCGGAGTGTTTTCACACGATGCCTCGTGTCATCAATGCGGATCAGAACAACGCCATCTGCAGTCCAGACACCGTGTAACCCAAAGTGGCTTACTGCTTGTTTTACAATATCAGTCCGGGTTTTCGTCAGATCTTCTCTTACAGTTATGCCGGTATTCCTTAAGTATTTCTTCGACCTGAAGAGTGCTGCTCGATCTGCATAGGACACGAACCGCACTATTATTGGCCGCTTCTTTCCAGCATCCCGGAGTCCTACACGATGAGATCGGTCTATTCTTTGGGGATCGATTGTCACATTCAACTTGGCAGCAACATCCATTACACACCTGTTGGTGTCCTCGCCTGGAGTTTCTGGAATACCAAAAATTCTCAAGTTATTTCGACGCTGGTACTGCTCAAGTTCATCAGTGCGGTCATTCAGTTGCAGCTCAAGTTGATTTATAGTGTCGTCTCGCCTGGCAAGTTCCTGTCTGAGTTCATTGATGACCTGGGTGATAAAATCTATTGTTTCTTTTAGTTTATCAATCACCTTATTAGCAACTCGATCCACGAGCTCCTCGATTAGGTTCGTATTACCCAGCAGGCTTAAAATGTCAGCTGAGTCTCGGCGCACATCCTGCGTAGCTTGGTTGTGGTCCGCTGAAGAAAAAGTAGTGCCACTGTCCTTCCAGTTTCTTTTTGAGCCGTCAGCTTCGCTAGCATTGCGACAACCCCCACCCTGACTGCGATCCACGGTCTTCAATTGTTCTCCCGAGCTGCTACCTGCTCCGTTCCTCTCTAGGGCACTAGGGTCGTCTGCTTTCACTTGCTTGCGCTGTCCACCCTTCGTTTGTTCACGAACTCCGCGCTCCCCACTGCCGTTAACTGCCTTCTTTTGTTTGTCTTTGCCCGTCATTTTGTAGTTTTCAACTCTAACCTCTCACACACTTTAATACTTGTTTATCAAAATAACAGCAATATTTCAACTTACTGCGTTTATCACCGAACGTTCTGCTGTTGATTTACTTCTCACTGATCACTCTTGCAATGCACTGCTTCTACTTTGTCACCTTCTAAAAGCAATACTGGCTAGGAACTATCACTCATGTTTATACCGCCATATGGTTGTGCGGGTTGAGTAGAGAAAAGGAGTGTCACATAAAAAATCAGGGTGTCTACTGTAAGGATGAAGTAAAAATTAGTTACTTTTTAGCTACCTTTAATTACCTTTTAGTTACCTTTTAGTTACCTTTGAATTCAAGATACGTCTGCAGTCTGCAAGCAAAGGGGCTCATCATGCGGTGAAGAAAAACAGCAATGAACTGTGTTTAAAGCGGCAAATACAATTCACTTAGGGAGTTATAAAAATTTTAAAAATAATACATAAATACTAAATATGTATTATCGAATGAGTTGTTTCGGCTAATATGTCGTCTTGTGCACAAGCGTTTTTATAACTGCTCTTGACCGTTTGGCGAGATTTCCTTTGTCCCCGCAGTAGATCACGAAGATATTTATGGGACGTTACGTGATTGTAACCGAATTCTGTCTTCGCAGTCAAGTACGGAGAAATTTCGAGATGTTACACGATCAGCGCTGGTCTCACCCGTTTGTCGAGATTCCCGTAATTTTCGCGATACAACACTGATAAATATCGAGATTTAGATAATCGGTGTCACTTTTAGTCGTTCGACGAGATTTCCATTGTCCCTGAGGTCGGGCACGAGAAAATATAGCATTATTACGCAATCGGCGCCACTTGCTGTCCGTTTGACAAGAATCCAGTTGTCCTCGTCATTGAATGCGGAGAAATATCGCGATGTAAGAAAATATCAATTGATGAATTTGCTAAAACTACCCCCGTTAATCCTCCAATGGTAAATAAGAAAACAAATCCTAATGCTCACAATAATGATGGACTATAATTAAATTGTGTTCCATGTAGAGTAGCTAATCATCTGAAAATTTTAATTCCGGTTGGCTCAGCAATGATTATAGTTGCTGAAGTGAAATAAGCTCGTGTATCTACATCTACATCTATTCCTACTGTAAATAAGTGATTAGGTCAAACGACAAATCCTAATAGACCAATGGCTAGTATAGCATAAATCATTCCTATGTTCCAAATGCTTCCTTTTTCATGCTTTCTTGACTAATAATATGAGAAATTATCCCAAATCCTGGTAAAATTGAAATACAAACTTCTGGATGCCCGAAAAATCAAAATAAGTGTTGATATAAGATAGGATCCCCTCCACCTGCGGGATCAAAGAATGAAGTATTTAAGTTTCGATCAGTTAATAATATAGTAATGGCCCCGGCTAAAACAGGTAAAGAAAGAAGTAAAAGTAGTGCTGTAATACCTACTGCTCATACAAATAGAGGGGTTTGATCTAAAGATATCCCTGGGGCTCGTATATTAATACAGTAGTAGTCGTAATGAAGTTTACTGCCCCTAAAATTGAGGAAATTCCTGCTAAATGAAGTGAGAAAATTGCCAAGTCTACAGAGGCTCCTGCATGAGCAATATTTGCAGAGAGCGGCGGGTAGACAGTTCAACCAGTCCCAGCCCCATTTTCTACTCGACTTCTTGCTAATAACAGAGATAGGGAAGGAGGTAGTAATCAAAATCTTATATTATTTATTCGTGGGAAGGCCATATCAGGGGTCCCTAGCATTAAAGGGACTAATCAATTCCCGAAACCTCCAATTATAATTGGTATTACCATGACGAATAGAAATAAATAGTGTTATCACTCACCGAGTTCAAGCGCGCCCCGCTCGGCTAGCGCTAGCGGCGCTGATCCCCAACGCTACACAGTCAGCTGTTCAATAGTGGCATACGCGCTGGGCTACGTAAACCTCTTTACGAAGGCTGCGGTTACGCTGATTACAACATATTGTGTGTTTAGACTTATGAATAATACTGTCAAAAAGTTAGTATTAATATTCTTTGTCCCCATGTAGAACTATCGTTTAAAACCCTCCGTTAGTCGCGCATTGGTCTGACAGCTCCATGGTTCGTTATATTAATTTTAATATCAAGCTACCAGTTCAAGTTATGATCTTATCGTCTCGTGACATCTTACACCAAACCTTAGTAAGCATTTTTCTGGAGTTGTGAAATAGCGTGCCTAAAAATAACTTTAACACGTGTAACATTTTGTCAGCTTGAGATTGATAGTACCAGCACTCCCAATGATGTTACATTCTGTCAGTGAGTGGCAGGTGTGCTGTTATACCGATTATTTGGCTTAGTATGTTGCCTTAGTTAAATATCAGTAAGGAGATTGCGCCTTACGAAAACCTAAGGATGCAGATGAAGCGTGTCACCTTCTGCAGAAAGATAACGAATAGCTAGTTCATGATTCAGTAATTTCAAAGGAATTTGTGACTGATACTGAAGAAAAAGTTGAAACAAGATCCGAAGATCAGGAGGACGGTAACGGAAACGAAGAATTGGATGACCGTTTATTTTATTGGCAGGTTGGCCATTATTATATGTCCGACTCATTCTTGGCCACTTGGCTATCACCACGGAAGTCCGGGTTCGATTCCCAGCTCTGCCAATAAATTTAATACTGGTCTGAGGGCTGGAACGGTGTTCACTCAGCCTCGTGAGGCAAAAATGTTAAGAGGCGTTTTCGATTCCTACCTCAGCTATCCTGGAAGTGGATTTCCGTGGTTTCCCACTTCTCCTCCAGGCAAATGCCGGGATGGTACTTCCCCCGTAAATTGAATTATATTGAGACCACGATGGCTGTATTAGCATAAATGAATAAAGTTATGGCTGTCATAGTTGTGACGTGTATATTCATGACGTAGGCACGGATGACGTAGACTTCATGCAAGTAGGCTGGTTGAGCTGAGATTCTTGGTGACGCCATGATTTTGTTCGAGAAAGATCAGAGATTTACGACGCAGTCGCAGGAAACAAGGTATTGTGCTGAGGAAGAAGTTACGCTATTGGAGGAGAGACTCGAACCAATGAACGATAGTTTGGAAGGAAGACGGAGATTGCTGAAACTACGATATTTAATTACTTTTGGCATGCAGAATTGTGGAAAACTATTTTCAGTTATGGCATTGATTTGGAATTTTGAAGAAATTAATTTTGAGTTTTTGAAATTTGAAAATCCGTCAAGTATAGCCAAAGTAAAAACTTCTAGCAATGACGCAGCAACAGGCTATGGAAGGGATGGATACGCCCCTTTAGAAGTTGATAAAAGGTCGTGCACAGAAGAGAGGAGCTCTCAGAACTCAGAACTCATACTCAGAACTCATACGGATCATACCGCTGATACCGCATATATATTTCAGATGTCATAGAGTTATTTTCGAGTGAATAAGTGAAGCAAGTTGTCTTTAGCGTGTGGTTAAAGCCCGGCGCATCGAACGAACACGGAGCAGTTCCATTTTACGCTGCTCGAAACTAGGTGAAGTTGAAACGCTCACATTAACGTTTCCACCAGATAAGATATCAAGAGTTAACTTCAGCCTTTATTATAATTCAATTGGGCAGTACAACATTGAGGTGTGTAGAAGATTTGAACAATTTCACAGTTATACTTCGAAAGATATTGGCACTTTAAGGCTGCCAACAAAAGTGATTTTCTCGCCACATGAGAAACACTTTTAAAATTCCACATTATACACTACGGCTGACACGTGGATTGCAACAGTGATATTGGAGAATACGTTTGGTAATACAACGATACAGTCTACTATGGAACATTATAATCTTGCAGTGCTTTCAATGATTATAACAGAAGTTGAGATGGAAGGCTAAGGCTTTAAGGGGAGGTATGACTGAAATTTGAAACTTCTACAGTTTTCATGATATCAGTACCAAATTTTAAATGCACATGTAGATAGATATCAGTATATCATGTACCAAGTTTAATACATTTATGCCTACTGGTTCTCAAAATATCCTTGTTTTTAGTACATAATAATTAGTCGCTTGAAAAATGCTCCTTGCGATGCAATTTTCAGGCTGCTGAACTGAAATTTGGTAAGAATGTACCTTACTAGTATATTAACAGTATTTGCCCTCAACTTTAAAATCTGATGAATATTGAACTGTCTAGAATTTTTTTAAATTAGTATTTTTATTTTTTTTAAATTAATGCTGCAACATTCAAATTTAACAAGCCAAAAAAAATACTAATATACATTTGACATAAAAACTGAGAGCAAATTCATATCCCTACCTAAGCTGGAGCATGCAAGTAACTTTTCAGCTAATTCTGATTTAAACTCTGTCGCAAGGAGCATTTTGTATACAGCAAAATGTGTTGAAATTTGTAACTGAGAAAATTGCATTTAAAGTTTTAGTACCATGGTCTTACCCTAGAACTGCCCTGCTCCATATGTATCCCCCTCAGATGTCTTTTTTCTGTCTTCTTCTGATATTTTCATCCACTTTTGTAGTTTCCTGGATTGTTTTTGGTGATTTGATCTCCTTTTTTTACTCAAGGTGACACGCCGCATATCCTGACTTTTGCTGCCAAAGAGCGCACAAGCAGATATAGTTTCCCCTCGGACAGAATGAACAATTTCCAGTGTTTTGAGACAACCCATGTTGAACTCACTGACTGCCTTAAGAACAGCAAGTTCAAGTTTTTTCCTCGATACAAAGACTTCCTTGGGGCATTTCGTCCAAACAACTCTATGAAGACATTCATTCGCATTTTGTGTTCTCCCTTGGGTGCAACGTTGTAACAGCTGATCTGATGCAAGCCTGTGGTATGCTGGCATGATTTTTAAAACTACTGTAGGACTTAATTTACAACTCATTTTACTATGGCTATCCACTGGTTTCCCTTCCGCAATTTGTCGATTATAAAAACACCATGTTGTTAAAGATTTTGGACATGTGTCATGTTGGGGCTTAGTGTCTGTGGACATGCAGTGTCTAAGAGTGGCATAAACTGCCCTCTTCATTTCAATAACATCAGGAATATTACTAGCAATGGCATGCCTGTAGTAGTTTGTAAGCTTTGTAATGGTGGTCTCTTTTAAACTGCCTTCTTTACGACCACCCAGAGTGACACCTTTAACCTTCCACTCCTTAACAATGTTCCGAAGTGCAGTACCAAGTCGTTTAGCCACATGATTGATGCACTCCTCTTTTTCGATGACTTTCTGAGGACCATACACTTGAAGAGCATTCAAATGGGCATGGGTTTTGGCATCACCATCAGACAACATCGTAGTGTACCTCATCCCTCGGTCAGCAATAGATCTTTTCCAAATAATTTCCCCAATGTCTTTCTCCATGGCATTGGAAGAGCCATTGTAATTTCTCTGGCATTCCCCTGAAGCCTTATGGCCATTGAACCAAATGTCAAACTCTACACTATTTTTACCCAGTTCCTTCTCAGTCCTTTTACAATCAACACAGCATTTTGACAGTACCTCATAATCTAATACAATGCCTGTTTGGATGTCAATAGCAAAGCCAACCCCATAGTTAGAACTGTGCCTACACTTAACTACTATTTTGATGCAGAAACCATGACTTTCTCTAAATTCAACTACCACAGACTTTGTCTGACATTCACTACATAGTAAATCTTTCATGAGATTATCCCATACACTTGTGTGAACTAAGGTATAAATCACAGGACCATCATTTATAATTGGGGGCCCATCTTACTGTGTTGAGCATTCTGAAAATGAATTTAATTTTCTCTCACTGCTAGAAATATCATAATTTTGTTTTGCTACAGAGCTCAAACCACTGACAGATGCTGCACTAGAAATACATTTTGTATCTAAATTACACTGTAGTTTCTCATTTGTGTTTTCAGCCTGGCCTACATTTAGGCCTAAGTTTTGAGATTTTTCATAGGACAATTTACCTGCAATACTTTTCTTCGAAGGGCGTTTCTTTGGCTTTCTATAACTACTTCTGGGAGTAGATAGTCGCCCCATGATGAATAAAGAAACAAAAATCACAAATCAACACAATTTCGAACGCGCACAAACAATTTTTCACACATTGGATTTGTACACCAACACGTTACACTGTTTACAAACACTAAACAACCATGTTGTACTACTCAACGCATTTAAATCTAATATTTCACATATAAAAACATCATACACTTAGAATTCCTGGCCAAAAATAAGGTAGTCATTTAACACAACCCTTGAAATAATTTTACAAGTTACAAGATTCTTAGAGAATAATTTCTAAATCGCTGTGGAACTTAGTCTCTGCTTTGAACACAAGCAGACAAAGGAGCATCACGATCCACACCGCTTCCAACACTCGATTCTTAGCGGAGTATTTGAAAAGAACTACGAAGTAAAATCTAGGCCTAAAACAAATATTCTGCAGTACTTCAAGCGAGTGGGCGTGCACCAGAGCATTAAATACCCATGCAGCACCTTTTAAAAATGGCTACCACGGGTTAAATAAATGGCGCATAGAAAAAAATATACCATTTTCTGATAGAGCACACATTGTAATATTTTATTTTTAATAAAAATAAAAATGACTTTTTTCAACAAAATATCAAATATTTCAGTCATACCTCGCCTTAATGCAATTGGGACATATATCGGTTGAGTGAAATAACAGCATGGAACTTCGTTAATCGTCATTCTACAAAGGCGAGCATGTAGTGAACATCCAACTACACTCATGCTTCGTGAATCCATCGCTGAATTATACCAGATGACAGTGGAAATATTTTCATACTCCACGATTATGAATATTTCTGCGGAAATAACTACAATAAACTTCATGATGAATTATGACCGGAACTTCAGGGAACTTTCAAGAGAGGCCAGGGTGGACCCGGCTCACAAAGAAGAGTTTTGCCAGAAGGATGTTTTTCGTATACATGGAGCAGTGCAATTTTCGGAGGAGGAAGCAGTTCGATTCTCCGAGGACGCTGATTCCAGGTTCGAGGTCGGAGCACATCTTTACGCTGGTGAAATGGAACCAACAGCAGTTTTCTTTGAAAACTTTCCTCTAGAACTTCAATCAACAGATAAGGTAGTCGTGAACGTTTCTTGTATTATTTGAGTCTTGTAGCGATATCTGAGCAACCATTTTTCCATATTTTCTGTCCTATCTTTTGCCCCATTTTCTTGATTGATATTTCTGTACTCAGTACACTTCGATGATTTATGCCTTTTTCTTCGTTTTGTTGAGACATTGTTATGTCATTGGCATACTTAATTAATTTTGGATCAGTTGAGACTGATAATTTAAATTCTTTCAGTAATTTGCATATTTTTGTAGTCACGATTTGACTGTAAAGTTAACGATTGCTATGGCAGATTTGAATTCAGACAGCGTGTCATTTTATTAAAGTAATTCTATTCAGTAAATTACTTTGACCAATTTTCTGTCATCCTCAAGAAAGAAGAATGATTAAATGATTTTAGAGCGTTAAAATCTATTACGATATCGACGATCTTTGAAATACTGGTCGTCTTATGAACATGATTGCAACATAGACATTTATCATTGCATTATAGACAATTTTATGAAATATGAACTTTGATTACGATTTATTGAATACACTATAGTAATGAACATTTGATAGGAGTTTTTCTCAATTATAGATTGGAACAATAATGTTTGCATTCCACAGTCTAATTGTATTCTATTCGACTATTTATACAGTTTAGATGAACTTTGATTGATGATAGTATTTTTATACTGCGTTACTTTGAAGATATTAATCTCAATTTTGATAGACCAGGGAGGAGTGTCTAATCGTATTTGCTATTAAATTTATTTGTGATTGGCAAATTTTTACTTCATATCGATTCATGAATGAAACCCACGAAGGTTAAATAATAACAGTCATTAATACAATTGATGAATATAAGAATTTTTAAAGAGGAACAATGGATGTATAATCGTTAGTTCAGTGGACATGTAAAAGTCGCTGATGAATAATGCCCGTGAATAATGAAGGAGGTTCCCACAGTAATTAATGAAGTTGATGAATTTATAAGTGGAGGATTTTTGTATGTAGTTTGGAGGATTTTAATGCCATATATATGAAGATATATGATGAATTCTGGGCCAATTGTTGTGCAATTTTGTGCGTTTTGAGCGAAGTATTTTCCCGCTGAATGTATTGTTCTGGTTCTTTGAAAGTTATGCATATGAAGATACTGTTAAAATTAACAAGAGTGTTAAATAATTTGAGAGGAAGATTTTGAATGGAGATTACCGTCACAAATATTAATAATTATTATTAAACCTTATTAAACCTGAATTTGACAGTTAAATATAACTAACCTTCATTGGTCGATTATATCACCACGATTTGAGTAATTATCAACCGGATAAATGTGTGGTTTAATGTATTTCTTGTATAAATAATATAAACAATATAATATTGTAAATAATTTTGTAAATATCTTTGGTAATAATTTGAAATGATAGTGATTAATAGAGGCGTGTATAAATTTTCAATTGTCATTTGACATTGTTATAAACAATTTATTATTGTTATAAATAATTAATGAACTTTTGTTATTAACATTAAGAGTTTTGTTATTATACTCTAAACAACGCTAATTAAACAAGTGGTTTGAACAAATAAATCATGATGTGGGATTATTAGAGTATTCCACTGGTGTTTGAATGGAGCATTTAAAGGATTTGCGTGATAATATTTCAGTTGAGATGTGAACATTTACGTGTTTGAAAAGGAGAGCCAAGCTCTGAGGTAACTCGCTTATGCTAGGGTTGAACGAACGGGGAGTCCACTTTGACGATGCAGGTGCATTGCAGCTGGCCCGGACAACTGTATGACAGAGGCCAAGGACGTATCCATAATAGCCTTGTGGCTATAAATAAAATGTGAAGTATATAAACACGCAAAACAATTGATATATGTGTCTCGTCCCAAATCCCGTTTCCATTCCAAGTGCATTATTATAATTACGTTATTTTGAGCTTGAGAAAGCTGAAACATTGTATGTAGAGTATACAAGTCCTACAGGAGGACATGGTTATATGGACGATGGCTTCTGATTGCCACGTGGATTTTGTTGTTTTATTTTTGTTAAAATCATTCTTTATGTGAAATAAATTATTGTGCAGTTTAAAGTTTCTCGTCTTCGTTCTGGTTCATTTTAAATATCATGGTGGAGGTTATTGTGAGGGCATACTTTAAGTGATCCAGTTGACAACCCAGTCCCCGAGATAAATTTAAGAGGTAAGTAAAGGTAAGTATGAACCCTCGTATATTTTGGTGTGTTCCACAATAATTTCTTGTTAACTATTGTGCTCTAATCTCGATAGTATCTGTCAGTGCCATTTTCATTGATGTAGCTGTGCCGGTGCGATTGATTATTGGCAATCCGATTGAGGGGGCGGATATCTGACAGCCTACTATCCGGATATCGGGTACAGTAGGATTGGCGCCGCAATTCGGTGGGGCTCGATTGACAACACTGGATTACCAGGTTGAACGCCAGTAGAATTGGCACAATCGAAGTTCCGAGTGCTTGAATAACATTGGATTACCAAGTTATTGCAGTAGAATTGGCACCGCAATTTTTGTGGAGTGTTCGAATAACATTGGATTACCAAGTTATCGATGTCAAAGGGATTGTGAAGACTCAAATAAAGAGGTTGATTCTTTGTTAGATGTCTTGGCCAATTGTAGAATTTGAGAGTGTGATTATATAGGAATAAAATGTTGTGTTGTATTAGGAAAATTACACTCAGAAAAGATCAGGTCTTATACAATTTGAGAGAGGTTAAATAGGCTAGAAACTGAGGAAAATCGCCTATGATCTGGAGTCTTATTTTATTTGACCGGCTTATGACATGTTTAGTCATATTAAAGATAAAATTAAATTATTTGGATTATAAATGTAAATTATTTGTGTTAGGATATTTTAAAATCAACCAAAGAAACTTGAACATGTGCTTGAGTTTATTTCAACATGAAGTGTCTACGAAAGTTAATTATAAGGTAATTATAAGTTAGATTTAAGACAGAAAATTGCTCAAACTTATATATGGTGAAAAATGTTGCTCAGATGTTGTTATTTTGCTCTGTTTGATGTATGTCCCTAAAGCAGTTTATTATTGAAATATTATTGAAATGGCAGACGAGAGTCTGAGAAAGATGTTGGAAGAGATGGAAGTTAGGAATGCTAGCAGAATGAAGCAGATGATGGAGGAGAATTCTAGTAGTTTGTCTGCTAATTTGTCTATTAGGCTGGATGAAAGTATGAAGGAGATGGAAGCTAGGAATACTAGTCGAATGGAGGTGAATGCTAGTAATATGTCTGCTAATTTGAAAGCTAGCATGAATGAAAGTGTAAAGCAGATGCTGGATGAAAATCTGAAAGTTCTTCAGACCAGTTCTGCAAACTTAGAAAATAATATGTCGCGTTTACAGATCAATACCCAGGGAATCGAGAATGCTGTAACTGACATGCGCACAGACGTGTCCAATGTGCATAAAGATGTTTCTGAGGTTAAAATTGATGTTTCTAAGGTACAGAAAGATCTTACTATGTTGAATCTTGATGTTGCTAATGTCCGGGGTGATATTTCATGTGCTAGAGCTGAAGTAATTGTTGTAAGGAATGATGTTGCTACTGTACAAGACAAAGTAGAGGAAGTTCAAAGAGAGGTTAGAAATGCTCGAACTGATGTGTCAAATGTTCAAGTAGACATCAATAATATTCATTCAGATGTTAACGATATGCAAAGCGATATCAATAAAATACAAGTAGAAGTCAATACTGTTTTTGTAGACATTGCTAAAGTTCAGACTGATGATAACAAAGTTAGGGAGGAAATTGAAACTTCAAAAACACTTTGTACTCGTAACATTAGTGCATTAACAACTCGATTAGTTGACGAGTCTGTTAGGACAACAGCTTCTTTAGCTGGTTTAAAATACGATGTAGAGGTCATGAGAACCCAAGTATTAGATCACAATCGTTTACTTAAGGAAGACATTGAAGTGGATATCGCGGAAATGTTAACTGCAAATGTAACAGTTTGGAAAGATGAATGGAACAGGTCAAGTGGGGAACATGTCGATCAGATTCAGGAACGAATTGAAAGAAAACTTGCCAGTACACAAGTAGACATTAATAATGAAGTAGTTCAGATTAGTAAAGACATGAATGTAAGGATGGATTCGCTATCCGAAAAGCAGGTAGAGGATAGAACTCAAATAGGTCAGGACGTGCAAGCATTAAAAACTGCGTTAGAGGAACAGATTCATAAGGTTGTCTCTGATGTTAATGAAACTACGAGCAAACTGCAGAATTTGAAACTAGGAGAAGCTAGCATGATGGAAACCTATAAGGAAGAGTTGATTAGGAAAGTCATCACGGAAATCACAGACAAGGATACCGAAGGATTGACTGGTGAAGAGGATAGAAATTACGTGAGAAGATGTAACCTCGCTACAGAAGAGAGAGATATTAGTCCTGAGGAACGTATATCCAGATTCAGGGAAGAAGAAGATAGGAATATTGAACCTGAATGGAAGTATCGTGATAGTGGGAGGAATTATATGGATTCATATCCGAGAAACGTGACAGTCATCCGGAATTTTGAAGACAAACCTCAAAAATTTAGCAACACTGATAGTCTCACACCGATCGAATATATCAGGAATCTTAAAGACTATTTCATAGAAGCCCACATTCCTAGAGAGAGAGAGATGAGAATCGTAGAAAGATTTCTAGCTGGAGGACCCCTTGAATGGTTTAGAGCATTTCGGTACACTTTCAGCAATTTTGACGAATTTGCAGAGGCACTGATAAAACGATTCTGGTCAATAGAAGCTCAGAATTCATTAAGAGCTGAGGTATACTCGAGGAAGTATTCAGGTACTCTTCCAACACTGTACGCTGATTTCTTCACGAGCCAACTATCACGCTTGAGATTTTTGCAACCCCCATTGTCAACAGAGCAGTTGATAGATGCGATTTCACGTATGCTGCCTGTGGAAGTAAGAAGACTGATCATATCGTCAAATATCAGAGATTTGACCAGTATGGACGAATTATTGAGAAGGCTTGACTACACGAGTCCAATGCCAAATTTGGTACAAAAAGGTCAGAGGCACGAATTCAAAGACGTTAATACAGTCTACATGGATCAAGTGCAGCAAACTGATAAGCCTGAGGAAGGAAAAACTGAAAATGTAGGTCCTCACAGGAATAATTATTTCCGCAACAACAGATCCCAAGGTTTCCGTCCATATCAGCAAAGACGAGGCTGGAATAATAATAGAGGGAATTACAACAACGGAAGAGGTAGATACTATAACAATGGTTATAATAGAAACTACAATCGAAATAACCAGTACCAGAATCAGAATCAGAATTCTCAAGGTCAGGTTATGACACCCGACAAGTATCAAGAAAGAGAGAAAGAAAGTCAGCAGTATCTGAAGGAATTACGAGAAAAGGAAGCTGAAAATCAAAAGAAAAGACAGGATGTAGTGATCGATCCTGGTCCTTCTACAAGTCAGCAGGGGAACTTTGAGATTGGTAACACAAAAAAAACGCCGATTTCTCAACGACAGTGAGAAACCATGAATACATTGCCAAACCACACCTAATTACCATTAATGAAATTTACGAAGTAACTGATGAGGATTTATTAGAAGAGAGGGGAATCGTCAAAGAGGAAAGACCATGTGCATTACCTATTATTTCTGTACTGATAGATGGCCAACAGTATAAAGCTCTTATGGATACCGGCGCAATTATTTCGATCATTTCTGATGAATGCTATCAAAGTCTGTTAAAAGGAGAAAACATGACAGTTTTACCTGTTTCTACCGTCAAAGTGAGAGGAATTTTCCAAGACAAGGCAGTGAAATGCAAGATCCAAGTGCTGTTGTACTTTGAAATTAATGGAAGGAATTATGAACAGATCTTCATTGTGGTTAACAAGATCCATTTCGATATTGTGCTAGGAATCGATTTTATATCGAAAGTTGGAGCCATTATTGATATGAAGAATAGAAGTATTAGCTTTAATGATGGGTACAGGATCACAGAAGAGATCGAAGAACAGGACGTGAAAAACAGTCTGGAGATAGACCTTAGGGAAGAAATTTTAAATACCATTATTAATGAAGTGGAGAATATAACAGAAATACCCAGTAGAAAAACTGAAGGATTTGAAGAAATTCAGGGGGAATTTGAGGATTTGATAAAGGAATTCCAAGATATTTTTGATGAAAAGCCTGGATTGATTAAAGACTACAAGTATAAGATAAGGCTGACCGATGAAACCCCTTACCAAAAGAGAATATACCCCATACCTGAGAAATACTATCAAGAAGTACGAGGGTTGATCAGAAAAATGGAGGTAGACGGGATTATTAAAAAACAGGCGTCGTCTTACATAAACCCCATCACTGTAGTGAAGAAAAGTAATGGTCAGATACGTCTTTGTCTCGATGCTCGTACCATCAACTTGAAGATTCTTCCAGAAAATGACCGACCACCTAAGATTAGAGATCTGCTTAGAAAGTTCAAAGGGAGAGCATGTTTCAGTGTTCTTGACTTGACATCTTCGTTTTACCAAGTTCAACTGGAGGAAGAAAGTATGCAGTACACTGGATTCCTATTTGACCAGACGTCATGGGTCTTTGTGAGAATGCCTTTTGGAATGGTCATCAGTGGACCAGCACTTATTCGAGCACTTGATAGCAAGCTCACTGACGAAGTAAAGGAGAATGTAATCTGCTACATTGACGATTTAATTGTATCTTCACCCAACGCCGCAGAACATTTAGTGCATTTGAGAAAGTTGTTTGAAAATTTAAGGGAAGCCAATATCAAGGTCAATTTTGGAAAATGTCAATTCTTGAAGAAGGAGATCAATTACTTGGGGCATACCATTGATAAGGATGGATATCATCCAAACATGCAGAAAGTAGATGCAATCACTAGATTCCCAAAGCCAACTAAGGTGAAACAAGTCAGAGAATTTGTAGGCGCATGCCAATTCATTAGCAGCCACTGTCCGAGATACTCTGAAATTATGGCTCCTCTGTATGATTTACTCAAGAAAAATAATAGATGGAAATGGAGTACCGCAGCAGACGAGGCTTTTGAGAAAGCGAAGGAGATGCTCAGAAACAACGTCAAACTGGAGTACCCAGACTTTGAGAAGGTGTTCTATATAGAGTCTGATGCATCAAGAATAGGCATTAGTGCAGTCTTATACCAAAAAGACGAGGCAGGCAACAAGCACTACATTGCGTTCACTAGTCGGAAGTTAAAGAAACACGAGGAAAATTACTTTACGACAGAACTAGAAGCGTTAGCTTTTGTAACAGCTTTGCAAGCTTGGAAAAAAATGTTGCTGGGACACAAGGTTATCATTATTACAGATCACAAAGCACTTCAGTTTATGCTGCAAACTGACATGTCTAGTGATAGATTGACATGTTGGGCTTTGTTCACCCAACAGTTTAATGTCACTATCGTCCATCAGCCTGGGAAAGATAACTTACTGGCTGATGCTTTATCACGTAACCCTATCAAAAATGTGCAGATACACCATGTACAATTGGAGCAGCAAGATCAAGAGACCATTAGGAGGTTAGCCCGAATCGGTGTGTCACAGAAGAGACACGCTCCAATCAGGAAAATGTACAGGTTTCTTAAGGGTTACATGGACAATACTGATGTTGACTATGCAGCTACACAGAGAGATTCACGACACTTTGTCTTGAGTGGAGACATCGTATGTAAGTATGCTGACTCTGCGCATACAAAGCTTCGAATAGTCGTGCCACCTAAACGTGTTGTCAATTTAGTGTGGGTAGCTCATCACGCAACTGGACATGCGGGTTTAGATAAAACTCTTGATACTCTTAAAGAGAGGTTTATTTGGACTAACATGCGTTCCAGCATTGCTAATGTCATTCGTTCATGTGATAAATGTCAAAGAGCAAAGTATGCTTCCGCTCTATTAAAAGGAAAACCTAAGGCTATGATTCCCTCTAAACCAAACGAACTCTTGGCGACAGACATATTTGGTCCTTGTCCGAAGGGATACCAGGGTAATCAGTATCTGTTGGTTACCGTGGATGTCTTCTCAAAATTTGTAACAATGAGTCCCATGCAAAAAGCTAACACGAGGAACGTTGTAAGCAGACTGGAACATGCTGTATTTCCAAAAGCTGGTAAACCAGAATATCTACTTTCGGATCATGGAGCTCAGTTTACGTCCTTAGAATTTGCTGCAGATATGGAAAGGCTTGGTATTAAGCACATATTTTCAAGCGTGCGATATCCGGAATCGAATTCTTCGGAAAGATATATGGCTGAATTTTCGAAATTCTGTCCGAATGATCATTCTGGTTGGGTGAGATTTGTACCCCTTATTGAGGAATGTTTAAATTCTACAGTGCAGGAGAGCACAGGAGAGGTGCCAATGAGACTTCATCTAGGAAGAAACCCAGAAAGGCCGTGGGATAATCTTTTTAACCACGTTCCTAGAGATCCCGACTTAGGAAGGCAGCAGAGAATAGACAGAGCGAAAGAACAACTCCAGAAAGCAGCACAAAAACGACTGAAAAGAGTAGCTGGAAAACGTTTCGGTGCTCCCTTAGAAATTGGAAATCTGGTATTATTACGCAGACCTGTCAAGGCTGACGTGGGTAAGAAAATCTATCCCAAGTTTGGAATAGTATTCATGGGTCCGTTCAGAATTACGAATGCTTATGGGAACAACTGTTATGAACTCTACGATGTTGAGAATAATGTCGTTTATGGCAAGTTCAATGCTGGGAACTTGAAGAAATATTATCCAAGAGTAAGCCAATAATAATTCAATTTCGTGTTCAAGTGAATTCTGAGATATTTATAACACAGTTTAAAAAAAATTTGCAACTGTTTTTAAAACGTGGTGAAGGGAGAATGCCCCCATAAATTGAATTATATTGAGACCACGATGGCTGTATTAGCATAAATGAATAAAGTTATGGCTGTCATAGTTGTGACGTGGATATTCATGACGTAGGCACGGATGACGTAGACTTCATGCAAGTAGGCTGGTTGAGCTGAGATTCTTGGTGACGTCATGATTTTGTTCGAGAAAGATCAGAGATTTACGACGCAGTCGCAGGAAACAAGGTATTGTGCTGAGGAAGAAGTTACGCTATTGGAGGAGAGACTCGAACCAATGAACGATAGTTTGGAAGGAAGACGGAGATTGCTGAAACTACGATATTTAATTACTTTTGGCATGCAGAATTGTGGAAAACTATTTTCAGTTATGGCATTGATTTGGAATTTTGAAGAAATTAATTTTGAGTTTTTGAAATTTGAAAATCCGTCAAGTATAGCCAAAGTTAAAACTTCTAGCAATGACGCAGCAACAGGCTATGGAAGGGATGGATACGCCCCTTTAGAAGTTGATAAAAGGTCGTGCACAGAAGAGAGGAGCTCTCAGAACTCAGAACTCATACTCAGAACTCATACGGATCATACCGCTGATACCGCATATATATTTCAGATGTCATAGAGTTATTTTCGAGTGAATAAGTGAAGCAAGTTGTCTTTAGCGTGTGGTTAAAGCCCGGCGCATCGAACGAACACGGAGCAGTTCCATTTTACGCTGCTCGAAACTAGGTGAAGTTGAAACGCTCACATTAACGTTTCCACCAGATAAGATATCAAGAGTTAACTTCAGCCTTTATTATAATTCAATTGGGCAGTACAACATTGAGGTGTGTAGAAGATTTGAACAATTTCACAGTTATACTTCGAAAGATATTGGCACTTTAAGGCTGCCAACAAAAGTGATTTTCTCGCCACATGAGAAACACTTTTAAAATTCCACATTATACACTACGGCTGACACGTGGATTGCAACAGTGATATTGGAGAATACGTTTGGTAATACAACGATACAGTCTACTATGGAACATTATAATCTTGCAGTGCTTTCAATGATTATAACAGAAGTTGAGATGGAAGGCTAAGGCTTAAATGCAATTGGGACATATATCGATTGAGTGAAATAACAGCATGGAACTTCGTTAATCGTCATTCTACAAAGGCGAGCATGTAGTGAACATCCAACTACACTCATGCATCGTGAATCCATCGCTGAATTATACCAGATGACAGTGGAAATATTTTCATACTCCACGATTATGAATATTTCTGCGGAAATAACTACAATAAACTTCATGAAGAATTACGACCGGAACTTCAGGGAACTTTCAAGAGAGGCCAGGGTGGACCCGGCTCACAAAGAAGAGTTTTGCCAGAAGGATGTTTTTCGTATACATGGAGCAGTGCAATTTTCGGAGGAGGAAGCAGTTCGATTCTCCGAGGACGCTGATTCCAGGTTCGAGGTCGGAGCACATCTTTACGCTGGTGAAATGGAACCAACAGCAGTTTTCTTTGAAAACTTTCCTCTAGAACTTCAATCAACAGATAAGGTAGTCGTGAACGTTTCTTGTATTATTTGAGTCTTGTAGCGATATCTGAGCAACCATTTTTCCATATTTTCTGTCCTATCTTTTGCCCCATTTTCTTGATTGATATTTCTGTACTCAGTACACTTCGATGATTTATGCCTTTTTCTTCGTTTTGTTGAGACATTGTTATGTCATTGGCATACTTAATTAATTTTGGATCAGTTGAGACTGATAATTTAAATTCTTTCAGTAATTTGCATATTTTTGTAGTCACGATTTGACTGTAAAGTTAACGATTGCTATGGCAGATTTGAATTCAGACAGCGTGTCATTTTATTAAAGTAATTCTATTCAGTAAATTACTTTGACCAATTTTCTGTCATCCTCAAGAAAGAAGAATGATTAAATGATTTTAGAGCGTTAAAATCTATTACGATATCGACGATCTTTGAAATACTGGTCGTCTTATGAACATGATTGCAACATAGACATTTATCATTGCATTATAGACAATTTTATGAAATATGAACTTTGATTACGATTTATTGAATACACTATAGTAATGAACATTTGATAGGAGTTTTTCTCAATTATAGATTGGAACAATAATGTTTGCATTCCACAGTCTAATTGTATTCTATTCGACTATTTATACAGTTTAGATGAACTTTGATTGATGATAGTATTTTTATACTGCGTTACTTTGAAGATATTAATCTCAATTTTGATAGACCAGGGAGGAGTGTCGAATCGTATTTGCTATTAAATTTATTTGTGATTGGCAAATTTTTACTTCATATCGATTCATGAATGAAACCCACGAAGGTTAAATAATAACAGTCATTAATACAATTGATGAATATAAGAATTTTAAAGAGGAACAATGGATGTATAATCGTTAGTTCAGTGGACATGTAAAAGTCGCTGATGAATAATGCCCGTAAATAATGAAGGAGGTTCCCACAGTAATTAATGAAGTTGATGAATTTATAAGTGGAGGATTTTTGTATGTAGTTTGGAGGATTTTAATGCCATATATATGAAGATATATGATGAATTCTGGGCCAATTGTTGTGCAATTTTGTGCGTTTTGAGCGAAGTATTTTCCCGCTGAATGTATTGTTCTGGTTCTTTGAAAGTTATTCATATGAAGATACTGTTAAAATTAACAAGAGTGTTAAATAATTTGAGAGGAAGATTCTGAATGGAGATTACCGTCACAAATATTAATAATTATTATTAAACCTTATTAAACCTGAATTTGACAGTTAAATATAACTAACCTTCATTGGTCGATTATATCACCACGATTTGAGTAATTATCAACCGGATAAATGTGGATAGTGATTAATAGAGGCGTGTATAAATTTTCAATTGTCATTTGACATTGTTATAAACAATTTATTATTGTTATAAATAATTAATGAACTTTTGTTATTAACATTAAGAGTTTTGTTATTATACTCTAAACAACGCTAATTAAACAAGTGGTTTGAACAAATAAATCATGATGTGGGATTATTAGAGTATTCCACTGGTGTTTGAATGGAGCATTTAAAGGATTTGCGTGATAATATTTCAGTTGAGATGTGAACATTTACGTGTTTGAAAAGGAGAGCCAAGCTCTGAGGTAACTCGCTTATGCTAGGGTTGAACGAACGGGGAGTCCACTTTGACGATGCAGGTGCATTGCAGCTGGCCCGGACAACTGTATGACAGAGGCCAAGGACGTATCCATAATAGCCTTGTGGCTATAAATAAAATGTGAAGTATATAAACACGCAAAACAATTGATATATGTGTCTCGTCCCAAATCCCGTTTCCATTCCAAGTGCATTATTATAATTACGTTATTTTGAGCTTGAGAAAGCTGAAACATTGTATGTAGAGTATACAAGTCCTACAGGAGGACATGGTTATATGGACGATGGCTTCTGATTGCCACGTGGATTTTGTTGTTTTATTTTTGTTAAAATCATTCTTTATGTGAAATAAATTATTGTGCAGTTTAAAGTTTCTCGTCTTCGTTCTGGTTCATTTTAAATATCATGGTGGAGGTTATTGTGAGGGCATACTTTAAGTGATCCAGTTGACAACCCAGTCCCCGAGATAAATTTAAGAGGTAAGTAAAGGTAAGTATGAACCCTCGTATATTTTGGTGTGTTCCACAATAATTTCTTGTTAACTATTGTGCTCTAATCTCGATAGTATCTGTCAGTGCCATTTTCATTGATGTAGCTGTGCCGGTGCGATTGATTATTGGCAATCCGATTGAGGGGGCGGATATCTGACAGCCTACTATCCGGATATCGGCTACAGTACCTAACTGAAGGACACGGCCGCTTCCTACCCAAATCCGACCTCAATTCCAAATACACCACTACTACAGACATCATAATGACACAGGTTATCAGACGAATTCTAACAAACTCAAACACACGGGGCTACGTGACCACGATGTCGTTAAGTCCCTAAAGAATCGACAACTATTATTATTTTAGGCCTATTATTATTAAGACGGATTTTTGTTTTCGTTTTAGGTAAGGATGGCACGAAATAGAACAAGTAACCATGGATGGCTGCCTTCATTCCGTATCCTACTGGGCAGCTTTCGTGATTTTACATCAGTGGATAGATATATCGGTAAATTTTGAAAAATGTGAGGTACTGATCCTGGTTTTAATTTCCACTTCACGCGAGGAATTTCCACGTTCTCATAGTTCACTACGAAACAGTCCGCCTTTTCCCGAAAAACGCTCGTCACAGATGCTATTTTTGATCGACAATTGCTTATCTTTCCACGGAATAACTCTCGCCCATTTCGCAAACAGATTTGTTTCTTTTGGCGGTGTGAAAAAATGTCTACCTTCAGATTTTCTTCGTATCCCGATTTACTTCCAGGAACAATACATTACGACATTTTCCCGAAACAACAGAAAACTTAGTTGTTTGAACACACAAAGCACTGCACAGACATTTGTAAACTGTTACAAAGAAACAAATTCCCTCGAATAATATGACTTCTCGCGCACTGGATTATTACAGTACTAACCTCGTGAGTTACTGTCACATGTGCTTATGGTTCGGCGCGACTTCCGCGCCACACACTGGCTGGACCATGAACTACAATGCTTAAGTAGCGGAGTGATGACACTGTTTACTTCTATTGGTCATGGTATTACTATAAAGAAAATTATTACAAAAGCATGAGCTGTTACGATTACATTGTAAATTTGATCATCTCCAATTAGATAACCAGGTTGACCGAGTTCTGCACGAATAAGTATTCTTAATGAAGTACCTACTATTCCTGCCCATGCTCCGAAAATAAAATGATGTGTTCCAAAATCCTTATGATTAGTTGAGAAGAATGGCCGAGTTATAGGCGATAAATTGTAAATTTGTTTAGGAGATTTATCTCTTTTATCAGACCTTTATAGTCATGAATGATATTAGATTGCGGGCTGCCTAGAGTTACCCGTTAACAAATATAGCCAAACAATTATTTCAAAATTTTAGTTCATGTATCCGTAGCGGCATTTCAAAAATTCATTTCACTACTGTATTTTTGCTGCTTACCTTTAATTGATGTAAATTTTAATTTAATTTCTTCATCTAGTAGAATGTGATGACTCTTTCAAATGCATCCTCAAAGTAGCATTGTACTTCACTCGCATAACACAGTTAGTAAAAGGACATAAAAGATTTTCCGAAGAGTAAGCAGGTTCTGATCTGTGTCCATTCCTTAAATGTTGGTTCAGATACTTGACTTGTGCAAATACTTTTGCACAATATTCGCAAACAACAGGCACGCATGCTGTAGTCGACATGGTGGTTCAACTGCAACGCTATCTGTGCCGATTGCATCTGCACACTTCCCTTCCTGAACTTTCACCAATCCTTTTTCATGAAACTAAACCTGGACTCAGTTCTGAACCCAGCTTCGGACCCAGTGGTAACCTAGGTGATTGTGGACCTCATGAAGTATAATCTTGCCCAAATGTATAGGGTAAAAACTTCAAATATCATCGCTTGGTCTTTAATATTGTGACGACAATGGGAATATCATTAAAGACATTATTGTCGTCTGTGGCAAAATTTATGAATATTGATGTCCGGAATTCGCGGTCATACAAATTCAAACTTGTGAAGTGACCGTGTGACCAATGAAACACTAGGAATCTTCCCGCTTATTAAATGCCAACCTAAAATTGGACCTGGACTGTTTTCGGGCATTGGATAGGAAATGTCACTTGAAAATTATGTTGTCCACCCTGACGAAACATTCGATAATTTAAACTGTTTCCATAGTTCAAAACCTGCCACTGCATAACCTTGGCAGCACTACGTGTGTAGCGCGCATGCGCAATGGGCCGCTTTGGCGGGCTAACTGACGGAGTGTTGGGAGACGCAGCACTCTCAAGATGACTTAAGTTGAAAGCAGACGTGGGGCTCTGGGCTTCGGCCCATGGCCGGACTAGAAGGTAGGAGTAGATGGCGAACTACGGATTATTCTGAGACTTGGTGAAAACTTTAAAAATTTATTTAATTTGAATTCTTTATTATATTTCTTTAGATTTAATGATCATCGTGTCGGTGATCTGTTGGACCACGTAGGGAAGCAAAGACTTTAGTGGTTTTTTTTAAATTGCAAGCTTTCTTAATTTCTATGATTTGAAACTTTCTAACGGGCCAAATGATGGTTCCAAGTTGATAAAATTATTTTCTATTAGCTTGCTACCAAACTTTAGTGTGGCCAACATAAGTTAGGTTTAGTTAAGTATTCTACTTATTTCTGTTTTCAAATTTTAATCTAAGAACTTTTTTCTTTTGGTGTGACACAGTGTTAATTACTAGTGACTGTCCTTTGTTCCGTCACTAGTTTGTTTTCCATTATTATTACTAGGAAGTTGATTGGCATCATGGCCGTACGTTCGACGTATTAGTTTTTCGCTCCGTCTAAATGTTAATATTTTGCGGTCTTTGAGACCTGAATTATTTAATTCTTGATGAAATCGTGCCTTGATGAATTGTCGAGTGTGGAAATAAGAAATTACTTGGTGGAAGCCTTGTTTTCGCCAGATTTTTCGAGTTTTGGTGTTAATGCCTGAAGCTTGGTGATAGCGTCAATGGTGACTCCATCTTGGCATCATGGCCGTACGTTCGACGTATTAGTTTTTCGCTCCGTCTAAATGTTAATATTTTGCGGTCTTTGAGACCTGAATTATTTAATTCTTGATGAAATCGTGCCTTGATGAATTGTCGAGTGTGGAAATAAGAAATTACTTGGTGGAAGCCTTGTTTTCGCCAGATTTTTCGAGTTTTGGTGTTAATGCCTGAAGCTTGGTGATAGCGTCAATGGTGACTCCATCTTGGCAAAATTTGCATTTTCTAATTTTAAATTAGTTCAACTAATTCTCTTGTCACCTTCTGCAAGTATTCCATTTGCCAATAGAGTGCCCGCGTGTTATTTTGGGTGAAATTTATTTTTCATTTGAGGTTCGGCAGAATCTTTCGATTTGGTACTTAGCAAATATTGCGAATGGATCTCGTGGTCTGAAGCCACAGAGGGCACTGAGGTGCGCTGACTTGTAAGTTGGTCGACTTGGTCTGGTTTTATTTTCTGTTTCATTAATATTATTTTGGCTTCCTAATTTTGTTTTTTCTTTTTAATCGTGGTTTCCCCCGCGTACTTGGCCTGGCCAGTTGTTATTTAGTAAGGGGTTCCTCCCACAATTTCATAGGAGGGTATTTCAATTGATTTTGCTCAACTGTTAAATCTGTATTTGTTTATTCTCAATATATTTTCATATGTTAAAATCTTGTTGAATTACGTTATTCTTCAAGCGACCACTCAGCCACGGCCCTGGAAAGTTGGGCTTCCCTCCACTCAACGAGCTTTGTCTCGCAAACCCTTTCGGGGGTGTCTGGCCTAAATAATATTATATGGGACACTATCAACAACAGCAGTTCACCCACGCTATGTTTTTTGTACCCACCACATCGCTGTGTGCATGGGTGCTGTGCCCCGAGGCAATAGTTTGGAACTATTCGAATAACCCGCCGCGTACACGAGCAAGGAGAATGTTGATGAGAGCACGCGCATGCACACTCGAGCAAGACCTTCCGCTTGCTAGACGCGTCTGTACGCAATAGACTAAGGGGAGGTCAATTCAATTACCGTAGATCACTAAGTGCCTCGGTTGACCCCTAATCACCGAAGATGCCGTCTACAGTTTGCACAACAGCATGTCAACTGGCAGTTCCGTCACTGGACGCCAGTATTCTTTGCCGATGAATCCAGATTCCAGCTTTTTGGGTCAGATGGTCGTATTCGAGTCTGGCGACGTCAAGGAGAACGACATTTCCCTTGCAATGTGCAGGAAACAGTCACTTACAGTGGCGGACCAGTGATGGTTTGGGGAGGAATTTCTTTGAACCATAAAAGTGACCTCGTAGCCATTCAGGGATGATTGACAGCTGTGCGTTACATTGAGGAGGTTCTGGAGAACCATGTACTGCCCATCGCAAACAACATTGGGCAACATTTCACATTACTGCATGATGGAGCCACGGCATATTCTGCTAGGGCCAACAGGGACTTCCTTGCAGCTGCTGGACCTCAAGTAGCCCCAACCTCAATTTTATCGAGTACCTGTGGGATCAACTTGGTAGGCGTATCCAGAATCGCCCACAGCAACCCCGAACACTCCAAGAGCTGACAGCAGCTTCAATGGAAGAGTGGGGAGCCATCCCCCAGGATGTCATCTGGAGGCTTATCAGAAGCTTGCCACGCCGGTGTGATACGAGCCAGAGGTGGGAACACAGAGTAAGTTTCAGTTTGTTTTCAGTTGCATTCAAGTGCCGTGACTTTCAGTTTTGGACCACTGTTTCTCTTTGGGACAATAAAGCGTAACTGTGTGGGTATCATTTATTCATTTTTGGTTTCTGTAAAAACAAAGGGACATGTTTTGGTTCTGTGTAATCTTCGTCTGCAAAATAAAGGCACACAAATTATTACCGACAATCAAAAGTTTGATGCGTTTTTTTATTGTGAGCAGTGTATTTCTTTCATTATTGTAATTTTATTTTCATAAATGTTATTTCTAGATTTATATTTCATTTTTACACTTTACTTATTAATGTTGTTAGTTTTAAATTGTTTAAAATGTTATCCAACACATTACGTCAAGTAGATATGTATAGAATATTTGATGACATTCAACTATCAGCATCAACTGTCCTTATCCCTTTGGGATGAAGACACGTGATGTACAAGACCAAGGAGAGATGAAAGTAGAACACAGGAGTGTGGTACAGAAGACTAGGAGTGTGTGTAGAATTGTGATGGCTGTATTAGTGTGTGTTATCTGTAATTCAGGTAAGGACTGCAGACGATTTGTAAAGAAGTTGGCGACTTGGGAACTGAAAGCACATCACGAGGGATGAACATTTCACAGCAGTGGGTTTCACGTTCTATTTGTGCAAGTGGTGAAATTGAAAAGAAATCTCAGCAAATGCTTTTTCTGCGCAAGAAAATATTTAAACGTAAAGTGAGTTCAGCTCATCAGGTTGCAGTTAAAATACTAAAAACCGCAAAACTGAAAACTTTGGAAAAAGAGAAGGAAATAACTGCCAATGTATTTCAAACAGCATATAAAGTAGTTAAGAAAAATCAAGCCTTCCACGATTTCGAAACTAAAATTGACGTGCAGGAGTTGAATGGTGTTAATATGGGCCGCATTCTTCATTCAACAAACGCATGCATAAATATAGTTTCTCATACCGTGACAGAAATGAGACAAAAGGTAGCAAACAAGGTAGTGCATGGAAATAGTAATATTGCCCTCCTTATGGATGAAAGTACCACGCTCAGTCACTGATAGTGTACCTGAGGACAAATGGATCAGTCAGCAAACATTTTTTGGGGAATTATTGAATTGCAAGATGTCACTGCTGAAGGTATATTTAGTGCATTGAAGACTTATTTGGGAGCATTGGGGTTCAATGATGAGTTTCTGAAACAGAATCTTGTTGCAGAATCAATTGATGGGACTGCAGTAATGCTAGGCAAGAGGGGTCTAAAAATTTTAATAAAGCAAAGTTACCCAATGTTTTGTTCTGGCATTGTGCCAATCACAGGCTAGAGCTTTCGGTAGATTATGTGAGTCAAGATTTCTCCTCACATGTAAACCACTTCAAATCTTTCCTTGATAAACTGTACACAGTTTACCACCAGTCACCTAAAAATGCCAGGGAACTTGAAATCGTACTCCTTAAAGTTGGAAGGATCCTAGATACAAGATGGGTTGCTTCTAGCTTTAGAGCAGTCTCAGCACTGTGGAAAAATTTTGAAGTTTTAGTGGCACATTTCAAAAGTACCAAATATGAACCCTAAATAGACAAAACTGAGCAAGTCATGTATGGAGGACTCCTTAACCGTATAACCTTGCATTGATGTGTGAGGCTATCTGTCGAAGAGGGTGCAAGTACCCAGAACGTATAATGAACTCTACTAAATCAAATGTTACGGAAAATGGCCCAGAAGGAGCGCGATACAATAGGACTAAGTAGGGATGGATCGACGGACACATCTGCTCCCTATCCTAAAAAAGAAAGAAGGCATAAAGGTTGTCATTGGAGATAATCTCAGCTCACATTTTGAGTTGAAATGTTCTGAGACTTTGTGAAGAAAACAACATTGAATTCATTTGCCTGATCCCAACTCTTCTCACCTAACACGGCCACTTGATTTAGCTTATTTTAGGCCTCGGAAAACCAAATGGAGACAAGTCCTAACTGAGTGGAAACAATCCGAGAGTGGTAAGGCGGTAGCCACATTGCCAAAAGTCATTTTTCCAAGATTGCTAAAAAAAACTTTGGATATCTTAAGAGCCCAATGTGAGAGATAACATGAAGGCTGGCTTTAAAAAGAAGGAAATTTTGAATCGCTTACCATCCATTAATGTTTCAGTTAACTTGGAGCTAGTAGGAGAAACGTTCATCAAACATCTCGAAGAAAAAAGACAAGAAGTTGTCAAGCCTCGAGCAACAAAAAGACAAAAGCTGGATGTTCCTGCTGTTAAGAGTATCACATCAGCTGATGTTCTTCAACATCAAGAAAGCAAAATCAAAAAGCCCAGAAAAAGGAAGAAATGGAAACAAAAAAGAAACTGAAAAGAATCCAGATTGAAGAGGCAAGACAGCAGAAAAACTAGCTTTAAAAAAATTGGAAACAATCTATGAAAAAAAAAGGATTAAAAGAACGGCAAGCTGGTCATTAACATATACTGAAAAAATGGAAATTGCAACACCATGAAGGCATTGGACGTTTGTGTTGATTTTCAAGATATGGAACGATGCCATGTAGGTATGTAAACAATCAAAGTTTCAGACCCATTGGAATGTTGCTACAGGTCACCCCACGTGATTGGTCGCGGAGGTATCAACTCCAGTAACTGACTCTGGTGTAGCGTAGTTGACTTGCAGTCTGTGCAGTGAAGTGTTCCCCGTAAAACATGCCTCGACAACAAAGAAGAGCACGCTATCAACAACTGTCGCCGTTTGAGAGGGCTCGGATAATTGGGGTGTGTGAGGCTGGATTATCACTAAGGACTGTCGCTGCACATGTTGGCCGACAGGCATCTACGGTACAACGTGTATGGCAGCAGTGGTCAAATGAAGGTATCCACACTCGTAGACCTGGCACAGACCCAGCGCGACAGACAACTGTGAGATAGGATCGCCGCATCATTCGGATGGCCAGGATGGTACCCCATGCAACAGCAGCGCACATTCGAGCAGCTGTGGCACCCCACGTTACACAACAAACAGTTGGTAATCGCCTGCGTGCAGCTGGCTTACGATCCCGTGTCCCTGCAGAAGGGGTTCCATTGACTCCACAACAGCGACGTGTTAAGGCTGGCCTGGTGTCGAGAATGATCGACATGGGTCGACGAATGGCATAGGGTCGTCTTTAGTGATGAATCGCGCTTCTGTCTTGCCCGCAGTGATCGCAGGAATCGTGTGCGCCAACGTACCGGGGAGAGGGGCCGCCCAGACCTTACTGTCGAGAGGCACACAGGGCCAACACCAAGTATTATGGTCTGGGGAGCTATTGGCTTTAATGTGAAATCAGAATTAGTGCTTGTTGAGGGCACTATGTCTGCTCGACAGTACGTTGAGAGGGTACTCAATCCAGTGGTTGTCCCTATGATGGCGAACATTGCTAATGGGATGTTTCAGCAGGACAATGCCCGGGTTCACACTGCACGCATCTCCAGAAAATCTCTCCACGACCTCACAACCTTAGAATGGCCTGCCAGATCCCCGGACCTCAGTCCTATTGAGCATGTGTGGGACATGATGGGTCGACAACTGGCCAACCATCCTCAGCCACCCACAACTCTGGAACAAGTGACCCGTGCAGTGCAGCAAGCATGGGCCACAATTCCTCAGGAAGCGATACAGGGCCTTATTGACTCCATGCCTCGCAGAATTCATCAATGTATTGCAGCTCGTGGTGGGCACATCCTGTATTGATTGTTGTCCAAACTTGCGGTCAGAGGGACCTGAAAGTGTTCATCGAATCACAACCGAACACTCGTCCTGCATGTTCAATTGCAGCAATGTAGCACCACTCCTTCTGGGTGTTGCAATTTCCATTTTCTTCAGTGTATGATAGTGATGACGACTTCAGCCTTGTGTCTTCAGGCCACAGTCACATGGGTCTTACAAGTAGTGAAGATGACGATTTCGATGGACCAGAAGAGGAACCAGTCCTTCCTAGAATTGACGAGTCTTATCCCAGTACAGTACAAGCAAGCACTCAGAAGTCACAAGTCAAGATGGAAATGTGAAAACCAACTTGCAAATAGGAAGCTTTGTTATCGTTCACTGGAATGGACTACGGTTTCCAGGGTTGGTGCTCATTGTGGCACAGGGGGGAGCCATAGTGGATTGTATGGCGCGCACTTCCAAGTTTTGGAAGGGGCCTGCAGAAAAGGACATGCTCTTTTATCAATGGGACTACATTAAAAAACTCATTCTAGCACCAAAACTTATTAAAAGAGGTCTTTTTATGGTTAATGATTTTTAACATCTCTTAAGCACATGTTTTAATATTTCCCTTTTAAGAGAACTTTGACTTTTCAGATTTTTTGTTTTGTTTTGTTTTTGTTTTTTACATTTTGTAATTTTATAACTGTTTTTCTTAACATAAAATATTAATTTTTAAGTTCAGGAATTTGTGTTTTTACATACCAAACTCAAGGGGTGCCATTGCAACCCTTTTTTCACTTGCATCCTTGACACCATTCATCACGATGATCTTTTCCTTTCTTCGTGACGCAGGTTTCTTTTCTCTGCTAAAGAAGACAAAAGAAAATAGAATTGGATTGGACACTGCATAAGAGGAGCTGTTAGTTATTGTTTTAAGGGGCGTAACTACAAGGTCAACTGCCCCTCTTAACACTTATTAAAGAATACATAATTTAGAACGAAAATACTCACATAAGGAATCGACTGAAAAATACGTACAAAATGCAATGTAGAGTCGAAATACTTACAAACTGCAAACGAGATTGGAAATACGTACAAAATGCAATGTAGAGTCGAAATACTTGCAAAATGCTCACCTAGGATTATGAAATAAAAAACACAAAAACAAAAATTTCGTACAAATGCATCATTTTAAACGTATATGAATAGCCTACCTTGTATGGTCCTTGGATGCCACTTGATGCTCTGAAAAGAACAGGAACAGAAATAGGATTAAACGTACAAAAATGTGAAACCCTATCGTTTTTAATTACAAGCTAGGTTGCAGTGTCCTGAAATCCATTAATGAAAACAAAGATCTCGGGGTGCTGCTAGATAGAGAACTAACGTTTACTCCCCAAATATTGAAAATGACAGCTGACTCAAACAAGACCATTCAAAAACATAAGCACATGTATCCATCCAGCTGTACAACACACCAGTCAGACCGAAACTACAATATGCTAGAATTATATGGAGTCCTAGATGCAAGACACACACGGTACCTCAACGATTGAAAAAAGACAAAATAAATTCCTAAAATATCGACAATTTAAAAGAACAGCCAACTATCCTCACTTGATACCATACCAAGAACTGATGATACATTTTGATGTAGACAGTTTAGAAATACGAAGAAAAATAGAAGAAAAAGGAAGATTGTAGTTTTACGTGACCGTGAATCTTGTGATTATGAGCCACGGGACCTCCTTTTTACGTGGAATCCGAACCACAGGACATGGCATTTCACTTCGAAAATCTCACATGCATTGACTGGGAATCGAAAAATAGATGCTATGAAATTTCAAAATTATAAACAATTCAATATTTATGATTCCCAATTCGTTTCTCTCCTAAATTTCCATGTACTGTAGCATGGGGCAATTGCAATCATTTGGCCCGTTGAGCTCTGCAGCCAAACTGCGCCGTCGCTCAGTTGTTACCTGCAATCGGCTAGTCAATGTTGTGAGGAACACATTAAGTTTAAAACAAGTTAACAGTGAAAACTTCAGTTGAGGAGCTTCACAGGCTGTTAATATGATTAACTAATCCTCAGTTAGTTGGGTATCATATGAACATTTCCATAAGTTTCTAAGCAATGTCATTTTGAGGTTATAGGGCTTTATATGACAAGTTTTCTTGTTATAGGGTAATACCGATCATGGTGAGAACATACGCTAAGAAATTTGGGCCTGATGGAAGGTGCAAATACAACTCAATTTTCCTAGAAAATGCAGTAAAGGCCGTGAGACAGGGGAAAATGAGCGTCAGAAGAGTTTGCTGTGCCGTACACAACCCTTAACGACAAGTTAAGGAATAAGTTATACACAGCTTTAAACAGGGAAGAGGAGAAAACGCTTGTTGAAGGCTTATTGATGTGTGCCAAGTGGGGTTTTCCACTGAGAAACACAGATGTACGTAACATCGTGCAGGGTTACCTTAACCACGCAGGGTAAGTGGAAAAGAGATTAAATGACAATCGGCCAGGACTAGCGTGGGTTCATGCATTTCTGAGAAGAAACTCCGAACTGACTGAGAATTGGAGAGAACACGAAAAGAGTTAGAGCAGCAGTTTCGAGGGGGATCGCAACGGAATATTATGATAATCTTGGGGAAATGTTGAACAAATTTTTGTGACGACCCGGGACAGGTGAAGGTGCTGGTCGAAAGAGGCGTGAAGCAGTTTTCATTTTTCTTATTCGTTTTTTTAACGTGCATCTTTTTCACTCGTAATTACGGTAGTCTCTGTATTTTTTAAAAAGGAAAATTTTGATCGTTATAACACCTCAAATAGTGTAACACCGATAATCAAGCGAAATAAACCTATGATCAGAATTACCCCACTCCGATCAGCAATTTCTTTCCATTACTCGTGATATACTCCATTGCCTTGATTTTCTATTGTTATCAAATGGACGAGTCACACATTTTAAATATAACATTGCGTAAATATGGTTTCATTGGTTTGGGAAATATCAATAAAAAACACCGAAAATTGATCGGTTTTACCCAGTTTCACGGTACCACGCATCAATTCAAGGAACAGTACCACATTTGAAATTAAAAGAACCAGGACATCTGTCCACAAGAATTCATAGCTGAACAGACCATGTTGTTCAAAGAAATAATGCCATAGATTTGAGTAGTTCTGTTGATGGAATTTCTACCCCCTCTCTAGAAATAATGTTTCAAATTGTAAATCATCAATTCTTACCACTGTGTTATTGTACCCTGTAGTTCTTCTTTCCTCGATTTTGGCCATCTTTAGACCGCGTAAAATAACCACTGTCTCCAGTAGTTCACTTTGTCTCCTCTCTTCCGTCCAGACGTTAACCCGCTTCTTCTTTTCCTTCTCCTGGAAACCCTTGCAATTTTTGATCATATTTCAGAAAAGTTGTCTCTCCTGAATAATATCTATTGTTACTTCCATATCCCTTTTTATACTTTGTACCCATTGATTACCATTCTTGATTTTGTATACATGACTGAAAAGTTGTTTTGTGAGTCTGGTGTTATTCATCCTCATTACGTGTCCAAAGAAATTAACCCTCCGTTTGCTGATCGTATCGTAGAATTTTTCAATTTCCTTATTTTTGTAGAGGTCGTCAATTTTTCTCTCCACTTTCTGTTTTTAATGGTCCTAATATTTTCTTTCCTTTTTCTCTAGCTCTTCTACTTTGCCTTTTTCAATGGAAAATATACATTCTGAAGCATAGAGACTTCCCGGCTTAGTATTATTTTCTTACTGTTTAGTTTAAGTTAGTAAAAGTTATAAGATAACATACTGCCACTGTATTTGGGATGAAAATCCTGTTGTGCACATGTTTTTTTAAATACAAACTTTCATAAGCTTACTCAATTACAGTAATTTACTTACTTTATAGCAGCAGCTCGCCTTGGTGGTCTCCCGTGCATTCCCGGGCCTGGCAATGGCATGGCCATGAACCTAGAACAATTGCTGAGTTTTAATTCATCTTTTTTAATTAGTTTGGCTACCCAATGGGGTTATATTCCCACTCTTTAAGTATGGACACTAAAACAAGCCGACAAGAGGAAGATCGATGCTTTTGAACCCTGGTGTTGGCATAGACTTAAGAATACCATGACTGCAAAAGTCATGAATATGGCAGTATTAGAGCGCATGTCATTGGCTGGCAAGATTATGAAGTTGCGGCTAGCATACTTTCGCCAGGTATTGCGATCAGATGCATTGGAAAACTCAATCATGCTAGGAACGATCAGAAGACCAGGTCGCCAGAGGACACATTGGTTAGACATCATTAAAACAGGCTCTAACCTCACCCTCGATGCAGTGTGGCACAGGACAACCTGGAGAGTGATGATTCATAGAATCGCCGATGGTCGGATTCGACTGAACGGATGATGTCAAGACCACATACTGACAACAATAGACTTACATACAATTGCAACATATTACCTCACACAATGTAGCTATAATACTGTTAATGAAATGTGGCCTCTGAGGAGGCCTGGTGCCGTCTTTCTAGTTATTTATTTAGCGTATGATGCATACAAGACAGTAATTAATATATATATAAATTTACACAATAGACAAGTGGCAAAATTAGGACCATTCATATATGGGCTGCCAAGTCTCGAATCCATTCAAGAGCTTGTGGAGTGGCTGCTTGGAGTTCTTCTATGGTCCCCGAGTACATATATAGAGGGCATTCCTGCACGACATGCTTGATGGATTGCACTTCATATCCACAATCACAACGAGGCGAGTCTATCCAACCCCACTGATGTAAGGCTGCTCGAGGTCGAGAAATGCTACATCGAATTCTGTTGAGACGGGACCAGACAGCTCGGGGGAGATGGAATCCAGATAGTTTGATGGTAGGATCAAGTACTTCAATTAGGCCATGAGGTGGAGAGGTCCATTCAACTTCGAATGTATTTCAGGGGTCGAACATAGCCATCTTGTAGGCTGGTTTCCGCGATTTCAACCTGGATGTAGAAGGTTGATTGACGTCTTGGTGAATGCCAGTAGACAACCTGCGTGTTGTGATGAGGATGATGAAAATGCCTACCACTGGACATTGGAATCCCCATGGCCAGAAATCAAACCCGGGACCCTTCAAGCCTTAATCTCGCATGTTAACCACATAGCCATGCTGCTGGATGTCCTTTCTCTGGAGTGTAAAGCTTTTGGATGAGTCTCTTCAGTTGCAAATGTCAACGTACCCTACTCTGGCGAGATGACCATACCACAGATCGAGGATGTAGTAAATGGCATGTGCCAGGGCTTAAAAGTGGGTGTCAGTCACTTAAAAACGTATTAACTCTCCATGTTTAGCTACACGGATAGGCGCGTGGGCTACCCCTGTAGCCCACAATATATTTCAACGGAATTTATTTAACCCTTAAGCTTAACATTTAGAAAAGATAACTATATTGATCATTTGACTGTTCTGTGCATTGCTATTCTAAAATTTATAAATTTTAACCCATTGAAAATTATTAAAGGTAAATAAACCAAAGTGATGTATTTTCAATTTTGACGTGATTCAAATTTAGTAAAAGTTTAAGGCTCCGGGTTTTATTATTATGAATGCATATTTTCACCAACCATATATATTTCGTAGACACATTTATTAAAATTAATATCAATGAAAATTTATGGATTTACAAACAACCCAACGTCACACAAACAATAATATGAGAAACGGGCTTTCTTGCCAAAATGTTTGCATGACGGAAGTAGACCACTCACATTCTAACCAATAAAACAATATTTCTATGGTACTTGCATTGTTAAAATAAAGAAAATATTATTTCCGATTTTTAAAGAATTTATTTAATTTTTAACACAAAATTAAATTTTACAATAAAACAAACTAAAAATTAGTGCAGGTTCCTCATGCCTAATGAATACTTTGACCAGTGCCGGCCCTAGGTATTTTTGTAGTGTAAGCAAAGAACATTTTGGCGCCCTCCCCCCTCCCCCCCCCCCTCCCGCCCTATACTCATCAGAGTACCTTTACTATTTTTTCTAAACGTGTTATATGGCCAAAAGGTAAAAGGCAAAGGGATACACAAAAAATAACTTAAAACCAAACATTTATTTACAGGTCATTATTATTACACAGAATGACAATTATTGTTGATTTTTTGCACACTGTTGAAATCTTTTAAAATTAAAACGAGATTTTCCTGGCTTTCACTTTAGAAAACTCGTTCAGCAGCAAATCTGTTTCCATTTCATTTAACAAATCTTCTTCAATGGCCAAAGTAGCTAGTTCACTCACGTACTCTTGGCTTAAAGTTGATCGCAAGTATGTTTTTTATTAGTTTTAACTTCGAAAAACGTCTTTCTCCGCTGTCCACTGATACCGGGAGCGTTAGCAGAATCCTCAATGAAACAAAAACATTTGGAAAATGTCCACATAACCACGTTTGGTTATAAAAGACAAGGCTCCAGCTGGGTGACTTCCAGGGGGTGAAAAAAGTTGCAGTTCTTCGAACAGATCATCTCCGTTCACATCACAGTCTCCTCCATCACTCAAAATGGTTTTGAAGGTGCTTACAGGCTTTCTTCAACTCTTGTTCGTACAAATTCTTCTCGAAGCTAGCAATGTCATAAAGAAATTTGAAACTTTCACTATGGTGTTCCATTAGCTCAAATCTCTCCCTTAATGAGACTATTGCTGTGTCAAGTACGACAAAGAAAAAGTTAACTTTAAATGCATTTTTTTCCAGAACGTACAGCTTCATCTTCACTCTCATAGGAGAATTGTTTTTATACTTTTCTTGGCCGAAGTGGGGTTTCTTTTTCAAAGTTAGCATCAACCACGATTTTCTGCAAGTTCTTTTGCATCTGTAATGGCGCTGTTTAGTCCTTGATCTGATCTCATCTTTTCCGGAAATGATTTTACACTTTTAATAAGAACCATTGAACTTTGTAGGTCATTTGTGACTTTTTGCAACAGTTTACTAACCATATTGGTTTTATGCAGGATCTCATGCCATGTCACTAAGCAGCATAGAAACTTGAAGTTTTGCAGTGTTTTTATTGTCCTACGGCAGTGTTCCTACCAAATGCATCAAGTTTCTGATCTTGAGAAGCTTCATATAAAGTATCATGCACTTCTTCAATGTGGTACCTCAAAGGATACAATGCCTCAATTCTACTTTCCCATCTAGTATTGCAGAGTGGTTTTACTGTCAGACTTGAAACATGTTTCAGCAAAATATTTCATCTTTGAGTAGAACTGGAAAAAAGTAATCGTGTATAGTGCTGAAACAGTCTACAGCAATGTTGCACGACAGAGCTGCATCATTAATGACCAAGTTCAAGGAGTGGTTCCCACACGATGCATAAAAAGCTCTAGGATTTAAATCAAAGATTCTCTTCTGGACTCCAACATGTTTTCCCTTCATTGCGGAATCATTGTCGTACCCCTAACCTCTCATGGCTTTTAAAGGAATGCCTCGTGCTTCTAACTGTTCGAACAATACCTCTGTGGGGCCTCCACCTGAAGAATCTGTATGGGAACAAAGCCCAAAAAATGTTCCTTAATTTAAATATCCTCATTTGCTAAAATGTTTACAACTCTTACAACAAGAGTCATTTGCTCGGTGTGGCTAATGTCTGGAGTACAGTCTAATACAATAGAATAGTACGTTGCTTGCTGTATCTGTTGTAAAATGTTAGCTTGGATCTTGGCTGACAAGAAACTAACAAACCCATTTTGGATACTCTTGCTCAAGTAGTGTACGTGTGTTTCTTTCAACTTATTCTTCTCACATGTTCAGCCATAAAACCATCAAATTTATCTATGTGTTTTACCAGCTTTAAGAAATTTCTATTATTACGTCCAAATAGGGTGTCTTTTTTCCCTCTAAAGGCCAATCCTTGAGTTCCCAAAAATTGTACAATACATAGTAGGCGTTTTAGAACTTGATTCCAATCTTCAGTTTCAGCACGAATAAGTCTTTCATTTTCCTCGTCAATAGTTTTTTTAAACGTAAACGTAAAGAGAGTTCGCGCCAACATTTGCAGTTTTGAATATGAATAGGGGATTTCTCATGACTGGTCAAAGCTTTTCTCAAGTTTTGCCAGTCAGAATATCCTTGGTCACCAGCAAGAAGAGAATTATAATTTCCAAAAAGATTGCAAGCAAAACAAAAACTGCGTTTTTCAATATGGAATATATTAATCAAATCCTGCGGACTTGCTCTCCGTTTCAAAGCTTCCTTGTGTAATGCTTTGAGGAAAATCGCCTACCTTTAAGGTACACAGGAAATTCTTGGTCTGTGGCCTGCTGTGGTCCTCTCTCAACAAGAATGTTTCGTACATCATCGTTTATTTTAGGTGGCCATTCTCCACAGTCATTTGAAAAAACTGATGACATTTCTGCGCTCAGTTTCTGCAAATAATCCACAGACCTTAAAACTTTTATCTTGAGCTATACATAGTTTAAAAGCCGTAATATATAGAGACCTTAAGCATTGCATTCATAATTATGGGTACTTGATGAGTACATTAAACCGAAATTTTATTAATATTAATAAATATTTCTATTTTCAAAAAATATTTTTATCTCTAAAACATGGTAAGAAAAAAATTGAACATTTTCAAACTGTTAAAAGTAAGTAGTATGAATAAACTTTTATAACAATTTTCGTTTATCAGGGAGATATGAATGTAGTAAGTTAATAAGTATATACAATTTTGGAATAGTAGGTTCAGTGGTTTTATTTGATATGTACTTAAATCTTGAAGAAATCTTCCATTAAAAAACATTGAATTGGAAAAGGTACAGTCTCCCCTTAATACAATAAAAATATAAGGTGCCCCTTTTCCTTCTCTGCCCTCTTTCCTCCCTCAACCTAACAGAGGCTGAACTATCTATGGACTACTAGGCTTAGTTATATTTTAACAAAACCTGTACATCGGTAACTAAGATTTAATTTACACCATTGTAAATTGTAATTCTTAAAGAAATACCTAATGAATAACCCATTGCATTGTATCAACATAAACTTACAGTTTCAGTTTCAAAGGCTTGTTGACTTTTAGACGACAGGTCTGATGAATCCTCGTCAATACCTTCGGTCCCGGTTATGTCATGGCCAATTGGTAGTGCCAATGGTGTTCCTGTAGTCAGTGTCAGATCCTCATCCTGCAACAAAAATAGCTGTTGGCCAAGTATACTTAAGCACCAATATATATTCTAAAGCTACCCTCAATTCCTAAATTTATTTTCTAAATATTCAACTTAAGTATAAATTAATACTACTTAAGGATTAGTGCTATAATACTTTAAATAAATTACGACAGTATTCAGTAAAGTAATGCTATTAAATCAATAATATTATTATAATTTACATTATAAGGGTAAATTGTTTATACAAATGCTCATCAATTTAGATTAATTAATTTAGGCATTTAGAGTCATTAGCAAAAAAAATATAAATTAAATTATTTACAGTTACACTTCCATTTTGAGGGATTCTTCACTCCTTGATGGTCCAGGCAGCTATGATATTGGTAACTTGTCGTCATCCTCATCGTTATGAACGGATTCAGTTAACTTAGTTGTTTCGTCGATAATTTTTGCACATGACGGTGAAGCTGAAGGCGCAAAAAACCTTTTCGGCGCTTTAGATTGATTCTCATGTTCTTTAGAATGCTGCAACTTTCTTTTACGGTGAAATGCACCTGATGACTTTTTATTACTGGACATTTCGTGTGTCTAAAAATCACCTCCTCGTGTAAGAAGGGACAATAGCACAGTGCAGCTTACGTCAACACATCAACACACTACAAACTACAACGATGAGTGAAGGCTGTCAGCTAGCTGGCAATACTGAGCCACTGAGCGGATAAAGACAAGAGACGTATGAGTCACGCGGACGAGTCGAAGTAATTAGTGGGAGGGGTGTTCTCCCTTTCGTGAATGGTGAGCGGTCATACTTCGACCGAACGGCTCCAGGCACTCCGTAATAGTTCCAAGTTTGTTTCATAAATCGGCGACTCTTTAAAATGGTTATGCTGAATTTTTCAAATATTATTTCGTTCTGTTTGTTAGTGAAATAGTAAAGTAAAACTGAAAAGACGAAACATAAACAGAATGGTTATGTTATCTGGTTACATTGTTTATAATGTAAACATAACAGTTTGTTAAAGTGGGAAAAATTTAAATTCGTAATGTTTACAACATTACAAAGTAGCTCCGGGCGCCCCTAACTTGATAATGCGGCGCGTCGCGGCGCCCCCCGTCTCACGGCGCCACCCGCGGTCGCGTAGTTCGCTTATATCTCGCGCCGCCCCTGACTTTGACTCGTCTCTTGTACGCAAAATTCACTGGCATTAAATCTGAGAGTATCTGTTCATTTTCAAATTCTGAGAAGTCACTCATCGAAGCACTCTCGCCACATCAGCGCTGAATGTTGAGAGCGCATGCAACTCTTTCTTGTTGACCTGTCTTTCCCACATCCACAGAGCAAGCACCGGCCAACTTTGTTGTCTTGGATCTGAAGTGCAGGGGGTTCGTCTATAATTCCTAAAAGATCCTTAGCTCGCCTTCTCAGGGGAGCCGGATTCATTGGCAGTACAGCACGCATGGCGATCTGAGGCTTCATGAATTCCCATGCAATGGTTTCCAGAAACTTTCTTCTTGATGTAGGCTGATAGTTATGATTTGCAGTGTGCACTCGTGAGGCGTTAATGCCACTAATGTTCACAAGATCAAAAAACACCACCATCGGCCATCGTTTGGTGCAGGGGGCAACATCTGGTCTAAAACGTCCACTCCAACCTTGACAGGTTTTTCTTGGTCACCCGTTTCTCTTTGTTGATGACATTGGGACAGTAAGACACAAGAGTCATGTCTTTATGAAACCCAAACAGAGATGAATGTTCCTTACGATAAGTGTTGGCCTGAAACTCTTTTCTTCTTCTTCTTCTCAGTGAACAACTTTTCTATCAAAGGAACGGAAGTGAACCATTTCGATTCGTACATTAAATGGGCTGGACCATCCTCAGAACGACGTCAGCAACAGAGTTTGACTTCCATCTGGCTGTTTACCAATGTACACCTCTAAATTCACAGTGTAAATACTCTTTGCACAAACCAAAGCATAAATTTTTACTGCATATTTAGCTGGTTTGCTGGGTATGTACACTTTTAACGGACACTTTCCCCTGAATGCAATCAACTGTTCATCGATGGTACAGTACTCACTGGGTGAAAATGAATTTTGAAAATTTTCAACGAACATCTCAAATATTTCCTCGATTGGCGCAAATCGGTCCAATTCTCGGCGCAATGCGCGGTCACGTATATTGTCGAACCTAAGGCAACGCAAAAGAAAATGGAACCTTTTCTCGCTCATAGCAAGATAACATGACTCGACTCCAGATCCACGGGAATTGTCCCATACTTGATTGCTATTTGTTCGGTTTACTTCCAAACAACCAGTGAGCAATAAAATTCCAATGAACGCACGAATTTCTGTCTCATCGGTAGGTCTTGCGTCTCTCTCACGCACAAACTTCTCTTTCATCTCCTGAATATAATTGTAGTTCTTGTTTTCACAATATTAGCATCGAAAAAGAGTTCAAAACATTCCTGGCACTCCCCTTCGGCCCTGGAAAGTGCATAACAATATTGTGTGCTCGAGTACGAACATTGGGGGCTGCAATATCCCTTCGCCACCTAAACCTATCTTTTCCGTAATAAACATATTGCGTGGCACGTGTTCCTCTTCTTCGGAAGGCACATCAGAATCCTCCATCGCACTTGCTTTGCTATCTATAATTTCCTCAGTGTCAGAGTTATGGATCTCCTCTGTCACGTGATCCTCCTCCCCTTCATCGCCTCCGATTCTACTTCACTGTCCTCATCCAACCATTTCACAATACGAGATTCAACACTGCTGGCCATTAAGCAGTGCCAGCGCACCGAGAACAGAGTGACAAAGGAAGGTCCCTCTTCAGCCAGTGTCCCCAGGAGTGGGGACGCTACACCTGTAGCCCGCACACCTAACGGAGGGTTAAGGAAACTATGAAAAGCACCTGGATGAATATTAAGACTTTTGGCTTGAAAAAGGACACGATATTGCATTTCGATAAGTACAGCTATTGTTGCAGCTGTGTCAAGACTAAAGTAGGTAAAACAGGATGGTTTGAAATTGAACATTACTAACAGTATATTTTGTTTCATGACATTCTAGGCTATATCTAACCCGTGACAGAGCCATTATAAGCTTGCTGTGGTGTAAATCTCAATCAGGTTATTCTTTATACTCTACAGAACTGTATAAATACTTCAATCATCATCACATATTCCGTTACTATTTACAATTTATAGTTTAACTTGTTACTATTTATAAATTGTTTGCCCAGATGTTACATGGTAAATACTTATTATCTTGTTATGCCTACGCATTTAATTGACAAATGCCAACCTGTTTAAGCAACTTGTTCTATTTACCTTAAATGTGACAAAATATTTTCTTTATAAAGCTCAACTCAGTTTTAACTCTAACCATCAGTTGTAGTTCCCTCCGATATGGGAGGACTTTAATTGACCGATTCTATACCGCCTTCTTTATATCAATGATCTAACTGGAAATATTTATCACCAAAAGATTGTTATGTTTTCTGCGGACACCGGCCATTGGCCCTGCTTGTGGTTTATAAATGCCTTGTAGTAGCTTTCTCAGCCAGCATCTCGGTGAGGCACTTGCATTAATTAAGTTCATAATACTTCCACTAAGGTATATTCTAAATTGGATATTTTAGAGTTAAATTTTATATTATTTTTCATAGAAAACAATCATTTTATTATATTAGTATGTTCTTCATACAACCCATGCTGATGATGGCCCCAATTTTCTTCTTCCTGGCGTTGTTCCCAATTAGTTCTTGGGGTCCGCCACTCTGCACCTCGCTCTCCATTTGTAGCGGTTTGCTGCATCTCTAGGACGAAGACCTACGATGCGCATATCGTCGTGTAGGGTATCCATCCAACTCCTTTTTGTTCGTCCTGGAGGTCTTTGTCCATCAGGCTCGAGAGCAAGTGACTTCCTTACAATGGACTCTGTATTTGCTCAGGCTACATGCCCGTACCAACGCATCCGAGTCTCCCTCCTTTTGGCTGAAATAGGGGCAATTCCAAGAGTATTGCGGACATCTTCGTTCCTAAAATGATCCAACCGTGTAATTCCCAAGGACCATCGTAGCATCTGCATCTCCATTGAGTGCAAGGCTTCTTCACGTTTCTTTGTATTAGGCCAGCATTCGTCTCCATACAAAGCTGCAAGGCACACGATTGTTTGATAGATCTTAGTTTTGAGGTGCAAAGGGATCTTGCGGTCACAGAGAACGCCTGTGACCTGGCGCCACTTAATCCACGCAGCATTCACCCATGAAGGTTTGAAAACTTGTTTCAATAAACATCATAGTATTAAACACATTTTCTGTCATGATTAATGTTTTTGCTTCATATCAAGAGGCGTTTGTATGATGAATAATACATGGCATCCCCTTAATCATTATTTGATGCAACTTGGATGAGAAACCTGCATGGCAAGAAAGAACTAATAAAATGATAAAAGCCCAAAAATTAACATGGTCTACATATAAAAGAAAATGTCTATCAATCGCAACAAAATTAAAATATTACAGGACGGTGGTTCAACCAGAGGTGACCTATGGAAGTGAAACTCTTTTCAAAGTTACTCAGAAAAACAGAATCGACAAAATTTTAAAAGTAGAAAGAAGAATAGTTACAACATGCATAAATAAAAAATATCAGAAAGATGGACAGTGGCGGATAGTATAGTCCGGGACAGCTTAATTAAGTTACTAATCAAAACAGGGTAGGCAACATTAACAGCCGTCCCCTATGCCTACGTAAATGTTGGTTTATGCTTGCATTTCTTGAAGTTAAGTTGTTTTCAGGTGAGAGCACATTGTCGCCAACCCTGCTTAAAATCTCGCCATCTCCAAAGACCATAATACCAGTAAAATTTCTCAACACAAAGTTGCCGACATTTTTCTCCTAGAATGCATTTTCCGCACATTCTCCCAACATAATAATTACGAATTTCACTAGTGCCTATTATCTGAATAATTTCACAGTTTTCTTTGGAATTTCAAGTCTAATGAAGTTAAAACAAGTTCTTATTTAGATTTCATCATGATGTATAAAAAACACGAGAACAAGATTGGAGATGGATTGGAGAAACGCTACGAAGATCACTGGCGAATCAACTAGGTTTTGAGTAAGTAGCCTAGACCCTATCTACATAATTAAAAGTACCATACAAAGTTATTTAATCGTTGTTTTATTCATTTTTATATTCAGTCCGAGCACAAATAACGTAATAAAGAACCTTAATGGTCTTTGGAAATTTTGGAAAAGTCTTCTGACTGAATTTTTCATATAATACACACCAAACATAATCTAAAATATAGCCTATGTCTACAAGTTCACTCCCAGGGACATATTCTTAGGATCAATTCGCCTTGTAATATACCGGTAATGTAATGTACTGGTATCTTATTCTCGACTTCCAAGTGCCGTCAGCCATAATATTATAATACATTGCATATGTTACTCTAAAGCTTGAAAGTAGTCTATGATTCACACTCGGCTAGTTGTAGTGTGAATGCATTGGCAATTATTTATGTAGTTGGCTACTGACCTATAGCCTACTTAGTAGTAGGCAGATAGAATATTTATATTGGGCCTATTTTTGTTTCAGTTATGGTTGCGACAGATTAGTGTGGAAGCCTTCAACGAACTTCAAGGGTTGTGCAACATGGATCAATCATCATTCTGAAGAGCCATATGCACTGCACTTGAGTCACAGATGCACATTTTCAGAGAATACCAACAATATCTCTTGGCTCTCTTTTAGTTCTCGACATAAGTTACTGCACCACTGAATGTCCGGGTGAAAATTACTGATGTACTTAAGTTGCGTGAGACAGTGAGACAAAGTCACTGTTCGCTACTTGGTTATATGACAGTTCGTGCGAAGCCACTGGTTGCAATACGTTATAAATATTCCTCGCAACCATAGCCTCAGGCTACTTGTATTATCAATACTGAATGAGAGTAGAACGCGGCCTATACATTTGCATCGGATATGAATGTGACTTTTACATACCTTGTGTCCTTGTTTCATCTTCTGGGCGATATTCATCATCATCATCATGCACAGTTTCCAGCCACTGGCCGGGTCTGTTTGGAACACAAGCCTCTCCAACGTCTTCCCACCATCTCTCAGCCTCCACCCTTGTCCAGTCTTCTCCTCTCTTCTTCACGCTTTCTTCCACCCCCTTCAGCCACCCCTCTTCTCCTCCATTCGTTTTACATGTCCATACCATCTAAGTCTAGATTTCTCTATACCATCCTGTAATGGTTCCTCCTTCATTAATTCTCTGGTCCTCTCATTTCTTATTCTGTCCATCTTTGTAGCTCCAATACTGCTTCTCAAGAACCTCATCTCACTGGCCTGTATTTTGCTCTTCTCCCTTCCTTTCATAATCCAGGTCTCCGAGGCATACGTCAGGATAGGGACATAGTACGTCCGATATATGATCTTTTTGCTGTTCTGAGGGACATCCTTGCTCCATAACATGCTTCTCACACTCCTCCGGAATGCTTCTGCCTGCCTCCCCCGCTCATTTATTTCTCTATCTAATTTAAGTTAACTTCACTACCATAATACTGCTTAAGAGTTAGAATGTTGAGGACTGATGACAAAGATGTCCCTAATGTGAGCAAGGACTGCTTCACAACTTTATGTAAAATGTAAGGGCCTTTACGTAGTTTGGATCATTTGCGTACGCATGTGTGTGCTGACTTTTTGGTGTTAAATGATGTAGGTTGGCAACACCAAAAGTGGCGGCCATGTTGGTTTTCTAGTAACTTATTTAAGGTGTCCCGGACTATACCAAATGAAGTGGTATACAGAGAACTGGAGTCCATCACTGATACTATTCGGAAGAAACATTTCTTTTTTTGGTCACAGTATGAGAACACCAGAAACCAGGTTATCTAGAAAAATTGTAGTGAAACTTTGGAATATGAAACAACAAGTAGGATGGATTAAGGAAATTCGAGAAGATATGAAAGAATTAGAAATAACCATGGATGACTTGCAAAACAAAACAAAAAACTGAAAGACATAAAAATAAGATTTCAGGCAAAAATAGACAAACGTAATACAGTAAAAAGGGTATTTACAGATGAGGAATGCCTGAGAAGATCAGACCGAATGAAGAGCTACTGGGCGACTCGGAAATGAAACTTACTGAAGAAGAGGACCAAGAAATGATCGACTGAAGTGGTCCAATGAGGCCGTAAAAGCAGAAGGAGAAGAAGAAGAAAAGAAAACAAGAGGTCTGACCCCTCGAAGAAGGAGGGAGCAGGAAAGATGAGACAAGGGCCAATTAAGACGGGAAAGTGAAAGACTCGCTAGGCCTCGGATACCCTAATACCGTCGGGGTCCGAAAAGAACAAGAGTTGACCAAGGGAGGTTGACAGGAAAGAAGACGGAGAGGAGCCCGGCACAAGTAAGTGGAAGCTGGGGTCCCGTGGTCGCCAACTAGATGCCGTGGTTATACTCCGTGAGGCTAGGCCTCTATAATAACATCTCTACGTTACTCTTTTCCTACCAGTGCGTGGAAAGTAAAGTGACGTTGTGCTCCACGAACTTATTATTATGTTTGTGAAAATTCATCATTGTGGGAACACTGGATGAACTAAAGGTATGTGAATATGGGCTTGCTTCACACAAGTGACTGATAATTGACTGTCTGTAAATTTCCACCCGGCGCTCCATATTTATGAACTGGAATTGTGTCCAATTTGAACTAGAATTATGACAAAAAGCAAAGTGATGGTGAGCGACCATAAGAGTTTATTTAATATCATGGAAATTTCGTGTTCGAATCAGAGCAGGCATATTTGAGACATTCTATCAAGTGGAGATTATTACTCTGCAGAAAATGGAAATTGCAACACCATGAAGGCATTGGTCGTTTGTGTTGATTTTCAAGATATGGAACGATGCCATGTAGGTATGTAAACGATCAAAGTTTCAGACCCATTGGAATGTTGCTACAGGTCTCCCCACGTGATTGGTCGCGGAGGTATCAACTCCAGTATACGGACTCTGGTGTAGCGTAGTTGACTTGCAGGCTGTGCAGTGGAAGTGTTCCCCTTCAAACATGCCTCGACGACAAACAAGAGCACGCTATCAACAACTATCACCGTTTGAGAGGGCTCGGATAATTGGGCTGTGTGAGACTGGATTATCGCTAAGGACTGTCGCTGCACATGTTGGCCGACAGGCATCTACGGTACAACGTGTATGGCAGCAGTGGTCAAATGAAGGTACCCACACTCGTAGACCTGGCACAGGCCCAGCGCGACAGACAACTGTGAGAGAGGATCACCGCATCATTCGGATGGCCGGGATGGAACCCCATGCAACAGCAGCACAAATTCGAGCACCTGTGGCACCCCACGTTACACAACAAACAGTTGGTAATCGCCTGCGTGCAGCTGGCTTATCCCGTGTCCCAGCAGAAGGGGTTCCATTGACTCCACAACAGCGACGAGTAAGGCTGGCCTGGTGTCGAGAACAATCGACATGGGTCGACGAATGGCATAGGGTCGTCTTTAGTGATGAATCGCGCTTCTGTCTTGCCCGCAGTGATCGCCAGAATCGTGTGCGCCGACGTACCGGAGAGAGGGGCCGCCCAGACCTCATTGTTGAGAGGCACACAGGGCCAACACCAAGTATTATGGTCTGGGGAGCTATTGGCTTTAATGTGAAATCAGAATTAGTGCTTGTTGAGGGCACTATGACTGCTCGACAGTACGTTGAGGGGGTACTCAATCCAGTGGTTCTCCCTTTGATGGCGAACATTGCTAATGGGATGTTTCAGCAGGACAATGCCCGGGTTCACACTGCACGCATTTCCAGAGAAGCTCTCTACGACAGCACAACCTTAGAATGGCCTGCCAGATCCCCGGACCTCAGTCCTATTGAGCATGTGTGGGACATGATGGGTCGACAACTGGCCAACCGTCCTCAGCCACCCACAACTCACGAACAACTGACCCGTGCAGTGCAGCAAGCATGGGCCACAATTCCTCAGGAAGCGATCCAGGGGCTTATTGACTCCATGCCTTGACGAATTCATCAATGTATTGCAGCTCGTGATGGGCACAACCTGCATTGATTGTGGTCCAAACTTCGGTCAGAGGGACCTGAAAGTGTAATAATCGAATCACAACCGAACACTCGTCCTGCCTGTTCAATTGCAGCAATGTAGCACCACTCCTTCTGGGTGTTGCAATTTCCATTTTCTTCACTGTATTATTATTATCCAGCCCCGTAAGATCTCCCAGGTCTTAATTGTGGCAGTCAGAATATTTTGGATATTTAAAACTGTGGTCTACAATATCGGAATGCCGAGTGTGCGTTTGTGGAGAAGTTCGGAACGACCCCATACGATGGTGACGTCACTACCCCACTGTTCCAACAGGACGGTCGGCTAGAGAGGCGAGCGATACCAGGATTGCCGGATGGGGACCTGAAGCGATGCCTGTTATGGGCATATTTCTTTTGACGAGAAGGCAGCGTGAGGCAAATGCTGGGATACGACTCTCCTAGTGTGCAGCCATCATGGGTCCGTGGTGCAATGGTTCGATCTGCACCGAGGGATGATCCACCGCCACAGAACATCTAAGGTAGAAGCCTTCCGACTTAAGTAGATCTTATTCTTGGGCCATGAATTTCCATAATTTCCGGTAAATCTATTCACTTCCCTAGTCGTTATTAATCTTCATTCTTTTATAGTTGGTTGCATATTATGCTAGGCGAACACTTTGATTTGCCACTTAGACTTGTAGGTGAGGTGGATCCTCAACATTTTCACTCTTCATTACATGAATATAATCTGGGTTGTCCTACCCCATTTGCATAAAAGGCAGCAGGATTATGACACTGGCAGCATTTGCACTGTATTTGAATATCATAAAATATTTTCTAATAATAATAATAAAATCTCTACGGCTCCAGGAATTAACCTGGGGGGAGTCCTTGTGGCTCCGGGCAAATGGGAGTGAAATGCGTCGTTGCCAGACATCTGCAACATAACATATTGGATTCAGCAGGAGAATCCAACTAGCCTCTTTCACTCCAACTCCAGCACATAACCTACAAGAGGTGTCCCTGTTAAGCTGAGCAACCCAGTGGAAGGTTGGGTAATCAATCCCAGCGGGAAGCTGGGCCAGTGAGCCGATCAGTGCTGGGGGCTTCAAGGCTTACAACCTTGATAGTTAACAATTCGTTACCTGCGGGTAACCACCCTAAACACTTTTTCTTATCTCTTGCAACATGAAGAAAACGAATAACGGTAAAACTACCCCAGGTGGTACAACATTTAGAAAATCCACCCCTGCCTTTGGTGGGGCAAGCAAGCCTTCAGAGTCTGGGGAGCTTGCACTTTCATGTGAAACTAAGAAATATTTTAAATATTTGGCAACCATCAACATCAACTCCCTCCTTGAGACAGGAAAACTAAAACATACATTAGATGTTTTAAATGACCACAATATCCTGATAACTGCCCTACAAGAGACCAGATTCTTGGATGACGAGTCAATCGAATCACAGGGATACAGGATCTACAAAGGGCAGCCAGGTGAAAGAGTGATGAAGAATGTGCCTCACTTGGGTACAGGCTTCATAGTCAACAACAAAATGATCAACTCCATCATCTCCTTTTCATCTCCAAATGGCAGAACGTCCACTTTAGCCTTCAGAACTCTCAACAAAGCATACACAATTGTTAATTTTCATGCACCTACTAATGACACCAATAGGAAAGATATTGAGAGTGTGGAAAACTTCTGGAGGGTACTCGAAGAGACAATGGACCGGATTTCAAAGCACCATGTAACTATTTTAATGGGGGACTTTAATGCTCCGATTGGTAGAGAACGGAAATTTCAGGCCATAGTTGGAGAATATCCAGCACACAAGAGGACCAACAGGAATGGAGAAAGGCTGATTGACCTGTGCAGAAATTACAACTTAGTCCTGAAATCTACAGCTTTCAAACGCCTTCCTAGAAAAGCTATGACGTGGAGATGTCCTAATCCCATGCTTGGGGAATTCCAACTAGATCATGTAGCCATTAGTAGAAGGAACAGCCAGGAAATATTAAATGCCAAAGTATTGAGAAGTGCGAACATTGACTCTGATCATTATCTTTCTTTGATCAAAACCAATTTCATCCCTCTTAAAACAAGCAGAGGAATCCATTGCATCAAGTCGTGAATTCCAAGGTTCAATCCATCTAAGCTGAGAGACAGTGATGACTTCACCAAGACCCTAGCTAAGAACAAGGAAAAGAAGGACTGGCCCCAACTACAGAAGGCACTAGTAGATGCGGCGACAATAACTATCCCGGCAGTCAGAAAGAATAAACATCCGTGGTGGACAGCTACATGTGACAAGGCAATAGAAGAGAGAAAACAAGCATGGCTGAAATGGAACCGTAATAAAAGTGTGGACAATCATGATAATTTCTTAGAAATTCGGAAAACTTCTGCCAAAATTATCAGAACAAGCGAGAGGCAGCATAATAAGGATATCATTGACCAGGCAGAGAGGGATTTCCAGCGGAACACTAGAGACTTCTACCAGGCTTTTAAATCACAAATAACACCCTATTCAGCTCCTACACTTCACCTTCGGGGAGCAGACGGAGATCTGAAACTGAACAATGAGGAGTGCACCACAGCCTTAGCAGAGTATTTCAGCGACCTTCTTAACTCCGAGGAACCCATGGAAAAGCTACCTTTTGTACCCAAGAACGTTGCTAAGCCACACTCTTTCCCTCCAACAAAGGAAGAGATACAGAAAGTCATTTCCGAATTAAAGTCCAATAAAGCAGCAGGCGAAGATGGGATCATTGCAGAGCTCTGGAAGTATGCTGACGAGGAGTCGATACAGAGTATCCATGATATCACATCTAATGTCTGGTTGACAGAACAATTACCTAGTGACTGGACCTCAGCTATCATTCACCCAAATTCAAAGGTGACAAATCAGATCTCAACAACTACAGAGAGATTTCCCTGGTATCAGTGACATACAAGATACTCTCCAAAGTATTGCTCACAAGAGTAGAGGTTCAACTGGATTCCTGCATTGGAGAGTACCAAGCTGGGTTTCAAAAGTCAAGGTCATGCACCGAACAGATTCTGAATCTCAAAACCATTCTCACGTACAAAAATCTAAGTGCCTCACCTTATGTTGCAATTTTCGTTGACTTCCAAAAGGCCTACGACTCAGTAGATAGAGAGTCACTCTTTGAGACACTGGCTGAATTGGGGTTAGATAAAAAAGACCCTGAATCTAATGAAAGCGACTCTCACTAACACCACAGTCAAAGTCAAATTCAGAGGGGAACTGTCCAAGAGCTTCGAGGTCAGAACTGGTGTTAGACAAGGGGATGGCTTGTCTCCGATCCTCTTCAATTGCCTACTAGAAAAAGTAATTCGTGAGTGGACGAAAACTCTGAAGGATGATTCTGGATTAAGAATAGGCTACAAGAAAGACAAGTTAACAGTCCCCCTGTTTAGCCTTTGCAGACGACCTTGCACTCCTAGCGTCCAGTGTGGAGGAAGCTAACCATCAACTATCCTCTCTGAACTATATAGCAGCTAAAGTAGGCTTAAAGATCGCCATCAACAAAACCCAGTTTATCAGCAACATCAGAGATGCGCCCGAGTCAAACCCACTGGGGGACAAAGTAGTACAAAGGACTAACTCCTTCAAATACCTAGGAGAATGGATAACCCCAAACATCAATGAAGACCTGGCCATGAACGACAGATGCATCAAACTGGAGAGAGCCTACCACCTATGCAAGAATATGTACAAATCCAAATCCCTCTCAATGAATTTCAAACTCAGACACTACAGTACTGTAGTGAGACCATCAGTACTATATGCCTCAGAATGCCTAAATATGGTCAGAAAAGGACAACTCCGGAAATTGGAGCTGAAGGACCGGAAGATTCTACGAAAAATCATGGGCCCTATTAAAGAGGAAGGCAAGTATAGAATCAGGCACAACAATGAACTCTATGAACAAGTGGAGAGCATTACAACAGCTATGAGGAAGGAGGCTGATCTTCTATGGTCATATTGTGAGAATGGATAATCAGAGGCTCACCTCCAGAATTTTCAACACTGTCTCTAGAGGGAAAGCAACTAACGCCAAGTGGTCGAAACTAGTCAGAAAAGACCTTGAACAATTGGATATTGACCCCAGTAACATCTATGACAGGAATAAATACAGGACTTTAGTCAGAACATCAGACTCTCTCCAGTCACTAACACCAAAAGCAGTGCGTCCAGGAGTAGGTGTGAAATGGACTCAGGAGCGGAAGGACATTCACAGTTCCAGAATGAAGGAATACTGGGCTAGGAGGAAAGCTGCCAGAGATAAGAACCACGTGGTCCACAGCCGGCCCAAATGAAACTAAAAAAATAAAATCTCTACAAATTCATATTGGAAGAACACTGAATTCTGATAAATAATAATGAATGTAATATTCCAAGAGGAAAATAATAGTTGACAAATATTATGAATTATGATTATAAACAAATTGTTAAATTGTTTAAAGTTATGGGATCTTATGATCTTCAGATAGTATTGGACATTCTTAAACGAAGCCTAATGATGCTGTTTCCATGTGGAAAAGTGTCAATGCACTTATGTGTTTTCTGAAGTTAGTTCAGGTAATTTGAGGTTTTGATCCTCTGATGAATGGGATTCATGCGGGAGTGATATCCTATCCCGTAATGATACTAACTACTTCGATAATAAAATGGGATTCATGCGGGAGTGATATCCTGTCCCATAGTGGTAATATTGCTTACAATGTCAGTCCAATTACATAAAATTCCCATGAAATTCACTAATATAGGGGCCATTGATTTGTTAAGAATATAATGACGTCACGTCAACTGTTCTGCCGATTCTTGTGACGGCTGGTGTCTAATTGATGTTCAGTGTTACATGCCCTCTAATTAAATCAGTGGGATTATGAGAATTATAACCAGATATCACAGGCAACCTTAGGAGAAGCATACAATTATTATTATTACTATTTTCACGTTGAGATAAATAAATCCTTGAGTGTCAAGCTTATGTAATGCTGTGCTCCTCTGAATTGTGTGTTACAATGCCAACATAACCGAGTAGTGAAATGCGGATGTGAAATATCATCAAGATTTTTGTAAATAATGATTGTAAATAATGTGAATGAATATAGGACAATATTATGAACTCAAGCCAATTAAATTTGATTTAGATTTTTATTTTTTTGGTGTCGTGAGTGATCATATAAGATTATGCAATCTCGCCTGTATAGGATAAAACAATAATGTGTATTTTGAATTAAACATAGTCAAACCCACGAACTATTACGAAGAGACTATGATTTTTCTAGATCTGAGATGCATAATCGAGAAGGGAAGTATTTATTATTCTTGTTGTTGGTGAATTGCTTTTTATCTTAATATGTGTTCTCACTTACTGTGGAGTTGTGTTACGGGGAGCAGGACGGCCTGAGATAAATCTAGTGCTGACACTGTGCTTATGCTGCCTGTCCATCCCAGGTGGGCAGAAGGGCACTACATATAGCTTAGAAACCAGCTACAGTGTGGTTTGAGAAAGAACTGAAAGGCCTGTCCATCCCAGGTGGGCAGAAGGGCACTACATATAGCTTAGAAACCAGCTACAGTGTGGTTTGAGAAAGAACTGAAAGGCCTGTCCATCCCAGGTGGGCAGATGGGCACTACATATAGCTTAGAAACCAGCTACAGTGTGGTTTGAGAAAGAACTGAAAGGCCTGTCCATCCCAGGTGGGCAGAAGGGCACTACATATAGCTTAGAAACCAGCTACAGTGTGGTTTGAGAAAGAACTGAAAGGCCTGTCCATCCCAGGTGGGCAGAAGGGCACTACATATAGCTTAGAAACCAGCTACAGTGTGGTTTGAGAAAGAACTGAAAGGCCTGTCCATCCCAGGTGGGCAGAAGGGCACTACATATAGCTTAGAAACCAGCTACAGTGTGGTTTGAGAAAGAACTGAAAGGCCTGTCCATCCCAGGTGGGCAGATGGGCACTACATATAGCTTAGAAACCAGCTACAGTGTGGTTTGAGAAAGAACTGAAAGGCCTGTCCATCCCAGGTGGGCAGAAGGGCACTACATATAGCTTAGAAACCAGCTACAGTGTGGTTTGAGAAAGAACTGAAAGGCCTGTCCATCCCAGGTGGGCAGAAGGGCACTACATATAGCTTAGAAACCAGCTACAGTGTGGTCTGAGAAAGAACTGAAAGGCCTGTCCATCCCAGGTGGGCAGATGGGCACTACATATAGCTTAGAAACCAGCTACAGTGTGGTTTGAGAAAGAACTGAAAGGCCTGTCCATCCCAGGTGGGCAGAAGGGCACTACATATAGCTTAGAAACCAGCTACAGTGTGGTTTGAGAAAGAACTGAAAGGCCTGTCCATCCCAGGTGGGCAGAAGGGCACTACATATAGCTTAGAAACCAGCTACAGTGTGGTTTGAGAAAGAACTGAAAGGCCTGTCCATCCCAGGTGGGCAGATGGGCACTACATATAGCTTAGAAACCAGCTACAGTGTGGTTTGAGAAAGAACTGAAAGGCCTGTCCATCCCAGGTGGGCAGAAGGGCACTACATATAGCTTAGAAACCAGCTACAGTGTGGTTTGAGAAAGAACTGAAAGGCCTGTCCATCCCAGGTGGGCAGAAGGGCACTACATATAGCTTAGAAACCAGCTACAGTGTGGTTTGAGAAAGAACTGAAAGGCCTGTCCATCCCAGGTGGGCAGATGGGCACTACATATAGCTTAGAAACCAGCTACAGTGTGGTTTGAGAAAGAACTGAAAGGCCTGTCCATCCCAGGTGGGCAGAAGGGCACTACATATAGCTTAGAAACCAGCTACAGTGTGGTTTGAGAAAGAACTGAAAGGCCTGTCCATCCCAGGTGGGCAGAAGGGCACTACATATAGCTTAGAAACCAGCTACAGTGTGGTTTGAGAAAGAACTGAAAGGCCTGTCCATCCCAGGTGGGCAGATGGGCACTACATATAGCTTAGAAACCAGCTACAGTGTGGTTTGAGAAAGAACTGAAAGGCCTGTCCATCCCAGGTGGGCAGAAGGGCACTACATATAGCTTAGAAACCAGCTACAGTGTGGTTTGAGAAAGAACTGAAAGGCCTGTCCATCCCAGGTGGGCAGATGGGCACTACATATAGCTTAGAAACCAGCTACAGTGTGGTTTGAGAAAGAACTGAAAGGCCTGTCCATCCCAGGTGGGCAGAAGGGCACTACATATAGCTTAGAAACCAGCTACAGTGTGGTTTGAGAAAGAACTGAAAGGCCTGTCCATCCCAGGTGGGCAGAAGGGCACTAGGCGTACAAGATGGCGTCACAGTGAAAGTGCAGTGAAATAGCAGCTAGTGTAAATATTTGATAAAAGTGGTAAAATATTATAACAGAGGCTTAAAATCTATAAAGTTACTTTCCTCAGATCAAGTGTAATACGGAATATTGATAGTATTTAGAAATTCTTGTTGATAATTTAATAAACTTAAACTAAGTTGTGGGAACGTGTATCCAAAGATTCGGTGACTTCTTCAATCACTGTTTGAACCAAGTAGAGCAGTGGTGCTTTTACGAGACTTCACCCGATTGGAAGATATACGTATTTCACATTCTTCTTTTTTGGTAGGTTATTAGATTAATTCTATTAGGTAGTAATAATTAAATTAAATTTAGTGTAATTTGGTGTAAACATCTAGGCTCACTTAGATCTCTAGTATGACGACAGTAAACAGTGTTAGTATCTCGTCAGGTTGTGTAACCGTAACGGATTTATGCTCGTCGTGCAAAATAAAAGTGAAAAATGCAAATAAAATCATCACAAGATCTCAGGTAAAATTGAATGAGGAGAAAAGTGAAACCGATTGTCGTAATGTAGGCCTACCGCTACCGTCATGCGAATGTCATAACCTGAGAAACGAACTGTCCTCAAAAGACGAAATTATAAAGCTGCTAAAGGAAGATATTGCTAAGTTAATGGAAGAGTTGAATAAATTAAAAGGAAACAGAGAGGAAAGCAAGGAAACTTGGTCGACATTGATTGCTGGTAAGGTAAGATTGAATAAGCCTAGGCCTATAAATGGAGTACATGTAACTGAAATTCCCGTCTCAAATTCATTTGGAGTGCTTGTCGAAGAAAATGATGACTTTCCTCAAGAAGAAAAGAAGAAAGTGATAAAGAGAAAATCCAGGAAGATGCGGATATTTGCGGATAGCCACGGGCGAGATGTAGCAGCAAGCGTTTTGGAGAGAAGCCGAGAAATGGAGGTCACTTCGACAGTGAAGCCAGGAGCTCAGATTGCAGAAGTCACGAACGGGATGATAGGAGAGTGTGCGTCCCTTACTGCAAAGGACTACGCAGTGATCATCGCTGGAGCAAACGACGTCTATAGAAATGAGAGTAAAAAGGTAATCAAAGATTTAAAGGGTACATTGCCATCCATGCAAAAAACAAATGTCATTATTGTAAATATTCCGCAGAGACACGATTTAATTCCCAAGTCATGTGTAAATGTAGAAATAGAGGCTACAAATGGAAAAATTCATAAAATTTGTAAGAGTTTTCCAAATGTCCAAATTGTAGATGTAAGTAAATTAGACAGGAAGTTCCACACTCGGCATGGCCTACACTTAAATAGATTAGGAAAAGAGTATCTTAGTGATGAAATCTGCAAAATTGTAAATTCAAATGGTAAGAATAATTCAACAGTAATATCATTAGAGTGGAAGCAGGGAAACTGGTAGAAGAAGCCAAACGTGAGGTTTGGCATTCACATCTTTTGAAGTCAAATTTAACGGAGTGCAACAATGGTATTTCGGATTTGTCTAGCAACAATAATAATAACAATTATGATAATAATAATGTAAATAAATCACCAACACAAGCTTGCAAAAGTAACAAATTTAAAATTTACCACCAGAATGTCCAGTCTCTTTATAATAAAATTGATTACATAAATCTAATGCTTAAAAATGAACTTAAAGACATCTCAGCACTATGTATTTCAGAACATTGGCTGAAAGAGGAACAACTTGAATTAATTCAATTCCCAGGGTTTATACAAGCTAGTAAATACTCTAGATCTAATATTAGCCATGGTGGTACTTGCATCTTCTTAAGAAATAATTTAGATCATGAACAGATAACAGCTTATGATTATCTAATTATGGAACAGGATTTTGAATTCTCTGCCGTAAAAATTCAGCAGTTTAAGTTAATAATTGTATGCGTATACCGTTCTCCGTCAGGAAAGTTTCCTCTATTTATAGATAAACTAGAATTGTTACTCAATAACATGAGCAAAGTAAATTTCGATATAATAATTTGTGGGGATGTAAATGTGGATTTCTTAAAACTTGATAGAAATTGTGAATTATTAAACCAGTTACTAATTTCCTATGGACTGAAACCTACAGTAAATACACCAACAAGAATAACAAAATTTAGTAAAACCACTCCTGATCAAATTTTTATAAATACAGATAAATATCACCATTCAATAGAAGTCTATTGTCCGGGTTTTAGTGACCACCATGGACAAATACTGAGTTTTGAAGTATCCGAAGTAATCAATAATAATGATAATGGAGTAAAATCAAAGTGCAGGTCATTCACTGAATCAAATGTTACATATTTCAATGACTTATTAAATAAGGAAACATGGTCAGAAATTTATGAACTAGAAAATGTAAATGATAAATTTAATGCATTTAACAGTACCCTAAAACACTATTTTGAAATAGCATTCCCCTTTAAACGAAGAACTGTTCAAAATAACAAAACTAGCAGTTGGATAACAACAGGGATTATAAATTCATGTCAAAGAAAGAAATTTCTACACAAATTATATAAACAATACCACACAACACCTGAATTCAATTTATACTACAAAAAATACACTAGCATATTAAATAAGGTAATAAGACTAGCAAAGAAAATGCATAATGATAATTTTATTTCCCAATCATCTAATAAAAACAGGGCTATGTGGTCTGTAATAAAGAAAGAAACTGGAAAATCTGCTAAAATACAAAGGAACATTACACTGACCAGAAATAATAAAGTGATTAATAATCCAGAGGAAATAGCAAACACTTTTAATGACTATTTTCTGGAAATTCCGCAAAAATTATTAAATAAATCACAGGTAAATACACTAAATTCTAATAATAAAATAAATATATGCAGTGATTCTTTATTTATAAATCATGTCACAAGTGAAGAGGTAAGAATAGTTATAAAAGAGCTAAAAAATAAATTCTGTGCTGGCATTGATGGCATCCCTGATGCAATTTTAAAGAAATGTGCAGAAAATATAATAAATCCACTTACGCACTTAATAAACAGTTCAATTCTCTCAGGAACTTACCCGGATATTTTGAAGTTATCAAAAGTAATTCCAGTGCACAAAAATGGTTCAAAAGATGAATTAGATAACTATCGTCCTATTACCTTACCAACTGGTATTGCAAAAATTGTGGAAAAAATTATGTATAAGAGACTGATAAGTTTCATAGAAAAAAATAAAATATTATCAAACTCACAACATGGATTTAGAACGGAAAAATCTACACAGACAGCAATTTACGAATGTAGTAATAGTATACTGAAATTAATTGACAATAAGGAACATGTAACTGGCCTATTCTTGGATTTATCGAAAGCATTTGATGTAGTTGACCATAAAATCCTCCTTACCAAACTAAATCAATATGGTGTTAGAGGTCTAGCTAATAAATGGATAGAGTCTTACTTAACAAGGCGTAAACAAATAGTAAGCTTGAGACACAAGGATGATGGAACCAAATTACTTAATGAAACATTGTCCAATGAGGGAATTATTGAATTTGGAGTACCCCAGGGATCGGTTTTGGGCCCACTACTCTTTCTTCTATATATCAATGATATAACACAGAACGTTCATTCACATAAGGAAATTTTGTTTGCGGACGATACAACACTCGTAATAAAAGGTGAAACTAAACAGGTCATACAGCAGTCTGCTGACTCCGTTACAGGAGAGTTAACCAAATGGTCACAAGATAATCGCCTCATAATAAACTATAAAAAGACAGTATGTCTAAATTTCCACACTATACAGAATAGGAATCCTGCGATGCCCAATATAACATTAAATGGTCATCAAATAGAAAATAAATCAGAAACAAAGTTTTTAGGACTATGGATACAACAAGACTTGAAATGGAATAAACATATACAATATCTGAATACTAAACTGAACTCGATGTGCTTTGCGTTACGTATTTTGAAAACCTGCACTAGCATGCACACATTAAGAAATACTTATTTTGCTTATTTCCATTCATACTTAAGATATGGGATCATATTTTGGGGTATGTCGCCAGATGTACTAAGCACGTTTAGGATACAAAAGAGAGCGATTAGAATTATGGCAAATGTACACTCTAGAGAATCATGTAGACCTCTGTTTAAAGATTTAAACATTCTCCCACTGCCCTGCATATATATCTTTGAAAGTATTATGTTTTTTAAAAAGAATTTAATGAATAAAGATGTTTTTCTTAAAACAAACAATGATGTTCATAGGCATAACACAAGACAAAATCAAAACATTCATATTTCACACACACACACAAGCATATATCAAAAAGGAACTTTTCACACTGGAGTTAAATTATACAATAAACTACCCCAGTATATAATACTGGCCCCAAAAATAAAAACCTTTGATAGAATGTTGAAAGCTTATCTGCAGTGCCATTGTTTTTACTCAGTAGTTGAATATTTTAGCGTATAGGAGTGATGGAATCTATAACTATATTTTACTTTTTTAATTTAATTTTAATACCTAGCTGTATGTTGTTGTATTTATAGAATTAAGTTTTCATATTATGATAATAGAGTGAGGTGTAAATAGTTGTGCAATAAGATTGTATCTATTAAGATTTGCTATTATAATAAGTTATAAATAGTTTTAATCTTAGTAATATATACCTGTTAGTTCTTTTATTTTATGCATGTAAATTCTGACGTGTCCTATATCAAAAATGTATTGAATGCATGTATTTGATCAAATGGAATTAATAAAAATCTATCTATCTATCTATAGCTTAGAAACCAGCTACAGTGTGGTTTGAGAAAGAACTGAAAGGCCTGTCCATCCCAGGTGGGCAGAAGGGCACTACATATAGCTTAGAAACCAGCTACAGTGTGGTTTGAGAAAGAACTGAAAGGCCTGTCCATCCCAGGTGGGCAGAAGGGCACTACATATAGCTTAGAAACCAGCTACAGTGTGGTTTGAGAAAGAACTGAAAGGCCTGTCCACCCCAGGTGGGCAGAAGGGCACTACATATAGCTTAGAAACCAGCTACAGTGTGGTTTGAGAAAGAACTGAAAGGCCTGTCCATCCCAGGTGGGCAGAAGGGCACTACATATAGCTTAGAAACCAGCTACAGTGTGGTTTGAGAAAGAACTGAAAGGCCTGTCCATCCCAGGTGGGCAGATGGGCACTACATATAGCTTAGAAACCAGCTACAGTGTGGTCTGAGAAAGAACTGAAAGGCCTGTCCATCCCAGGTGGGCAGAAGGGCACTACATATAGCTTAGAAACCAGCTACAGTGTGGTTTGAGAAAGAACTGAAAGGCCTGTCCATCCCAGGTGGGCAGAAGGGCACTACATATAGCTTAGAAACCAGCTACAGTGTGGTTTGAGAAAGAACTGAAAGGCCTGTCCATCCCAGGTGGGCAGAAGGGCACTACATATAGCTTAGAAACCAGCTACAGTGTGGTTTGAGAAAGAACTGAAAGGCCTGTCCATCCCAGGTGGGCAGATGGGCACTACATATAGCTTAGAAACCAGCTACAGTGTGGTTTGAGAAAGAACTGAAAGGCCTGTCCATCCCAGGTGGGCAGAAGGGCACTACATATAGCTTAGAAACCAGCTACAGTGTGGTTTGAGAAAGAACTGAAAGGCCTGTCCATCCCAGGTGGGCAGATGGGCACTACATATAGCTTAGAAACCAGCTACAGTGTGGTTTGAGAAAGAACTGAAAGGCCTGTCCATCCCAGGTGGGCAGAAGGGCACTACATATAGCTTAGAAACCAGCTACAGTGTGGTTTGAGAAAGAACTGAAAGGCCTGTCCATCCCAGGTGGGCAGAAGGGCACTACATATAGCTTAGAAACCAGCTACAGTGTGGTTTGAGAAAGAACTGAAAGGCCTGTCCATCCCAGGTGGGCAGAAGGGCACTACATATAGCTTAGAAACCAGCTACAGTGTGGTCTGAGAAAGAACTGAACGGCCTGTCCATCCCAGGTGGGCAGAAGGGCACTACATATAGCTTAGAAACCAGCTACAGTGTGGTTTGAGAAAGAACTGAAAGGCCTGTCCATCCCAGGTGGGCAGAAGGGCACTACATATAGCTTAGAAACCAGCTACAGTGTGGTTTGAGAAAGAACTGAAAGGCCTGTCCATCCCAGGTGGGCAGAAGGGCACTACATATAGCTTAGAAACCAGCTACAGTGTGGTCTGAGAAAGAACTGAAAGGCCTGTCCATCCCAGGTGGGCAGAAGGGCACTACATATAGCTTAGAAACCAGCTACAGTGTGGTTTGAGAAAGAACTGAAAGGCCTGTCCATCCCAGGTGGGCAGAAGGGCACTACATATAGCTTAGAAACCAGCTACAGTGTGGTTTGAGAAAGAACTGAAAGGCCTGTCCATCCCAGGTGGGCAGATGGGCACTACATATAGCTTAGAAACCAGCTACAGTGTGGTTTGAGAAAGAACTGAAAGGCCTGTCCATCCCAGGTGGGCAGAAGGGCACTACATATAGCTTAGAAACCAGCTACAGTGTGGTTTGAGAAAGAACTGAAAGGCCTGTCCATCCCAGGTGGGCAGATGGGCACTACATATAGCTTAGAAACCAGCTACAGTGTGGTTTGAGAAAGTACTGAAAGGCCTGTTCATCCCAGGTGGGCAGAAGGGCACTACATATAGCTTAGAAACCAGCTACAGTGTGGTTTGAGAAAGAACTGAAAGGCCTGTCCATCCCAGGTGGGCAGAAGGGCACTACATATAGCTTAGAAACCAGCTACAGTGTGGTTTGAGAAAGAACTGAAAGGCCTGTCCATCCCAGGTGGGCAGAAGGGCACTACATATAGCTTAGAAACCAGCTACAGTGTGGTTTGGGAAAGAACTGAAAGGCCTGTCCATCCCAGGTGGGCAGAAGGGCACTACATATAGCTTAGAAACCAGCTACAGTGTGGTTTGAGAAAGTACTGAAAGGCCTGTCCATCCCAGGTGGGCAGAAGGGCACTACATATAGCTTAGAAACCAGCTACAGTGTGGTTTGAGAAAGAACTGAAAGGCCTGTCCATCCCAGGTGGGCAGAAGGGCACTACATATAGCTTAGAAACCAGCTACAGTGTGGTTTGAGAAAGAACTGAAAGGCCTGTCCATCCCAGGTGGGCAGAAGGGCACTACATATAGCTTAGAAACCAGCTACAGTGTGGTTTGAGAAAGAACTGAAAGGCCTGTCCATCCCAGGTGGGCAGAAGGGCACTACATATAGCTTAGAAACCAGCTACAGTGTGGTTTGAGAAAGAACTGAAAGGCCTGTCCATCCCAGGTGGGCAGAAGGGCACTACATATAGCTTAGAAACCAGCTACAGTGTGGTTTGAGAAAGAACTGAAAGGCCTGTCCATCCCAGGTGGGCAGAAGGGCACTTCATATAGCTTAGAAACCAGCTACAGTGTGGTTTGAGAAAGAACTGAAAGGCCTGTCCATCCCAGGTGGGCAGAAGGGCACTACATATAGCTTAGAAACCAGCTACAGTGTGGTTTGAGAAAGAACTGAAAGGCCTGTCCATCCCAGGTGGGCAGAAGGGCACTACATATAGCTTAGAAACCAGCTACAGTGTGGTTTGAGAAAGAACTGAAAGGCCTGTCCATCCCAGGTGGGCAGAAGGGCACTACATATAGCTTAGAAACCAGCTACAGTGTGGTTTGAGAAAGAACTGAAAGGCCTGTCCATCCCAGGTGGGCAGAAGGGCACTACATATAGCTTAGAAACCAGCTACAGTGTGGTCTGAGAAAGAACTGAAAGGCCTGTCCATCCCAGGTGGGCAGAAGGGCACTACATATAGCTTAGAAACCAGCTACAGTGTGGTTTGAGAAAGAACTGAAAGGCCTGTCCATCCCAGGTGGGCAGATGGGCACTACATATAGCTTAGAAACCAGCTACAGTGTGGTTTGAGAAAGAACTGAAAGGCCTGTCCATCCCAGGTGGGCAGAAGGGCACTATATATAGCTTAGAAACCAGCTACAGTGTGGTTTGAGAAAGAACTGAAAGGCCTGTCCACCCCAGGTGGGCAGATGGGCACTACATATAGCTTAGAAACCAGCTACAGTGTGGTTTGAGAAAGAACTGAAAGGCCTGTCCACCCCAGGTGGGCAGAAGGGCACTACATATAGCTTAGAAACCAGCTACAGTGTGGTTTGAGAAAGAACTGAAAGGCCTGTCCATCCCAGGTGGGCAGATGGGCACTACATATAGCTTAGAAACCAGCTACAGTGTGGTTTGAGAAAGAACTGAAAGGCCTGTCCATCCCAGGTGGGCAGAAGGGCACTACATATAGCTTAGAAACCAGCTACAGTGTGGTTTGAGAAAGAACTGAAAGGCCTGTCCATCCCAGGTGGGCAGAAGGGCACTACATATAGCTTAGAAACCAGCTACAGTGTGGTCTGAGAAAGAACTGAAAGGCCTGTCCATCCCAGGTGGGCAGAAGGGCACTACATATAGCTTAGAAACCAGCTACAGTGTGGTCTGAGAAAGAACTGAAAGGCCTGTCCATCCCAGGTAGGCAGATGGGCACTACATATAGCTTAGAAACCAGCTACAGTGTGGTTTAACTGAAAGGCCTGTCCATCCCAGGTGGGCAGAAGGGCACTACATATAGCTTAGAAACCAGCTACAGTGTGGTTTGAGAAAGAACTGAAAGGCCTGTCCATCCCAGGTGGGCAGAAGGGCACTACATATAGCTTAGAAACCAGCTACAGTGTGGTTTGAGAAAGAACTGAAAGGCCTGTCCATCCCAGGTGGGCAGAAGGGCACTACATATAGCTTAGAAACCAGCTACAGTGTGGTTTGAGAAAGAACTGAAAGGCCTGTCCATCCCAGGTGGGCAGAAGGGCACTACATATAGCTTAGAAACCAGCTACAGTGTGGTTTGAGAAAGAACTGAAAGGCCTGTCCATCCCAGGTGGGCAGAAGGGTACTACATATAGCTTAGAAACCAGCTACAGTGTGGTCTGAGAAAGAACTGAAAGGCCTGTCCATCCCAGGTGGGCAGATGGGCACTACATATAGCTTAGAAACCAGCTACAGTGTGGTTTGAGAAAGAACTGAAAGGCCTGTCCATCCCAGGTGGGCAGAAGGGCACTACATATAGCTTAGAAACCAGCTACAGTGTGGTCTGAGAAAGAACTGAAAGGCCTGTCCATCCCAGGTGGGCAGATGGGCACTACATATAGCTTAGAAACCAGCTACAGTGTGGTTTGAGAAAGAACTGAAAGGCCTGTCCATCCCAGGTGGGCAGAAGGGCACTACATATAGCTTAGAAACCAGCTACAGTGTGGTTTGAGAAAGAACTGAAAGGCCTGTCCATCCCAGGTGGGCAGAAGGGCACTACATATAGCTTAGAAACCAGCTACAGTGTGGTTTGAGAAAGAACTGAAAGGCCTGTCCATCCCAGGTGGGCAGAAGGGCACTACATATAGCTTAGAAACCAGCTACAGTGTGGTCTGAGAAAGAACTGAAAGGCCTGTCCATCCCAGGTGGGCAGAAGGGCACTACATATAGCTTAGAAACCAGCTACAGTGTGGTTTGAGAAAGAACTGAAAGGCCTGTCCATCCCAGGTGGGCAGAAGGGCACTACATATAGCTTAGAAACCAGCTACAGTGTGGTTTGAGAAAGAACTGAAAGGCCTGTCCATCCCAGGTGGGCAGAAGGGCACTACATATAGCTTAGAAACCAGCTACAGTGTGGTTTGAGAAAGAACTGAAAGGCCTGTCCATCCCAGGTGGGCAGATGGGCACTACATATAGCTTAGAAACCAGCTACAGTGTGGTTTGAGAAAGAACTGAAAGGCCTGTCCATCCCAGGTGGGCAGAAGGGCACTACATATAGCTTAGAAACCAGCTACAGTGTGGTCTGAGAAAGAACTGAAAGGCCTGTCCATCCCAGGTGGGCAGATGGGCACTACATATAGCTTAGAAACCAGCTACAGTGTGGTTTGAGAAAGTACTGAAAGGCAAGAGACCAAGAGATGGATCTTGCAGGGAGAAGTCTGGATTTTCAGCAAATTATGGAGCAGGACACGTTCTTGGAGAACGCTCGCTCATTCACCGCACCCGGGAAACTGGAGCCGGTTTAAGATCATGATGATCTATATAGTTATACAGTTTGTGTTCCATCCATCTCCAGGTAGCTTCTTGGGACCTAGAATTTTCCGGAAGATCTTTGCCTTTATCTCAATGTCAACAGTTTTCATGCTTGATAAGGCTTCTGCCGCAAAGAGGCACTCTGGCTTCACTACTAAGCACTACTTGGCCTGATATGAGAGGGCATGACTATTTTTATAATGTATCCATGTATTTTGTTCAATGTTTCTGTTTTGAAATGGTGTGTTAATGTGCTTCATTTTTCACAGGTACTATTCCTAGAAACTTGTAGCTCTTCAGGCGGTCAACTCGATTGTGCCCAATGAATGGCAGAGGTACAAAATATAAATATAAAAATACAATCCTGGAAAAAATTACACTTAGTTAATTAATCATCATCATCATCATCATCATCTTCATTTCCCCTTTTCCAGCTGACACTGGGTGGGGGCAAATTAGTTAATTCTTCTTCTTCATTTCCCGTTTCCAGCTTCCTGGGTCGGGTTGTGAATCAAGGACCTCCAACGTTGCCTGTCTCTCCACCACTCCTCTCCCCCTTTAAGTACATCTTCAGGTTTTCCTCCCTTCTTCTCCACGCACTCCCACACTGTATCTGCCCATCTCTTTCGGGGCCTTCCGCGCGGTCTCTTCCCCGAAACCTTTTCCAGAAAAGCTTTCTTTGGCACTCGCTCCTCTCCCATTCTCATCATAGTCCATACCACTTTAACTTGGTTGTTTCTATCCTGTCCTGCAGCTTCAAGATTCCTGTCCTCCTTCTTATCTCCTCATTTCTGATTTTATCTCTTCTGGTCTTCCCTTCTATACCTCTTAGGAATTTCAACTCCGCTGCTTGTATTCTACTCTCCTCTCTTTTTGTAGTGGTCCATGCTCCAGCTGCATATGTTAGTACGGGTCCATAATAGGTTGAATATAATACCTTCTTACATTTCTTTGGGACATCTTGGTTCCACAGAATACCCCTAACACTCTGGTAGAAGCTGTTCGCTTGTTGTATTCTCTTTCCAATTTCTTCAGTAATCTTTCCATCTTCTGTGATCACACTTCCCAAGTACTTGAAACTTTTCACCACTTCTAGAATTTTTCCGTCCACTTCTATCTTTCCTCTTCCCTCCTTACTTCCCCTTGACATTACCATTGTCTTGCTCTTCTCTGTGCTAACTTTCATCCCAAACTTCTCAATCTCTTGGTTCCATACATCTACTTGTTTTTGTACTTCCTTTTCATCCTCACCCCATATCACTATATCATCTGCAAACAGCATGGCCTTTATTGCCTCTTGTCCCAATCTCTGTTTAACATTCTTGTGGATTTCATCCATGACTATGATGAATAGTAAGGGGGACAATACACTTCCTTGACGGAGACCCGTTTCCACCTTGAACCATTCTGTTTCTCCTATAGTGGTCTTTACGCTACTGACACAATATTTGTACATAGCTTTCACCATTTGCACTTCTGCACTGTTAACTTGCCTTTTTCTTAATACATCCCACACCACCTGTCTAGGCACACTGTCATAAGCTTTCTCAATATCAATAAAAGTCATCACCATGTCTTTTCCAAACTCCCATCTTTTCTCCATCATATGCCTTAGTGTAAAGATTAGATCAAAAGTTGATCTGTCTCTCCTAAAACCATACTGTTCTTCTTCCATCTCTCCATCTGTCTGCCTCCTCAGTCTACCTTCCAATACTCTCTCAAAGATCTTGGCTACATGGGCAATAAGGGTGATCCCTCTGTAATTGTTACATTCCTTTTTGTCACCTTTCTTAAAAAGTGGGATAATTAAACCCTTTCCCCATTCTTCTGGGATCTCTTTCTTCTTCCAAATTATTCTAAATAATCTATACAGCCACTGCAACCCTACTGGTCCTGCTGCTTTTATCATTTCTGTGGTCACCTCATCCACTCCAGGTGCTTTGCCACTCTTCATCTTCTTTATGGCTTCCTCTATTTCTACCATAGATATCTCCTTTTCTTGTTCTTCTTCTTCCTCCATTGTTCCTTCTTGTTCCCTTTCTTCATCCAGTTCAATGAGTTTAACATTCAGTAGCTTTGAAAAGTATTCTTCCCATCTTTTCAATATACCATCTCTTTCATACAATATCTGTCCCGCTTCAGTTTTTACAAATTTTGTGTTTTCCCTACCTTTCACACTGTTTTTTACTAGCCCATATAGAACCTTTTTACTTCCTTTGATATCCTCCTCTAGAGTTTCAGTGAAACTTTCCCAGCTTTTCCTTTTTTCTTCTTGTACAATCTTTTGACATGCCTTCTTGGCTTCTCTATATTTTTGCCATTTCTCTGCATCTTTGCTGCATATCCACTTTCTCCATGCCATTTGTTTTTCTTTAACTGCTTCCTTTATCCTGTTGTTCCACCGAGGAGTCTCCCTTTCCTTTTTCCTCCCTGATAATCTTCCACAAGTGTTTACTGCACACTTCACAAATCCATTCTTAAAACATGTCCATTCCATTTCTATGCTTTTTGCTTCATCTTTGGGAATTTCCTGTTTTAGTTCCTCTTGAAACTTTTCCATTACCTCCTTCTCTTTTAGTTTCCATACCTTTATTTTTCTTTTCCCTTTTTTCTACTAGTTTTGTGATTTTACCAAGCCTTACTTTGGCTATCACCACTTTGTGGTCTCCTTCAAAATCTCCTCTGGGCATAGCTGTCACATCTACTAACTGTCTTTGTTTATCCTTTTCCACCAGAATAAGGTCAATCATTGTCTTTGTCTTCCTGTCTCCCCATCCATACCTAGTTATTTTTTGCGAGTTCTTTTTCCTAAACCACGTATTTCCAACAGTTAATCCATTCCTCCTACAGAAATCTACTAACAGGTCTCCTTCATCCTGATTTCCATAGCTAAACGGGCCAATAATCTCTTCTTTTCCCTGTCTATCTGTTCCCACATGTGCATTCATGTCTCCCATTATTATCACTTCTTTGTCTTCTATACACTTTTCCAGCTCTTCTAGAAACTCTTCTAGACATTCATCTACCTTCCCTGTTTGGGGAGCATAAACCTGTATAAAATCTTTTGTACCACTCTCAAGTCCAAGCCTGACTTTGATAATCCGGTCACTAATCGGGTCAATTTTTTCAACATACTGGTCTAGGTCCTCTCTCAATATGACACCAACGCCATTCGTTGCCTTCTGTCCTCCACTCCAATATAATCTGTACCCTTTCCCTTTCTTCACTTCTTTTCGCCCTTTCCCTTTCCATTTCGTTTCACTCACTCCCAGCATCGCTATATCTTTCTTCTCCATATAATCAACCAGCTCTTCTACCTTTCTATTGAGTGTCATGACATTAATGAAACCAACATTCGTTACGTCTGGTAGCCTACTTCTCACAGCTCCCCCAGGACACCGGGAGCTGCGCGTCGCCTCCGGGGGACGCCCTAGCTGTTTCCGAGGCCTCAATTCACAAACTTTCATAATATAGGCTATTTGTACGATGGGCTCGCCACACCCAAAGGCAAATTAGTTAATTATCACAATTAAATGAGGCAATTTAGGATTGAGATAATTAACTAATATGCCTTCATGTAATCTTTTTCGAGAAGTGTATTTTTATATTTATATTTTTACGTCGCCCATTCACTGGACATAAAACAAAATATTGGAATGCAGCCGAAAAAATCAGAAACCTTTGTGGACATCAAATTGGCAGGTGAAAAGCTAAAGGAAGTATGAGACTTCTGTTACTTAAGAAGCAAAATAGCCAGTGAACGACGAAGCTAAGAGGATATAAAAAATAAGTTTGGCTCTGTAGGTTATACCACTACACTCCCTTACGTTGCTCTATATAGTGACCTTGTGATCCAAATCTAAGACTAGGTTTTTTGCCCACTTTTTGTGCTATAAAAAGTTGGGGTCGTCTTATATTCAGGGTATAAAAAATATTGGATCAAGGTTTTAAAAATTATTATAATTATTCGCAAATTAGTATGTGGTGGCGGCATCTTTAAACTCGCAACGAATTAATGCGTTAAAATTAAGATTAAAATAGGGTTGGTTTTGTTTAATTAACATGCATTTACAATAGCGTACATTTTGGGGTTAGGATTTATGCATATATGTCATTTTAATCAGATAAATTATACGTTCGAAAGCAAACGGAAATATGTTTAAAACAATCTTCACAAGAAAAAAAGTCAAAGTTTTACGTGCAGTAATTGAGTGATCAACGTATCTTATTCAATAACGTCAGCGCTCTTTCTAAGTTGATCCCGGACATCTGAAGGTCGTAATTTAAATACTAAACACACTCTTTTTTGCCGAAGTCTGACGCGTGTATCATACGTCTTGTGAGAAATGTTACGGGACACCAGAAACGTAACTAATTCTTGTTTTCTGTGACGTGAAATTGTAGATTTAAGATACAGGTTATGGCCAAGTTCATTAATAGAAAATTACGATCGATCGTCATCTCAAATAAGAGCTTTTAATTCTTCCTTCCGCAGTTGGTACACAGAAAATCATTGTACTTTGTTACAGTGGGTTGGCATTCGTGACTGCTTGCCCCGTTGCCGCTGTTCGCTTGTTTTCGTGTTGCTTCGGTGCATCTGGTTTTCAGGTCGAATTTGCATCTACCTTCAGCTGGTAGATTACCGGCATTTGCTTGCATAAAACTCACATTTTTCTGATTGAAAATAACTGAAAATATTCAGTGCGAAAAAAACAAACTTAAAATTTGCACGATTGAAACAAGACGACTGGAATTGTCAACTGCCGTCGCTGCTGCCAATCTCCGAGCTATCTCGCGTGCATCATCATACTAACTTCCGTCCAATGCATTTGCGATTCTAGTCTTCAAGAAGCTACCCCATACCCCTATATCCAATCATGCAAGAGCTCAACTGACGGCCTTTATTTTGTCTTCTTTAGTCAGCTTATCGTAACTAACAATACCAGATACGTGTTCTAACCTAACAATTTCTTATTTAGCATGTGGAGCGCCAACTAAACAGCTGACATCACACTCCATATTGCTGTTTTACTGCGTCGCCACATTTGAAAATACCTTGCGTTTATTCGAAGAAGAGTCCATTGCAGGTTCCGTGTTGACGTTTCGTTATTGGTTTCTAGCGCATCTTTCTGTTGACGCCAGTAGCGAATATCAAATTCATTCACAATGAATTCTCGACCGGCAGCTCTAATCGTCGTCTGCGTATTTGAACACTGAGTTTAAATCCAGCCGTATAACTTCTGCGTTTTTACATAACGCAAAGATCTATTTCTACAAGAAAACAATCACACTTAACTGATCAACAAAAATGGATCGTGAAGACAATACTGGTAGGCCGGCCTACTTATGGACAATGCAACAGGCAGACGACAAACACCGTGGAAAAAATTAAAGCACCACTGCGAAAACGAACAATAACATCGGTGGCAAGACATGTTTTTAAATTACTACGATCGTCTTCATGACGGAGACAGAAATTAATGCGAGATATTCATTTTCCTGCAATTTCCAATTAAAAAATGGGGTGCGAGATTTATGCGAGCAAATACAGTATTCATTGTGATGACAAATTCGTGGAACGAAGAAATTTCAAGTTCCGATGGTTGAAAGGAAGAGTTACGATGCAAACTTCAAGTGGATAGTGATTTGTTATGCTGAATCAACATCAAATGTTAAAGCAGGACGGAAATACGGAGTGAGCGATTGCAATGTGCGTAGATGGCAGCAAACTAAGGACAAACTTAAAAGTAAGCAAACAAGAAAATCTTTTCGTGGACCTAGGAAAGGACGCTTCCCTGACTTGGACAAAGAAATCATAGAGTATGTCTTGGAAAAGCGGGCAGAGGAATTTCCGATTACACGAGACGCTATAAAAATTAAAGCACAACCTAAAAGGCATATACTGTGCAAGTTATGAGTTCGCAAGTATTCTTTTGGAAAAAAATCTGTAAGAAGCAGTTGATAACTAGGCCTCTTGTTATATTCGGGGTCGTCTTATATTCGGGTATATACGGTATATGTTGGCTGAAATATTTCAAAGATATCTTTATAACAAAAAATCCGGGATTAGTTATAAGACTTTCTGAAAATTATCTGATAATTTATACTATTTCAACTAAAGGGAGGTGGTACACCCTATCTTCACAATGTTAAATTTGACAAATTCATGTTCCTTTCTCTCAGAAACGATTGCACAGAAGTGAATCATCATATAAAAGGTATTTGTTTACATTATGGGTAAATATCAGCATGTAGAGTCTTTACAGCAGAGGAGCAGCCTATCAAAATGCTGGCTGTAGCTCTAAAATGCCTTTGGGAGCGGCAACCCCCTATATATGGTACTTTGAATCCAGCCTCGATAAAGGCTAGGACGTTCCCCAAAGGAGACGCACAGTCCTTGGGGAACTGTGAGAAGTGGGCGACCGGTATCCAACAGACTGAAGGTGGGAATTATTAATGTGACAAATCTCATGGGGAAGTCAGACTTCATGGAAAAGGACAACATAGACATGCTGGTTCTCAGTGAAGTCAAGTGGAAGGGCCATGGAAGGAGGACAGAAAAGGATACATCCTACATTGGAGTGATGGACAAGAGGCCAAAAATGGAGTGGGGGTTACATTCAGAGAGAATGTGACAGAATGTCGAAAGTCCGGTTGAGGACCAGGGCCCTATTACATGAAACTCAACAGGTCCGACAATTGTGAAAATTTGACAGTTGTCAACAAGCCGCGACACTTCTATCTGACAATATGTCATTGTGTGACAGGAGATATATTGTAAAATTTACGCCTGTCACAAATTGTCAAATCCACCCGTTGAGGTTATGCACACTTTGATAGTTCCGCGAATCGATAATGTACAATAACTATAGATTCACATGAACTGTTCAATGGATCACTCTCTACAACTGCCGCTTTTAATCGCTCCATTCCAACGACTCTAACAACACTGTAGGCTATTAATGTAACAGGACTTCCAAATGCGCCGCAATACGAAAAGATATGTTATGGTAATAATCGACATGCAACAAGGTGCCTGTAGTGTTTTCTATGACAATTGACAATAGTACAACACCGGCTGACATATTCATTAATTCATAAAGAAAAACTGGTCACATGTTTGTTGGATTTCTACCTGTCAGCATTAAAACTTTATGAAACAGATTTCTGACAATATTTGTCGAATTGTCATGCTTTTTAACTTTATTGCAGTATAACGACCATAGAATATAAGTTAATAGTTTAGATTATATGTGCATATAAATATCATTGTTCTTTTCTATATTCTTTCAGTGATTTTGTGCGCTCTTGGCACACAGTGAAATGGTAGCGCTCACAGGCCTTCCCGCAGAGGTTGAATACACACACTGGTGAGGGATTGTGAAAACTGTTTCTTGTGCATGACTTGTGATGGAAACCGTGCACTGAGAGCCTAGTTATGGACGGGAGTCCAGTTCCTATCCGGCATCGCATCTGCTGAATAGAAAGAGCCAGATGTCCGATCTCTTGCTTTGTCAGTCTCAAAGTAGGTCCAACTCTTGTCTGGTCGCTGGCAGCTGTTGTAGGAACCTCTTCTATGAAGAAGCACGTTTTCGCAAGCCCATAAGCCATTCTACACGTAGTGTTCATAGACTTTGCCTATTGAGGGTGTCAAAAGCTTAGGTAGACTACAATAAATATCCTCGGACAAGAACACCACTGATCGACATCCTAGCAGGAAACAATGTATGTATAGAGCCTCCCCCATTGCACAAACTACAGGTGTGCCCACTACTGTTCAATGTAGCGACTCAGAAGATGCCAGTCTGTACTTATACGCTAATGACATGGCTCTCACCGCCTCATGCTGCAAAAAACTACAGGAGAACATGGACCAACTAGTAAGTTGGGCAGAGAAAAACTACCTCTCATGGAATGAGCGAAAAACTGTCCATATGACGTTCAGGAAAGGAGGGAGATTAGCTGCGGACGAAGTTATTTCGGTACGGAGTAAAGTGCTGGACAGGGTGAGCAGTTTTAAGTACTTAGGTATAACCTTTCAAACTACGGGGACCATCTTCAACCAGCACATAACGGACAGGACAATTCTGGCAACACGAGTAGTACACGAGATCAAAGACCTGAGCAGAATGTCAGTCAAAGCAGCAGACCAGCTCTTCCACGTTAAAATTGTGCCGATAGTGATCTATGGCATCTGGACATAAACGGATTCCGCAGAATAGAGAAAGTGAAAGCTGCATACCTGAAGAAGGTCGTAGGCCTATCAAAATACGCGCCATCTCGCACAGTATACGAGCTATCTAGAGAGCCGTTCCTAATTGAAGAACTTCGAATGAAGATGCTCCTGCCATCTAGTGCCAGCTACACACAAGCGCTTGCTGAGCTGCAGCGGAAGAAAGATATATGGAGAGAGTTCTACACTACAGATGCTATGACGACACAGGATTGGACACAAGCAAACTACGAGCTACGTCACCTGGTGACCCGATTAGCGGTACACGGTTTCCATCACCGCCTATGCTTGACTAAATCGTGTCACACACCGTGCCCAGAATGCGTGTGTAAACTATGCAACAATTTCTGTGAACGATATCATGTGCTGAAGTGTCCAGACAGGAGAGACACTCAACACAGTTCTGCTTGGATGAATAATAGTTATACCAATGCACATTGTGTGCAATTTTAACTTTATTATTATAAGCCAGTCTTGAAGGAGTGTATTTTGATATGCCTAAAATTCTTTTCAGGTATCTTGCTTAAACACATTCGAAGTTCAATAGGTATCTATTTGTCAGGTTGTCCCATATGAGCTTAATGCCATAGGTCAAGACAGGCATTATCTTTGCACAGAAAAGTGTTATTGCAGTGTCTAGTGCTAGTCTTTTCGGATTCATAATGTTGTAGGTGGCTTTGATGGCAGCTGCTGCTCTCCCCCGTATGTGAATTTTGTACGATGAACCTGATGGTTGTAGAGTGATGCCCAGCTACCTGAAGGAATTTACAATCTGTACTCTTCCGCTCTGTAGTATATTTCGTCTTGTACAGATGATGCTTCCTCACCTTCTGAAAATCATTTGCACTGTCTTGTCGGTATTCAGCTGTAGTTGGTTATTCTCGACCCATTCCTGAAACCCATGAATTGTCATGCTTTGAGAAACTGAAACTTGTCGAACTATCAAATTGTCGGACATTTTATGTCATCTGACATATGTCGACTTGTCGAGTTTTATGAAATAAGGCCCTCAGTACCGTAGTGGTGCATTTCATTCAAGTTTATGCACCACAGACGGAAAATAAGAGAATATGGAGGTGGAAGTGATAGTGAAGGGACACTTAAATGCACAGGTGGGAAGAGACAGATTTGGGAAGGAGTTAATTGGACCCTACGGTTATAGTAATATGAACGAGGAAGGGGTAATGCATGCCGAATTTTGAGAAAGGAATGGACTGATTTTGGGCAATACTTGGTTTTGGAAGAAAACATTAGCGGTGAAAGTAGTGCATATTGGCTGATTTTAAACAACACTTTTACCCTCCTCACAAGAGAACAAACACCCTCAAGTTATGTGCGAGGTAGAGTTATGTCGTGAGTTCGTCTTGGCGAGAATGTTTAGATTAAGGAAGCACCGAAAGTGGAAGTTCAAACTCCTATGAAAATATATTTATTAAATTCAGTAACATTTAAGACCCGTTGCATAACGAAACAAGTCTCCAAAGTGACGCCTAACAAAATACAGGTAACTTCAACAAAAGAAATGATAAGGATGGTACAAAACGTACGGCTCTTGAGTGAACGGCAACCACGAATTCCCAGAGACCTTTCAATGGAGGATTGGGAAAGGCATTTTACGAGAGTGTTGCAAGACCAGTTTACAATGGCGAATACCAGAGTAGTAGTGTAATTGTTCCCTTTACAAGTGGTGACGTTGAATTAGCAGTGCAACAGAAAGCGTGTGGTCCTGATAGGATATTTAATGAACACATCAAAGGTAGTTTTGAGGAAATGAAAGATGACTGGTTGGCCCTTCTCAATCGGTGCTTAATACAAGCAAATATACCGGACAAGTGGAGGCACTCCACAATTAAAGTTTTGTGCAAGGGAAAGCGTGAGCTGTGTGACAGTGGGAGGAGAGAGATCGGACTGGTTGGAACAGAGAAACGGCCTGAAACAAGGAAGTGCACTGTCACCGTTACTTTTCATTGTGGTGATGGATGACATTATGACCAGGGTGGCACAAGTAATTGGGGAAGGAAAGATGAAAGCAATGCTGTCTGCAGATTTGGAGAAACAAGGAGGAGGAGGTACAGGAACAGTTGGACGTGTGGGAAGGAATAATACAAGGATATGGGATGAAATTAAGCATAAATAAAAGTGAGATGGTGATCACAACAAGGAAGGAAAGAACCACAACGGGAATAACAATTTGTGGGGAACAGCTGAAGAAAGTGGAGAGTTTCAAGTATCTGGGAAGCCTGATACAAGATAATGGAAGAAACGATAGAGAAATAAATGAGCGGGCGAGACAGGCAGAAGCATTCCGGAGGAGTGTGAGAAGCATGTTATGGAGCAAGGATTTTGGCCCAACGGCAAAATGAGCGGAGGAGGAGCCAATCACTCTCATGGCTCCCAACGGTCATAGAGGAGGAAGAGGCCACGCCAGACGGACTGGCTGTAAAGGCGCACCTCGGTAGTACTTGAGTATGCGGCAGTTCGCTGCAGTCTCTGTGTTCGGTCCTGCATGTCTCATTCTTTGTGAGCCGCAGGATAAGGCTCAAGAGATCATAGTGTGTGGGTCTCGTCCTGGCAAGCTGAGATCCACCCTAAACAAATTCACGCCAGTGGTACTTCTTCCGAACGTCACTTTACCAAGTCCAACGGCGATGGGATATGGACGGTGGGGGCAGGTTATGGGTGTAACTGGAAGCCCCTAGTTCGGACCTGCACGTTGGCAGCAGATGTGTGATCGTCGTCTTCCGGAGACTCTGTGACTACTCAGGAATTCGGTCCTGCATCTGTGTTTGGGCAGGCCTATTTAGGATCACCGCTGCCCACCCCACATGGGGAAGGCCCTAGAAAAGGTGGGCTAAACATCGGAAGTCACAATCTTGGTCCGGCTGGGCAACCGCACTCAGCAGGACACCCCTCATGCAGTCGAAACTCAAAAACAGTAAAGAATCACAAATTGATTATTGGATCATGGAACATCAGAACCTTGCTTGATTTGGACAATAACATTAGACCTGAGAGAAGGTCAGCTCTCGTAACCCATGAGTTATCAAGACTCAACGTTGACATTGCTGCTCTCAGTGAAACTAGGCTGTCTTCTGAAGGCAAGATTACTGAATCTGGAACAGGATATACCATCTTCTGGAAAGGAAAGGAGGAGGGTGAATGTCGTATTCATGGTGTGGGCTTCGCTGTGAAAACCAAACTGGTAAATTATCACCAACTTACGCCCATTGCAATCACCAAAAGGCTCATGACTCTTCGCATACCACTCTCAGGAGATTCCTTGATGACACTCATCTCTGCCTATGCTCCTACCTTAGATCCAGATGATGAAGTAAAGGCTCAGTTCTATAATCAGCTAAGTGAAATCATCTCCAAGGTACCATCTGCAGATAAACTCTTGCTCCTCGGTGACTTCAATGCCAGAGTTGGGAAAGATCACAAGCTATGGAATAATGTGATGGGCAAACAGGGACTTGGAAAATGTAATCCCAATGGACTGCTGCTTCTTGGTCTTTGTGCAGAACACGAACTTTTCATTACCAACACGCAGTTCCGGCTACCTGACCGCTTCAAAACCACGTGGATGCATCCTCGTTCCAAACATTGGCACATTCTTGATTATATCATTATCCGGCAATGTGATAAGAAGGACACTCTTATCACCAGAACAGCAAGGAATATAGACGATTGTTGGACAGATCATAAACTTCTTATATGTCAGCTCAGGATATCCATCAGACCTAAACCACCTAGGAACATCAAAAATGTGCCAAGAAAGAAGTTTAATACATCCAAACTTCAGGATGAATCCATGTACAAACATTTTGGAAACAGGATCGTCACCCAGTTATCAGAAAACCCAGTAACAAATTATATTCAGCAAGAATGGGCCACATTACAGAAGATTATCACACAGTCAGCTGAGGAAACCATTGGTTTTATAGTGCGGAAAAGACAAGACTGGTTTGATGACAACAATGAGGAAATTCTGTCTCTCATCAATGCCAAAAGGAATGCCTATCTTGCTCATCTTCAAGACCTAACTTCCAACACAAAGAGAGATATACTACTGGAACTCAAGGGTAAATGCCAGACACAGATAAGGCAGATTAAAAATACTTGGTGGCAACAGAAGGCTCAGGAACTGCAGAGACTATCGGATGCTCGAGACTTGAGGAACTTCTATGCCGTACTCAAGGAAATATATGGACCATCTCGCTCATCATCAGGTACACTGAAAAGCTCTGATAATTCTACTACCTTTACTGATAGTCAAGAAATCTTGGAACGCTGGAAGGAGCACTTCTCCAATCTCCTAAATCGTCCATCAGAAGCTGCTGAAGACTTCCTCTGTGATGTGCCGCAACAACCTGAACAACTGTGGTTGGCAGTACCTCCTACTTATCATGAATTCAGTGCAGCTCTCACCCAATTGAAACCCAGAAAAGCACCTGGCCCAGATAACATCCCTCTGGAACTAATTCAAGCCGGAGGTCATTCCCTCAAAACACGAATTTTCATCCTTATCCTCAGAATATGGGAATCAAGAAAGGTACCTGGAGACCTAAAGAATGCCACTATCGTCACTAACTTTAAAATGGGTGATCGCAGTGTTTGTGGCAACTACCGTGGTATAGCACTGCTATCAATTGTGGGGAAGATTCTTGCAAGAATTCTACTTAACCGCCTCAAGGTTATCTCTGAGAGGATCCTCCCAGAGTCACAATGCAGATTTAGAACTTCCAGAAGCACAATTAACTTGATTTTCTGTGTGAGACAGCTACAAGAAAAATGTAGAGAACAACAGAATCCACTCTTCTTAGTCTTTTATGACTTGGAAAAGGCATTTGATTCGGTTCCAAGACCAGCTATGTGGGCAGTGCTGAAGCGGTTTGGTTGCCCTCAGCGTTTTGCAGATCTAATCAAGGCTCTTCATGATGGCATGACAGGTCAGGTTTGCCATCAGAATAAGATGTCCGATGAATTTCCCCATTACCCATGGACTGAAACAAGGATGTGTACTGGCTCCAACGCTTTTTGCGCTGTACTTGGCTGCAATGCTTTATGATTCACCCACAAACATCCCAGGTGTGGAGGTCAAGTATCGTTTTGATGGAGGGCTTTTCAACCTAACTCGTCTCCGCTCCTTGAGGAAAACTCAGGTTACTAAGGTTACTAACATGTTGTATGCAGATGATGCTGCGTCACCAACTCTCACACCAGAAGAGCTGCAAGAGTCAGTTAATTGTTACAAAAGTGCATGTGATCGCTTTGGTCTTACCATAAATGTCAATAAGACTAAAGTTTTGGCACAACCTTCACCAGGCACACCTCTTCCTCAGTTCAATATCTCCATCTCAAATTTGCCATCAGAACAGGTTGACCACTTCTCGTACCTGGGCAGTACCATTTCTGTGAGCTGTACCTGTGGGCAGGATGTGGACAAGAGAATTGGCGCAGCCCATGCAGCATATGGACGATTAGCGCACCGGGTCTTCATGAATAAAGATCTGTCCATGAGTACAAAGCTTATGGTGTACAAAGCAGTAGTCATTTCTGCATTGTTGTATGGCTGTGAAACGTGGACCCTTTACCGACGTGATCTTAGGAAGCTTGAGCGTTTCCACCTACAAAACTTCGATCTATCCTGAGGATTAAATGGGAAGACCGCATTACCAATATTGCTGTTCTGGAAAAGGCTCAAATCAACAGCATAGAATCATCCATAATAGGTCACCAATTTAGATGGATTGGTCATGTCCATCGGATGGATGATGTGAGATTACCTCGTCAAATGCTATATGGTGAGTTATGCTATGGCACCAGACCTCATGGTGGTCCTAAGAGGCGCTACAAGGACCAATTTAAGCAGACCCTGAAATTGACCTGGGACATGCTGGCTGAAGACCGCTCAACTTGGCGCCGTACCATCTCGGATACTGTAAAGACGTTTGAAAGGGATCGACGCACACATGAAGAGGCCAAGCGTCAAGCTAGGAAACTTCGAGCAGCCCAACCACGTCCTCCTCCAGCAATACTTTGTGACTTGTGTGGTCGCTTGTTCCATGCCAGGATTGGACTCTAGTCACCGTAAACACATCCACAAACTGGACTGAAGGAAGAAGATTTATACTCGGATTCGAGTTAAAGCCGATGATGATGGGAGCAAGGATGTCCCTCAGAACAGTAAAAAGATCATATATCAGACGTACTATGTCCCTATCCTGACGTATGCCTCGGAGACCTGGGTTGTGAAAGGAAGGGAGAAGAGCAAAATACAGGCCAGTGAGATGAGGTTCTTGAGAAGCAGTATTGGAGCTACAAAGATGGACAGAATAAGAAATGAGAGGACCAGAGAATTAAAGAAGGAGGAACCATTACAGGATGGTATAGAGTAATCTAGACTTACATGGTATGGACATGTAAAACGAATGCAGGAGAAGAGGATACCCAGGAGGATACATGAGACGAAGTGGGAAGGAATGAGACCTAGATGAAGACCGAGAGACAGGTGGCTGAAGGGGGTGGAAGAAAGTGTGAAGAAGAGAGGAGAAGACTGGACAAGGGTGGAGGCTGAGAGATGGTGGGAAGACAGAAGACGTTGGAGAGGCTTGTGTTCCAAACAGACCCGGCCAGTGGCTGGAAACTGTGCAAGATGATGATGTAAGGGAAAGGGAAATGCAGGTAGTCCAGATGCATACAGGGGCATAGCTCAGGAAAGCTCAGGATTTAAATTGTTAACAAAACTACCAACATTGAGACTGACAGATCTAACGGAACACCAAATTCCAGATGAACAATTCAGATTTAGGAGAGGCAGGTTAACTATACATGCAATTAAATGTCTTCAAGATGACATTGAGGAAGCCTTACGACACGGAAGAGGCAAGTTGAATGTGGTATTTATCGACTATTCGAAAGCGTTTGATTCAGTAAACAGGAAGAAGATGCTGGAGAAGCTAGATTCACTGATAGGACACCAGCACTATATAACGAGACTAATCAGAAATATCTTAACGAGTAACCAAGTACGAATTGATAACAGAATGGAATCGCATTGCATTGGACAGACAATCGGTGTGCAACAGGGGGACCCACTAAGTCCTATCCTTTCAATATTGCAACCATTGATGTGACCCAGATTATTGAGGATCAAGATGTCTCCATCTGCATGTATGCGGATGACATGGTGCTAACATCCACATCACTTGAAAGGTTACGGGAGACTTTCAACATACTAGTAAATTGGGCGGACGAAAATGAATTTAAACTGAACGAAAACAAGACAATGTTCATGGCCTTCAGAAAAGGAGGTAGACTGTCAGCTAATCATCATTTGGAATATAAAGGCAAAAGATTACAATTAGTGAACAATTTTAAGTACTTAGGAGTAAGATTCCAAACACATGGAGTTGTATTTACGAAGCACATACAAGACAAGGTTGACACAGCAATTGTAGCAATGAATGACGAGAGACAACTTGGAAAATTGTCCCTTGATACAGACATGGCGTTATTTAAGCTCAAAATTACTCCTCTAGTTGCATATGCATTGGAAAATATATGGGAACACCTGACAAAGAATGACCTGATAAAAATGGAAAGAGTGAAGGCAGTATACTTAAAAAAAAGTTACTCAATCTTTTGAAATACACATTCTCTCGCCTTGGGTGTATGTATTGGCCAAAGAGCAATTTTATATCGAAGATTTAAGAAATCAATGGATGCTGCCCGCCACTGGAGCATATGATGCATTACTGAGTGAACTTCGTGACAAGAGGAAATATATTTGGATTGATTTCTACTGTACAGATGCCATGACGACTTGTGAGTGGATGAACTCAAATTATGAACTGCGTCATATGATGACACGAATGGCAGTGCACGGTTTTCACTATAAAGTTTGCACAGAAAAGAAGTATCACCAGACAAACTTAAACTGCGTGTGTATTTTATGTAAGAGATCGTGTGAGAGATATCATGTATTAACATGCACCGAACGTCAGATGTCTCTTACAAAATTTTGTACCGAATGAGGTTGCATGGTATTCCTATTATTATGGCCAATGGCTGAAATAAAATTTATTATTATTAAAACGTACGGGAAAGGTGAATGTTTATTCGAAGAAGAGTCCATTGCAGGTTCCGTGTTGACGTTTTGTAATTAAGTATAACAAATTTAAAGTTTCCGCCTAATCAACACTCATTTATTATTTTAGTTAGCTTATGGGTACATGTTTCGGAATTAGTACAATTCCTTCTTCAGCCCTTCATAATTCATATTCGGAAACATCATAGACTAAAAGACTAAAAAGACCACGTCCATGTGAGAAACATAACACACTGATATTAAAATACTATAAAAAACTAATTAAACACATTAAAACATGACAACCTTATGGACATTACAAACAATAAAGCAATAAAACATTCCTGCTGTTAACAGTCAACTTGATTAATAATCACTATTATGCACATTCTTGAAAGGTGTGCGACGGTCAAATTGTGCAGTCGTTAATCTCTTTTTGTGAATAAAAACAAAGAGCACATTACATTAGTGTCCAGGACCCAGATAACTTGCTGTACTGATAAATGTTGACATAAGTGGAAACTTTGTTCGGCACTTTAATGAAAGTGCGCTGACATGTGCTTAATAGATACAAAACGAAGAAAACCTTTCGATTATTAAACTTGTATTTTGCACATTAACTGGGTATGTTTATCTTGAGCTGAGAGCTCCACGGACGTGCAACGATTTAAGAGCAAAACGCCAAGGTCAATGAATATGGTGCTGGGTGGTAGGCTCCTACATCGGCGTGACTGCTAACGCAAAGCGATGTAGGTAAGGTCAAGTGCCTGGCTGTTTGCGGTCCGATGTGAATACAGGCACTAGTGGATTAGCCTGTATTCACATCGGACCGCAAACAGCCAGGCACTTGACCTTACCTACATCGCTTTGCGTTAGCAGTCACGCCGATGTAGGAGCCTACCACCCAGCACCATATTCATTGACCTTGGCGTTTTGCTCTTAAATCGTTGCACGTCCGTGGAGCTCTCAGCTCAAGATAAACATACCCAGTTAATGTGCAAAATACAAGTTTAATAATCGAAAGGTTTTCTTCGTTTTGTATCTATTAAGCACATGTCAGCGCACTTTCATTAAAGTACCGAACAAAGTTTCCACTTATGTCAACATTTATCAGTACAGCAAATTATCTGGGTCCTGGACACTAATGTAATGTGCTCTTTGTTTTTATTCACAAAAAGAGATTAACGACTGCACAATTTGACCGTCGCACACCTTTCAAGAATGTGCATAATAGTGATTATTAATCAAGTTGACTGTTAACAGCAGGAATGTTTTATTGCTTTATTGTTTGTAATGTCCATAAGGTTGTCATGTTTTAATGTGTTTAATTAGTTTTTTATAGTATTTTAATATCAGTGTGTTATGTTTCTCACATGGACGTGGTCTTTTTAGTCTATGATGTTTCCGAATATGAATTGTGAAGGGCTGAAGAAGGAATTGTACTAATTCCGAAACATGTACCCATAAGCTAACTAAAATAATAAATGAGTGTTGATTAGGCGGAAACTTTAAATTTGTTATACTTAAAGGTGAATGTACTGTTACCTTAGAGACTACAGATTCGAAACTGCTTTATACGGCATCATTTACCAAACACTAAAACAAGTTTTCTATCTCTTCTTCTTCTTCTTCTTCTTTTGAGACCACAAAGGATCACTTTACCCAACCATTAGTTCGTCGACTTGTAGGAACTGTACGAGCCTTGCTGTCCTCCCAGTACTTCTTCATGCGTATTGATCGTCTTGCCCGTTCTTCGGCGGAAAATATTCTTGTAGGAATTTTCTTCTTTGTGAATGGAAAATGAAACGTCATATTTTTAAGTGCTGTAGTTAAACTTTTCTTATTTGCAGCATCTTCTGTTGTTAGGCCAATTTCTTTTAAGTCCTCTCTGATTTCTTTTAACCATCGGCATCCAGTTGTTGTGTTTTTTGAAGCAAGATTGTACTGCACTAGTTGTTTTAGAAGACGTGAATCTGGCATTCTCATGATGTGCCCAAAGAATCCTAGTCTTTTCTTTCGCATGGTATCAGTAATGGGTTCTAGGTTGTTACAGACCATATTGTTAGGTATTATTCGCCATTGCCCATCTTTTTTATATCCTTTATTGATACAAGTTCTTCCAATTCGCCTTTCGATCTTCTGTAATCTGTCGGTTTTAGAATGTTCATTTAGATGGAATAATGTTCCTGCTGCATATGTGGCTTCCGGTTTTATGACTGTATTGTGATGTTTAATTTTTGCATTAATTGATAAGCATTTCTTTTTGTAAGTTTCCCATGTTAATTTTTGTGCCCTAGATAACTTGTTGGTTCTTATTTGAATTGACGCTTTCTCATTTAAATTGTTTGTTATTAGCTCTCCTAGATATTTGAATAGTGTTACAATTTTAATTTTTGTATCATTAATTTGTATTTCCTTTAATGGTGTTGGTTTTTGTGGCATGATTTCTGTTTTTTCGAATGATATCTTAAGGCCAATTTTATTTGCAATTGTCTGAAGCTCTGATATCTGTGTTTTGACTTCCTCTAAATCTTTCGCCAATAATGCCATGTCGTCTGCAAAACCAAGACAGTTTGTTTGAATTTTTCTCCCTATTTTTATATTTGGAGGGCATTTCTTAGACCATTCTCGCATTACCATTTCCAATGCACAATTAAATAGTAATGGTGATAAGCCATCACCCTGTCGTAAACCGGTTGTGACCTCAAATGGGTCAGAGAATTCACCTCTGAATTTAACTTTTGATTTGGTGCCTGTAAGAGTTAGTTTTATGAGATTTGTCAATTTGGGGTGTAATCCCATGTGTCTTAGAATTTTTAATAAAGATTCTCTATGAATACAATCATATGCTTTTTTAAAGTCGATAAATATTATCACCATATCTCTATTCCTTTTTCTATTATAATCCATTATCAATTTTAGGCTCATAATTTGATCTGGGCAACTTCTCCAGAGCCTGAAACCTCCTTGATATTCTCCTAATTCATTTTCAAGTTGTACTTTAATTCTATTGAGAAGAATTCGAGAAAATGTTTTATAGGTAACATCCAGGAGTGAAATCCCTCGGTAATTGTTAGGGTCTGTCTTATCCCCTTTTTTATGTAGTGGATGGATGATAGCTGATCTCCAATGTTCAGGGAATTTTCCTGTAATCCAGATGTTGACTAGTTGTTGGTGAAGAGCGATTTTTGCCGAATTTCCAGCATACTTCCAAATCTCTGCAAAAGTCTGGTCTTCTCCAGGGGCTTTGAAATTCTTCATCTCATTCAGTGCTATGTAAACGTCTTCTAATGTGGGCGGGTTAATGTTCTCCGGTGGTGGTGTTATTGGAGTGTCAACATCCAATTGGAGAAATTCTATGGGTTCTTCACAGTTTAGGAGTGTCTTAAAATATTTAGCCATAATTTGTGCATTATCCTGGTTGTTGTGGGCCAATTTACCATTTTCATCTTTTAACAATAAGGTAGGTGCTTCATATTTTTTCAGATGTTGTTTAAAGATTTTGTAATAATTCTGCGATTGTGAAATTTTGAATTCCTCTTGAATTGTTTGTAGGGTGTCAGTATGATATTGCAGTTTTATTCTTCTTAAAGTTTTAGTTGTTTCTTTGCGTTGTGTAACTAAATTTTGAAAAGAAGTTTCAGATTTTTGGGATTGGTGTAATAACCACGCTCGGTGTCGTTTTTCAATCATCTCATCACATTCATTATTCCACCATTGATGTTTTTTCCGCGGTTTAATTGGAGCCAGGTCTTCTGCTATTCGTTGTAGGTTGTGAACCAAGTTTTCGAGTTTATCAGTTATTTTAATGTTTCCAGTTGCTTTTTGGTACCGTTCACTGTTGATTAACTGGATAGGATCTATTGTTCGTTTAGTTTTGGGGGTTTTCCTTTGTTGTCTCTTCTGGGGCGTGAGTTTAATTTTAATTTTGACTACGTAGTGATCAGAACCTGTGTCAATTCCGCGGAGGACTTTGACGTTATAGATCTCTTTATGGTGGAGTTTATCCATGCACACGTGGTCCAGTTGCCATTCTCCCTTAGTGTAATCAGGGTGTTTCCATGTTTTAAGTTTTTGAGGTTTTCGTTTAAAACCTGTAGATTTTGAGATTACGTTATGGTTTCGACACAGGTCAACTAGTCGCTCTCCATTTTTATTTGTTCTATTGTGTGATGGCCATTTTCCGATGATGTCACGGTATTTTCTTTCTCTACCTAGCTGAGCGTTCAAGTCACCAATTAATAATTTAACATGGTGTTTGGGGATGTTATCTATGGTTTGATCCAGTAGGTCCCAAAATTCTTCTTTTTCTTCACGGTCTTTGGGGGAAGTGTTTTTATCATTAGTGGGAGCATGGGCATTTGTGATAGTATAAATCTTATTAGATGTGTTAAAGGTGAGTGTTGAGATTCGAGGAGATGGTGAGCAGAATTCTTGAACTGAATTTATAATTTTAAGGTTGATCAGAAATCCTGTTCCAAATTGTGGAACATTCTTCATGACTCTCTTCCCCGGTATACCCTTATATAGTCGATACCCTTGAGATTCCAAAGCATCCTGGTCAGTGTTCCTCAATTCCTGTAATCCCATGATAAGAATTTTGTACTGATCCATTATGTCAGTGATCACCTTTAGCTTACCAGTTTGCATGAGGGAGTTCACATTATGTGTAGAGAAGTAAGTTATCTGCATTGGTTTGATTCTTGATCTCGTCTTATTCGCGTTTGTTGTACTGGGATGTTTCCGTGCCTCCGACATCACAGTGTCTCGTAGATTGCAGCCCACCGGATCCGAATGCTGCTTTCTCTGAACTCTAGGTTCAGCCGGTGGAGTATTCCTTGAAAGACTTTCCATGGTTGACTGTCACGGTAACACCGATGAGGGACTAGGTCCCGAGTTACAACTCTGGATGTGATCCAGAGAGGTGATAATAAGGCCGCTCCTCTGGAGTACAGACGCCTTGCGCAGCCGCCCCTAACCTGGAGAACAGACGCTGCATTTTCTACGCCGTTGACCACAAGTGGTTCATCCGCCTTTAGGGGAAGGTTCCCACCCCAAGGGCAAGAGAGTGCCCCAACCTCCACCAGTTCATCCGCCTCCCTAGAGAGCCGTTGACCGGGTAGAGGTGGACTCCTTATCCCGGGAGTCACTCGGTCGTCAGAGCCTCGTCAGTCTAAAGCAGGGTGCACCACGTGCAGGTGAGGATGACTTTTGGGTAGGTTCTACCCCCTTACATCTACAACATAAAGCTTAATACATCCATCAAAAAATTACTCCTCCACTTCCCAAAATCTAGACGGCATAAGTGACATCAAGTCGGGAACATACCTCAAAAATACTCAATAAAATTCTTCTAAAAATACGTGCAACTTCTTGGTAGGGTAAGGCCTAATGCCACCACAGAGCACGAATGTCACTTTTTTAGACGTATGTCTAGAAAACTACACCTTCGTATCAATCGCCAGACAGTCAGTTACACAATACAACTTCAAATTCAGGTGGACTGGTGAAGACAGTTCATCAGCCAATAGGAAATAGGAAATTAGTATTCCACCAAAGAATATGCAATACTCCCTCAAAAATGTTACGTATCAATCGCCAGACAGTCAGTTACACAATACAACTTCAAATTCAGGTGGACTGGTGAAGACAGTTCATCAGCCAATAGGAAATAGGAAATTAGTATTCCACCAAAAAATATGCAATACTACCTCAAAAATGTTACCCATCAATGACGCCAACATACATTTACTCGAAACCCATACGTCTTCTGACACGAGCGGCTCAGGTTGAAGTAATCCGCATGGATGGTCAATGCATACGATAAATAAAACACCATAATAGGCGAAAGTATGGGTTAAGGCAATGTGGAACATAGGAAATAGTTAAAAAATAAAATGATACAGACTAATTGCGATATGTGGTATGAAATACGTTGAAATAACACATACATCTGCAGACAGTAATGATACTTCACCTAATTGGTCAGAAGTAACTCATTGCCTTCAATTGTGATTGGCCACCTAATATACCCGTTCCATGTATATTTTACTGTTCCTTTCCGCTGCTTGTACGTGACAAACATCATGCGACCGCTGCAGTCGAAGCAAAAAGAATCTGAAATGCCGTAGCCGGGTCGCCATTGAGGAAGGAAGCGAACACTGGAGGTCAGTGGCGGCTGGTGGTTTTTTCACCTGGTGGTGCCAGCATATTCAAAATTTGCAATAAATCATTCAAAGTTGCAGGTACGGATAGTGCATATTTTATGCAATAAGTTACATGTTTAACATTATTTAACTGTGCTATTGTAGAAGACGTTTTTAATTGAAGTGTCAGCTGAAGTGAATTGAGAAATTGCATAACTACTACAAATATTTTAGTCTCGGGATTTTTCGCCAAAACAAAAGTTCCTCCTTTCTCTACTAGAAAGCGCTAAACTGTCAAGGAGCTTAGATATCTAACCTCCTTGACTTTCATGGCCCTCCAAGGAACAACAAAAATTCGACAAGCAAGCTGCCCTTTGGGTGTCAAACAACAACGCTTGCACCTGGCACCGAGGCCATACGATATTATATCATACACATATTTTGATCCATATGCATTTTAAATAAAAACCACTTTTAAGAATTATAATTGAACAAACCTCTCAGAAAAATAATTTGAAGAAAACAACATATGCTAGGCCTACTCATCAAAAATATTTGTTCCAAAACCTCGATCGACACCTTCGTTTGAATTAATAAGAGCGGTCCTATCGCTAAATGGAGAGTGTAACAACTCACTTATTTTATTCATTGTTACACTTCCTAAAGGTGACACAGAGCTCATTGAGATTCCTACGGCTTCGTACGTTGCGCTCGAGCTATGCGATCTTCAAACATGAAACAAATCAAATTTTATTAAGGAACCTAGCTTGCATGTATCGATTCAAAAAGCACACTTATTAGATTAAGACGGTGTTTATATGGTCAATGCCGCATGATGCTATGCAAGTTTATGTAACATGTCTATATAGGACAAAATAAGCATGGCTATTGCTAACACACACGTGACCACAGCCTCTTTGTCGCAATTTCAGTTGCTGTCTCAAAATAAATAGGTGAGATGAAATGAACACGATGACCTACCTCTAAGACAACCTTACTTATCGTACATACGGATTGATTGGAAAGGATATCCCCTGCATCTAATATAAATGAACACAAAAGCTATTTAACGACGGACACTATTCATACACATTTGCAGTCAAACTTGAGAATTTGTGTTTACGCTTGGGACGTGAAACTGTGCCGCCAAATTAAATTAACGAAACACAGTAAAACTCGTTGAAAATTCCGAATTTTTACATTACAAAGAGAGAACAAATAATCCCCGTCATCAATATGAGCCTAAAAAAGTTGCTAAATGTCAAACAATAAAGAACTAAAACTATTTTGTGGTTTGAATTTATTTAATAGTCAAGACACAGTGATATATCGTCAAGCTGGTACCACTGGAGGTGTGCTGCCATATGCTGTACTCTAGTGGTTGAAAGATAAAGCAGTTCAGCAGTTCTAACGTGTATGTAATGTGTGCTTGTACCTGTGACGTGCTGCTATCTCGTGGATAGAATTGAAGCTCCGCGTCACGAGGCCGTTGGCTCTACCTCAGGGTAATATGCGTCTCAACACAACACAAACAAACTCAAGCCAAACTAGTCCTTATTGCAGTACAGTGTCTGATGCGGTCTGATGTTCGTAGGTAGTGCCGGTTGGCTCTGGCTCAGTAATTCAATAAAGCGCCACCAGAACGCATGTCAGTTTGCGCGCTCGTTCTAATAAATGCAGAATATGTATACAATTTCTTCAAAATGTAAATGTAATATAAACTGTTCTTGAGAGGGAAAAGTCACATATTCTCTCTTCATTACACTGGTGGTGCCATGGCACACGGGCACCACCTCAGGAGCCGCCCCTGCTGGAGGTTATTTACAAGCAAAAGTAAGTAAAGTTATGCTTTCCAACATGTACTGAACGCTTATTTCATTCATTAGGGAGTGTGTTACAATATTTCCTTTCTTTTCAGACGGATGCAGAAGAGTTTGAGGGGCAGATGACATTGTAGTTTCGCCCCTTGAAACCTCAATAACCAACTAACTAGAGTTTCAGAGGTGAAATTTATTCGGAACAACCTGTAAGTTTTCTTTATGAATACAATTTGCCGTTATTTAATTGACTTTTCCAAAGGGATTTTTTTTAAATATTAGTTTTATCGGATATTGGTTTGCTCGCGCCTGCGCATTGAACTGTTTTACGGACTTGTAAAACATTGGTCCCAGCTATCTCCACTGTGAACCAATATCCGAACGTTGTATATGCAGTAGGTCTGGCATCAGCACACCCTATTTAAAGCGTACTGTCTTTGAAGGTAGAGACTCACTATAGCCCCATCATACTGCATGTGTGAGCTCTTGTGATGGAGAGAGCTGTATGTGAATATATTGTATGCTATTGCTTCAATTACAGGTAAGGACATATCGCTCATCCCCCCATGTACTTGCGTACTGAATCTGTTAACGTGCTGACTGTAGCAGTGGATGTAATTGTAATTATTCTGGTCTGGCTAGGTTAGTTTCGCCACGCTGGGACATAAAATAACCTACCATTCCGGGATACCTTTAATAAAGAAAAGCCAGGAAAACCCACTTGTGGGATGGCCATTCTGTGTATATAACCTATACAACACTACTAATGTACTACAGAACATAATTCACACACGCAGCTTTAACTTCCAAAATGAAAAACAATCAATTAACACTCATTTCATTACACTCTCCTTCAGATCAATGACTTATGGTAAAGAACACAGCGAATTTGAAATATTGACATTTTACCTTAGAAGAAGTCAATACTCGAAATCATGAACACACATACACATTCACGCACTTCGTAATCTACACTTGTCAGGTTGCTCAGATGAACACTTTCAAACTCTCTCATGTGTAATGATACTTCACCTGATTGGTCAGAAGAAACTCATTGCCTCGAATTGCTTGGATTATTGGATCAAAATGGTGTCGCGTTCGCTCACTTTCAACATCCATATTCTTTGCTTTCAACCAGCAGCATGCCGTGTAAAATCCGACGAAGACAGATATTGAGTTTGTAGCTGTAGTTATATGTGACATGTGATTTTATATTGATCAATAAAGTGATTGTCTTTATCCAGAACATTACATTTGAGAGTGAAAATGTTTTGATGAGATTATGGTATTACATGGGTAGATTTTTACTCGACATTTTTAACTTTTTTCGGTTGCATATAATATGTAACACGCGGAAGTTACCTTCATTTACAGAAGAAGTAGTTACCTTGTGCGATTGCATATTAAAATACCTAGTTCATAATATCATTGGGTATTTAGAAACAAGCTGCTGCTAGCGGCCTACTGCACGCTTTAAATACCGTAATCATGTAAAATTCCGTAGTAGAAAACTTCAAAAACGTACGTTGGTTTCTGTAGAAAATCATTGGTCTAACACTGTCCTTTAATATTAAAACACGTGGTATATCACAATATCATGGTGTATACAATAATATAAAATCTTTTCAGCGTTACAAGTAGCCTACCAGTAAATCTGATCAAAATGTGCTGTAGGCTAGGTAGAGTATTACGTCGAAGGTGGGGGTTGAGAGAAATGCATTACTCAAAACGTTTGAGCAATACATCATGTTAGCAAGGCGTAGAACGCATACCGTAAGCTATATTGAAATCCAGAGAGTTTGCCTACAAATCTGTTCATTGCTAGAGTAAAAATGCCATAACCTTTCAGATTAATGCAGTTGTCAGTAGGGTTATCAATTCTTTTAGGAGGGCTATGGGTACTACGGAAACGTGATTTTCTGCTATATAATTGAGTACCGTAATCAAGTTTCATACACATAATGCTCCTTTAGAATGAGGTTCATTGTAACCTATAACTTTTCCCATGCCAAGACACTGAATCAAACTCTGTAGAGGGTTTGTTTCAGTTTGATTAAGTGTTTTGAAATGGGGCAAATACCAATCAATGTGGTTCTTGTTCATAGTGTTGGATATTATGAGTAAATGGTAAATAAATGGAATCACTTGTCACTATTTACTAGTGCTGCGTCAATCTCCTAATTGTGTGTAGGCCTATGTACATATTAATATATGATTCAGAATGATTAAAAAGGATGCCCCCAATAAAGGAGAATTATGTTCCTAAATTTGTCCAGACATCTTTCTGTTACCTCTGAAAATGCATAGCCCGCAGATAATGTGTACATTTCTTGGTTGGAAGATAACGACAAAAGACTTGTGGAATGTTGGCTTTCACGCTCAAGAAATTAAGCTCCAACAATTCATCTAGGTTTATGCAGTGTCTGGTGTGGAGTTTCTTCCAGATGTAAAAAATTCTGTCAACAGGCTCATTAATTCTGAATATAAGTGGAACGCGGCTTATACACTTGCAGCAGACATACCTGGTTTCATCTTCTGGGCGATATTACGTATTGAAATTAGGAACCCTGGTCATTACTGAACCTCATATACAGTATATGCCTAAGTACGTGAATACATATTTTTATTAAGTGCCCTTTCAAATAACGGCTGCCATGTTTCGACAGCGCTTGCATCTCTTTCAACTGTCAACAAGGCCCACTCTAGTGGCACGCCCCGTAACGCACACATTATTGCCACACATGAGATACAAAATCGCTGTTGATCAAAACGACATTCATCGGGACGCGTTAGGCTGTAACCATTGTCAAAAACCATTAATTTGGGAGTCTTAGGCTCTAATCATTGGATTGGACAAAACGATGGTTAGAATGGTAGGGTGTAGGTGCTGCCCCGGCCACGCGCAGCTAGCGGTTCACGGTTGACACAACACCATTGTAACCATTGTCAAAAACCATTGGATTGGACAAAACGAAGGTTAGAATGGTTGGGTGTAGTTCCGGCCTCTAGCAAGTGTGCCTGTATAACCTACAGTGTGTATAGTACAGTGTTACAGTATGATGATATGAGCAAGTAGGGAGTGATAGAGGATAAGTCCAACCCCTTGTCCATGTCGTGGGAGACGGGCAACGGCACAAAGTAGGGGATTGCCTGTAGGGGCGACGTACAGTGGGGACTTAGTGTGCCCCGGGACCGTTACGGTAGCTGTGAAGGTCCTACAGGAACCCTGAAAAGTGAAGCTACGATAGGCCCAGCAAGCCAGTAGTGGATGAAACCAAATGCTCTCAAGAATGGAACGAGCCTCGGACATGATTGATATAATGGACGACGACACGGCTGTAAACACGGACTAAGATTTGGAACTTTAAACATAAGAACGCCGACGGGGAAGGTGGAGGAGATAGTGGATATGATGGAAAGAAGGAAGTTGGATTTATTGGGATTGGCAGAAACAAAGCGGAAAGGGGAAGGAAGGAGAGAACTGAGAAAAGGCTATAGACTGTACTGGAGTGGAAATGAAGAGGGAAAGAGGAATGGAATGGGAGTAGTAGTACTAGATGGTTTAAAAGAAGAAGTGAAGAGAATTAGTGATAGGATGATGAAAGTGAAATTAGCACTGAGGGGAGAGACCGTAGAAAAAGTGCAAGTGTATGCTCCACAAGTAGGCTGCGCCTCTGAAGAGAAGGAGGAGTTTGAAGAGGAATTGCAGAAGCAGCTGGTAGGAAGAAATATGATTGTTATGGGGGATCTGAATGCCAATGTAGGAAGAGAAAGACAAGGTTATAAGAGCGTTCTAGGACCAGAGGGTTGGGGCAGAAGGAATGAGGAAGGAAAGAGACTGTTGGACTTCTGCCAAAGGAACAGCCTGCTAGTTGGGAACTCCTGGTTCTTGAAAAGAGAGCCACACAATCACATGGTACAGTGATGATTTGAACAGGAAGTCTGTCATCGACTATATACTCTATGAGAAAGAATTAAATAAGGACATCACGGACATCAAGGTTATACCATCGGAGAACCTGGATAGCGACCATCGATTGCTGGTAATGAACCTGAGAGGGACTAAGGAGAAGAAAGGGACTGAGAACCAGGAAAGACGTATAAGGATATGGAAACTGAAAGAAGGAGTTAGAAGCGTAGAGTACCTCAAAATGGTAAAGGAAGGAATTCCAACAGATGAAGAAAGAGGGGTGGAAGGGGAATGGGCTAGATTTAAGAAGACACTAGTAGGTGCAGCAGAAACAGTATGTGGGAGGACAAGTAGTAAGAAGAGGTGGAAGGAAACACCATGGTGGAATGAGAAGACAAAAGATATAGTAAGGGAAAAGAATAGATCCTTTAGGAGGTGGTATCAAAATAGGACGGTAGAGACAAGGGAAGAGTACCAGGAAAGAAAGGAGACGAAGAGAGTAGTGGCTGAGGAGAGAGGAAAGTGGATGGAAGAGTGGACAAAGATGATGGAGGATAGTGAAGGTACAAAAAAGGTCCTGTATGGGATGGTAAAGAATAAGAGGCGGAAGGATCCTACGGATTATGTTAGAATGGTGAACAAAAGGGGGGCAAGAGATAGAAAATAGGGAAGAACTGAAGAAAATTTGGAAAGAATATTTTGAAGAACTACTGAACCCAAATGGAAACCACGGCGAGGAGGAAGAAATCGGGGAAGAGGAAGATGAACTGCAAACAGAAAAGGACTTAACATGGAAAGAAGTGGAAGATGCAGTGAGGAAGATGAAAGGAGGGAAGGCACCGGGTGTGGATGAGTTGAGTGTGGAGATGGTGAGAGCAGCAGGAGAGGTGGGGATACAGAGGTTGTACCGAGTAATGAGGAGAGCATGGAATTAAAGGAAGACCCCAGAGGACTGGAAAAAAGGAATAATTGTCCCGATCTTCAAGAAAGGTAGTAGAACAGAATGCAGAAACTATCGGGGAATAACACTGATGAGTCATTGTGCACAGATGTTTGAGAAAGTTTTGGAAAGGAGAATTAGGACAAGATGTTTGAGAAAGTTTCGGAAAGTAGAATTAGGACCAGGATAGAAGAAGGGATGAGGGAAGAACAACATGGCTTCAGAGCAGGAAGGTCCACAGTGGATTTGATTTTCGCTGTAAGGCAGTTACAAGAACAGCACTGAGTATGGAACAGATCTACTGATGGCCTTCCTGGACATTGAGAAAGCATATGACAGTGTATGCAGAAACAAAGTATGGAAGTCCCTGGAGGATCGAGATGTAGAAACATGGACTATAAGGAGGATAAAGGAGATGTACAAGGGAAGCGTGAGCTGTGTGAAAGTGGGAGGAGAGAGATCGGACTGGTTGGAACAGAGAAACGGCCTGAAACAAGGAAGTGCACTGTCACCGTTACTTTTCATTGTGGTGATGGATGACATAATGACCCGAGTGGCACAAGTAATTGGGGAAGGAAAGATGAAAGCAATGGTGTTTGCAGATGATTTGGGGAAACAAGGAGGAGGAGGTACAGGAACAGTTGGACGTGTGGGAAGGAATAATACAAGGGTATGGGATGAAATTTAGCATAAATAAGAGTGAGATGGTGATCACAACAAGGAAGAAGGAAAGAACCACAACAGGAATAACAATTGGTGGGGAACAGCTGAAGAAAGTGGAGAGTTTCAAGTATCTGGGGAGCCTAATGCAAGATAATGGAAGAAACGATAGAGAAATAAATGAGCGGGGGAGACAGGCAGAAGCATTCCGGAGCAGTGTGAGAAGCTTGTTATGGAGCAAGGATGTCCCTCAGAACAGAAAAAAGATCATATAACGGTCGTACTATGTCCCTATCCTGACGTATGCCTCGGAGACCTGGGTTATGAAAGGAAGGGAGAAGAGCAAAATACAGGACAGTGAGATGAGGTTCTTGAGAAGCAGTATCGGAGCTACAAAGAGGGACAGAATAAGAAATGAGAGGACCAGAGAATTAATGAAGGAGGAACCATTACAGGATGGTATAGAGAAATCTAGACTTAGATGGTATGGACATGTAAAACGAATGGAGGAGAAGAGGATAACCAAGAGGATACACGAGACGAAGTGGGAAAGAAAGAGACCAAGAGGGGGACCGAGAGACAGGTGGCTGAAGGGGGTGTAAGAAAGCATGAAGAAGGGAGGAGAAGACTGGACAAGGGTGGAGGCTGAGTGATGGTGGGAAGACAGAAGACGTTGGAGAGGCTTGTGTTCCAAACAGACCCGGCCAGTGGCTGGAAACTGTGCAAGATGATGATGATGATGATGAGGGAGTGATAGAGGAGTAACACCTCTTTAAAAAATCTGGTCCAGCTGGCCCGGCTGGTAGTACCTTGTTAGGGTCCCTTGCCAGGGTTACGGTGAAGTTCTCAACAGTATCTGCAGTGAAAGAGGTGAACTCTGGCACAGTGTGGTTGGTGGAAGGGGCAGCCCATTGCTCAGGTGTAATAGGGCAAAATATTGTCCATAGTTATGATGGGCACATTTTGGCCCAACGGAAAAATGAGCGGAGGAGGAGCCAATCACTCTCATGGCTCCCAAGGGTCATAGAGGCGAAAGAGGCCACGCCAGACGGACTGGCTGTAAAGGCGCACCTCAGTAGTACTTGAGTATGCGGCAGTTCATTGCAGTCTCTGTGTTCGGTCCTGCAGGTCTCGTTCTTTGTGAGCCGCGGAATAAGGCTCAGAGATCATAGTGTGTGGGTCTCGTCCTGGCAAGCCGAGATCCACCCTAAACACATTCACGCCAGAGGCACTTCTTCCGAACGTCACTTTACCAAGTCCAACGGCGATGGGATATGGACGGTGGGGGCTGGTTATGGGTGGAAATATGAGGCTGATGAAGGACGGATTTGTGTATGGTTCGAAACCTCTACCTTACTTAGCGCACTAATAGCGCAAACATTATTTGTATTGATTCGGCGGAAAACTGCTAACTGATTAAATAATTTGTATACGTCAATACGGACCAAAAATGGCAACTAGTATTCCCATTGGAAATGGAAGCCCCTAGTTTGGACCTGCACGTTGGCAGCAGATGTGTGTTGGTCGTCTTCCGGAGACTCTGTGACTACACAGGAATTCGGTCCTGCATCTGTGTTAGGGCAGGCCTATTTAGGAGCACCGCTGCCCACCCCACATGGGGAAAGCCCTAGAAAAGGTGGGCTAAACATCGGAAGTCACAATCTTGTTCCGGCTGGGCAACCGCACTCAGCAGGTCACCACTCATGCGGTCGAAACTCAAAAACGGTAAAGAATCACAAATTGATTATTGGATCATGGAACATCAGAACTTTGCTTGATATGGACAATAACGTTAGACCTGAGAGAAGGTCAGCTCTCGTAACCCAGGAGTTATCAAGACTCAACGTTGACACTACTGCTCTCACAAGGGGAGGATACAATTCATGGGTCACCGATTCGAACCATCTTTAGTACAAGTTTAGGGCATGACTAGGCGTATACCAGGTGCAAGTAGTAAGGTGCGCTTCTCAGCCGATTCCGAGAAATTAATTATTAATTATTCGTAATTGCTGTAGAGCGTTCATGTCCACTGTACGCTAACATGAAGCCAAGAAGCTCATGGTGCAGCGGTAAGAGCCCTGCTTCGTAAGCGTGGTATCACTGGATCGAATCCCACCGGTGACCATTTTTTTTGTAAACATAGGGAATTTGTACAACAGTAGGTGTCGTGAATAATGTTCAATTTGCAGTCAATTGTAATAACGTGTTATGTGAGCGGGTAAGGGGAGTGGGAATAAATCTTACAGGAGATTACATCCTCGTCGCGGAATTTGAATGCGGTCCACTTCCATCGGCCTTCGTAGGGACCTCAAGAGCCAAGGAACAAATGCGGCATTCAAAGTTTCCTGGGTGAACCGTTTATCCTCCTGCCCACAGTTATCGTTAGTTTGTGTGCAGGTGACCTCGCCAGTTCCGAACAATTTCCAACTGTAGCAACCGAGTATCGAGAAGGCAGTGCGAGAACAGAGTAACAAAAAGGCAGTGCGAGAGTACAAATATCAAGTAGGCAGTGAAGAAAGAAAAAGGCTTGGAATTGTTATGTATTGTGAGTGTGTAAAAAAATAGAAATATTTGTGTGTTGATGAATGTCATGAGAAGTAAAAACGGTAACACAACCAACACCCATAGCATGAGACACTATTTGCGGGGTACGGAGTGGTCTGATGGTTCACTGACGTGCAATGAACGGAACAGACTGGGCCTTCAGAGTATAAACGTATACATATAATAGAGTACACCTGACCATTTATAATACCAATGTACTGTATTTGCAATGCCCCGACTGTACATTATGTAATGTCACAAACGTTCAACCCCATAGGATGATTTCCGAATCCCTTTTCCCGCTCACAGAACACGTTATTACAATTGACTGCAAAATGAACATTATTCAAGACACCTACAGTTGTACGAATTGCCTATGTTTACAAAAAAGAAGAGGGTCACCGGTGGGATTCGAACCAGTGATCCCACGCTTACAAAGCAGGGCTCTTACCGCTGAATCGTGCGCTCCTTGGCTTCAAGTTAACATACAGCGCACATGAACGCGCTACAGCAATTACGAATAATTAATAATTAATTTCTCGGAATCGGCTGAGAAGCGCACCTTACTACTTGCGCCTGGTATACACCTAGTCATGCCCTACACGTGTACTAAAGATGGTTCGAATCGGTGACCCATACATCGTATCCTCCCCTTGTCAGTGAAACTAGGCTGTCTTCTGAAGGCAAAATTACTGAATCTGGAACAGGATATACCATCTTCTGGAAAGGAAAGGAGGAGGGTGAATGTCGTATTCATGGTGTGGGCTTTGCTGTGAAGACTAAACTGGTAAATTATCACCAACTTACGCCCATTGCAATCAGCAAAAGGCTCATGACTCTTCGCATACCACTCTCAGGAGGTTCCTTTATGACACTCATCTCTGCCTATGCTCCTACCTTAGATTCTGATGATGGAAGTAAAGGCTCAGTTCTATAATCAGCTAAGTGAAATCAACTCCAAGGTACCATCTGCAGATAAACTCTTGCTCCTCGGTGACTTCAATGCCACAGTTGGGAAAGATCACAGGCTATGGAATAATGCGATGGGCAAACAGGGACTTGGAAAATGTAATCCCAATGGACTGTTGCTTCTTGGTCTTTGTGCAGAACACGAACTTTTCATTACCAACACGCAGTTTCGGCTACCTAACCGCTTCAAAACCACGTGGATGCATCCTCGTTCCAAACATTGGCACATTCTTGATTATATCATTACCCGGCAAAGTGATAAGAAGGACACTCGTATTACCAGAACAGCAAGGAATATAGACGATTGTTGGACAGATCATAACTTCTTATATGTAAGCTCAGGATATCCATCAGACCTAAACCACCTAGGAACATCAAAAATTTGCCAGGAAAGAAGTTTAATACATCCAAACTTCAGGATGAATCCAAGTATAAACATTTTGGAAACAGGATAGTCACCCAGTTATCAGGAAACCCAGTAACAAATGACATTCAGCAAGAATGGCCACACTACAGTCAGCTGAGGAAACCATTGGTTTTATAGTGCGGAAAAGACAAGACTGGTTTGATGACAATGAAGAAATTCTGTCTCTCATCAATGCCAAAAGGAATGCCTATCTTGCCCATCTTCAAGACCCAACTTCAAACACAAAGAGAGATAAACTACTGGAACTCATGGGTAAATTCCAGACGCAGATATGGCAGATTAAAAATACTTGGTGCAGCAGAAGGCTCAGAAACTGCAGAGACTATCAGATGCTCGAGACTTGATCTATGCAGTGCTCAAGGAAATATATTTTTCTTTTGAAAATTATATGCAGTTGCTATATACGGATTTACTATTTGTACAATACATAAGTAATCAATGCGGTCATGAAAAATTCCAAATCTTGGAGACTAATTGATCCCACAATCTTAGCTACAAGCTAACCACCTTCATCCACTGAAATAGTACACAAAATTGTCTTCCACACTGGAAGGATGCAAAAATGAAGAGGGCAAGTAGAATAAGTCAACTGCAATACCAACTTGTATGAAAACTGAAGCATAACGAATAGAATATAAAGTGTGATCTCTTCTCCCTCAATAGCATGTAATGAATACGGATCGGGTTGGCACCCGCCACTACGCAGCGCTACAGTCGACTTGAGATTGTTGATTTCCACATATGTTTATGTGCGATATATTAAGTATTTAATCGGTCGGAGTGTTTTGGTGGTGTTCTGTGCAAACGTTTATTGATATACAAGTGCTTGCACTATTACTTCATAGTATTAATACCTGAAATGCTATTGTAGGAAGCATTAACTGAAATGGAATTTAATTTCTTGTCGTGTGTTGACGTTCTCTTCGTGTGTTAATTTTATTGTTATTTAATGTAAGTAAACAGCAGTTTAGCCCTTACATTTTCATGAGTGCTTAATGTGAGTAGTGAAGATGCCTTGCTGTTTTGTACCAGGATGCAGATCTAGCTATGGGGACTGTAAAGAGGTCAGACTGTTTTTCAAACCTCCTAAAGATAAGGAACGTTTTATCAAGTGCAAAGGGGCCATACCAGGGAAGGATAGGGAACTTACTGAAAAGTCCTACATCTGTGATGCTCACTTTTCAGAAGATTTAATTGTTAAATTTGACAAATTTGTGATAGAAGGGAAGGAAGTAATACTTCTCCCAAGAACCAACTGGCCATTGAAAAACTATTCTGTTCCACATATAGGCCTATTTCCTAATTTGCCTAAGTATTTGTCCAGTATGGTGTAAATAAAAATGCTCTTGATGCCATTAAAGACTACTTCTGTGAAGAAAGGGATGAGAATAAAAAGACAATGAGTTAAAAAACATATGTACCGCAATGCTGAAAGAGGTGTGATCAGTTTTAGACAATAGCCTACTCTATGAAGGGGTCATGACTATGCCTTGTTTAATGTTCTTCTGAAATTATGGTAGTTTACTGATTTTGGTGTTTGTGGAGTGAAATTCATGGTTATTATTGAATTTTATAGTAATCTACGGTAAAGTTGAAAGTTGCATTCGTACGGCTTTTTTTTCTGTGTTGCAAGTCTGTTAAGGGAATGTAAAATGTGGAACAATGTGAAAAAATCCTTTATGATAGAGAGGTTAATTTTTCCATTCTTTTTTTAATTTACCGATAGCTGGCAAAACTAATTGCATTTTGAACTTGCTCTCTGTCTTCGCTTAATGTCGAAACTGGACTATTACAGGAGACGACTTATTAAATTATAATTGGGCACCGTAAAGTAAGTGGATATGTCGAACTTATTAGCGCCTATGAGGATATCTTGCAGTGTTTTAACATGTAAAACAGGTCGCAAGGTTTTAAAAGTCTCGTAAGCGCCAATGCTAACTTGCATCACAGATCGGAGCCAGCGCTGCGCTGCGGCGGACCAGGCGTACTAGGCCAGTGATATCACTTCTTATTCTATTCGTTATGACTGAAGGTTAAATCACACTCACATGTAAAGTATACATTTAGCAAACTTAAGCAGAGAGCATGTGGAAGAAAAGGAAAAATCTATTTGTACAGTTTAACTGAAGGAAAATTATTTAAAAAATGACACTTCTTTTCATATTGAAGAAATTAGCTTGGTTGACCATGATGAATGTAATAGCAATTGCAAATTCACTTTTCAATTAATGTAGAAGTCTTAGTTGAATTAGAACTTTCTGCACTGTATCTGATGAATTTAACATAAATTTAACCGAATTAAATCATTAAGAAACCAGAATTATCTAGGAATAGTTTTTATCGAATGCCACAAAATACATTAATCTCAAGAATAACTAATGTAATATATGAAGGTTTACAGTTTGTATCCATTCTTCACAAAAGCAGATTTTAGACCCATTAACCAACAAGGAACAGACCTATGACAAGCAACTTACCTTTTAATGCCATTGCCAGAATTGAGAAGCTGCCACATGCAAAAGAAAGATAGAGGGTGAATGAGAAAGCAGATGACAGACAATTCTTGCAAGTTCATTGCTTATTCGTGGTAAAAGAGTAAAACCTAATTTCTTATTCATGACATAAATAGCTCTGAAGTGAACACTGAAAGGGTGCATTTGTTTGGGATAACTTGCTATGAGCAATTCAGTTAAAGACAAACCAAGCATAGGATGGATTTCACTACCCTGCAGAGCCTCCTCAAGAATAGTAATTTACATTTTACAAAGAAAAACTTGGGCTTACCTGGTGGCAGCATCAAAAGATGAAAATCTGAATGTCGCAGAATTCTTGTTAATGGCCCCAACCACAGGCCGTCGGAAGTTAGATGGGATTGGCTAAACCTTATTTTGGGCCTGTTTTTTTATTACGCTCCGGTTATGCAACTTTGGAAACGTAATAGCACGAACGGACGGTGTGTGTTGTTGGTAGACCTAGCGCCCTGTTTTTTATGTCTAAAATGTGATTGGCTTACACTGATACTAACAGGATTTCAACCGTATTATGTTTTAGACTTAGATTAAACGTCTTGAAAACGAAATCTATTGTTATGAATTACAGAAGTTGATCGCATATAATCATAAACATCATTACGGTGTCTGATATAATTGCAAAGATTCAGTTATATTTAAAGAATTGCACCCGTTGATATTAATACTATGATGGCAACCCTTGCTGCCGATTATCACTAGCGCTTAAAGACAGCCCAGCGGGGCTAACGAAGTGACCCGAATACTCACGACCGCAACCGATCATCCATCCCCCTCTAGACAGACCAGCGGGACAGTCAGCTGTTCCTCGATGAGACAGACCAGCGCAGCGGGGCAATAAGACCGTACCCGAAACTTCACAACCTAGACCGATCATTAGGGCTATGAATTTTATGTAAATACATATTCTTTCCCTTTGCTTCTACATAACTAAAATGCTAAATGTCCATGAATTAGAACCATAGCTATCATATAATTGCACTTTATTGTTACATATCTGATCACAATGACATTTGTTTTACATATTTTTAATTTTTAATGTAACATTACATATTCAGTGTTTTTATTTTATATATTTGATCAAAATGACATTTTTAAAACATAATTTCACTTAATGTATTTAAAATTACATATTCTGTCTCTTACTGCAAAAAAAGTATTTATTCGCAAGTGAAATATACGGTGATTCTAAACAGTCTGTATGACAATATTTGTTCACTAGAAACTCGGGTACATGAAACGAATTTCCAAGCAATTCATAAGCTTTTGAGAAAGGTCAACGGAAGAATATCAAGAAATATATCAGTGGAGATAAGTGGATGGGAATTCACGTAGCACCCTGTCGGAGACTTAGCGGCTGGACTTCAGTTTATTTCAGTTGTCCAGTGAGTGCCTGAGACTATACTTTTCAACCTGTTAAACCTCCCACCCCGGAAACAAAAAGTGCTCCAAACAATACTTATTGTTGACTTCCTAAACATTTTCTCAGCCATAATGAAATGTATTTATCTTTGCTATAATATGGGCATGCTTAATTAATTATTGTACACCACTTTTGTTGTATTGTTATTGTTTTAAGGGGAGGAACAACAAGGTTATCTGCCCCGTACCACACTTTATTTTGCATAAAAATATAATGAATAAAATTAGGAATCTTCAAGCAATATCATGTGTAATATATATTATTTATATAAAAATCAAATTAATATTACATATTTCACCTACTATAATTACATAAATAAGTACATATTTTGCATGTTGATATTATTATGTCTCAGGCACTATCTGGACAACTGAAATAAACTAAATTCCAACCGGTGAGTCTCCGGCAGGGTGCTACGTGAAATCCCATCCCCTTATCTCCACTAATATATTTCTTGATATTCTTCCCTGACCCTTTCTCAACAGCTTATGAATTGCTTGGAAAATCTGTTTCACGTAGGTACCGTACCGTACCTGAGTTTCTAGTGAACAAATATTGTCATGCAAACTGTTTAGAATTACCCAATAATTCATTTCATCTCTCATTATCTCCTCTCATGAGGTTGGCGTCAGGAAGGGCATCCGGCCGTAAAAACCATCCGCCACAACTACATCCATGGCATCTCATCTCCGACCCCGTTGGAAAAACGGAAATAATAAGGGGTAGACATACATACACTGTTTAGAATTACCGTATATTTCACTTGCGATTCTTTTTTACAGTAAGAGACAGATGTGTCATTTTAAATAAAAGCAAAATTATGTTTAAGCAAAATGTCATTTCCATCAAATACCGGTATGTAAAATCACAGAATATGTAATTTTACATTATAAATTAAAAATATGTAAAACAAATGTCATTGAGATCAGATATGTAACAATGAAATGTAGTTATATGACAGCTAAGGTAGTGGAGATAAGGGGATGGGACATTTAGCAATTTTAGTTATGTAGAAGCAAAGGGAAAGAATATGTATTTACTTAAAATTCCTAGCCCTAATGATCGATGTAGGTTGTGAAGTTTCGGGTACGGTCTTATTGCCCCACTGCGCTGGTCTGTCTCAACGAGGAACAGCTGATTGCCCCGCTGGTCTGTCTCGAGGGGGATGGATGATCGGTTGCGATCGTGAGTATTCGGGTCACTTCGTTAGCCCCGCTGGGCTGTCTTTAAGCGCTAGTCGATTATCATTTTTTTTTCAAGATGGCAGACTACGGCAGATATTTGTTTATTTGTAAATGGTGTGGATGATTTAATAATGTTGATTCGTGAGCAAAAGGAAAGATGGAGTAAAATATGAGCAATTATGTCATTTGTAATGAAATGTACATGTTTAGTGATGAACTGTGGCATATCAGTCATGTGGAAGAATAACATAACCTAAACCCTCATATCGGAAACGCCGCCAGGAGTAGTTTTGAAATGCTCTTGATCCAATTTTCTGGAGTGTGTTATGCCAATAATATAATTCAGCAGGTCTCGTTCTATCATGTAAGTTTGTATAGTGCTTATTTGAGCAGTAGCCTACTACATGCCTGGTATTTGTGTGTGGCAAAGGTTCAGAATGAGGACCTGTAGGCCTAAACCATTTACCTGTCCTCTTTGCTTCCTAAGGAATTAACCTGCGTGATTCTAACTAATAATGCTAGTAAACCCCTATCTATAGGCCTACTGTCTTTGCTTTCCTCCTGTTTAGTCCGAAGAGGACATTATTTCACTTGTATCCTTAGCTGGCTATCACTTCTTCCTTTGGGTTGAAAAGCACTTGCAGCAATGTGTATGCTAGGCAGCGGTGAGGCATATGGAACACTTCCATGGAGTGATGAATCTTTCAGGTTCAGTAACAGTCTGTTTTCCTAGAGTTTTCAACTCTCATAATAAAGATTATCGGATACATATTCGGTAAAAGTAAAGTTTATTAGAAATATTATTCATTTCAGGTTCTGTATTGACAGTGATTATGAAGAATAAGATTGGAGTGGAGTTTACCTGAACCGAAGTAAAAAAATCTTAAACTACTGAAATTAGCCAAGATACCTGTAGTAGTGGTATCTGGAGATGATATAGTAATAGATGTTTACTCCTCCGCTGTCTGTAACCCACCCAGCCATGCCAAATAGGATCACGACTTATAGAGATGAAATTCCAGCTGACTCCGCCATTTTTAGCATCGTGTACAGTATTGCCAACCCCATGCATTAGGTACTATATCGCATCCATCTGACCAATGGTTTTCGCCTAGACCAATAAGTGTTAGGTAATTAACGGAAGATACTCACCCCTGGTTTTTGTCATGCACAGTGGGGGGAGGTCACGCATCAATAATCTTTATCCAAGCCAGTGGTTGTGCTAATTATTTCTTTTTTCACATAATTACAAAGTTATGTGTGTCGTGTGACATGTTAGCAACGCAATATGACGTCAATTTGTCGGCCACAAACATCTGCCGTCGTCGAACGAGCTACAAATAAAAACCTTCTTGACTGTATATTAGTGATATTTGACAGTATATTTAATATGCAGCAGTGATATTTGACAGTATTTTCAATTCTTAATGGCTCCCAGAAAGTATGTGTATGGTATATGCTCAATAATTATCACTTTTTTTTAAAGGTCTGATACCATTCATTGGAATTACATCCTGCAGCGTAGCCATGCTCGTTAAGTCATGCACTATGGTCGTGATAGGCACCTGCAGCAAGTCGAGAAATCAACGGTTTATCCTGGCATTGACAGAGGCTATCCTGAGTGTGAAATTTCGACACTCCCTTGGGACAAATGCTGGGATTGTACCGTACCTTATTTCAAATCCTGGGGCACTATTCCATCCTTGTCCCGAATACATTTACACATACTATTACACTCATCACAGAAAAGTGATACACCTTAGTTCCTCGGGTTGATGAACACTCTGTCCCAGGCTATTGAAATGAGAAATACATGTTGGTATGATCAAGCTATGATGCTTACATATTGAAGCCAATTGTTTGAATGCCTACTTGGATGTTATTTTATTATCAAATTATTTTTTTCTCCAGCCGTTAAATATTCACGTTGATATGTTACATAATACAATAGTTGTAACTTACTATGGATCCATATTTCTTGACATTTATGTCATATATTCCTCAGCTTGTAACTGCATAACCAATTTGTCACCCAGATGAGAAACTAGGATGGCTGGCATACAGTGTTCCTGACAATGTTCATGTCAAGGTTGTCAAAAACAACATAAATACCTAATGTTGGGAGCATTGAAATAACTATTTCAGAACAAATCATCAGTGGGCTGTTTTAACTTGGATGGAAATTGGTGTCTGCTGCAAAACTATGTTGCCACCATTAGCCATATCAACTTGTTTACAGATGCCAGCATTCAGCTGTGCACTTGACCTTGAGAGGTAGGTGTAGAGTGGTGCAGGAAGCAAGCCGAATACTGCCCTATCTGAGAAATTTGACGCGTGTGACAGTAGGTTGTCACAATCACAAACAGACACACTCAGTGTGGCAAATTTTTTAAGTTGCAGTAGTATACCGGGAGAGTGGGATGGGGAAGTACACAGCTACATTCCCGGTAACTGTATGTATAGGTTGTATGTAGTGGTATATGCATTTGTAGATGAGACTGGGATTGGGAAGGAGGCAGTCAAACAACAAAAGTCAACAAACAAGTCAACCCCTGGCACTATACAGCCCATGACGGGCTAAGGCCGACCAAGCGACCGCTGACCAGCCATTCGGCCTGCAGATATTGGGGGTGACGCGTTGTAACGTGTTTTTCGAGGGGATATTACGCCACTGGCATAAGTCAGTAGGAAGCCATTCTATATTTATTTACGTGGCAAATTGTTCAGCCAGGAGAATTTTTCATGTTAATTTATTATTATTATTATTAACTTATTATTATTATTATTATTATTAAGGTATTTTTGGAGCATTTTTATAAAATTATAAGCATACCGATAGGTTTTCTATGTCATAGAAAACACTATCAAGCAAATTATTACGAACTACATTATCATAGAAAATTATATGATTACGGAATTTTACGGAGTTTTGTCAGTTAGGGTATTATGAGAGAGATGACTCATTGGGAATTCGGATACAGGCTTATTCTTGTCAAGAAGTATGTCGCAAGCCTGGGTTGCAGCGTCAAGAAAAGGCGAAATAGTCTGGAACGGCAAACGACATCAACCGTGCGCCGTGTGTATTGAGCCGGAGGAGGGGAGTATAGCGGGGTGCTCAGCCAATCAGTGGAGACCACGTAAGGTGGAAGTCGGCACCGGAGTGGGGAGCCGAAGAGTGCACATATCGTTTGCGCGCCGTGGAGAGGGGACAATCTGTGTAGAACTTAACGAGTATGGTTGCGCGTGTGAGTGGCTCCGATGTTCCGTGGATTCAAGGACTATCTTTGTAAAACTTAACCAGTGTGGTTGTACGAGTGTTTGGCTCCGATGTTCGGACCATAAAGGATTACAGCTAGAAGTATATCATCAACTAACGAAGAAGATGACGACGTCCAGGAGACAGTGGGAAGCTCTCTTCATCATCCAGTACGAGGGAAATGCTTCGGCAATTTCCAGCGGTAAGCGCGAATGACGCAGAACTACGCAATCTCTCGTTTCTCTTTGTTTTAAATTCAGTATTTCAGTAACTTCATAGCTTTGGAATAAGAGTAAAATCAATAATTTATCAGACTCCGTTTTCACGTAATTTTCTAGCGGTAATATTCAAATCGCAACGCTCCAATATAAATTTTAAACTTATTATAATTATTAATTTTGCAAAACTTGTTTTATATAATAAATTCATTTCTTTTAACCATGCAATCTTTGCTTTCAGTAGGTAGCATTAAATATAGACCAACTCCTTCTCCTGATACAATTGTTTGTTGGGTTAATGATCAAATCATACCACGATCTGAGTGAATAGATTCTTGAAGGTGTTTTACCAGAGCTAGGTGTTGTTAAATACAAATTTAGATTTCGACATTGCGTTGAGGTCTTGGCGCCCATTAAAACAACATATCTTAGGCAGAGTAAATATTTCAAAGGGCAAGTAAGGAACAATCAAAACGTTTCATTTGTACGCTCAACGTGGAGCGAAGTAAAACCGTTTCATTTGTCGCCGACAACTTGGGCTGAAAACCTAATAACATTTGTGGAAGGAGAAGGGTATATATTTCTGTGCCTGTATTTTGGGGGTTATTTGTCTTTATCAGTGTATATCATTATGGGGGATGAGAAAGAAAGACAGATGAGGTTACGTAGTGGTCATCAACTGGAGAGTGATGATACGAGCAGTATGTCGAGTGATGGTAGTACCGGGGTAGCGGAGGTAAATTCCGATACTGAAACAGGGAGTGTAGGCGGCCAACCAGAATTAAAAACTTTACTTCTCGAGTTCATGTATCTGAACAAAGTTAGTAGTGATGCCTTAAATGCAAAATTAGAACAGAATAATGCAAAATTAGAACAAAACAGTAAGGAAAATAAAGAAAGTACAGATGCCTTAAACGCCAGATTAGAACAAAACAGTAGGGAAAATAAAGAAAGTACAGACGCTTTAAATACTAAACTGGAACAAAACAACGCTGAACTGAAACAAAACAACGCTAAACTAGAACAAAACAGTAGGGAAAATAAAGAAAGTACAGATGCCTTAAACGCCAGATTAGAACAAAATAGTAGGGAAAATAGAGAGAGTACTGAAACTTTAAATGCTAAATTAGAACAAAACAGTAGGGAAATTAGTGATAAATTCGAACTGATTAGAGGTGAGATCAGGGGGGTGATGAAAGAGAAGGCTAAAGAGATTATTGCAGATGTAGACAGAAAATTAGGAAAAGTACAGGAGGAGTTAGAAATTAGAATCAGTACACAGGCTGAAAATTTAAAAGAACTAGTGCAACTGGAGACACAGCAGGTCAAAAAGCAATTGGGGGGAGAAATTGACAAAATTCAGGTAGCAACTAAAGAGGTTAAAGAACAGCTGGGGGGTAGAATTGAGAAAGTCCTCTAGCAAATAGTTGCAGAAGTAAATGATTTAAGAGAGTGTAATAGAGAGAGCATTAGCAATATTGAGGAGAAACAAGCAAAGCTATATGATAAAGTAGAAGAGTCAGAAGGAAACATTAAAGTAACAGTAAACAGTATTGAGAGGAAGGCTGAGGGGAAAATCGCAGAATTAGAATTAAAATTAAAAGCTAGGATCAGGCAAGTTTTTGTGAATAGCACACACAGGGAGGTAGAACTGGGTAAGTTCAGCAATCGACAGGGGTGCCCAATGGAGTTCATGAACACTATAGAAAATAAATTCGGGGAGAGGTTGGAAAATGGTAGTATTGAGTGGTGCCAGGTAGTTGAAATTTTAGAACAAGTGTTTGTGGGGGAAACGAGGAATTGGTTTGCTGTCTACAGAGACAAGTTTACTGATATTAATGATTTTAAAATGAAATTCTGTGAAAAGTTCTGGAATGAGGTTATTCAGTCGCAGCATCGTGAGGGAGTAGTGTGTGGTAAATATAACCCTAAAGGAAGCGAGACAGTTTCAGCGTGATCAGCGAGTCGGGTCCCTCGGCCGTTAATCCTGGTTTTCGTGATCGGGGTGCTGACTCACTGTCAGACAGCTACTCAATTGTCCTCACGAGGCTGAGTGCACCCCGTTCCAACCCTCAAGTCAGTTTTAAAATCCCTGACGGAGCCGGGGATCGAACCCGGGGCCTCCAGGTGAGAGGCAGGCGCGCTACCCCCAACACCACGAGGCTGGTGAAGGAGGCAGTCATGGCCTTAATTAAGAACCATCATTTGAATGGATCATTGTGGTGTGAACGAAGCCAAACACGTCTCAATTTTGCTTGTTCCAAACAGACTAGAATTAATTATTTATTTGCAATAAAACCCAGGACCTTTAGGACATGAGTCTCAATATGTAGGCTACTCCTGAGATCACTGAAAGTGACTCATATTTAAAGGATACCAAACAATGTTGACACATGTAAATTTATGAACAAGGGACTAATCACTTTCCTTTCAATTTACTTTACCAGTTTGTGCCATACCAATAGGCCTACTGTTTTAAGGTGTAGCACGTTTTGTGTTCCTTAGGATATGCAGTTATTCGAGCATAAGGACATGAGAGAGAAGCTGGTATTCTGAAATGTGTAAGGCAAGGCCACAACTTATCACCCATACTTTTCAATCTATACATTGAACAAGCAATAAAGGAAATAGGAGAAAAATTCAAAGTAGGAGTAAAAATTCAAGGAGAAATAATTTCAACTTGGAGATTTGCTGATGACATCGTCATCATCTTAGCAGACATCCTCGTCATCTTAGCTGACAGACCAGAGGATTTGAATGAGTTTTTAAATGGTATGGATTCTGTCTTGAGGGAAGAATTCATGATGAAAATTAATAAATGTAAAACAAAAATATTGGATTGCAGTCGAAAGGGATCACTGAAATAACTGAAATCCTCCATGCCCATTTACAGAATATTTCCTTGAGAAGCTTAGCCTGCATTCTTCCATGTCTACTGTCTTATAAGTTACATTCCAAATTTATTGTATTTATAGCTTGATGTTTGTATTCTTACAGATCTGTCCACTGGATCCAGGTGAACAGCAACTTGCAAGAGCAGAACTGGACGAGAATGCAATTTCAATTGTGTCGTTCTTTCTAAACTAGACCTATACATATACAACAATTTTATTTTTACATTGTGTAATGCAAAATAATAATAATAAAAAAGAAATGTTTCAATCACCTATGGTTTCATTTATCCTTCTCCTTCCTTCTCATATCCCATTTGCAAGAGGGTCATTGGGTTCAAACAAGAAATTGGAACCTGTGTAGGATAGCGGGTAGGGGTGATTATTTTAAATATTCTACAGTGAGATTTGGAGGTTATGTAGGTTAGGGCGGAAAGGGGGGCGGGTATGGGATGTGCTCTGGAATTTGGAGGTTATGTCAGCAGACATGACTCGATATTTTATTTTATAGCATTCAACTTATAAAACGTGTAAGATAATTGATATTTACGGTGTATAGTTGATTAACGTCAATACATTATTATAATTATCAAAATATATAGCTACATAAGTACGTTTACTGCCAACATTACAAAGTGGACAACAAATTTCATAATGTATCAGTATATTGTTGATTGATGGTGATACATTTTGTCAGAGCTAATATTGTCAAAGGTAATAGCTATTAATGTTAATTGATCAACAAAGGGACTAGATCTGCGTAATATTCATAAAAATAAGCTGATATCTTAAGAGAAATGATTGATTTTTTTGAAGCCGGATTGTGGGCGGATTTAAGGAAAATTATTTAACATGGGAGCTGGGACTCTGGTATTATATTCTCTTTGGTTTCTGGCTTAGTAAATCCATTTAGCAATAGGTGGCGAACGAGTAGATTCAACAAATGAGCGACGACACTCAAAGCTTTTCAACAAAGTCCCGTATCATGGCTAGTAAACTACAGAGGTTGCCTCAATATGGAGCTCTTAGGCGAGGGGATCGCGGAGGGAAGGGAAAGGACGTGACGTCACACGTTTCCTCGTAGCGCGCGAGGTGCGAGATATGCAAGGAAAGTCAACTTATATTGTATGGATTGCAGTGGTTTAAACACGTGTTTTAAGCCCTTTTGTTTATAATCATGCCAGGCCAAAGATGTGCTGTGGCAGTTTGTCACAGTTATTATAAAGTTGGAAATGACTTGTCGTTTTTCACGATGCCTAAAGACGCATGCCTTAGCAATCAGTGGATTGCTGCATGTAAGCGAAAAGATCATTGCAAACCTCAAACAAGTAGGATATGTTCCCTGCACTTTACGAGTGAAGACTTCGAATTAGACTACAGGGCCGAATTGCTTAATATAAAGCCAAGATTTCCAAGGAATCTAAAACCAAATGGTAAGTGAGCCTAGCTGGCCTACTCTTAAGTTTTGATGACCTGCTAGGATGATTTTAAAGCTGTTAATATTTTTGACATATTTCGTACATGGTATCAGGGGCGTGTTTACAAATATTAGAGGGGGGGGGGGGGAAGGGGCTGACTATCGTGGAAAATTGAGAGTACTTAATGAATTTTCTATTATAGCCTATGGAGTATGAATGGAAAATATCTAAATGGGCTACTTGTCAATTTATAAAGCAGAAAGGTAAACACTCATTTCCTTTTACAAATTGATAATTATTTCTTAAAAGTAGACTACTGTGAAATACATTGTATGTTGTACCCAAGTTGGCTTTTTTCGGGGAGGATCTGGAGCCCCCTCAGTCCCCCCCCCCTTATATACACCCAGGCATGGTATTTTGTTTTTGGACAAGATGGAAAATTTCATGAGTAATTCTCTTTGTATTGGTAAAAAATATTTGCAAATATTACAGAAAGCAGTCATCCTTTCAATAAAATCCCTTCGACTTCTGTTCCAAGATATGGCCCGTAGGCATAATACAAAGTACATTCTCACACATAGGCTAAATCAAGATGAACTGGAAAACCACTTTTCACAATTGCGGACCCGTGGTGGCTCCCCTTGACTGCATTTACAGACTGAGGATGATTATTTTAGGGAAAAAATCCAGGAGTTGTTCAAAAGCAAACCAACACTGCTGATCCAGATTCAGATGAATATGTAGTTGCTAAAGCACTAAACAAAGCTGGCATAGTGTCTGAATCAAGTAACGTGCTTCCAGAACCAACCTTAGGGAGCAATGTTCAACCTGCGTCCTTCATTGCCAATATCATGGAACAAAGTGAGGAAGATGGCAAGGCTTATGTTGCGGGTTATGTAGCCCACAAGTTCCAAGGTAAATTTCCACAACTTGGGAACTTAACCTATGGAATGCAAACTTAACACGATTATGCATTACCAACCTGAATTAAACACTTGTCATACGGTGGTATGACCGATCCCTCAGAAACTTGGCTAAACCAGTTCCGGCACATTTCAGCAAAATTCGTCACATTTCACGGAAAATACGGATTTCAACGAGGCAAGAACGTTCTAAGAAGAACGACAGATTTTGTGTCGAGAGAAGTTTCTGATGTACCGTCTGGTGGGGTTGAGGCAGCTGTGATAACAATTTTCTTCATCAGATTGAAACATTCCAATTCTATCTTGCATAAGAAGTGGTTATTGGAAGTCACTAACACCCATGATACTGCTACCGAGTCTAGGCGAATTTCCAAGAAATTCAAGATCACAACATAAATTGTAAGTAGGCTACATTCAGTTATTTTATCACCCATTTAACAATAATTTCATGAGAATAAACTGTTCTTTGCGTACTCAACAGCTGATGTTGACAGTCTCGTTACGTTCCCCACATGGCGCGTTTGGTATCTTGTGACGTCATCCGCCTTGTGAGCGCTGATTGGTGAGTGAAAATTGAGGCAACCTCTGTAGTTTATAAGCCTTGGTCCCGTATGCGTTCATATACCATTTGTCCGATAGCGATGAACCTTGGGTAAGAGGATGTGTACACTACAGGAAAGGTTTCTGGCTTAGTAAATCCATGTTACAATAGGTAGCGCACGAGCGGATTCAACAAATGAGCGACTACGCGCGAAGCGTTTCAACAAAGTCCCGTATGCGTTCATATGCAATTCATCCGATTGCGATCAAATTTTGGTGAGTTGTTGTGCACACTTCCGGGAAAGTTATAGGCATAGTAAATCCAATTTACGATAGATGGCGCGCGAGTAGCTTAAACAAAATGGCGTGCGACCACATGCGTTCATATATCATTCATCCCATTGCGATTAAATTTGGATGAGATGTTGTGTACACTTCAGGGAAGGTTTCTGACTTAGTAAATCCATTTTACAATAGGTGGCGAACGAGTAGATTCTACAAATGAAGCGACGACATCCGATCATCCGATTGCGATGAAATTTGATGTATTGTTATGTGCACTCCGGGAAAGTTTTCTGGCTTAGTAAATCCATTTTACAATAGGTAGCGCACGAGTTTATTCAACAAATGAGCGATGGTGCGCGAATCGTTTCAACAAAGTCCCATATGCATTCATATACTATTCATTCGATTGCGATGAAACTTTGGTGAATTGTTGTGTACACTCGAGGAAAGGTTTAAGGCTTAATAAATCTACTTTACAAAAGGTAGCGTACGAGTAGATTCAACAAATGTGTGACGGCATGCATATCGTTTAAACAAAATCCCGTATGCGTTCGTATGCCATTCATCTGATTGCGATGAAACTTTGATGAGTTGTTGTGTACACGCCTTTGGAAGGTTTTCGACTTAGTAAATCCATTTTACAAAAGGTAGTGTACGAGTAGATGCAAGAAATGAGTGACGACGCCCGAAACGTTTCAACAAAATCACGTATGAGTTCATATACCATTTATCGATTGCGGTGAACCTTTGTTGAGTTGTTGTGTACACTTAGGTGAAGGTTTCTAACTTAGTAAATCCATTTCACAGTAGGTAGCGCAAGAGCAAATGTTAAAAATGAGTGACAGCGCACGAATCGTTTAAACAAAATTCCGTAAGCGTTCTTATTCCATTCATCCGATTGCGATGAAACTTTGGTGAATTGTTGAGCACGCTCCCACGAATGTTTCTATATTATTTAATCCATTTTACGATAGTTTAGAGGCTGTTGACGGAAATTGAAAAAAGATTGTTTCCGAAAGCACTTCAAGAAATGAAATTACAACGCCATTACTTTCTTTGATTGGCATTGCAACGCATGCCGGGTACAGCTAGTTGTCTTATAATAATAAATAAAAAACCGGGCACTACGCCCCTTAAAGGGCCTAGGCCTACCAAGCAACCGCTGCCCAGCCATTTGGCCTACACATATTGGGGTGACGCGTGGTCAGCGTATCTGGTCTCTTCGGCCGATATTCTTGGTTTTCGTGACCGGGATTGTAGACTATTAAAATAATTTTTATGTTCGACCCTGGCGAAATGTAAATATTATACGTCAGAAAACTGTACTATAATGAGGCTCATTATAGTAAAAGTTTTCATTATGACACAGTTTTTCCCACCAATCAGAGCTCAAGAAACAGTTGTGTGACCAATTAGGTAAGGATAGCATCGCATCCATGGCCCCCTATTTTAAATTTCACTGCGTGGCGAGTGTCATAGTGAGGTATTCCAGGAGGCCATGGTCAAATACAAGGTATTCTGTGCGTCCCATGCGCTCTGTTCAGTACATAAAACTGGTGAAATCTCGACAGATATTTATGAATATTTATGTTCGAATATAAAATAGTTTTAATTATCGTCGAACATAAACGGTCGTATGCAACTCGCCTGTAATGATAATTAAAACACTCGTATGGAAATCATACTAACTATAATCATACTCGTGTCTTAATTATTGCCATTATAGATTCGTTGCATAATCTACTAATATAAAAATAAAGCAATGATTATGCCCTAACATTTTGTAAAATATTTTTAAAAATTATAAAAACCGGTACCGGTAACTTATAAGATAGTAATTAAATACAAGTTTTTCGGGCTTGTTATAAGATAGTGTTCACCAAAATTGGTATTTGTTAACTCCTAAAAATATTCTCGAAAGTTAATTGTCTGTAGGCCTAATAGCTCTAATAACAAATAATATTTAGGGAACGTTTTCTTCTTCTGCGCGAATGGGTCTCCTAGGACCACGCGGAATCAACACTTCTTGGCCTTGATGTTTGCCCAAGAACTCTTCATGCGCACCGATTGAGCGAGTCTTCGTTGCTGCGACCAGACGTGTCTGGTAGGTCTTCTCTCTTCTGCCTCAAAACCCTGTGTATGATTAATTTTCCTAATTTCCTCCCGATCCTTCAGATTGGGAAAACCTATTTCAGCCAAGTCCTTTTCCGCCTGTTTGTACCAATTGGACCTTGTTGCATTTTTCTGCAAAAAACGTATAGATTTTATTTGTTAACCTAGTTGGGTCCATTCTGTCCAAATGTCCTATGAATTGGATCCTTCTCATACGGATTGTGTCTGTGATTTTAGTAATTTTTAAATAGATGTCAGCATTAGGTTTCGGAAGGTGAATTCTCTCTTTAATTCTTGGTCCCAAAATTGTTCGCATGATTTTGCGTTCCTTAATCTCCAATTGATTTATCAGTGTTTTATGTTGTAGATTAAGTGTCTCGGCTGCATAAAGGGCTGCAGGCAAGACTACTGTTTTATAATGTTGAATTTTACAATTCCAAGAGAGGCATTTTTTGTTATAAACTTGTTTTGTCAAATGGAAAGCAGTTTCCATTTTCTGTAGTCTTGCTTCTATAGGTTTTCTTTCGTTGCCAGTTTCATTGATCCAGTCTCCTAAATACTTGAAGTCTTTCACTCGGGAGACCTGACAATTACCGATGAGGAGTGTATTCGGAGCAGTTTTAATATCCGTCATAAATTTTGTTTTGCCAAAAGAAATCCGTAAGCCGATTTTTGCTGCTTGTTCTTGGAGTAATTCAAGTTGTTTCTGGGCATCAGAAATGCTTGGAGCAATTAACGCCATGTCATCCACAAATGCCAAACAGTCTAGTGTTATCCCTTTGAGTTTTGGTCCTAGTCTATGGGATGGTGCACCAGCTCGTCTCCATCTCGGACGACTTTCTCGAGCGCACAATTAAACAACAATGGAGATAATCCATCTCCTTGACGCACTCCTGTATCAATTGAAAATTCTGCGCTCCTCCCATAAATTTAATCTTTGAACTTGTATTCAAGAGGGTATCTTTGATGATTGATGTTGTCTTGCGATCTAATCCAAATTCTGAGAGTACAGCAACAAGGGATTCACGTTCAATGCTGTCATAAATAAGCCTTTGCAAAGTCAACAAAAGTAATGACATAATTTTTGTTTGACATTTTACGAAAGTAAGACATTGTGTTTTTCAAATTGATAATTTGCTCTGTACACGATCGGCCTTTCCGGAACCCACCTTGGTATTCACCAATCTGCGGATCCAGTTGAAGATAGGCACGGTTCAAAAGGGCTTTGGACAAAATTTTGTAAGTTACCGAGAGTAATGAGATCCCTCGGTAATTGCTTGGAATCGTTTTGCTACCTTTCTTGTATACTGGATGGACGATCGCCATCTTCCAATCTGGAGGATTTTTTTCAGTTTGCCAGATTTCATCAATAATTTCTTTGAGTTTGATGATGAGGTTTTCACCTACATTTTTCCATAGTTCTGCAACGATCTGGTCCTCTCCCGACGCTTTGTTGTTTTTCATGGATTGGATTATTTCTCGAATTTCCTGTAGGTCCGGTGGTTCCGAGTTAGGATTCCGTAGAGTATGACAAAATTGAAATGTTTCCTGAGGTTTCTCACATTTGAGTAGTTTACCAAAATAGTCTGCGAGAAGTGCACAATTTTCAGAGTTGGAGTGGGCGATGTTCCCACGGTCGTTTTGAAACTGGAGAGAAGGTGGTGAATATTTAGTTAATTTCTGCTTGAATGTTCTACAGTAATTTCTAGAATGATGTTTCTTGAAGTCCTCTTCTATATCTTTTAATTTAGTGTTTTCATGTTTTTTACGAATCACTCTTAGCGATTTTGTTACTGTTTTTCTAATGTCTTGAAGATATTGTAGCGTCCTTTCATTCTTGTTGCACATCCAGTTCTGCCATGCTTGTTGTCTTAGGTTTATGAGGTGGTCACACTCATCAGTCCACCATGCATGTTTCCGTACCCTGGTTAGAGGTGCAATTTTTCAGCCGTTTTTAGAAGTTCAGCTTCAAGTTGCTGCCAATTCTGTGGGGTTAACTTTTGTGTCTCATGCGTGAATTCCATACTATTTTGTATAAGATGGACATCATATCGACGGGGTGGTAAATTTGGAGCGAATTTCCTCCTTTCTGGAATAATGTCCAAAGAGAATTTTGTGGGGGTAATGGTCAGAGTCCAGATCTAATCCTTTGAGGACTTTTAAGTTTCATGATTTCCGCCGTGTTGGAACGAGAGATCAGTACATGGTCCAACTGAAATTCACCTAACAGTGGATTTGGTGAAATCCAAGTCTTAGTTTTTGATTATTTTTTCTTGAAAAATGTTGATTTAAAAATAGATCATGGTTCCTGCTTATCTCTACTAGTCTCATGCCATTCCTGTTAGTTTGCTTATGACCTGACCATTTACCAACCCAGTATTTATACTCTTTTTCTTTGCCAATCTGGGCGTTGAAATCACCCATTAAGATCTTAACATGGTTTATTTGGATTCTCTGAAGAACATCGTTTAACAAGTTCTAGAATTCGTCTACTTTATTAACGTCCTGTCTATTGGTAATATTGGTTGGTGCACGTCCATTGACTAGCGTGTGGATCTTATTAGCTGACTAGCAAAAGTACCCGCTCTTCGAACGGTCTTCGGTATTAATAACCAGACGTTATCAATTGAGATACTGTTGCAATGGTTAGGGGCTTTGTCATTCCTTCATAAGTTTATCAGAACGAAGTCAGTTTTCTGGATATATCTCAGACACTGTTAATTTAAGGGCCATAGAATGTGGTTTTCGGAGACCCTTTACAGACTCCCTAGTTTTGTGTCACACATTGAGAAGCGCAACATATGCTTTCGTCCTCCTTCCAGGATAATTTTTATTTTTCGCCTATTTTAGCATGTATTATGGAAAGTTGTTCCTTATACCCACCCTTCTATGAGACGTACGTTGAAGAGTTTTTAAAAAGATTGGTGTATTGACTCATTGTTAAAATACCTAATTTTACGATCCTCCAAGCACCCGAACATGAATTATAGGCGTACATAAACATAAGGATATAACAACCACACAGTATCAAACAAAATCATCTTCACTATGAACCCGTTTGTCGACAAAAATTTGATTAGTAAAAATGTGCTCTGAAACTAAATTCACCTAACGTAAACGAAACGCAATAGCCTATATGTAAAATTAAAACTGACCCTCACCGTTGTGGAAAGTCCAATCCACAGGAAAACCCCTGTAATAAATTATAAAGGCTTGTGGAGCATGAAAATTCAGGATTTTTAGCCTCCAATGACCCCAATTCCCAAAAGCTGCAAAAGACACTATTCCGATCCAGGAATTTTTGAAAATAATGTTGCTGTTTGGAGATATATTAGACCTTCTGTACAACATATCGCATATCGCACGTGTAAGTCACGTGTAAAAATTGTAAGGTACCCATTAATCGCATTGTTGAATTTTACAGTCTATGTTTGATTCCACGATAACCTTATAGCCATTTGCAAACTTTCACAGAAAGTTAATAAATTGAGTGGCATTGCTTCTTACAGAAATAGATGGAAAGTTGGATGACACCTCTTGTGATAGGCCTACTGTTGTCATGGTTACCGGCTTGCATTACTTCATTAGTTTCTTCTTGTTCTTCTTCTTTCGGACCACGACGTTCAACTTTTCAGCTCGGCGAGGGACTTGATGTTTGCCCAATATTCGCGCATTCTCTGGCTATGTTTCTCCTTTCTCTCTTTTGTCCAGACGATGCCGGTTTTCTTACAGGGTGGTCTGTCCTGAAAACTCTTCTGTTTAAGTATCTTTCTGAGATATGATCGGCTTCTAATATCACTTTTCATTATCTTCAGTTCTTTGATATCCTTGTTAACTACTTTAGCGACGGTGTCACGCTCTTTCTATTCCCCCAGTAGTTGAGAAGCCGGTTGGTTAGTCTTGTTGGGTTCATCCATGAGGCATGTCCGTAGAAAGCCAGACGTCTCTTCCTGGCCACATCTGTGATTTTCTCAGTATATCTATATAGCTCCTGATTTGGTCTTCTTCTGTACTCGTCATCTATTTATTAGTTTATTAAATGAAATTAGTTTTCTGGGAATATCTCACAAACGTGGTTTTAGAGCCTTAAAACATAGTAGCCTCCGAGCCACCGAGGGACTGAAAATGAGTTTTGTCTCGTCCTTGTACGCCATAATACAATAATAATCATAATAATAATTTAATAATATAGGGATATAATAGACCTTTAGTACCACACACGCCCGTTGTAAATCACGTGAAAAATTCAAGAGTACCCCTTGACCCCCTGAAGCGCATTATATACGTATTGATTAATTTTACAGCTTAAGTTGGTTCCGTGATAACCTTATAGACGTTTGCGAACGTTCACAGTAATGTAACAAATGGGATGGCAATGCGTCTTACTGAAATAGATGGACTTCTGAGATTGTGTTGCCATGGTTACCGGCTTGCATTCTTTCAATAGCTTAATAAATGAAACTAGTTTTATGGGTATATCTCAAAAACTGTTGGTTTTATGACCTTAAAATGTGGTTTTCGGGGCCCGTAGGGCTCCCGAGTTTTGTTTCTCACATTGAGACGCTGAAAATGAGCCTTGTCTTTCTACGCCCATTTCAGCATGCATTTTAAGGGGGTAGGCCCTCTTTTATGAGAGGTATGGAGAAGAGTTACATCAATGATTACTTGCGTACCTCTGATGGACATCTGTACCAATTTTTACGTTGATCCACTCAGCCGTTCTCGAGTGATGCGCGTGCAAAGTTGTGCACAGACAGATAGACAAAAATTTTGTTTTTGCGCGCAACCGTCATATACCAGTCTGAAACGCGTTAATAACTCAAATTTCCGTAGAAATTCAGAAAAAAACAGACAAACTTTCATTTTTATATACATGGTGATTTAACTGTCATGGTGGAAAGTCGACCTGAGAAGGATTTTAAGTCCACAATAGAATCAAGTACTGTCTTGTCTACTATAAATCCAGTACCGAATTGAGGACAATTTGGCATAGCTCTTACACCAGGCTTTCCCTTATATATTCTGTACCCTTCCGAGTCAAAAGGGTGCTCATCAGTAGCCTATACCTTGATTCTTGAAAAGCGATGATTCGAATTCTCCGTTCTCGAGATTTGTGAAGAATATTCTTAAGTTTTCCCATTTTCATGAGGGAGTTGACATTAAAAGTCATTAACCACAGTCTTGAATTTGGTCTGATTTTGTCTTTACAGGGTTTTGAGGCACTCCGATTTACCTCATGGCACACTACTGTGGTCTCCCCAGAATCCGAATAGACCACAAGCGGTTTTAAACCGTGGGATTTGACCCACTGGGGTAATATGTTTGTATAGGTGCACTATTCATGTTGATTAACTTGGATAATTGACTGAGTTTTCAATCGAGTTAAACTCAGTGTTCCACTTCTGAGTATTGGTATATCAGCCGCCACTAACATGTGAACAGACGATGTCGGGGTACCGCCACTAACATGTGAACAGACGCTGTCGGGGTACCGCCACTAACATGTGAACAGACGCTGTCGGGGTACCGCCGCTAACATGTGAACAGACGCTGTCGGGGTACCGCCACTAACATGTGAACAGACGCTGTCGGGGTACCGCCACTAACATGTGAACAGACGCTGTCGGGGTACCGCCACTAACATGTGAACAGACGCTGTCGGGGTACCGCCGCTAACATGTGAACAGACGCTGTCGGGGTACCGCCACTAACATGTGAACAGACGCTGTCGGGGTACCGCCACTAACATGTGAACAGACGCTGTCGGGGTACCGCCACTAACATGTGAACAGACGCTGTCGGGGTACCGCCACTAACATGTGAACAGACGCTGTCGGGGTACCGCCACTAACATGTGAACAGACGCTGTCGGGGTACCGCCACTAACATGTGAACAGACGCTGTCGGGGTACCGTCACTAACATGTGAACAGACGCTGTCGGGGTACCGCCACTAACATGTGAACAGACGCTGTCGGGGTACCGCCACTAACATGTGAACAGACGCTGTCGGGGTACCGCCACTAACATGTGAACAGACGCTGTCGGGGTACCGCCACTAACATGTGAACAGACGCTGTCGGGGTACCGCCACTAACATGTGAACAGACGCTGTCGGGGTACCGCCACTAACATGTGAACAGACGCTGTCGGGGTACCGCCACTAACATGTGAACAGACGCTGTCGGGGTACCGCCACTAACATGTGAACAGACGCTGTCGGGGTACCGCCTCTAACATGTGAACAGACGCTGTCGGGGTACTGCCACTAACATGTGAACAGACGCTGTCGGGGTACCGCCACTAACATGTGAACAGACGCTGTCGGGGTACCGCCACTAACATGTGAACAGACGCTGTCGGGGTACCGCCACTAACATGTGAACAGACACTGTCGGGGTACCGCCACTAACATGTGAACAGACGCTGTCGGGGTACCGCCACTAACATGTGAACAGACGCTGTCGGGGTACCGCCACTAACATGTGAACAGACGCTGTCGGGGTACCGCCACTATCATGTGAACAGACGCTGTCGGGGTACCGCCACTAACATGTGAACAGACGCTGTCGGGGTACCGCCACTAACATGTGAACAGACGCTGTCGGGGTACCGCCACTAACATGTGAACAGACGCTGTCGGGGTACCGCCACTAACATGTGAACAGACGTTGTCGGGGTACCGCCACTAACATGTGAACAGACGCTGTCGGGGTACCGCCACTAACATGTGAACAGACGCTGTCGGGGTACCGCCACTAACATGTGAACAGACGCTGTCGGGGTACCGCCACTAACATGTGAACAGACGCTGTCGGGGTACCGCCACTAACATGTGAACAGACGCTTTCGGGGTACCGCCACTAACATGTGAACAGACGCTGTCGGGGTACTGCCACTAACATGTGAACAGACGCTGTCGGGGTACCGCCACTTACATGTGAACAGACGCTGTCGGGGTACCGCCACTAACATGTGAACAGACGCTGTCGGGGTACCGCCACTAACATGTGAACAGACGCTGTCGGGGTACCGCCACTAACATGTGAACAGACGCTGTCGGGGTACCGCCACTAACATGTGAACAGACGCTGTCGGGGTACCGCCACTAACACGTGGAACCGTCGTGACGGTAAAATTGATATATGGCAACCATATACCTTTTGCCCTTATTAACCTGAGCACTAGGTTGCCTCGTCCGCCATCTACACTGTTCCAGAGTCCACCTCTTCCACTGCAGATACCGTTGGGGAACGTTTTAAAATATTCTCAGGTCATTTATTAGATACACTGGTGTAAATTGAGTGAGGGGGTACCGGGATTTAGGTTCCCGGACCACTTACTTGCCTGAGAATCCTGTCACCGGGCCTGATCACATGACGTGATAATTCACATGCATTAACCGGGAAACTTGCCCAGTCTGCCTTGGTGAGAGACAAGCAGCTAGACCACCGCATCATCAGACCCCGTTAATATAAAGAAGATTTCGGTGACTCCATTAGAATACCGGTACCGCTAATAAAAATATATTTCCAATTTTTCGGGTAAAAGTGTTATTGCTAAGGAACCAGAGAGTAATTACTAAATATTAGGGGACTCGTCCGACTTGACTGTTATGCGGGCTCCTATAAATAAGTTTATTTGTTTAAACAAATTGTCCATATTTATGGAATCAGAGTTTAATTCATCACTGTTGCGAGTATTTCTGTCTGTCTGTGTACAGACTACCCACCCGGCCCTAGTGCTATGCGGGCTGGACGCGACACAGTTCCGCCAAGGGCTATCGTCTTGTTTAAGCAAATAAATATATTTCCGTTGACTTTTCAAGAAATGCAAGATTTTTCATGTACTATTGAGACAATTTGGTAGATTTTGGCATAAAACTTCTGGTTCAAGAGCTTGAGTATTTTGTCGGATGAACTTGGCGTAGAATTTTGTCTTTGTCTCATCATTATTATAGAAATCTTTTCAGTCGGTCAACACAAACTGTGCACAATTACATCAGGTGGGAAAACAAGTATTTAAACACCCTAACCTGGAAAAAATATCACATGAGAGATGTATCGCAAAATGACACCCTTTTATGTAAATAATAATAATAGACTAATAACAAGATGGAAGTGGCCTACCAGCTAACGGAAGGAGTGTACAACAAGCGAACAGTGTCCCGCAATGCCAAACTAAGACACTATCGTACAGTTATCCGACCTGAGGCGCTGTACGCAGCAGAATGCCTGGCAATGAATAGGAAGGGTCTGGTTGAGAAATTGGAAGCCAAGGAAAGGAAGATCCTCAGGAAGATCTTAGGGCCGTTGAAAGAGGATGGTGAATACAGGAGACGGCATAACAATGAGCTGTAACATCATGTAGAATGGATATCTCAAGTCATTCGGAAGAGAAGAATATCATTCTATGGCCACTTAACCCGTATGAAACCCGAGAGTATCACGCAGCGGATATTTACCTATTTTCTTAACAACAACAAAAAACAAGGCCCGATGGTTTTGTGAGGTAGACAAGGATTTCCACGAAGTAGGGATCACCCACGCAGACATTATGGAACGTGGCCTTTTGAAGGAAAAGCTTGGAGCACACCACCAATTCCAAGAAAAAGCGAAATTAAAAACTGGAAAGAAGTGGTCTGAAGAAAGAAAGGAGTCTCACAGGCAGCGAATGCGTGAACACTGGGCTAAGATCAAGGCCCAAAGACGTAAGCAGTTGAAATGACGTGGTCCATAGCTGGCCTAAACGAAGAAAGAAGAATAGACTACTAATAAAGGGGTGGGGTGTACTTAATTAGACGACACGTTCCAATCATCACGCAATAACGATCAGATTATGCTCACTTAGGATTAGAAAAGGTACGAGGCTAAAGATTGGGATATTCTCGCGGTTATGAGCTGTTCTCAGTGAGACTGCCGTCGCATTCTTCACACTCAAACTGTCATATCTTCGGCATTTATAGACTAACTAGCAACCCACCCCGGCTTTGCTCGGGAACAGTTATGAATGAATTATGTCGCCTCAGTGATTGAATGGAGATTGTTGGAAGAAATGAAAACGTTAAAACACTTATATTGGGCGATGTATTGAAGATAAGAGATATGTTCTCGTGGACGTTTATGTAAAACTTTTAATGCTGAACAATTCTTACACTCGTAGTATATTGATATTTTTAACGGTCTGCCCAGCGTAAGCTTAAAAAGCGCACGGACGCCAGTTCTTTTTTCGACTTTTTCACTGAAATCGTTACTGCTTGGCTTCCTTTAATCAAAAATAAATTATTTTCTATAGTAACCTTTCTCGAGATATCCTTTACAGAATGGTGAAAACCGCATCAAAATCCATCCAGTGGTTCTCTAGATTAACCGTGACATCCAAGAATCGGAGACTTCTTTCTATGCCAAGTAGAGATTAGTGAGGTATATGCGTGTATAGGCGCTCAGCTTGGTATATGATTTAGTTCTTATACTTGGCATCTAGAATAAATTATTCTAGTCTTTGGTTATTTATTAATATATCTACGTAAGTATATACTTACATATTTGTATATATCCACAATAGTTTATTACTAAAATTTGACTACTACAATTATGATTCCTACATTATTTTGGTTCTTTTAGAAGGTAATTATCATTTTGTTTTATTTTATGTTACCTCTAGCGGCTTCGCTGGCTGAACTGCTGTGCCCAAGATAGCGGGTTCAAACCCGGCCGAAGTCGTCGGATTTTTTAAGAGCGTTAAAAATCCTTCAGTATGCCTTCCTTCGGAGGGGAAGTAAAGCCGGCGGTCCCATGTCATAGATTTATGGGATGTAAAAGATCCTTTCACAGACTAAACTTGTGTAAAGCAAAATTTGTTAGGATAGATTTCGTTAGAACGCTCTATCAAAGTTCCAACGTTCGCCACTAGGTATCATTGATATCTGGTGGCGAAAATTGGAACTACTTGAAATTGAACGGAGCTTGTAGCTCACCCTTTAGGGTGTCCGCTGGAAGCAGCTACAGACTCAGGCGAGCCGAACATGTCCTCGGACACTTCCGGCATAAAAGCCATACAATAAATAAATAAATAAATAAATATGTTACCTCTTTATATACACATAAATCTACATAAACATTACTAAATATTATAAAAAGGAACAAAAAATTCTTGGGTTACATTGCTAAACAACAAATTTGATCATGATTTGTAAACCACATTATTTTCTATCATTGTCCTGTTCACTCATTTCACTATCTGAATACCGGGTGAGTTAGCCGTGGTTGTTACGGCGTGACTGCAGGCAGTCGCTCATATCCGGGAGGCGATGAGGTTCGAATCCCCCCGCCGGCAAACTTGAAGATGGTTTTCTGTGGTTTCCCATCTTCCTTCCAGGCAAATGCCGGGGTTGGTCCCTAACTCTAGGCCACATCCGATACCTTCTAATTCCTAGTCCTTACATTCACACTTTCCTTCCCCAGACAACACTCCACACGTGGCGGCACTTGTAGCTCACCCCATGGGTGTCCGCTTGAAGAAGCTACTAACTCTGGCGAGCCGAACATGTCCTCGGACACTCCCGGCACTAAAAGCCATACCGTAGGCTAAAAAAAACTATCTGAATCGTTGGATTGCTCAGTATCAGTTTGATGCATGGAATGTTCACTAGGAACATCACTTAGTCAATAGCACAGCATTGGTCGTCAACATCTGTAAATACGTCGTCCACTTCTTCAAACCAGCTCAAAAGAACAGATTCACTAGGCCTATTAGCCTTTAAAACTTCACTTTGACACTTCTCACTAAAATAAATCACCAGCACGGAACGCGCAAAAAATTTAACGCCCCGTCGGATTTTTAAGAGCGTTAAAAATCCCTCAGTATGCCTTCCTTCGGAGGGGAAGTAAAGCCGGCGTGGCGGTCCCATGTCATAGATTTATGGCATGTTAAAGAACCTTCCACTAATTGCACCAGTGTGAAGCTAAATTGGATAGGTTAAGAATGTAAACAACGCTCTTAGGTTTCTACGTTCGTTGCCAAGAGCCGACTGCGGTGGTGTCTAGTAGCTAAGTTCTGAACTTGGCCTAGTAGCCGTTGATGGTGGCGCTTGGCGGCAAAAGTAGGAACTATTTGAAAAATTCCAAGTTGCAGTACTTAAATTAAAACACAGATGACACACACTATTACAGTCATCACAATTAACACCGGTTATCAGACAGATTCTACACACACCCAAAGTACACGGGGCTACATGACCGCGTTGTCGCAGCCCCTAAACTGAGGAACCAACCAAACCAATAAGGAATGTTTGTTAGGAGCAACCTAACAACGATACCGATGGCGGGTTAAAAAGATGTAAATAATATGTATTTTTAAGTGCTAATAAGTGAAAAGCAGGAATTTATGTATATAGAAAAAATGCTTAAAATATGTATTTAGATAAAAAAATATTTATTTACCTAAAAATCCGAGCCCTAGTCATGAAATGTACCTAAAGTGTCCACACCCTGTAGGGCTCGAACCCATGACACCCAGGTTTGTATGTAGGTGCTCTACCTCTGAGCTAATTACCATTTAAAAATTAGAGAGAGTAGGGGACGGCTACTGCAGGGATTTTGACTTCCAAGAGTAAGAAAATCCAGTTTCTAGGCAAGCCAGCATTGTCTGTTTAACAATATTGCAACTAAAAAAGTGTAAATACTTTCACCCATAGATTTAATAGCCTAAGTGTAATGGACCTGATGATGATCACTTGATGATCGAAACTGGTCATCTAAGTGTATTTATTGATCTCATGTATTTTTTCCAGGATTAGGGTATAACCCAATACAATCGTGTTGACCGACTAAAACACATAAAATTTCGATTACTAAGGCAACACTGAAAATGGCTTAAAACCACACAATTATAACAAGATGTTCAGTAAAGAACATATAGCCTACTTTCTCCTAAATGCAGGGTGTTGTTATAACTCTGTATCCTTTTCAAGGAGTATAATTGATTGTTGGTTGTAGTAGCTTGTTGAAATACAACGTGATATATGGATATCAAACATGACACTGTGGTGCCCTTTGCTAGAGCTACCTCTGTAAAAAATTTCATTCAATTCGGGTTCACCGTGTTTGAATTGATAGGGGAATCGATTTGCACACATATGCCGCCATCTGAAAACTATTGGTCTGATGACCTTGTAGTTTAGTCAAAAGACGCTCGCCATATAGTCTAAATATATGTTGTTGCAAAATTTGGTGGAGATCGGATGATTAGGTTAGTTGGAATTTGATTTACGCTTTTAACATTTGGGTGGCCGCCATTACGTTTCCGTCAAGATGGCGGCGATATAAAACATGACACTGAGGTGCTATTTGCTAGTGTTACCTCTGTACCAAATTTCGCTCAATTCGGTTTCACCGTGTTCGAATTGATAGGGGGGGGGGGGGGACATACATTCCGAGTACGCACACTTACAGACAATTTTTCGCCCTGTGTTGGTCTCATAAGTCTACTTTCATTTTTTGCAAAAATCGAAAGTAGGCTGAAAAGGACAACTGTGTATTACTGGATAAGGATAAGGTGCATAATGGTTATGAAAATAAAAATTATTAACACCAATAGAAAAATATATTTCACAGTAACTGACAGAACACAAATGGTAACTGATGTATTACATGTTTAAGAAATGACTTGCCGCTCAACATGGCTATTGTTGTTAGTGGAGTTAAGGACTTGCGTCAGTGCAAATTCATGACGGCAGTGAATAACGCGTAGGCCTAGTTCTTAACTAGGCAGTTGGCAATCTGCACTCAAAACAAGTAATAACAGCTCTGATCTTAGTACTAGAAATAATAATGCATATAACAATGAATTTCACTTGTTTATGAATTGCAATAAATGAAATATAATCCCTGAAAGAGTCTCCACTTACACTAGGCAACAAATGTTTCCTATTTGATTGTGGCTCAGCCCTCTTTAACTAGTTCCCTTTGCCGTAAAATAGGGAAAATTGAATTATATAATGGTATGCTGTAATTTTATATGCTCTTTTATTAGGATTCTTTTTTGCACAAAGTTCCCATGGGGATTTGCCTGCTCCTCTATCGGGCGCGTCCCAGGTGGCGGATAGGGGGGCTCGCCGGACTTGTCCGGAGGGTTTGAGGGAAATAAAATACCTCTCGCGTACCAAAAACAGGCCCCTTGCCAGGGTTATGGTGAAGCTACGTTAGGCCTAGCAAGCCAGTAGTGGATATTGCACTGCTTTTAAAACGAGAACAGGCCTCGTGAAGGACAGATCTAAAGGAAACACACCTGGCTATGGAAATGGACTACGAATTGGAACTGTGAACATAACGACATTGACGGGAAGAGTGGAGGAGATTGTGGATATGATGGATAGGAGAAAACTGGATGTACTCGGACTAGCAGAGACCAGATGGAGAGGGGAAGGAAGACAAGAGCTAAGAAATGGCTTGCAGCTATACTGGATTGGAAATGAAGAGGGGAAGGGAAATGGAGTGGGAATGGTGGTGAGAGAAGGGCGGAGGGAGGAAGTAAAGAGGGTAACTGATAGAATAATTAGAGCCAGAATCACAGTGAAAGGTAGAAACATGGACATTCTACAAGTCTATGCACCACAGGTGGGATGCACAGAAGGCGAGAAGGACGAGTTTGAAGAAGAGTTACAGAAGCAGTTAGTAGGGAGAAACCTGACAGTCATGGGGGACCTAAATGCCCATGTCAGAACTGATAGAAGAGGTTTTGATGAAGTGATTGGTGGTGAAGGATGGGGAAACAGGAATAAGGAAGGAGAGAGATTGCTGGAACTGTGCAAGATAAATGGGCTAATGGTTGGAAACACATGGTACAAGAAGAGATAGAGCCATAAAATTACTTGGTACAGCAGGGATTTGACTAGGAAATCAGTGGTGGACTACATTCTATGCGGGAAGGAGAGAAAGAAGAGTATCACGGATATAAGGGTCGCCAAGGTGAGAGGACTGAAGGAAAAGAGGAGAACAGAGAACCAAGAAAGAAGAATAAGGACATGGACGCTGAAGGAGGATGGAAATAAGGAGAAGTTCCAGATATTAGTGAGGAACAAATTACCGAAGGATGATCCGAGAACAGGTGAAGAAAAATGGAATAGGTTCAGGGACGTGTTGGTAGAAGCAGCGGAAGTTGTGTGTGGCAGAACTAGTGGACAGAAAAGGTGGAAGGAAACACCATGGTGGAACCCCAGAACTAAGGAAGCTGTGAAAAAAAATTAAACATTCAGGAAATGGTTCCAACAGAGGACAGACAGAGCAAGAGAAGAATACCAAGAGCGGAAGAAAGAAGCAGGAGAAGTAGTGAAGGAAGAGAAAAAGAAATGGCTGGAGAAATGGACAGAAATGATGGAGGAGGACTGTGATGGCAGTAAGAAAGTGTTGTATGGAATGATAAAGGCATAGAGAAGAGATACAGGGGAAAATGTCAGAATGGTGGACAGGAATGGAAAGGAGGTCGAAAATATGGAAGAAGTAAAGGTTATCTGGAGAGAATACTTCAAGGAACTCCTAAATCCAACTAAAACCAGCGTAGTGGACATTGTGGAAGAAGAAACAGACAGTGACCAAGAAATTTCGGAGAAGGAATTGACATGGAAAAGAGTGGAGGAAGCATTAAAGAAGATGGAAGGGGGAAAGGCACAGAGAATAGACGAAGTGAGTGTGGAGATGGTGAAAGCAGCAGGGGTGACAGGAACACAGTGGCTCTTTCGAGTAATGAAAGTGATATGGAGGGAGAAGAAAATACCAGAGAACTGGAAAAGAGGGATAATAATACCCATATTTAAAAAGGGAAGTAGGAAGGAATGCAAGAACTACAGGGGAATTACACTCATGTGCCACTGCACCAAAATATTTGAGAAGGTACTGGAGAGAAGAATTCGGACAGAAGTTGAAGATGGGCTGAGGGAAGAACAGTATGGATTCAGGCCAGAAAGGTCAACAGTTGACCTCATCTTTGCTGTAAGACAGCTACAAGAACACCATTATGAATATGGGAAAGATCTGGTGATGACCTTCTTGGATATTGAGAAAGCGTATGATAGTATTAATAGAAACAAGGTAAGGGAAGCAATGAGAGCAAAAGCAGTGAACAAGGAGACAGTGGCAAGAGTGAAAGCAATGTACGAGGGAAGCAAAAGCTGCGTAAAGGTGGGAAGGGAGAGAACGGAATGGTTTCAACTGGAGAGTGGTCTGAAACAAGGAAGTGCCCTCTCACCCCTGTTATTTATAGTGGTGATGGATGAAATCATACGAAAAGTGGTAAATAGCATTGGGGAAAGGAAAATGAAGGCAATGTTGTTTGCTGATGACCTTCTGGTATGGGGAGAGGATGAGGAAGAAGTAAAACAGCAATTAGATGAGTGGGAGAAGGTAGTGTTATCATATGGGATGAAGTTCTCAGCACCAAAGAGTGAAGTGGTCATCACAACGAGGAGGAAGAACAGACTGGATATGGGCATAACACTTGGAGGACAGCAGTTGCAAAATGTAGAATGCTTCAAGTACTTGGGAAGCATAATTGAAGAAAAGGGAGGCAATAGGATGAAAATAAATGAAAGGAGAAGGTGCGCAGATGGATTTTTCAAGAGTGTTAGGGGGATGATATGGAATAAAGATGTACCACAAAAATGTAAAGGAATCATCTACAAGACCTACTTTGTGCCAATTTTGACATATGGTTCAGAAACATGGGTGATGAAGGAAAGGGACAAGAATAAAATACAAGCAGTGGAGATGAAGTTCCAGAGGAGTAGGGTAGGAGTAAAAAGAATGGGCAGAGTATGGAATGAGAGAGTCAGAGAGATGGTGAGAGAGGAACCATTGCAAAATAGAATAGAGCGATCTAGGCTGCAATGGTATGGACATGTGAGGAGAATGCGAGAGGAGAGGATACCGAAGATGATGTTTGGAATGGAAATGAAGGGAAGGAGGCCAAGGGGAAGACCAAGGGACAGATGGACAAAAGGAGTGTGGAGGAAAGAGGAGTGTGCTGGGACACAGTGGAAGATGAGAGATGGTGGATGGACAGGAAACGATGGAGAGGCTTATGTTCCAAGCAGACCCTACCAGCGGTCGGAAACTGCTCAAGATGATGATGGTGAACCGAAGAAGCCATCTCTGCCCTCGAGAGGAAGGTACTTTGAAAGATTTATGGACCCATTTTCAATGCCATGGAAGGTAAATGGGAACGAAGAGCGAAGGATGACCTGTATCAGCGGTTTGGAAAACCACAAATTGGCCGAGTACTGCGACAGAAGTAGTTTGGCCACATCTTTCGAGCTGATGAATCGATCCAAAACAGAGTCCTTCATTCACTACCTGCTGAAAGATGCCTAAGGGGACGTCACAGGACGCGATGGAAGGATTGAGTATTGGCAATACTTCAGCAAGTGGAGCCGAATGCGGTGGAAGATGAAGCTAGAGAATGTTATCAGTAGGGGGGTAAGGCCGATTCGAACGCACTCCAGAACCCTCCTTGACCCACTACTAAGCCTCAGCCATGTTAAATATCTCTTGAACGCATGGTCCGATTTTGACAAATGAGGTGTCGTTGGACTCGGGCTGACGTCCTCTTTGCTATGGACCACTCGTTATATTTTTATTTTTTTTATTTTTTTTCGTTTTCGAAAGTAGGCGATAGCTTGAACACTAAACATGATAGAACGTTATGCCATGGCTCAAACGAATGGTCTTTATGACCTTTATTTTTTATAATGACTTTTTTTTACTTTTTATGCTTTTTTGAAAACACTCGAATTTTGAAAATCCTATATTTTGGAAACTAGGAAGTTTACAAAAAAGTTTGTTTCATGTAAATCAATGATCCCCACCCCCTCTACCCCCCCAAATAAATGTCAAGTCTCTAGGATGAAAACCTCTAGTAGTGGGGAAAGACGGGAGCTGCTACACTTAGGAAGTTGTGAGCCCCTGCGACCTTGGAATGGAAGGAGTCATGCTAGGAGGGCGTGCTTGGATTCGTTTTTTTCGTCTCGTCGTGCTCTTTACGGAAATGTAGGTGTCGAAAAGGTGAAATGCTGGAAACATGTTTTTTTGGGGGGGAAAATGTGATCTTAAACTTTTTGCTATATCTCGCGAACCAAGTATGCTAGAGGCATGTACGACGGGTCCAAGGACTCGGGGTGACGTCTTCTTTGCTATGGACCACTCGTTATATTTCTTAAAAAAATTTGGAAACTCGATTTTGGGGTAAACACGTGTTTTTTGTGATTTTTGCCGATATCTCACGAACCAATAACGCTAGAGACGTGTACGAGGTGTCCTAGGACTAGGGCTAACGCCCCCCTTTCAAATGTGGTAGATATTTTTTTCCAAAAAATAATTCACAAAGGGCCTAACGCCGTACATGTTGAAAAAACGTTTTCTTTTTTTTTACCTGTTTATAATGTTTATAAAGCGTGGTGGTTGAGAGAGACGATACGGCTGGGTGTGTGTGTGTGTTTCAACGAACCTGTCGCTGACCAAGGTGGCTGTGTTCAATAGATTAATCGCTATTTCGACGGGCCGGTTTATGACAGAGCGAGGGTGCGTTTTTTCACACATTTTACCTTTAACGTGTAAACGGTGATGAGAACTTGGTTCTATGTTGGTCGAAGCGAGTAGAGAAAACCAACTTGCCGAGGAGCAGGAGGTGAATGTCATTTGAGCTTATTGGAAGGCGCCGATCTGACTTGACAACAGGTGACGCTTGAAGGTGAAATAATCTGACCATCGTGGTGGCAGGGAAGTGCGAAATGCATGCATACACATGTGTGAAACCACATGAGGGCTAAACCAGTGACATCCTGTCTTGCTTCGTACGTGACAAAATGCAAGTTCAGGTGAAATTTGATCTACCACAGGTGTTCACCTTGGGTGTTAGCTGTCCACGTGCGCGATAACTGTTAACAAGTGACATCCTGTTTTGCTTTGTACGTGACAAAATGCAAGTTGGCATGAAATTTGATCTGCCACAGGTGTTCACGTTGGACGTTAGCTGTCCACGTGCCTGATAAGAGAATGTTCAAAGCGTGGGAATCGCTGAATCAGTAAAAAGTATGATGCAACTTGTCGGAATGATGTCACAACCAATAGATAGGCAAGAGCTGCAAACACCAGTGGTGGGAGGTGAAGGGAGGGAAAGGGGGGAGGGGTAATGTATGAGAGAACACAGGTGGAAAGAGAAAGAAATATGTGGAGCTGAGGACTGTACACATAGAGCTATAAGTGGTGTACAACATGTGTGAATAAATAAATTAAAAATTGCACAGGTTCACACAACATAGACTGTATTATTGCCATGGCCAAGCACTCACATTAAGATCATTTACAAAATCATAAAATGAAAAAAAAAAACTTGTTTTGGAAATATCGTTTTTCAACATACACAAAATAAATATATAAAAAATTTGTAAACAACAAAATGGAAAATCCATGGTCAAGCACTCACATTAATATTATTTACAAAATCATAATGTGAAAAATAGAAAATCTTGTTTTGGAAATATCGATTTTTTTCAACATACACAAAATAAATATATAAAAAATTTGTAAACAGCAAAATGGAAAATCCATGTTTCCATATAGACAAAATTTTAAAAACCTTAAACGGACATTTAAGAAAATATATGCAAATGGGAAATTGACAAATGTGTAAATATGAAAATGGAAAAATCCATGTTTCCATATCATGAAATTGAAAAACATCAAACTGTCATTTTAAAAAAATGCAAATGGAAAATTGACAAATTGCAATGTGTGAAATGTGAAATTGAACAAATGGCTATCATTATTTAAAAAAAGAAAAGAACATAGTGCTCTATGGTTGAGGTGTGAATCAAACCCTCTCTACTTATTTGGACCACCCGAGACTGAGTAGACTAGTTTTAGTTATCATACCACTTTTAAAAGTTTGTGTTAAATCTAGGAATTGAACCCAAGAGCTTGTAGGGGAGATCCAAGGTTATAATATTTTAAACAGATAGCCTTGAATGTAGTGTGTGGTAGCTATATAGAAATGAGACGTTTCACTCGGGGCAGGGAGGCATAGAGATCTGCATCAAACCAGTCAAAAGACTGACGACTCAAACAACAACATGTAGAGCTCACCAAAATAATGTTGTGTAACGGTAAATGTTAGTCAACGAACAGTAATGCATTACTAAAACCCATGACACGATACCTAAGAGCTTTTCTAAAATTATTTTAAAATGCCTTTAACCCTATATTAAACACCCAGTTCACAAGACTCATAAATGCAATGTTATGGTCAAACAAAACAAAATCTATATTTCAAAACAAACAAGTGGTTTAGTCAATGTATACTGGAAAAAGTTTTATAAACACTCAAGTCCACAAAAATAATTAAATTAGTAACAGTCAGGTTGACCGAGTGGTTATGGTGTTTGACTTAAGTTCAAATTTTCTGTACAAGAAAGCAAGGGTTCGAATCCCTTACCTGATATAACTATTGCCTCAACATGGCTTGACCTCACTGTATTATTGTGTACTCGGTACACAAACCATAAATAGAGTGTATTGTTTAAGGTCACTCTCTTTGCGAACATAGTCAGAGAATGTTGATGGTTAACAATTGCATTAATAGTGGGACATAGGGATAGCAATTAAGAAAAACAGACAATACCCATACACTATTTTTTATTTATTTAATGTAATTACTTGTACAATAGTTATATACAAACTACAACTCTCTTTTGTCTATTACTATATAGTCCTTTTCGATCCACTTGCATATCAAGGGCAGATGACTTTGTAGTTCAGCCCCTTCAAACAACAACAACACTACTTCTTGCATAGTCTGTGATGTTGATGACTCTTGATGCGTGGAAGATGGATACAACATAACATTTACAACAGGGGTTAAACGTTGCTCAACAAACAATGCACTATTTTGAGTAGCAACATCTTTCTCTTGTACTAACTTTTTAGCATTTTGATGATTTTTTTGTCAATACCATTAGTGTTTTGTCTGGAGCACTACATTGATGATCACTCACACTTAAAACCACACTATTTCTACTTTTCATATTGCCTCGACATGTTGTTGACCTCTGTTTCGAGCATTGCCAGAATATTATTCCTTTTACATTTTGTCGTCTATAGTTATAAGAGTAGCCTTTATAGAGTACACGTTGTTTACCTCGGTTAGTTGGAGTAAGTTCCATAGTAGTAACTAACCTGTTAGTATGATTTGCACACTACAAAGGTTATCTCGGTTCTGGTAATAGAATTATATAACGTTGGCTTTTATATTTAATATGTACAGTTTAAAGTGATAGAAAAGTGGTAGAAACGTGGTAGCAAAGTGGTAGACAATTGGTAACATAGTGGTAGAAAAGTGGTAGAAAAGTGGTAGAAAAGTGGTAGAAAAGTGGCAGAAAAGTAGTAGAAAAGTGGTAGAAAACTGGCAGAAAAGTAGTAGAAAAGTGGTAGCAAAGTGGTAGAAAAGTGGTAGCAAACTAGAAAAGTGGTAGCAAAGTGGTAGAAAATATTACATGTATTGTTAAGAAATAGTTTAAGCGGTTACATGGATTCATTACACTATAATTTTAGCATCACGAAGCTCATTTTCTATATCCAAAAGTTCTTCCTCATATTTAGTACGACCAGCCTGTTTACAGGTATGCAAGTACTGAAGCCGCTGGATTAGCTTACTGGGATTGTTCCAGTAAACAAATTTAACAAATGATTTTTTTTGGGTGTAAACCATTATCATCATCATCATCATCATCATCATCATCATTATCATCATAATCATCATCATCATCATGGTTATCATCATCAATATAATTATCATCAATATAATCATCATCACTATTACTATCTAATCCTTTTTGTTCATCTTGCAATGCAAAAACCTTTGGCATAGTTTGTGTTGTCTTTGATAGTGTTAGAGGTTTCTTAGACGTTAACGACTGTCCTAACATGTCTTTTTCAGGAGATAATAAATGCTCTTTAACAAACAAAGCACTATCTTGAGCCACATTATTTTTTTCTTGGTCTTGCTTTTTTACCTTGGTTAGAGTATTTTGTCCATTTAAATGAGTATTATTTTGAGATTTACTATGATGATCGATTGAAATAAGTATGTTGGAGCCTTTTGTCTTAATCATTCCTCGACACTTTTTAGATCGTTGTTTCGAACAGCACCAAATAACAGTTCCATTTTTATTGGTTCGTTTCACAATATATGAATGTCCTTTATAGTATGCGTAAGGCTTACCATACCTAGTCACTGATACTTCCATGTCAACTGTCAAGCATAGACTAAGCTCTAGTAAAGTCAAGTTGGTAATAAGAATACTAATTTAATGTGAGAGCAAATATGGATCCAAAGAGTTCAGGTAAAAGTGGAAGCAAATATTAGAACCAAGAGTGGGGTTAAAAGTGGTCGCAAAGTGGTAGACCCATTACACAATAATTTCAGCATGACGAAGCTCTTGTTCAATTTCTTTGATTTCCCAATCGTGACCGATATGCCCAGCTTGTCGTAAAGCATGCAATTGTCGAAGCCGTTGAATTAGCTTACTGGGTTTGTTCCAGTATACAAATTTAACATATGGATTTTTAGGTGTAAACAAAGCACTACCATTATCATGATCATTATCATCATCATCATTATCATTATCATAATCACCATTATCATCATGACCTTCATCACTGTTACTATATAGTCCTTTTTGATCCTCTTGCAATACCATTTTATTTATAGTCTGAGTTGATTTTGATAGTGTTGAAGGTTTCTTGGACGTTGACAATTGTCCTAACATGACGTTTTGAGGACATGATAAGTCCTTTTGAACAAACACTGCACTATCTTTAGCCGCAATATCGTTTTCTTGAACTTGCTTTTTAGCATTTTGATAATCGTTTGTAAACAGTAAGCGTGGTTCGTTTCGAGCACTACATTGATGAACACTCACACTTAAAACCTTTCCATTTTTACTTTTCAGATTGCCTCGACATTTTGTTGACCTCTCTTTTGAGCATCGCCAGAATATTATTCCATTCACATTCTGGCGATTATAGTTATAGGAGTAGCCTTGATAGAGAGCACGTAGCCTACCTTTGTTGGTTGTAATAAGTTCCATAGTAGTAACTGACCTGTCAGTACGATGTTCACACTACAAAGATTACAATTGTTTTGCTGATGGAGTGACCTACCATAAGTTTATATATTGGCTTATGTGTTGGCTTTTTGTGTTGGCTTTTCGTGTTGGCATTTCGTGTTGGCTTTTCGTGTTGGCTTTTTTGTATTGGCCTTTCATGTTGGCTTTTTGTATTGGCTTTTCGTGTTGGCTTTTTGTGTGGGCTTTTTGTGTTGGCTTTAGTATTGGCTTTTGTATTGGCTTATTTGACAAGTTATTTGTGTCAATGTATTTAGTGAATTTTTTTGTTGGTGTTGGAAAGTAGTTGAATGAGAGGGAATATTTAAAGACTTAACCTCAGCTCACTAACCTAACCTAACCTAACCTAACTTTACCTAACCTAACCTAACCTTTCAACTCTCAGATGTTAATTAAATTCTGTGCATAGTCGAGTTGGAACCCAAGACCTCAGGGGTAAAAAAACAATTATTTTTGACGGCTTATTTTGGTAACTTATTTTAATGGCTAACCTTACTTTACCTAACCTAACCTAACCTCAGCTCACTTTGGATATTACTAGTAAGTGTTCATATCCTCTGCTAGGTAGCATGCTAGTAGTACAGGTAGTGCTCATATTTACCGCTAGGTAGCGGAAACATACTTTGCATGTTGCATGTGACACTTGTGAAGTTTAACCACATGCAAGACGTGCTTGTATAAGTTCTCTATTTAAACTCAATATACAATTAACCACTAAATGTTCAGAACTAACATGTATAGCCATGTTTAGGGTATATAGGAGACCCTTAGCAAGAAAGGCTGACTAACCCACGAGTGTACAGCCTTGTCATACGCAGTAAGCACCTGTTGGCAGAAAACAACAACAACAACAATTTGAGAAAGCCAACAACATATCCATTAAGGTATTTAAAGGAGACAGTTTTTTGTTGGCTTTCTCAAATTGTTGTTGTTGTTGTTTTCTGCCAACAGGTGCTTACTGCGTATGACAAGGCTGTACACTCGTGGGTTAGACAGCCTTTCTTGCTAAGGGTCTCCTATATACCCTAAACATGGCTATACATGTTAGTTCTGAACATTTAGTGGTTAATTGTATATTGAGTTTAAATAGAGAACTTATACAAGCACGTCTTGCATGTGGTTAAACTTCACAAGTGTCACATGCAACATGCAAAGTATGTTTCCGCTACCTAGCGGTAAATATGAGCACTACCTGTACTACTAGCATGCTACCTAGCAGAGGATATGAACACTTACTAGTAATATCCAAAGTGAGCTGAGGTTAGGTTAGGTTAGGTAAAGTTAGGTTAGCCATTAAAATAAGTTACCAAAATAAGCCGTCAAAAATAATTGTTTTTTTACCCCTGAGGTCTTGGGTTCCAACTCGACTATGCACAGAATTTAATTAACATCTGAGAGTTGAAAGGTTAGGTTAGGTTAGGTAAAGTTAGGTTAGTGAGCTGAGGTTAAGCCTTTAAATATTCCCTCTCATCCAACTACTTTCCAACACCAACAAAAAAAAACCACTAAATACATTGACACAAATAACTTGTCAAATAAGCCAATACAAAAGCCAATACTAAAGCCAACACAAAAAGCCCACACAAAAAGCCAACACGAAAAGCCAATACAAAAAGCCAACATGAAAGGCCAATACAAAAAAGCCAACACGAAAAGCCAACACGAAATGCCAACACGAAAAGCCAACACAAAAAGCCAACACGAAAAGCCAACACAAAAGCCAACACGAAATGCCAACATGAAAAGCCAACACAAAAAGCCAACACGAAAAGCCAACACAAAAGCCAACACGAAAAGCCAACACAAAAAGCCAACACAAAAAGCCAACACATAAGCCAACACAAAAGCCAACACGAAAAGCCAACATAAAAAGCCAACACAAAAAGCCAACACATAAGCCAATATATAAGCTTATGGTAGGTCACTCCATCAGCAAAACAATTGTAATCTTTGTAGTGTGAACATCGTACTGACAGGTCAGTTACTACTATGGAACTTATTACAACCAACAAAGGTAGGCTACGTGCACTCTATCAAGGCTACTCCTATAACTATAATCGCCAGAATGTGAATGGAATAATATTCTGGCGATGCTCAAAAGAGAGGTCAACAAAATGTCGAGGCAATCTGAAAAGTAAAAATGGAAAGGTTTTAAGTGTGAGTGTTCATCAATGTAGTGCTCGAAACGAACCACGCTTACTGTTTACAAACAATTATCAAAATGCTAAAAAGCAAGTTCAAGAAAACGATATTGCGGCTAAAGATAGTGCAGTGTTTGTTCAAAAGGACTTATCATGTCCTCAAAACGTCATGTTAGGACAATTGTCAACGTCCAAGAAACCTTCAACACTATCAAAATCAACTCAGACTATAAATAAAATGGTATTGCAAGAGGATCAAAAAGGACTATATAGTAACAGTGAAGATGGTCATGATGATAATGGTGATTATGATAATGATAATGATGATGATGATAATGATCATGATAATGGTAGTGCTTTGTTTACACCTAAAAATCCATTTGTTAAATTTGTATACTGGAACAAACCCAGTAAGCTAATTCAACGGCTTCGACAATTGCATGCTTTACGACAAGCTGGGCATATCGGTCACGATTGGGAAATCAAAGAAATTGAACAAGAGCTTCGTCATGCTGAAATTATTGTGTAATGGGTCTACCACTTTGCGACCACTTTTAACCCCACTCTTGGTTCTAATATTTGCTTCCACTTTTACCTGAACTCTTTGGATCCATATTTGCTCTCACATTAAACTAGTATTCTTATTACCAAGTTGACTTTACTAGAGCTTAGTCTATGCTTGACAGTTGACATGGAAGTATCAGTGACTAGGTATGGTAAGCCTTACGCATACTATAAAGGACATTCATATATTGTGAAACGAACCAATAAAAATGGAACTGTTATTTGGTGCTGTTCGAAACAACGATCTAAAAAGTGTCGAGGAATGATTAAGACAAAAGGCTCCAACATACTTATTTCAATCGATCATCATAGTAAATCTCAAAATAATACTCATTTAAATGGACAAAATACTCTAACCAAGGTAAAAAAGCAAGACCAAGAAAAAAATAGTGTGGCTCAAGATAGTGCTTTGTTTGTTAAAGAGCATTTATTACCTCCTGAAAAAGACATGTTAGGACAGTCGTTAACGTCTAAGAAACCTCTAACACTATCAAAGACAACACAAACTATGCCAAAGGTTTTTGCATTGCAAGATGAACAAAAAGGATTAGATAGTAATAGTGATGATGATTATATTGATGATAATTATATTGATGATGATAACCATGATGATGATGATGATTATGATGATAATGATGATGATGATGATGATGATGATGATAATGGTTTACACCCAAAAAAATCATTTGTTAAATTTGTTTACTGGAACAATCCCAGTAAGCTAATCCAGCGGCTTCAGTACTTGCATACCTGTAGACAGGCTGGTCATACTAAATATGAGGAAGAACTTTTGGATATAGAAAATGAGCTTCGTGATGCTAAAATTATAGTGTAATGAATCCATGTAACCGCTTAAACTATTTCTTAACAATACATGTAATATTTTCTACCACTTTGCTACCACTTTTCTAGTTTGCTACCACTTTTCTACCACTTTGCTACCACTTTTCTACTACTTTTCTGCCAGTTTTCTACCACTTTTCTACCACTTTGCTACCACTTTTCTACTACTTTTCTGCCACTTTTCTACCAATTTTCTACCACTTTTCTACCACATTGCTACCACTTTTCTACCACTATGTTACCAATTGTCTACCATTTTGCTACCACGTTTCTACCACTTTTCTATCACTTTATACTGTACATATTAAATATAAAAGCCAAAGCTAAATAATTCTATTACCAGAACCGAGATAACCTTTGTAGTGTGCAAATCATACTAACAGGTTAGTTACTACTATGGAACTTACTCCAACTAACCGAGGTAAACAACGTGTACTCTCTAAAGGCTACTCTTATAACTATAGACGACAAAATGTAAAAGGAATAATATTCTGGCAATAATCGAAACAGAGGTCAACAACATGTCGAGGCAATATGAAAAGTAGAAATAGTGTGGTTTTAAGTGTGAGTGATCATCAATGTAGTGCTCCAGACAAAACACTAATGGTATTGACAAAAAAATCATCAAAATGCTAAAAAGTTAGTACAAGAGAAAGATGTTGCTACTCAAAATAGTGCATTGTTTGTTGAGCAACGTTTAACCCCTGTTGTAAAAGTTATGTTGTATCCATCTTCCACGCATCAAGAGTCATCAACATCACAGACTATGCAAGAAGTAGTGTTGTTGTTGTTTGAAGGGGTTGAACTACAAAGTCATCTGCCCTTGATATGCAAGTGGATCGAAAAGGACTATATAGTAATAGACAAAAGAGAGTTGTAGTTTGTATATAACTATTGTACAAGTACTTACATTAAATAAATAAAAAATAGTGTATGGGTATTGTCTGTTTTTCTTAATTGCTATCCCTATGTCCCACTATTAATGCAATTGTTAACCATCAACATTCTCTGACTATGTTCGCAAAGAGAGTGACCTTAAACAATACACTCTATTTATGGTTTGTGTACCGAGTACACAATAATACAGTGTGGTCAAGCCATGTTGAGGCAATAGTTATATCAGGTAAGGGATTCGAACCCTTGCTTTCTTGTACAGAAAATTTGAACTTAAGTCAAACACCATAACCACTCGGTCAACCTGACTGTTACTAATTTAATTATTTTTGTGGACTTGAGTGTTTATAAAACTTTTTCCAGTATACATTGACTAATCCACTTGTTTGTTTTGAAATATAGATTTTGTTTTGTTTGACCATAACATTGCAGTTATGAGTCTTGTGAACTGGGTGTTTAATATAGGGTTAAAGGCATTTTAAAATAATTTTAGAAAAGCTCTTAGGTATCGTGTCATGGGTTTTAGTAATGCATTACTGTTCGTTGACTAACATTTACCGTTACACAACATTATTTTGGTGAGCTCTACATGTTGTTGTTTGAGTCGTCAGTCTTTTGACTGGTTTGATGCAGATCTCTATGCCTCCCTGCCCCGAGCGAAACGTCTCATTTCTATATAGCTACCACACACTACATTCAAGGCTATCTGTTTAACATATTATAACCTTGGATCTCCCCTACAAGCTCTTGGGTTCAATTCCTAGATTTAACACAAACTTTTAAAAGTGGTATGATAACTAAAACTAGTCTACTCAGTCTCGGGTGGTCCAAATAAGTAGAGAGGGTTTGATTCACACCTCAACCATAGAGCACTATGTTCTTTTCTTTTTTTAAATAATGATAGCCATTTGTTCAATTTCACATTTCACACATTGCAATTTGTCAATTTTCCATTTGCATTTTTTTTAAATGACAGTTTGATGTTTTTCAATTTCATGATATGGAAACATGGATTTTTCCATTTTCATATTTACACATTTGTCAATTTCCCATTTGCATATATTTTCTTAAATGTCCGTTTAAGGTTTTTAAAATTTTGTCTACATGGAAACATGGATTTTCCATTTTGCTGTTTACAAATTTTTTATATATTTATTTTGTGTATGTTGAAAAAATCGATATTTCCAAAACAAGATTTTCTATTTTTCATTTTATGATTTTGTAAATAATATTAATGTGAGTGCTTGACCATGGATTTTCCATTTTGTTGTTTACAAATTTTTTATATATTTATTTTGTGTATGTTGAAAAACGATATTTCCAAAACAAGATTTTTTATTTTTCATTTTATGATTTGTAAATGATCTTAATGTGAGTGCTTGGCCATGGCAATAATACAGTCTATGTTGTGTGAACCTGTGCAATTTTTAATTTATTTATTCACACATGTTGTACACCACTTATAGCTCTATGTGTACAGTCCTCAGCTCCACATATTTCTTTCTCTTTCCACCTGTGTTCTCTCATACATTACCCCTCCGCCCTTTCCCTCCCTTCACCTCCCACCACTGGTGTTTGCAGCTCTTGCCTATCTATTGGTTGTGACATCATTCCGACAAGTTGCATCATACTTTTTACTGATTCAGCGATTCCCACGCTTTGAACATTCTCTTATCAGGCACGTGGACAGCTAACGTCCAACGTGAACACCTGTGGCAGATCAAATTTCATGCCAACTTGCATTTTGTCACGTACAAAGCAAAAAAGGTGTCACTTGTTAACAGTTATCGCGCACGTGGACAGCTAACACCCAAGGTGAACACCTGTGGTAGATCAAATTTCACCTGAACTTGCATTTTGTCACGTACGAAGCAAGACAGGATGTCACTGGTTTAGCCCTCATGTGGTTTCACACATGTGTATGCATGCATTTCGCACTTCCCTGCCACCACGATGGTCAGATTATTTCACCTTCAAGCGTCACCTGTTGTCAAGTCAGATCGGCGCCTTCCAATAAGCTCAAATGACAATCACCTCCTGCTCCTCGGCAAGTTGGTTTTCTCTACTCGCTTCGACCAACATAGAACCAAGTTCTCATCACCGTTTACACGTTAAAGGTAAAATGTGTGAAAAAACGCACCCTCGCTCTGTCATAAACCGGCCCGTCGAAATAGCGATTAATCTATTGAACACAGCCACCTTGGTCAGCGACAGGTTCGTTGAAACACACACACACACCCAGCCGTATCGTCTCTCTCAACCACCACGCTTCATAAACATTATAAACAGGTAAAGAAAAAGAAAACCTTTTTTCAACATGTACGGCGTTAGGCCCTTTGTGAATTATTTTTGGAAAAAAATATCTACCACATTTGAAAGGGGGGCGTTAGCCCGAGTCCTAGGACACCTCGTACACGTCTCTAGCGTTATTGGTTCGTGAGATATCGGCAAAAATCACAAAAAACACGTGTTTACCCCAAAATCGAGTTTCCAAATTTTTTTAAGAAATATAACGAGTGGTCCATAGCAAAGAGGACGTCACCCCGAGTCCTTGGACCCGTCGTACATGCCTCTAGCATACTTGGTTCGCGAGATATAGCAAAAAGTTTAAAATCACGTTTTCCCCCCCAAAAAAACATGTTTCCAGCATTTCACCTTTTCGACACCTACATTTCCGTAAAGAGCACGACGAGACGAAAACAACGAATCCAAGCACGCCCTCCTAGCATGACTCCTTCCATTCCAAGGTCGCAGGGGCTCACAACTTCCTAAGTGTAGCAGCTCCCGTCTTTCCCCACTACTACAGGTTTTCATCCTAGAGACTTGACATTTATTTGGGGGGTAGAGGGGGTGGGGATCATTGATTTACATGAAACAAACTTTTTTGTAAACTTCCTAGTTTCCAAAATATAGGATTTTCAAAATTCGAGTGTTTTCAAAAAAGCATAAAAAGTAAAAAAAAGTCATTATAAAAAATAAAGGTCATAAAGACCATTCGTTTGAGCCATGGCATAACGTTCTATCATGTTTAGTGTTCAAGCTATCGCCTACTTTCGAAAACGAAAAAAATAAAAAAAATAAAAATATAACGAGTGGTCCATAGCAAAGAGGACGTCAGCCCGAGTCCAACGACACCTCATTTGTCAAAATCGGACCATGCGTTCAAGAGATATTTAACATGGCTGAGGCTTAGTAGTGGGTCAAGGAGGGTTCTGGAGTGCGTTCGAATCGGCCTTACCCCCCTACTGTTATCTGCCGTAGACTGATTCCTTTGTTACCACTAATTCTCTTTTTTTTCTTTCTTTTGTCCTTCTGCTGTAGGCCTTAAATGCCCATAAATGCAGTAAATGATGATGAATATGGAATGAAGTCATAATGCCATGTATTTTTGGTTTACTTCCTTATCACTTCAACAATCCTGACGCACGTGTGTGGCAGATTGTGGAACAGAACTATTTCGCACCATAGAATCTTGTGAAAATATGAAACTCGGCTATTCGATTTGCTGGATTTGACATCTCGGCTTTTGGTGCCATAATTTCATGGCTAATACTTCAATTTGAAATTGGGTCGATAACTTGAATATTAGGCCACTTCAAATTGTTACAAAATGCTGCTCCATATTTAAAATACACTAGATAAGGGGTTTCACCATAATTATTTGCAAAAGGATGTTTGAAACATTACAGAAAACCACCAAGTCCAATGGTAAACTATTTTCATGGGCCTCTTGATTTTGTCAATCAAAGGATCACTTCCTTTCCCTGTTGCTCTTCATTCTCTTCTGGTTCATTTCTTTCGGAATCCCTTGAAACTGCTAAATGCCATTTGTACTCTTGTTAATACATTCTGCTGCTGTCCACCATTTCTCTCTCTCTCTATCTTACCAGTTAACCCTTTGTGTATAATTGCTAAGATTTCGTCTGTGTTTTTTCTTCTCTCTCGTAAGAAAGCAAACAGTGTAAAGTGCCAGTTATTTTTCATTTGAACGTAAACGATGAGCGGTTGGTTCTCTGCCCTCTTCTCGTCCCACCTGTTCAACATCGACCCGGCAGACCCTCATTACCGCAAAACCAAGGCCATGGAGGCTCTCAGGACAGAGAAACTCCAGAGATGGCAAGAGGAGGAACAGGTTAGAAACACGGCATTGTGATTATTAGAAATTTCCAAGAATTCAAAAAACAAAACAAACATTTGCATTTTAATTCAACAGATCTTCTGAAAAATAACATCTCGAGATCTAGACAAATGACTTTTTTTTTCCCAGGATTAATGAGTATGTACCTTTCCTTTTCCAGACACTCTCCAAGCTTCAGAGGCTAGGGAATGCAAAGAAGAAGAGTGATGCAGAATTAAGTATCCTAGTCAAAGAGATCAAACGGAGAAGCGAAGGCCTCAAGAAATAAAATAAATAAATTGTTATAAAATAACTGCGTTTTATTCAGTAGTTCCTCTCAATTTTCCCTGTGGCATTATCAATACATTTAACGGGTCATGGAAATCAACAAAGTGGCAAATAATTATATAGCAAGGAATCATACACAACAATTCTACATTAGAAAGTACAGGTACTTTTGAACACACATTCAGAATATTACCGTATTTACTCGCCTATAACACCCCCTTTTTTTTCGAATTTTTGGCATCAAAAATAGGGGGGGGAGGGGGGGGGGTATAATAGGTGAAAATTTCCCTTGATATAGATAAGGATGGCGTGGTATAAAGGCACACAAAGGAGCACCTAGCGTCCTTAAATCAACACACAAAATAGTTATTGTAACCTATACTTTATTTACGATAAAAGTTATAATAGCCACTGCCTTGCATCATCACAGCTGGCTGGTCACAGCGGTGCGTGTGTTGTGTTCCAAAGTTGTTGCCACGTTGCGCGGCATCTGAAATACGAAAGATTTGTTTCTAATACCGACCGACTTTTATAAACCTCTACTATAGAGCATCCAGCGTTAGGAAAGACTGTGGGTCTTATGGGCTTTTACTTTTAACGGAAATCCCCCCTACACTGGTTTTGTTGCCTCACCTTTTATCATGAAGGAACTCTGAACATATATATTTTTCGTCATAATAGCTTCCTACAATTATCTGCTAATTGATTACCTTTGTTATTGCGTACAAGTATCGCTTATATTACGTCTTAGTAATTTAAAAATTTTCGAGGTTAGCATGCTGGAAAGAAGAGCCTCATCCTGTGCTGCATGCTCGCCCGGAGTGGAGCATGTTCCCAGTTCCGCCGACAACATAAGTTCTGAAGCACTATCCGTCATTGGTGTTACTGTTGTGTGTCTGTTTTATTTTCTGTTCGATCGAATCATGGCTGCCGACAGTTCGGTTCCAACCCACTATCTCCCGAATGCAAGCTCACAGCTGCGCGCCCCTAACCGCATGGCTAACTCACTACAATATTACAAATATTAATCTAAACAAAACAACAAGAATAAAATTGAAAGAAACTAAATTACAGCCTAACTAATAACTAAAGAGGTGATGATCAACAGTATTGCTGACATAAAAATTGTTAACATCGTCTGCATACATCCGAGGAGGAAGGAAGGGTTGTGCTCTCGACATCTGTCAATCAGTAATGCGTCATATCACAACGAAATGAATGTCGTTATTGGTTCTCTTCGCATACAGTATCCTTAATACTGGTCCAATCCGTTAATACCTGCAAAACTGCTCCTTCCTGGGCGTGTTCTATTTCAGGTAGCTGCTGGGGTTGTGGTTGTCTCGCTAACTTATGAAAGCGCAGTACTCGAAGCGGGTGAACATAACGTATGACGTCAGCGCTACCTCTGCTTAGAGTTAGCAACACTGTCGCCATAAGGCTCCACAGTCTTTTCTAAACGCTGGATGCTCTATAGCAGGGGTCTCCAAACTACGGCTCGAGGGCCACATCCGGCCCGCGGACAGATTTTGTCCGGCCCGCGGAGAGCTAGCATACTTGAAAACTCCTTTTAGAGAACATATTTTTTTATAGCAAATTAAATTTAGTTTACTGAAGTATTCCAATTTTATGTTGAATAATTATTAATATGACATCTACATTGATATGGTCATGGGCTAACTACTCATAACATTGTTGTAGGCTTATTGTTATTGTTTTTGTGATAAGTTGGATAAAGAAACACAGAATTGTAATGAGTAAAGACATGTATAACATGCAGACATATGAAATACTAATGAGATTTATGTAATTGAGATTTTCCACTGACAATAGTTTGTAGTTGTGGACTAATTTTACTTGTACCAATTATTAAAAGAGATTTAAGATGCTCATCAGTTAATTTAGATCTGTAAACATTTTTTGTGTACTTCATTTTGGAGAAGGTCTTCTCACACAAATAAGTAGTACCAAAAACAGAAAACAGCCCACGAGCAAATTTATGCAAATTATCAAATTGTGTCAGTGGAAGACTCTTATAAAATTCCAACAAAGATGAGTTTTGATATTTGTTCTGAATTATATCACTGCACTGTAGTTCAATCATTTCCATTTGAAGTTCCGGGGCTAGGGTTTCAATGTCAGTATCAAAAGGATCCTGAAAAATCTTAATTTGATTCGCAAAGGCATCGAAGTCCGAGAAACGAGTATCAAAATTTATTTTCAAAGCACTCAAAGTTTCGATTGCAAAATCGATAGGAAACTCAGTCTCAGTCAAGACCAACTACAATCCTCAGACCTTAATGTAGAAAAAACATGGCGGCAATGGTTGCCCTACCAATAGCTAAGATCATGTCATCGGGTTTGTCACAGTTCGTGTAAATTATTATTTTTACTCACACAAGTGCATAAAAGATATCACAAGACGAGACTAGGTTCCGAAGAAATATGCATCAATAATTTAGACTTACCTAAATTAATTTATCTATATAGTGCTGGCCTCGAATTATAAGTTTCTTCGTCTTCACCCAAGGGGCAGCTACAATAGTCTCACTGTTTCTGTGGTTGAATAAGAAGCTTTTTGGCGAGTTATCACGATTTGTATTTAAGTTCAGTAATTATAGATTAATATTATTACCATAAAATCAAACAGATTCTGAAGTAGGAGAGAAGAAAGTACCCGGTTACTTAAGTGCTGCCCCAGCATATGCAGAGTATTTGTGTACTGTACACAATCGGAGTGAGACTAGTTGCCTGAAATAAACGAACAAACGCTATACAGATACAATTCAATTAAGACCTCTCGTGGAATTGTCTAAAATCTCGGGTAAAACATCACACCGAATTAGTTGATTGAGATATGCAGAGAAGTCGTCGTGTGGATATCTGAACATAATTATGGAGATTACCACACACAAAGGACGCGATATGTTACCATCTAACCTATTAAACATTCGCTGTTGCCGTTTGGAATAGTTGTACGCTGGAAATAGTTGATTTAGTAGAGAATTGTATGTAGGAAAGCGCCATCTCCCTCTTACGGAATTATCGCGGCACACCATCTCGCAATATAAGTACTTAATTGGCAATGTACTCACAACACTTTACTACACACATCATAATAAAAAATAACTTGCAAGCTGTAAGAATCGTAAAAGTATGAATAATGACGGAACACAATGAGTTCACTGTTTGGCACAGGGGGAACATCTTCTTTAACCAATAAAACAGAAGTTCGCTGTATTATTTGGCGTGTATACAAAGCAGTGTAGAACATCTGCCAGACTGGTAAGGATTTACGGAGGCACATATTGCTGAGCATTCAAGATAACGACAACGGTTTGGTCTAGCCGTAGATGCTCATTGCATTTTCCCTTTACGTACTTAAGTTCGACACTACCGGTACTGAAGTGTACTAAGCTATTATTATGTTGTCACTAACTAGCAGATCATTGCGGTGTATATTCTTGAGACACTTCTATTAATGCTTTAGTCTTAGGTACTTCAACATCTGCAGTAAACGACACAATGCCATCGGTCGACTGAAAACTCATCACACAATCGAACCAGTCCATAATAAGCGTATTTACAAACATATTTACACACGATTGCAGTACATTAACGCGAACTCTACTGAACAGACATACTGAAGACACTAAAAATTACAGATGAGCAATAGTTTATCCCAACTTTCATCAAACGAAGCTAATCAAAGCTGATATTGTATCCCAGCAACGAATGTAAACAAACAATATCTCGGGCTTCCGCATACGCCATTTTCACACTTTCGATACCTGCATTAAGGTCTGAGTATTGTAGTTGGTCTTGTCTCAGTGGTGTGGCTGAATATTTCACATGTTTTAAAATGTGAAAAACATTTACTTCGTAGTTGTGATTGAAACAGTATCAATTTCTTCCGGAATGATTTGATATTAGTGTATAAATCAGGAAGATGCTGGTTTTCTCCTTGCAATCTCAAATTCAGTTCGTTCACATGTTTTGTCAAATCAACATAGAATGCTAACTTCCACAGACATGCGTTGTTTTGCAATTCAGTAAGAGGGCGATGCTTTTCATTCAAAAAAATGTCGATCACTGCTCGAAGTTCAAAAAAGCGCTGAAGGACTTTCCCACAACTAAGCCAACGTACGGCAGTATGATAAGGTAAGTCATTTTCTCCAATCTCTTCAATAAATTGTCGGAATTGTCGGTGATTCAGCCCAAAAGATCTCATAAAATTAACAGTTGATATGACTGGTTTCAGAACTTCAGACATATCCAAACATTTTCCGCACAAAGACTGTAGATGAATGATACAATGTAAGACTAATGGTTTTGAACCACCGTCATTTTCTACAGCCTTTGACACAAGAGCGACCACTCCTTTATCTTTCCCACTCATGTTTTTGCCTCCATCAGTTGTAATACATTTCAAGTTTTTCCATCGAAGGTTCTTTTGATTAATGGCCATTTCAACTCCTTTAAAAATATCTGTACCAGTAGTTGTGCCATGAAGACTATACATATCAAGAAGTTCTTCATGCACTTCATAGCTTTTATCTACTCCTCGAATATAAATCAACACCTGAGCAGTATCTGACACATCCGTTGACTCATCCAAGGCCAAAGAAAACCACTCAACATCTCCATTTTTGTCGAACAGTTGAGAGGATATATTTTCAGCGATGTTTTCTACCCTTCGAGCCACAGTTTTTGCTGACATACTGACAGTTTTTAATAAATTTACCTTTTCAGGGCACATTTCTTCGGCTGCTGCAATTATGCATTCTTTGATCATTTCTCCATCGGTGAATGGTTTTCCACGTTTTGCAATTTCAAGAGCCACACGAAAGCTGGCACGAGTTGCAGCCTCTTGTTCGGTTTTGAGTTTTGTAAATGAAGATTGCTGCGATTTCAATCCGCGCTTCATAGCTTCGAATTTTTCTGTCCGCAAACTTCCTGTATATTTTGAGTAATTTTGAAAATGTTTTGTTTCATAATGACGTTTAATGTTATATTCCTTGAGAACGGCTATGCTTTCATTGCAAATCAAACATAGCGCCTTGATACTGGACTCAATTACGAAATACTGAATGTTCCACTCATCTTTGAATTTTCTGCATTCACTATCAATTTTTCGCTTCTTTTCCATACTACTAAATCACACACAAAAGCAACAATTCAAATCAAAATACTGTTACAAAGATGTCTTAAACTTAAACACGCACAAACACGTTTTAAGGAGGCACGCACTATTTTATTTCACAACAGTGTCATAGGAACTGACTTGTGGTTGCGCAACTAGCCTTCTTATATATTCCAATTACTGCCATCTAGAAGTGAGTGGAAGACACCAGAACTCTCTCGAACCAACGAGATTACTCTGTACGTGCTATTAGCGCCATCTGTTTGCGATAGAAGGTAACTTACTACCTATTTCCGCTTGTGTCCACCAGATGTCATGTCACGTTACTCCTCATGGCTCGTACTCTACGACTAATCTAGAAATTACAGATAATGACAGGAAAATTAATAATATGCAGTGTTGCCGTTTTGCGGACTTGAGTCCGATTTGCAGCCTTTTTTCAACGTTGCGTACTTTTTCGGACTTTTTTTCATCAGTGGACTATTTCACTTTTTACCACCGGCAACAATGATAATATGGTTTTGGCCCTCGGAACTTACTGGAGTAATCAGTATGGCCCTAAGGCTGGAAAGTTTGGAGACCCCTGCTCTATAGCTTTAAATTCATTCCCTGCAATGCCAAGACTTCTCGCAATTTCTCGTGCTTTAAACGACAACATTTCGTGATTTACAGCGTGGCCATTGTCTCTTGTTTCTCGAACCCACTCCAGAACTTTTATGTCCACATTTTTATACTTTCCTGTCTTCACACCGCGGAAGGACTTAGAAGTTTTCTTGGTTCCCAATAATTTTTCCTTTTGGTTGCACCAATACCGAATCATACACGGCTGCACTTCGTATTTACGACTCGACGCTTTCACTCCATTTTCTGCAGCAAATTCTAGCGTACTGCGCGCTTCTTAATTATACTCTACACTCGGCCGCGAGACCCGTCTATATTTTTCTGATTATTTCTCCTTCCCAATTCCTTTTGTTTTTAAAATTATTATTTTTACCCCAATAATAGTCGAAAATTGAGGGGGGGGGGGTCTTGTAGGCGAGTAAATACGGTAATTTAGAGGATATTTCAATGTAGTTTTCTCCCAGTGTGCGGTTTACCTGAAAACTGCCAGGCAGGCAACTTTTTGAACAGTGGAGGTTGAATCTCCAACAGTACATTGGCAATGCCTGTAGTGGCCAGTGTCAATGACATATTGGCAACTAGATTGACAAGCCTGATAAAACAAACCTTTTGATATTTTTTTAAAAATCATTGGTTCCTGTGAGGAGTGAACTCTCGACTCCTCGTTAACAGAACTTTTCCTTTCCCCATCCCCATTAATTCTGGTATTTCACGACAACCCCAGGGAATTGAAATCCCCAAGCTGGGAACCACTGGGTCAATGCCTTGCGAGTCAATCGTTGGCCACTTTCACGTCTCCGTTCACAGGCCTGTTGGCACGGGAGATCCCGTGTTCCAATCCCGCCCCGCGTATATCTTCTTCTCAGGATTAACTAACATCGAATGTTAATAGTGAAATGGCAGAGTCACCAGAAGACCGATTCGCACAACACTTGTGCAGTGGAGCATGCTCAGCCCTGGTATGGACCATCCTTTCAACCTGATTGGTAGCTTGAATAAAGTCATTCTAAACCTTGGTTGTTTTATTTATTGTGACATAGTGGTTATCAGCCCCATGTACAGTACAGTACTTTTAATTGGGGCTTGGATTTGGAATGAGCCAGCGAGGTGTAGAATTGGGAAATCGCTTCCAGGATGTCCAAGGCGAGAATCGAACCCACTTCCTTCTCAGTTACCCACACAAAGCTGAGTTGGGAATGGAATCCAGGACCTCTGGTATGAGCATCTTCATATGTACATCGGAATTGTACTTGGCTGGTTAAGATTTGTTTAAATCTCCTGGTTGAGCAATTGCAGAATATACACACCCCTCAAGCCGGTTCCCCGCGCCACAAACGGACAGTGCAGGCCTATTACACATGAAACGCTGCTTCCCGGGATTTTTCGTTTTTGATGTGTAACATCTTTCCGCTCGGTTGCTGGATAGTTTTGTGGGAGTGATTTTGAAAATTGGGGACGGAAGTGGATCGGAACGATCGAGCTGGCAGTGGTGGATCGAACGGAAGTATGCACTGCCCGATCGATCGAACGGAAGTGTACTAGCTGGCAGTGGTGGAAAACGGAAGTATGCACTGCCTGCTCGATCAATCGAACGGAAGTGTACTAGCTGGCAGTGGTGGAAAACGGAAGTATGCACTGCCCACTCGATCAATCGAACGGAAGTGTACTAGCTGGCAGTGGTGGAAAACGGAAGTATACACTGCCCGATCGATCGAACGGAAATGTACTAGCTGGCAGTGGTGGAAAACGGAAGTATGCACTGCCCGATCGATCCAGCGGGCAGTGGTACGAGAAACAATGAGCGCGCGATGTCGGAAATTGATACCGTGACATACTCTCGGCCATGTGGAATGTATATGGCATACTGAACGGTAAACGCTCATGTGAACTCTGGTGTCAAGTGATTGAAACAAATGACATGGTACATGTTCGAAGTCTTCATATCAGTATTTAAATGGTAAAATGCCTTAATATCAAACATTTTAAGTAGGCGGCATTGACGGTATTATGTTTCTGCACAATGGCTATTCACATATCGGTAATGCAGTCTTCAATATAATATAATCATTGTGGTTATACGAGAATTGAGCTAGCCTTCATGAACTATTACTGAATACATTCTCTTTACTCACAAGAGGGCCTATTCATAAGGCATTTTAAACTAAATTTCACGCAGGAACATTATCGAAACAAGCAAAATATAAATGAAACTTAATTCCGTAATGCAGTATTATTGGAACGTGGAAATAAGTCACCATCTTGTGCACAAAATTTGCGTAGTCGAAATGGCCGTGGGGTTAATGCTTATGACTGTGAATCTAGAGATCTTGGCTTCGAATCCCGGACGGGGTAGACCAGATTATCATTGTAAACGATATTTATCATATCAATATGACTCATTTTAACAGAATCCATATGAAATTACGTGTTGATTTGTGAATGAAGAGGACTTGTTTTATAAGGAATTTAAGGTTATGAGAGGTGTCGCGTCTATTAATCTAGTTGATCCATATCGTATTCTTTATTTAGGCTAGTGCTGGTGGAAGCTACAAATCATCTAATAAAATGAGTTCCGTATTATAAACTAAAATATCTGTAAAACACTCCCTTTTACAATTTATCAATATTTGTGCCAATAATAGTATAAATACCGGTCTATCAACAATTTCACGTGTGGTTTCTTCTATGTCAGATGTTACACATCATATGCGACTACTGTAAGGCTCGAATTTTTTCTTCTTTTTTACGTTATGAACCAAGAAGTCGTGTACTTTCATGCCATCTCCGTTTCATAAAGAACTAATACGAAATTAATCGATATCCGTTGCTTTTGACTCATATCGATCAGGGAAAGAACATGAAACTTGCTCTATTGAGTTTCAAGTTAGTTGCTTTAGAAGATACCACATCTTTTCCTGCCATCTCGAGAATGTTTTGTGAAGTATATCTAACTTGAAAATTCTTGCCACCGAAAGAAAACACTTCGCCGGCTAGAGGCTACTCAGTCGCAGATGTCTCATTCTCTTACGGATGCAGAGATTATTGGTTTAATAGATGACAGTAGTGGAAGTGATGTATCGGGACGAGATATGGCAGACGGTGCAGATAAAGAGGAAATAGCTTCAGCTGTAATAACATAGACCGATGTTCAGTGATATCATCACCAGCACACAAAAGATCCCCTTCTTGAGTATGCCAGGTAAAGGAAAGCATTTCACGTATGTTTTAGATGCTTTTTTGCTGCATTTCGACGACTAAGTGATTAAACTGTTAGAGAAACAAATATGTGCGCGGCAGAATGTATAGTTGGCGCGCCCTTGAACCCAAGGTCGCGCACCAAGCGGTGAGGCCAGTGACGGGACGACATTTATGTGTTCTTGGGGCTTGTAATGTTGATGGGGATAATGCAGAAACTTACCCTAAAGAGCTATTTCACCAGGGATGAAATTTTAGAAACCCTATATTCCCTCAAACAATGCCAAGGGACAGGTTTGAAATAATATTGAGATATTTACATTTTGTTGACAATTCTACACTGAATACATATACGGGGCCTAAAAAGCTCTTCAAAATTCAGCTTTTCCTGGAAATTTTACCCAAAAATTATGTATATATGTAGATTGAGCATTATCATGTAAATATCTCGCTTTCATTGTAAACATACCTGAAACAAAAACCAAAAGTGGAACTTATTAAATTATTATATTTTTGTAAATATTGTGCGTGATCATGGACAACCTTGAAAACCAGTCATCACATATTTCACTTTAAAGAGCCTTCCACTAATTACACCTGTGTGAGCTAAATTGGATAGGTTAAGAATGTAAACAACGCTCTTAGGTTTCTACGTTCGTTGCCAAGAGCCGACTGCGGTGGAGTCTAGTAGCTAAGTTCTGAACTTGGCCTAGTAGTCGTTGATGGTGGCGCTTGGCGGAAAAAGTAGGAACTATTCGAAAAATTCTAAGTTGCAGTCTGTACATAAATTAAAAAACAGATAACACACACTAATACAGTCATCACATTTAACACCGGTTATCAGATTCTACACACACCCAAAGTACACGGGGCTGCGTTGTCGCAGCCCCTAAACTTAAGAACCAACATATTTCACTGAGAAACATTGGACATGATCTCTGTAGGTAATTGTAAAATTTTCATTTCGTTTCGTAGATTTAACATTATTAATTGTTTTACTTGTTGGTGTCTAAACCTCTGCTGAGCTTCAATTTAAATACCGCCGGAGAAGTGAACACCTCAGGATGAAATAGGCGACCTGAGGGGTTCATTTAGTACTTACTGCAGAACCAAGTTATCGTATAAACAATGTGCGGGACAGATGATCTCACTGTTCCACCCCTTTAAGTAACAATAACTCAACAATGGGCAGGAAAAGGAAAAACACGTCATGCAGTTGTGGGCAGAGAAAGAAAATGAAAACTCACAAAAAGGGACAACCTCCACAGTCGGACATAGCACCGCAATCCAATTATTAGCTACCTGTCATCTGTCCCCCTTTCTTAACATATAACTTGGCTTTTAAATCTTCTTCTTGTCATGTTTTTTTTTGGCATAGCATAGCGCTTTACCCAGTCACTAAACAATTCGAATAAAATTTGTCGGGAGTATCCATTAGAACACCGGAAATTTACTGAGGGGGGGGGGGGGACGCATACAAGAATGAATGACGGGGACAAATGGATGGAACTAGTCTTAACGACTTATTACATCATCATCATATGACCGAGTCACATATAAGCGGAAGAAATGATCAAAAAGTAGGGACATATATTGCAAAATGTTATTAAGGATGATGGGACCGGAAATGTCGGTTTATGGAGGAGAACAATTATATTTAGGGACGGTGAAAAGCAATGTTGTGTAATGATTGTAGAAGAGTTTTACATGGAGTTTCGTAAAGTGGACATTGAAGAATGATATGATTAACGGTGCCTATGTCCTTGACACATCATCATCTTGTACAGTTTCCAGCCCCAGGCTGGGTCTGTTTGGAACATAAGCCTCGCCACTTAGTCCTTTCTTCCCACCACCTCTCCGCTGTTACTCTGGTCCAGTCCTCGCCTCTCTTCTTGACAATTTCCTCCACTCCTTTCAGCCATCTATCTCTTGGTCTTCCCCTTGGTCGTTTCTTCTGCATCTGCATCTCATGTATCCTCTTGGGAATCTTCTTCTCATCCATTCTCTTTAACTGTCCATACCACCTCAGTCTTGATGTCTCAATCCTACCTTGCAAGGGCTCCTCTTTCACCATTTCCCTGACCTTTTCATTCCTCACCCTGTCTCTTCTCGTTACTCCGATCCTACTTCGCAGGAACTTCATTTCACCTGCCTGTATTCTGCTTATGTCTCTTTTCTTCATTGTCCACGTTTCTGAAGCATAGGTCAGTATCGGGATATAGTAGCTTCTGTATAACACTTCCTTGCTTTTTTGTGGGACATCTTTATTCCACACTAAGCTCCTAATGCTCCTCAGAAATGCTTCTGCCTGTCTGCCACGTTCCGTAATCTCTTTGTCATTTCTCCCATTTTCCTCCACTATACTTCCCAAGTACTTGAGACTTTCCACCTTCTTCAGCTGTCCACCTCCAAGTGTTATCCCACTCATTGGTCTGTCCTTTTTCCTGGTCGTTAACAGGATCTCACTTTTACTGATGTTGAACTTCCATCCGTACTCTCCCACTGTTTCTTCCCAAGCCTTCAGTTGCTCCTGAATTTCCTCCTCCCTGTTTCCCCAGACCATGAGATCATCTGCAAACACCATTGCTTTCATCTTATCTTCTCCTATCTTTCCTGCTATCCGTGTCATTACCTCGTCCATAATAATAATATCGTATGGCCTCGGGTGCCTGGCGCAAGCTTTGTTAATTGACACCCAGAGGGTAGCTTGCATGTCGAATTTCGTCGTTCCTTTGAACGCTATGACAGTCAAGGAGGTTAGATATCTAAACTCCTTGACATTACAGCGCTTTCAAGTAGAGAATGGAGGTACTTTGTGTTGGCGGAAAATCCCGAGATTAATTTTGCCATTGAACACGGCCTACTGAATTCAAATGGGTTATTTAACATGCCAACAACGTATGACATGAGTATCGTGATTTTTGTCGCCTTCAAAAATCACTTACCATGGCCAGGGGCGAACCTGCAATCTTGGGGTTGGTAGTCCGACACTATAACCACTCACCCACCGTGGCAAACTACCTCGTCCATAACCACAATAAAGAGAAGGGGTGACAGCGCACTACCCTGTTTCAGGCCACTCATTTGTCTGAACCAGTCTGTTCTTTCCCTTCCAACTTTCACACAACTCACACTTCCACAATACATCTCCTTCACTCTGCCTACAGTCCCTTTTTCCACTCCCATGTTTTCCATTGCTTTCCAAACCTTCTCCCTACACACACTATCATAGGCCTTTTCGATGTCCAGGAAGGCCATCAACAGATCCTCTCCAAATTCGTAGTGGTGTTCCTGGAGCTGTCTCACTGAAAATATTAGATCCACTGTTGATCTCCCAGGTCTGAAACCATACTGCTCCTCTCTCAATTTTCTCTCCACTTTGGCTCGTATTCTACTTTCTAATATCTTTTCATATATCTTGGCACAGTGAGGTATGAGTGTGACTCCCCTGTAATTTCTGCACTCCTTTCTGCTTTCTTTCTTAAATATTGGGACAATTAATCCTTTCTTCCAATCTTCTGGGGTCTTTTTCTCCTTCCATATCACCCTCATCACACGGTACAGCACTGTTTCCCAACCTCCCCTGCTGCCTTCACCATTTCAACACTCACTTCGTCCACACCCGGTGCCCTTCCTCCTTTCATCTTGTCTATAGCCATCTCCAGTTCTCTCCAATTCAGGTCCTTTTCCATTCCTGTGTTGTCTTCTCCATCTTCCAATACATTGTCTTCCTCCCTATGACCATTTGGATTCAGCAAATCCTCAAAGTACTCTTTCCACACTGTCTCTTTGTTGTGTACCTCATTTCCGTTTTTGTCCACCATTACCACATCCTCTAGCAGACCAGGCGCGGATTCAAGGGGGGGGGGGGGGGGGGGGGGGGGCGGTCACGGGGGTCATGACCCCCCCCCCCAAACGGAGACCAAATTTTTTTGCAAACTCAAAAAACGAAAACACAATTACCAGACATATAAAACTTAACGAATTTTAACTGAAAAACAGTCTTTTTTTTTCATTTTATTCAATACTGAATTATCTTTATTGGAATTATTATGTTCTGTTACAACTGTACATATTTACAACTTCAAACCTCTTGTATAATAACTATTAGTTATACAACAAAATCAACTCGTCTATTTTGTTTAGCAAACCTTGTGATCACCGAATCGATGTTTATAGTGATGTCACGATGAATGTGCAGCAATGCACGGATAGAAAACTGGGACTTTTTTCGCAACAAAAATTTTTGCCGACGTCCAAACCGCAAGCTTGGTTGGCAATTTAAGCTGTGACTTTCTCCCTTTGTCGGTACCAACTCGACTTGCCGAAACTGTAACGTAACTTCATCCTTTTCTCGAAGCTCGATGTAAAAGTCGCAAAACACGCCGTTGCAATTTGTACGAATATTTTTGGTGCGCTAAACGCATCAAATTTCTATCCATGTAGCTTGCAAAAAAAATTGGTCTGGTTTTGTACGTTTGGTTATTTTGTGATTGCGTTTTTAGCGATACCATTTTCCTTAACAATTTCGATTCTCTGACCCCCCCCCCCCCCAAAAAAAAAAAACAAAAAAAAAAACAAACAAACTCTAGATCCGCGCCTGTAGCAGACCTCTTCTCTTACTTTTGACCATCCCATAAAGTACTTTCTTATTTCCTCTGCTGTCTTCCTCCATCATCTCTGTCCACTTTACCATCCACTTACATCGAGCTTCGAGGAAAGTGTCAAGGTACGTTACAGTTTCGGCAAGTCGAGTTCGTACCGACAAAGGGAAAAAGTCACAGCTTTAATTGCCAACCATCTTGCAGTTTTGACGTCGGCAAAAATTGTTGGTGCGAAAAAAAGCCCCTAATTCCTATCCGTGCTTTGCTGCACATTCATCGTGCCATCACTATAAACATCGATTCGGTAATCACAAGGTTTGTTAAACAAAATAGACGAGTTGATTTTCTTATATAAATAATCGTTTTATATAACAGGTATGAAGTTGTAAATATGTACACTTGTAACAAAACATAATAATTGCAATAAAGGTATTTTCAGTATTGAATGAAATGAAAAAAAAATGTTTTTCAGTTAAAATTCGTTAGGTTTTATTTGTCTGGTTATTGTGTTTTCGTCTTTTGAGTTTGCAAAAAAAAAATTGGTCCCCCCTCCCCTTGAATCCGCGCCTGTAGTCCTTCTTCATTTTTTTCCTGCCTTAGAAGAGTTAAGAACTATCTGCGAACTAGAATTTCTGAAATACGGTTTACCTAACTTTTATTTCTTTGCATTGAGGCAAATACAACAAAATTACTTTCATATGAGGACATTATTGACGAGTTTGCCATTACGAATTCTCGCAAGAAAGCTATGTAAATTGTTTTAGAGAAGTTTGTATATTTTTCAACAAATAAACCAGTAATTAACTACATTTTGTGCAATTTCATTCTGCCATGTAGGACAACGTAATTCAAATTGAACACAGTTCTTCAATTACACAAAAGATAAAATATAAAAATATGTGTAAAATAGTGATCGAAACTGATTTCATTTTTAACGAATCTTAAAAGAAGTACCGGTACGTAAAAAACGACAAGTAGATAACTAATTTCAGTATAACATTTATTATGTAAGTCAATAAAATTGTAGTTTTATCTAAACTAATTGAACTTTATGTTTAAAAAAGATGAAAACGCCAATGAAATCTATCCTTTTGTTGTATAAAACAAATGTATTAAACTAAATATGAACTATAGAGGGGGAACTTAAATGAGAAAACCGCAATAGAGTACAGAACAACAAAACTAAGACAAGCACAACGAGTCACATGGTCAACTTATAAGAAGAAATCTCTCTCGATGAACGCCAAATTCAAACATTATGGTTCAGTAGTTAAACCTGAAGCAACTTATGCAAGTGAAACCCTGTTTAAGATGAATACCAAAGCAACAACAGATAAAATCCAAAAAATAGACAGAAGGATCATCAGGACAATCATCAATAAAAAACATCAAGTAAATGGACAATGGAGACTGCTGCCTAATGAAATAGTCTGTCGGGAAAATGAATCAATTGTGGATACAATGCGAAAAAGGAGAATTGCCTTTTTCAGCCACATAGTAAGACTACCAGACACCAGACTACTGAAACAATTATTCAATTTCTTTTGGAAAAGTAAAACCAAGAACAACTGGTTCGTTGAGGTCCAGAATGATTTAGACGAGCTAAATATTACAATGAAACAAATTGCAGAGAGAAAAGAGAAGAGGATTCTGAGAAGTAGGGATACAAGATTGAAATTAAAAACAGTCAAACGAAAACAGTACACCATTACAAATGAAGAGAGGGCGGCCAGGTCGGAGAGATTAAAGAAGCTCTGGAAGGAGAAGAGGAAGTTGAGAAGCCATTACAACTAATATTGGAAAGACTGTAGTGTATATGGATTGATTTAAGTGCTCCAATGTGGGCGTAAACTATGTAAATAAATAGAGGGGGTGGCAAATGGACTTGAGCCTATAGGTGGCATACCCTTCAATCCGGCCCTGTGTAGTGCAAGTCATACAAATACAACCCTAGCAATACCAATTCGTGCCCACCAGTTCCATTTCTTACGGTTAATCATGGTATTCCTTTTCTACGCTTACTGTACAGAAAGTTATTGTCTATTTTGAATCCGGTTACCTAACCACACATTTACTTTTTTTTCTTCTTAATTTTAAATCTTGTATAAGATATAAGCAATTTTCTTTTGGTGGTCACTGAAGTTCGTGTGGCTCGTCATAGCGTGCACTGTGGTAAGGGTAAAAGTACAACAAAGTCAACAAAACCACCATAATTTGTTCCGGTTGCAAGAGGAACACATACGGAAAACACAGTAAAGGACAGTCGTATGTTCCACATGTGAATAATTTACTTTCTGAACTTCTTCTTTCATGATTTTTTGATTTTGTTTGCAACTGTTGTTAATTAAGTTATATTTATATTCGACCCTGACTATTATATGTCAGAGAACTGTACTATAATGAGGCTCATTATAACACTATTTTTCGTTATGAAACAGTTTCTCCCACCAATCTGAGCTCAAGAAACAGTTCTTTGACCAATTAGATAATTAGATGCGCTGAGTTCAACGGCCTTCTAATTTAAATTTCACAGCCTGGCCATGGTCAAATACAAGGCATTCTCTGCGTCTCATGCGCTCTGTTCAGTACATAAAACTGGCGAAATATCGACAGATGTTTATGAATATGTATGTTTGAACATAAATTAGTTATAATAATTATCGTCGAACATAAACAGTCGTATGCAACTCGCCTATCATGGTAATTAAGACACTCGTATGAAAATTATGAAACTCTCATACGCTCGTTTTATAAACATACTCGTGTCTTAATTATTGCCATTATGGGCTCATTGCATAATGTACTATTTTTCAATTTAAGATTCATTTCAGGTTCAAAATACAAGATATGTTGCTTAAAGGATGATGCAAATCACACAAAAGGAATTTATTAAGGTGGTCAAAAAATACCCCCCCCCCCCCCTTTGGTAGCTGGTGGTTTGAAAAATAGCATAGTATTGTTAGGTTTAAACATTAAAATATGAGATGAGATGTCCTAAAATTCATAAAATCAAATGTTTCAAAATTAGTTAAACACATAATTTTGGAATTGTAATTCCATTGTCTTTATCAAACACGTTGTCTTATATTGTTTTCCTTCAAACCAATTCATTCTCAATTTTTGTAAAACTTCTATGCGTTATTGGGTTCTCTTGAGACCAAATTATGTAAATATGAAAAGATAAGTCAATACTGATGACACTTTGAAAATCCACAGCCTGCTTCCAGTCTCCGACCGGGTCAGGAATGGAATGAATGAAGCCCCCATCTAGCGGCGAGGATATGAACTGTGCCGGCTGCCGAGGCCTGACGCACTCCTCTGGGGCAATGATTAAATGAATGACAGATGAAATGAAATGATAGTGGAGAGTGTTGCTGGAATGAATTTTTTACAGGGAAAACCGGAGTACCCGGAGAAAAACCTGTCTGCCTCCGTTTTGTCTAGCACAGATCTCACATGGAGTGACCGGGATTTGAACCACGGACCCAGCGGCGAGAGGCCGGCGTGCTGCCGCCTGAGCCACGGAGGCTTTCTGATGACACTTTAATTATGTTAATTGCGTGATAAAATTTAATTGATTTACGTTCTATCCAATAATTTCTTGTTTTGTATAACGCTAATTCGAGTACTCAGGTAAAATGTTTTGTTAACCAAAATTTTGATGTGAAGAAATTTTCTTGATTGTGTACTGAAAACTTTGGTAACGAAGATTCTCTCTGTAAACGAGAGTGTATTGTTATATTATTTTATTTATATTGAAATTTGGATAATTTTTAACAACAATTGTTAAGAATTCAATACGGAAAATTAAAAAAGACAGTGCCGGTAGTCAAATATATACATAACATGTAAGTAACCAAGTAACTCGTTCTGTATTATTTTTGAAGTGTATTTCACAGCATATGAGATATATTGAAAACGTCCTTGTATATTGTGTTCATTTATAGCGAGGAGGACTTTCAGTGCCTAGTGATTTAGTTTCGGGTATATATCGTCAAGTGACCTTACTGTACTCCAGTATATTATGAACTCTACTTAGTTGGCAAGTGTAAACTTCAAATTAAGTGACCAGTGGAACATTCTTGGACTATCAACACATAGTTGGAGACCAAATTATGCCTATTGTGACTATGATAAGTACACATTGGAATAAAATGTGAATGATTAAAGTCAGTCTCTAAGTTTGTTAGAATGGATTTACATATCTTTCTGAGCGCGTCAATGATGACAGTAAACAAAGTAGCAAGACGAAACAATTTCAGACACTGGGCCATTGAGGTACAATAAAGCATTTTTTTTATTACCTTATCGGGAATTGGCAGTACATAGCATGATACTATTTATCCTTTGCTTGTGATATGTATGTGTGGATTTAGCGGACGTTATATTCTGTTGTATTTTCGGAAAAATTTCACGTCAAAATCTGTGTGTTTACTTAGTGTTAGCAATTACTTTGTACTTGCTCTAGGCACACCATATGACAGGTGGGCGGCATTTGCTTAAGCGTAAGTGTAGAAGGCCAATCAGGTCATTGGTCCACTCCCTCTCTCTTCCACCCTTTGTGAAGTTCCATAGCACTGGCCCAGTGAGTGATAGATTGCATTGCACTTCACTTCCTGTACTTCCTTGACCCACACTGAATTGGGCACACAGCACGGCTTATTTCTGCCTTGCCAGTATCGGACGAGGCTGCGAAAGATATTGTAATTTGGACACTGCGCATGCGTTAATCGTGTTGGATAGAACCAGGCATAATATATCACTGTGGGGAAGCTGGAATCAATGATCATACTCTACGGACCTAATGTTTAAACTACTAAATAATTTGAAATTAATTAAATATTAAACTGTAGGCGTTCGACAATAATTCATTTTCTTATAGTGGGTAGTCCCTAGAACTCCCCTGCTGCGATGGAAACACAAATTAAACCTCCAGGTGGGTAGTAGCGAGCAACTTTGACATGCATGGTTCCATTTAAACCTCCGTTCATGTTACAAGGCGGTGATTTCGAGGTAGAGCAGACGCAAGAAAATCTTGCCGAAACTCAACGATGCGCAGAGACCAATATCAATCGGCGTAGTTTAATGCTCATTGCGGGGCTCCTGTGTGTCCCCCGAATGCTGATTACCGGGCTGACTGCTCGCTCCGAGACGCGGTCTACAGCTGTAAACCAAGAGTAAACCCAGTCACAGTTCAGCCTGCCAAGCCTGGGCAGACGATCCGTCCAGAACTGCTGCTGGCGAGCTACTGCCGCGAAGTGGGAGGGGCGTTGTTTGCCATTACCGAGCACACCCGAACATGGCCGAAGATCTGCGCAGCATTCTTCGGCAGACTTTTCTTGCGTCTCCTCTAGCAACCGTGAGCAGCGATGCATCTTCGACAAGCACGACTCCATTTAAACTTGCCTGTTTATGTTACAAGGCAGTGACATCGAGGCAGCGATGCATCATCGGCAAGCTCAACTCCATTTAAACCTGTATGCTTATGTTACAAGGCGGTGATATCGGTCTAGCAACCCCGAGCAGCGATGCATCTTCGGCATTCTCGACTCCATTTAAACTTGCATGCTTATACTGTTGCGTATGCTTATGTTACAAGGCGGTGACATCGAGGCAGCAACAGCGAGAAGTATGTTCGTACCGTTAAAGACTAGCGAGGATATACTATTTTATACTATTTTGCTTTTGTCAAGATACCTATGTAAAATGCTCTGTTTTACACATTTTTTCCCCCTATCATCTGTTCAGTTCGGCTATTATTCACAGTAAATGGCGCAATCAATCGTTAAGTGATAACATTATACAAGCAGTAATAGGCCATTACATGGCACATTATCATATAGAAAACATCGGCTACAATCACTGCCCATTAAGGGTGCTAACAAGTACAATAGACCTTCCATCACAAGTGCTCATACATTTTTAGTGCCTGCAAGGGATCTGCAAAGCATGATGACTCTGAAAAATTGTTCTGTCTGTTAGGTAGTCTGCCCGAAGGCTGGTAGGATCCTCAAGAAGCACTGCCGTTTGGTTATGTGGGTAAATACCCACAAAACCCCAAGGCAGCGCTATATTGAGGCGTACCAGGCAAGAAGAGGAGTGAGGTAGTTTGCCATTGCTTTCCTCATTAAGTCAGTAGAGCAGTACTAACCCTATGAGTAGAACCTTTCACAGCATCTACAGGCACTGACTGTGCCCTGAATGTCATTACTAAGCACCACCCATACCTCAGTAGCTTCCCTATAATCACAGCCATGAGTGAGCCTGAGACATCGGTGAAAAGTCACATTTTACTCTAGCCTGTGCCAACAGACAAATGCAAATGTACTGCATTCATCAAGAGATGGCAAACATGCCAGAAAAATAGATAGCGACAATGTACGTTTTCTTCATAAATCACCATGTTGGGAGGCAAGTAATGGCAAGGCTTTATCCTTGCGGACATGACGCGAACTATAGATTTAGTAATGTTGCCATGGTTACTTTACCTTGTGCCTTGACGCCTCTCACAAATAGCTTATAAAGATAATAGCGGAAACTCCTCGCCAAAACAGGAGACAGCGCTACCCAGCACTGCCTAGCGGTCCGAGTTGGCAACGTAAGACCAGCTGATTTACAACCGTGAGATCCAACCAAACAATTATAAGAAATTATTGACCTGTGAATGATCTAATTATCCAATTATAATGGTTGGTACGGGGAGTATTTGTGCTATATATGGCTGTAATAATTATAAACAACAAAGTGACCCAAAATCTTTCTTTAGGTTCCCAAGAAATTATTGTAAACAAGTAGCCTACCATTACACTGATAGTTCGGTTTTCTTTTAATACAAAATGCTTTTACAATATAATTTAGCATATTTTAGCCTGTTCTTTATTTATTTATAGATGCACGCTGTGGGTTATTCGAAGCCGTAGAGCTGACTTAGATGACGTATTGAAAGGAATGGCCCAGAACATTTAAACAGAACTCTTGTTGTATGCTCAGACCACTTTGTGGAGAAAGATTTCAGGAACAAAAACTTGTTAAGTCAAGGTTTGTAGGTTGTTGATGGCCTAATGTTAATATTGAAATAAGAGCCTTTATAAAACGTGGTGACTCTACGGTACAGTAGGCCTAAAATTTAACAACTTGCTTCAATATTCCCGATTGAAAGTGTACGTAGTTATTTATTGTTGTTATAAGGGGCGGAACAGCGAGGTCATCTACCTCTAAAGTGTACGTATTGTACTATTAAAGCAAAGGAGGTTGGTGTAATCTAACAAGTTCAGAAACACAAATTTTAATTTTACTGACTTTATTAGGAAATATATAAGAAGGTAACTGTTTCTTTTAAATGTAATTAAGCGTGTTCAACTCGTTTTTAAATACCAGTATGTCAAAAAGGATGGATTAAAACCAATATGCTAATATTTCCTTGTAATTTTCAGTATTTGGCCTGGTGCAGTGCCTTCAGTTCTACTACCTATGGCAAAGCAAACCATATGCAGAAGCAGTCCAGTATTTTTTAGAATTATCTATAAATATTGTGCAGAACCAAGTATCTTTTGTTTCTTTTAACACTAATCTTTAAATTATTTGCTGCCTAAATATCAAACCGAGACATATGTTAACTTCACAATGCAATTTCGGTCGGTGCGCACTCAAAAATGCTAGCTGTGGGTGGCAAGAAGAGTAATGCTGTCAACTCGCACCAAGAGATGGCACTGTGATCGCTGTCTCCAGGCGAGCGCATGCTTTTACGGCCGAGTTTCCGCTATTATCTTTATAAGCTATTTGCCTCTCATCTCTCGGCCGTGCTCGAAGATGGCCGCTAGGATGAAGGTGTAACAGTAGGCTATTACACTGACGGGCACCACGAAGCCGAGACTGAGCAGGTAGATGTAGTAGGCTCTGTTGGCTGGGGTTCGACTCAGGTAGTCCCACGAACAGGACGTCAAGAAACCCTCGGGGATGTACCGGCTCCAACCACACAGCGGTGGAACAGACATGAGTAGACAGTATAGCCACACCACCACACACACCTGGAACACAACAAGACATAACTCACATTAGGTACATAGTGAAGGACTGTGGGCTACAAGCTTACTATGCTAGTCGCAGTGAATTCTTTGACGCTACAGTATAGCAGTGATGGCTGGTGCAAACGATCAGTGGTGTGCTATAACCCCCCTACAAGAAATTTAAAAAATATTTAGAAATATAATTTATAGAAACACTCAAGAGGTTCTCCACGAGTTTTCTTTACTGAACAAATTCAGCACATATACACATTCCGCATACACAATTATCACCCATACTTTTCAATCTTTACACTGAACAAACAATGAAGGAAATTGGAGAAAAATTTATAGTGGGAGTGAAGATTCAAGGAGAAATAATTTCAACTCTGAGATTTGCCGATGACATAATCATCTTGGCCGACAAGCCTGAGGATTTGAATGAGTTTTTGAATGGTATGGACTCCGTCTTGAGGAAAGAATTCATGATGAAAATTAATAAATGTAAAACAAAAATATTAGAATGCAGCCGAAATAAATCACAAACCTCTATGGACATCAAATTGGCAGGTGAAAAACAAAATGAAGTAGGAGACTTCTGTTACTTAGGAAGCAAAATAACCAGTGATGGACGAAGCAAAGAGGATATAAAAAGTAGATTAGCTCAGGCAAGAAAAGCATTTCTACAGAAAAGGAATCTGTTGACATCGAATATAGATTTAGGTATTAGGAAGTCATTTTTGAAGGCCTTTGTCTGGAGTGTGGCGCTCTATGGAAGTGAAACTTGGACTATTGGTGCAGCAGAAAAGGTAGAATTGAAGCGTTTGAAGTGTGGCGTTACAGGAGAATGATGAAGATCAGATGGGTGGATAGGGTTACAAACGAAGAGGTATTAAGACTAGTGGGAGAAGAGAGATGTTTCTGGCGACTGCTAATGAAGAGAAAAATGGGAAGCGACAATGTATGTTTTCTTCATAAATCACCATGTTGGGAGACAAGTAGTGGCAAGGCTTTATCCTAGCTTGCCAAGGTGGGTGAGTGGATAGCGTATCGGTCTACTAACCCCAAGATTGCAGGTTCGCTCCTGGCCGCGGTAAGTGATTTTTGAAAGGCGGCAAAAATACGATACGCATGTCATACGTTGTTGGCATGTTAAAGAACCCATTTGAATTCAGTAGGCCGAGTTCATAATGGCAAAATTAATCTCGGGAGTTTCCGCCAACACAAAGTTCCTCATTTCTCTACTAGAAAGCGCTATAGTGTTCAAGGAGCTTAGATATCTAACATCTAACCTCCTTGACTTTCATAGTCAAGGAACAACGAAATTCGACATGCAAGCTACCCTCTGGGTGTCAAATAACAAAGCTTGCACCCGGCATCGAGGCCATACAATATTATTATTATTATTATTATTGAGGCTTTATCCTTGCGGACAATGACGCGAACTATAGATTTAGTAATGTTGCCATGGTTACTTTACCTTGTGCCTTGACGCCCCTCATCTCTTGGTAGGACACCTACTAAGACACCCAGGAATAACAAGCTTAGTTATGGAAGGAATGGTCGAGGACAAGAACTGTAGGGGTAGACCATGGTTAGAATATGTTAAACAGATTGCCTCGGATGTAGGGTGTGGTAGTTATGTAGAGTTGAAACGATTAGCTCAGGATAGGGGGCATGGAGCGCTGCATCAAACCAGTCAAATGACTGAAGACTCAAACAACAACGACTATTAATTAAACTCACAATAACACGTACAGTGACAAAATATTCAGGAATTTACAAACGCTTGTTGTGATCGCGCAAAAACGGAACTTCTCAGTGTTACCAAAACCATGAAAATGAAACCTGCAACGCCGTAATGCAAAATTACATGTTATATGCTTACATGTTATTTTGCTACAGAGAAATTTACAAGGTAGACATTTTGTAATTAAAGAAAATAATGATTTTATTATTTCATCGATTTACAAAATGTGGCTATAGAGTAGGAGAATGGGAGATTAAAATACCTTCTCGCGGGATCAGCTGATGACATCGTCTAATATCTTGCCCCGTTTGCTTTGAAATGATACCCTCTTAAATGCTACCGCAGATTTCACCTGCTACGTTCTCGTTTCGTGTGACAAGTGCTGCCTCTTTGTGGTCGAATGAAGAATCGCTGTGAAGTCTTGGCTGTTGACCCAAAGGCACAACGGAAAGGCGTAAAAGGAAGGGTTCATGTTTGCTGGCAATAACATTAGAAATCCTCCCTGAGCTGCGATTTACAGAGCCAGTGCCGGACGTGGAGTGGTGCGCATGACAAAATACCTCGTTGTGAGGGGTAGTAGGTCAAGCCTGGGCTTAAACACTACCGAAGGGAAGATGATGTGAGAAAAGGGAAAGGTTTGGGAATGGAGACGAACTCTGGGTAGAAATGAACGAATCCAAGCCCAGAAAAGAATAATATAGTGAACCGTTTTTATCAGGTTCATTATTTTTTGTCATATTATTATTATTATTATTATTATCATCATTTCCTTCATGTCGCATTATTGTGACATACGTTTCTCTGTCTCACCTACTGCGTTCAAACTTTGTAATTCTGCGTAAATGTTTCACCAGATGGTGAAACTTTTCACCCCTACTGACACAGTTTTACCATTGGTTGAAGCATAACTTGTTGCTAAGCTTTGCTTCTCCCATTGGCCCCCTTTATGTTCTGGAGAGGGGGTGTTCTACGACTTATTTTTCTCGAGCGCGTTACTGCGTTCCTTTAGAGAAGGTTGGGTGCTTCCATTTCTGACCGTCATGTGAAACGGTCACAGCCGTGTGTGTCGGGCTTTCGCCCGTGCCCAACGCAACTAAGCGTAAGTACGATTCGATCACTTGATTTATCTGGCATGCTATCATTTTTGAATTTCAGTTTATCCATTTTTTATTTTATTTTTGTGTCTCCTTTGATTCACTTACAATTTTCCTTTCTTATGATGATGTGAATTCGATCCATGAACCCAAGTCCCTTCGCCTTTGTTTACGTTAGTTTAGCGAAGCCTCTGTGTTTATTTGTCATCCCTACCTTTCATGTAATCGGTTTTATTTTTACTCAAATCTCTCAGGTCTGAAATATATGCTATTTCTTCTGCGAGGTTTTCTCACGCTCTGTATTACGTCACAAATTGATGTGCACTCTTTCGAGGCATCTTTCATTTGATTGTCGTATCAGAGTTTGTTTTTTTGGGTCAAGGTATCATTGGAGTAACGGAGCCATGTCTCATTTCGCCTCCAAGTTGATCCTTCCCTCTGTTTTAGGAAAAGTGTGTGAGCGATGGTCTTTGTGTTAGTCACTGTCCATTCGCCATGCCTTAATTCCTTTGTTTCTTCGTATGACGTTATATTTAGACATTACTACCTCTATGTAAGCCTATATTTTCCTACAAAGCATATTTCTTAGCTGATTGATTTTTCCTTTCATTTCCTGTCCCGGTAATGTCAATTAATTTAATGTAATGCTCATTTTCCTTTATTTTTATGTGTTAATTTGTGTTGCTTCCTCTGGCTTCGTTATATTACGTAACTCCGTGTCATCCCCCCCCCCACCCCCGTTTCTTACATACGCACCCCTCCCATCCCCACCACCTTCACCCCCTACCCCATGATTTCACAACATCATGAACCCCAGTTCTGTTCTTGGCGCGAGGCTTTCTAGTCCAGGACATCCTCGTAAGTAGAGGTGTTCTCTTATTCGACTCGTCCATACTCTCTATCTTTTTTTTTTTTTTTTTGTATTTTAAATTTTGGTTATCGAGTCGCGCTTACGGTTTAGTTGCACATTGATTGTAAGTACATTTTAATTAATCTTGTTTCATCTTTGTTAGTGCTTAAGTTCATTTATACACTTTTCTCTTGATATTGTTTTTGTGTACCCCTTTCTTAGGTATCATCTTTAATTTTAATTTTATTTTGTTTGTTATTAAGTGATTTTAATACCTCTTCAAGTTTACCTTTCATTTTGTGTTTAGATTAATCCTTACTCTTATGCGCACCTGTTTTAGTTTGCTTTAAATACATTAGCAAGTAGTTCACTTTGGTTTCGTCCTCTTTCATTTGTAATTTTAAGTTCCCTCATCTCTCGTTCGATTTCGTCGGCCTTGGCTTCGTACTGTAACGCAGTCACGACCTACACGCTTCTGGGTTCTTCGATCAATTAGATAAATTTAATTCCGCTTTTGATTTGTTTTAAACAATTCATTCGTTTCCTTATTTTAGAAAGTATCTTTCTTTCGATCCGGAATCTTGGGCCCAGCACGCATCGAAAGAGACATCCTTTCCCCGCTCCTTAGCGATCCTGTTTAAGTTGTTGTTTTCGCTTCCACTGTATTCCTCATGCCTCTGATATTTTGTTTAACGTAAAAGCACAAGGCGGTGCAAATGGTATATCAGAGCGTGGTTAAACGCGAAATCGTTCCCTTTAGGTTACCAAACTTATATATTTTATCAATTATTACAATGTTGTCTTTCTGAGTTTAAGATACCTGTACTGAATTGTTCCCCCATCCCCGAAGAAAGTGTGGAGTGTGAAAGCATTTCTCGAGTGAACAAGACATCCACAGAATCTAGTTCCGAGGTGAAGAGTGCAACAAGTTAGTGAGTACTTCGCAACGCTGGAATAGGACACATTACGGTATTGTGACCTTTATTTTACTAAGTTGAAGTGTTTTTCTTTTCTCCTTGTCTATTGTCATGTCTAAGTCAGAATTCCCACCCGTCAAAAAAGGAGTTAAATTTTATGGGCCTTGAATCCTTAACAATGCCCACGCCACTATTGCAAGATACGACACAGGACCTGCTAATGATAGACTCTCCCCTTTTAGATTGCTCCATCGCCCCTGTTGGTACTGTTAATAGTGCTCGCCACAGCGAAAATGTTGCATCAGTAGTGAGTAGGTGGGGTTTGACTTTTTCCGGAGAAAACAATACCTCATCAGTTTTTTGTTTTATCCAACGTGTGGAGGAATTGTGTTATTGTCACGATATTAATCCCGACAGTATTGTACGTTGCTTACCTATTCTTTTGTCTGGAAAAGCGCTGATGTGGCATCGCACTTCTCCAAATTTTTATAAGTCATGGGACGAATTTGTTGGGTGCATTAAGGACCGTTTCACGCCACAAGATTTCGATTTCGCTCTCAAACCAGAAATATACTCCCGTACTCAGGCTCCTGGGGAGATGATCGACGATTATGTAACCTCAGTCCGTCTGTTAGCAGCGAAGCTCCCCCAACCCTTTCATCCCAGGGATCTGTTGGAAATTATATACAGGAATTTAAATCCCACTTATAAATACTTCATTCGGCGTACATCCGTTTTTCCATCGAGGACATCATATTGCAAGGCCGTGAGTATGAATTAAATGCACGAGCCTGTTCGAACTATACTCCATCTCCAAGAGCCGATAATACGATTTTCCCCGAGTTAGCCTACTCCCCCCAGACAACACTGTCTAGCCCAGCTTTCGACCGAACCAAAGACGACACCTTATGGTTTAAGCCGTCTGCTCGCCGTGCTGAGTCCCTTTCTAGGAATTTTAATCCAAGCCCTTCTGTGGCTCGTAATTCTTCTGCTGTTCCCCGTGAAAGGACTACACACAACCCAACAACAATCACACGCAATGTTTCTTCTGGTCGCATAACTTGTTGGAACTGTAATGAACTTGGACATCATTTTAAAATGTGTTCTTTAAAACGCCGAAAATTCTGTTTTGGCTGTGGGATGAATGAGGTCACGACTCGTTCCTGCCCGAATTGTAATTCCAGCCAGGAAAACTCATAGGGAGGTGTTCTGAGTTCGACTCCCGGAGCAGTCCTCCATCCAAACTTGACAATGCATCTAATTTTGATGTTGTGTTACAACCAGGAGTCTCAGTAAATTTCGATAATATCTCGGCACCTGCTATTTTGGATACAGGCACCACCAGAAGTTTCATTCACCGTTCAGTGGCAGATGGCATTCGCACTTCACAAGAACACCCCATACAGAATAAATGTCAGTTCCTGTCTGCGGGATCGTCAGTCATCGACGTTGCCGAAACTATTCTATGTCGCATTAAAATTCACGGATTTTCTTGGAAACATGTTTATCATGTGGTTAACAATCTCTCCACTCAATGTATTTTAGGAATTGACTTTATGCATAAAACTGGTATGCAGTTGGATTTTATTAACGATTCATTTTGTTTCAAATTTCGCTCAGATAAAATGTTCCCCTTTGAAGAATGTACTTCTAACTACGTTGATGTGTCTCCTGTATTTTCCGTACATCTTCCATTAACTTTGATGTCCGAGCAACGTGATACTCTGAACGATTTAGTTGAGGAATTTTCTGATGTCCTCACAGAAGATTTAGGTTCTGCTGTAAATCACGAATGCCACATTGACTTGAGCGACAATGTACCTGTTCGAAGTCCTCCATTTCCTTGTAATCCGCCCAAGCTCTTGGCCATGAAAAAGTATATCAATGATTTGCAAGATCGGGGAGTAGTGGTTCCTTCCAAATCAGCTTATGGGTCTCCTGCTTTCTTAATTCCCAAGAAAGAAGAGAGCGAGTACCGGCTAGTCGTAGACTACCGAAAATTGAACAAGAAGGTAGTCTTTGATAATTTCCCACTGCCTACTATTGAGAGTGCTTTTCAGCATTTCCACGGGGCCAATGTGCATTCGATGATTGATCTAAATAGTGCATATTATCAGATTCCTTTGGATGCTGAGAGTCGCGACTTCACTGCTTTTAACACCCCTTTCGGATTATATAATTTCAAGCGTCTTCCGATGGGTATAGCTGTTGGTGCGCAAGTCCTCAGTCGCGTGCTAGACGACATCTTGGGAGACCTGAAGTTCAATTTTGTATTTAATTATCTTGACGATTTAGTTGTATACAGCAGATCTTTTGAGGAACATGTCGTTCATCTTAGGGAAGTTTTCTCCCGCCTCAGGAAGGCCGGTCTCACTATCAATCCAAAAAAGACCTCTTTGGGCTGCACTCAAATTAAATTTCTGGGTCACAGTCAGCCGATGGTATCCGTGTCATACCCGAGCGCGCAGATTGCATTCAGCAGTTACCTGTACCCACCACAGTTAGGGCCTTGAGAAGAGTAATGGGTATGTTCACGTTCTATTCTCGTTTTATCAAAAACTTCTCTGACATTTCGGCACCTCTAAATGCTCTCGAAAAGAAGAATGTGAAATTTGTGTGGGGGCCAGAACAGGACAAAGCTTTCAATGTTTTGAAAGAAGCCCTTATGTCAGCACCAGTACTGCACACGCCTGATTTCGAATCAGCTTTCTTTTTACATTGTGACGCCAGTGATTTGGGCATTTCTAGTGTTTTGAGCCAGCGTGTGGATGGAAAATTTGCACCAGTGGCCTTCGCGAGTCGTATGTTAAATCAACATGAACGACGTTACTCAATTTTCGAGAAGGAAAGTCTTGCTGTGGTATTTGGATGTGAAAAATTCAGGACCTTTTTGGAACACCATCACTTTACTGTTTTTACCGACAATGAGGCTTTGAAATGGAGTCTTTCTCACGTAAAAAAGCTTGGACGCATCAACATGTGGATTTTGAGGTTGTCATCTTTTAAGTTTGATATCATCCACGTAAAAGGGAGCGAGAACCCGGTAGCTGACTGCCTGTCACGCATGTTTGAAGAGACCCCTAGGACTCCAATCGAGAGCGTTTCTATCAGTACACCACTTAGAGAAAATCTTTTCCTATTGCAACATTGTCCTTGGTCTTTTGTGGATATCCGGAAATTCCAGTCTGAGGATCCATTTTGCACTGACCTCTGTGCAAAAATTGCAAACAAAGATCCGGCAGTAAGCAACTTTTGTGTTCGAAATGATGTTATTGGCTATGTTCTTCCTAACTCTTCTAAATTTAGAATTTTTGCTCCATTAGCAGTACGTGATATGCTTTTGACATATTATCATGATTCTGCACTGGGAACTCATGCAGGGATGCAGCGCACTTTCCGTAAGATATCCGGTGAATTTTATTGGCCCTCAATTAAGGTAGATGCTTTTGCTCATGTCAGAAGATGTTTAACCTGCCAGCGTTCTAAACCTGCCCAGAACACTCGTGTCGGCTTCCATCAAGCCGGTATTGTCACTCGTCCCGGCGAACGCCTTTTCATTGATTACTTTGGTCCAGTCGTGAGATCAAAATCTGGCAATCAAGCCATTTTAACTGTCATTGATGGTTTTTCGAAGTTTGTTTGGTTATTCCCAGTAAAGAATATCACTTCTCAGACTACTATCCATTTCTTGTCTAGATATATATTTGGAGTTTTTGGTCCTCCCAAATACCTTGTATCAGATAACGCCTCTGTATTCCGTTCCAAAGCTTTTGAAACTATGGTATTTAACTGGGGCATCCAACATATTTTCTTGTCACCGTATCGACCGCAGGGAAATCACGTAGAGCGTTTTCACAAAAACTTGAAGGCTTGTATGTCCGCTTTTCACAATGCCGATCAAACCTCCTGGGATACGAACCTACAGTATTTCAGTCTCGGGTTCAATACCTCTTTCCATTCGTCCGTTCAAACTACTCCAGCTGAATTATTCCTAGGCCGAACGCTTGTCGACCCCTTGCTGCTCAAATGGAATATTAAATATCTTTCCGAACCCTCTCGCACTACCTCTGTTGCTCAAAAATGGGCCATCGCTACCGGTCACCTCAAGAAAGCAAAAGCCAGAGTAGCGAAGCGTTACAACTTAGGCCGTCATGATGTTAAATTCCAAATTGGGGACAAAGTTTTGTGTCGTTTACATCCTTTGAGTGACGCTACCAAACAAATTTCCAGTAAGCTGTGCTTACGTTGGTCAACTCCCAAGACTATTGCACGCTTTTTAAATCCTGTCTCAGTTGAGTTAGTGGACGATCACGATAATTCAGTGACTTCGGCCCACGTCACGCAGTTGAAAAAATTTGTCAAATGATCTTGTGAATTTCGCCTCGCTATAATGTTGTATTTTTGTTTTCCTTTTATTCTAATTGGATGCCTGAGCTCCTTAATAGCCAACCTAGCATGTGTGCATATTCAGATTTTAAATCGTGTGCTTCCTTTTCATTTATTTCCTGTGACAAGACAGGAGACACCCGTGGCCTTTTCTCGTACGCGAGTGTGTCGTGAATACTTGACATCTCTGTCGAGCTATATCTTTGCCTGAGGCCATCAGCATATACCTGGTCGGTCACTATTTGCAAACCACTCCTACTCCTCTTTTGTACAGCTCCTCGGCTTATTTCCTATTGTTCGGCGACAGAGAAGGACCCTTCGACACTTCCTGTTTGACCTTGTAGGAACTTTGTATTTATTTTAAATTTATTGATGTAATTGACTTTTTGAGTCATGGTTTTGAGATATCATGCACCTTTGTGTCATCTTGATTTTGATGTTTATTGTGAGGTCATGTATTTTGTTTGGTTTTAAATTGTCAAGTGTTCTTAGAATATCGTGTATTGTCTAGCAACCATCCAGACGGTTAGCCAGTAACAACAAGCAGCCTTTGTGTACCTGGGCTAACACAGCTGGGGGTCTTCTCGGAACTCGTTAACGGACCAGTCACCCTCCACTGGATCTATACATGGCTTTATTTTCAGCAGCTGAAAAGGAGAGTACTTTCCCTTTCGAAGACATTATGACACTATTGCATATTCCTCGTGGACGCAACGAACGGTCCTATATACAGGGTGTCCCAATTGTATTTTTTTTTTAAATGTGATCACGATTTAACTTTGTCTGTCTTTTCTCATCAGAGACTGGAGAGATTTGCAGTCTCGGAGTAACGTCCATCTTGAAGATTTCGACATCCGCATCATCATGAACTAGCAAGAACAATGATCACTATTTAATATATGAACTCACTGTATTTCTTTTTGAACGCAGTACTTTTGACGTTAGTGGCTAGTGTTGACGAGCAATGAAGGGGGTACCACCTTCATTTCACGGTCAGATTAGTCAACTGTTCATTTTTTTGTATACTCCCAGAGGTCTTTAGTACCCATTTTTTTTAGTATTCAATTTTTTCCCCCTTTACGATTTTTTTTGCCTCTCCATTTGTACGAAAAAAGAAATTTCCATGGCCAGGAAAATTCCTTTTTTTTGGGAGAGCATGGGAATTTTGAACCGTTTTTAACAGGTTCATTATTTTTTGTCATATTATTATTATTATTATTATTATCATCATTTCCTTCATGTCGCATTATTGTGACATACGTTTCTCTGTCTCACCTACTGCGTTCAAACTTTGTAATTCTGCGTAAATGTTTCACCAGATGGTGAAACTTTTCACCCCTACTGACACAGTTTTACCATTGGTTGAAGCATAACTTGTTGCTAAGCTTTGCTTCTCCCATTGGCCCCCTTTATGTTCTGGAGAGGGGGTGTTCTACGACTTATTTTTCTCGAGCGCGTTACTGCGTTCCTTCAGAGAAGGTTGGGTGCTTCCATTTCTGACCGTCATGTGAAACGGTCACAGCCGTGTGTGTCGGGCTTCCGCCCGTGCCCAACGCAACTAAGCGTAAGTACGATTCGATCACTAGATTTATCTGGCATGCTATCATTTTTGAATTTCAGTTTATCCATTTTTTATTTTATTTTTGTGTCTCCTTTGATTCACTTACAATTTTCCTTTCTTATGATGATGTGAATTCGATCCATGAACCCAAGTCCCTTCGCCTTTGTTTACGTTAGTTTAGCGAAGCCTCTGTGTTTATTTGTCATCCCTACCTTTCATGTAATCGGTTTTATTTTTACTCAAATCTCTCAGGTCTGAAATATATGCTATTTCTTCTGCGAGGTTTTCTCGCGCTCTGTATTACGTCACAAATTGATGTGCACTCTTTCGAGGCATCTTTCATTTGATTGTCGTATCAGAGTTTGTTTTTTTGGGTCAAGGTATCATTGGAGTAACGGAGCCATGTCTCATTTCGCCTCCAAGTTGATCCTTCCCTCTGTTTTAGGAAAAGTGTGTGAGCGATGGTCTTTGTGTTAGTCACTGTCCATTCGCCATGCCTTAATTCCTTTGTTTCTTCGTATGACGTTATATTTAGACATTACTACCTCTATGTAAGCCTATATTTTCCTACAAAGCATATTTCTTTGCTGATTGATTTTTCCTTTCATTTCCTGTCCCGGTAATGTCAATTAATTTAATGTAATGCTCATTTTCCTTTATTTTTATGTGTTAATTTGTGTTGCTTCCTCTGGCTTCGTTATATTACGTAACTCCGTGTCACCCCCCCCCCCCCCCCCCCGTTTCCTACATACGCACCCCTCCCATCCCCACCACCTTCACCCCCTACCCCGTGATTTCACAACATCATGAACCCCAGTTTTGTTCTTGGCGCGAGGCTTTCTAGTCCAGGTCATCCTCGTAAGTAGAGGTGTTCTCTTATTCGACTCGTCCATACTCTCTATCTTTTTTTTTTTTGTATTTTAAATTTTGGTTATCGAGTCGCGCCTACCGTTTAGTTGCACATTGATTGTAAGTACATTTTAATTAATCTTGTTTCATCTTTGTTAGTGCTTAAGTTCATTTATACACTTTTCTCTTGATATTGTTTTTGTGTACCCCTTTCTTAGGTACCATCTTTAATTTTAATTTTATTTTGTTTGTTATTAAGTGATTTTAATACCTCTTCAAGTTTACCTTTCATTTTGTGTTTAGATTAATCCTTACTCTTATGCGCACCTGTTTTAGTTTGCTTTAAATACATTAGTAAGTAGTTCACTTTGGTTTCGTCCTCTTTCATTTGTAATTTTAAGTTCCCTCATCTCTCGTTCGATTTCGTCGGCCTTGGCTTCGTACTGTAACGCAGTCACGACCTACACGCTTCTGGGTTCTTCGATCAATTAGATAAATTTAATTCCGCTTTTGATTTGTTTTAAACAATTCATTCGTTTCCTTTTTTAGAAAGTATCTTTCTTTCGATCCGGAATCTTGGGCCCAGCACGCATCGAAAGAGACATCCTTTCCCCGCTCCTTAGCGATCCTGTTTAAGTTGTTGTTTTCGCTTCCACTGTATTCCTCATGCCTCTGATATTTTGTTTAACGTAAAAGCACAAGGCGGTGCAAATGGTATATCAGAGCGTGGTTAAACGCGAAATCGTTCCCTTTAGGTTACCAAACTTATATTTTTTATCAATTATTACAATGTTGTCTTTCTGAGTTTAAGATACCTGTACTGAATTGTTCCCCCATCCCCGAAGAAAGTGTGGAGTGGGAAAGCATTTCTCGAGTGAACAAGACATCCACAGAATCTAGTTCCGAGGTGAAGAGTGCAACAAGTTAGTGAGTACTTCGCAACGCTGGAATAGGACACATTACGGTATTGTGACCTTTATTTTACTAAGTTGAAGTGTTTTTCTTTTCTCCTTGTCTATTGTCATGTCTAAGTCAGAATTCCCACCCGTCAAAAAAGGAGTTAAATTTTATGGGCCTTGAATCCTTAACAATGCCCACGCCACTATTGCAAGATACGACACAGGACCTGCTAATGATAGACTCTCCCCTTTTAGATTGCTCCATCGCCCCTGTTGGTACTGTTAATAGTGCTCGCCACAACGAAAATGTTGCATCAGTAGTGAGTAGGTGGGGTTTGACTTTTTCCGGAGAAAACAATACCTCATCAGTTTTTTGTTTTATCCAACGTGTGGAGGAATTGTGTTATTGTCACGATATTAATCCCGACAGTATTGTACGTTGCTTACCTATTCTTTTGTCTGGAAAAGCGCTGATGTGGCATCGCACTTCTCCAAATTTTTATAAGTCATGGGACGAATTTGTTGGGTGCATTAAGGACCGTTTCACGCCACAAGATTTCGATTTCGCTCTCAAATCAGAAATATACTCCCGTACTCAGGCTCCTGGGGAGATGATCGACGATTATGTAACCTCAGTCCGTCTGTTAGCAGCGAACCTCCCCCAACCCTTTCATCCCAGGGATCTGTTGGAAATTATATACAGGAATTTAAATCCCACTTATAAATACTTCATTCGGCGTACATCCGTTTTTCCATCGAGGACATCATATTGCAAGGCCGTGAGTATGAATTAAATGCACGAGCCTGTTCGAACTATACTCCATCTCCAAGAGCCGATAATACGATTTTCCCCGAGTTAGCCTACTCCCCCCAGACAACACTGTCTAGCCCAGCTGTCGACCGAACCAAAGACGACACCTTACGGTTTAAGCCGTCTGCTCGCCGTGCTGAGTCCCTTTCTAGGAATTTTAATCCAAGCCCTTCTGTGGCTCGTAATTCTTCTGCTGTTCCCCGTGAAAGGACTACACACAACCCAACAACAATCACACGCAATGTTTCTTCTGGTCGCATAACTTGTTGGAACTGTAATGAACTTGGACATCATTTTAAAATGTGTTCTTTAAAACGCCGAAAATTCTGTTTTGGCTGTGGGATGAATGAGGTCACGACTCGTTCCTGCCCGAATTGTAATTCCAGCCAGGAAAACTCATAGGGAGGTGTTCTGAGTTCGACTCCCGGATCAGTCCTCCATCCAAACTTGACAATGCATCTAATTTTGATGTTGTGTTACAACCAGGAGTCTCAGTAAATTTCGATAATATCTCGGCACCTGCTATTTTGGATACAGGCGCCACCAGAAGTTTCATTCACCGTTCAGTGGCAGATGGCATTCGCACTTCACAAAAACACCCCATACAGAATAAATGTCAGTTCCTGTCTGCGGGATCGTCAGTCATCGACGTTGCCGAAACTATTCTATGTCGCATTAAAATTCACGGATTTTCTTGGAAACATGTTTATCATGTGGTTAACAATCTCTCCACTCAATGTATTTTAGGAATTGACTTTATGCATAAAACTGGTATGCAGTTGGATTTTATTAACGATTCATTTTGTTTCAAATTTCGCTCAGATAAAATGTTCCCCTTTGAAGAATGTACTTCTAACTACGTTGATGTGTCTCCTGTATTTTCCGTACATCTTCCATTAACTTTGATGTCCGAGCAACGTGATACTCTGAACGATTTAGTTGAGGAATTTTCTGATGTCCTCACAGAAGATTTAGGTTCTGCTGTAAATCACGAATGCCACATTGACTTGAGCGACAATGTACCTGTTCGAAGTCCTCCATTTCCTTGTAATCCGCCCAAGCTCTTGGCCATGAAAAAGTATATCAATGATTTGCAAGATCGGGGAGTAGTGGTTCCTTCCAAATCAGCTTATGGGTCTCCTGCTTTCTTAATTCCCAAGAAAGAAGAGGGCGAGTACCGGCTAGTCGTAGACTACCGAAAATTGAACAAGAAGGTAGTCTTTGATAATTTCCCACTGCCTACTATTGAGAGTGCTTTTCAGCATTTCCACGGGGCCAATGTGCATTCGATGATTGATCTAAATAGTGCATATTATCAGATTCCTTTGGATGCTGAGAGTCGTGACTTCACTGCTTTTAACACCCCTTTCGGATTATATAATTTCAAGCGTCTTCCGATGGGTATAGCTGTTGGTGCGCAAGTCCTCAGTCGCGTGCTAGACGACATCTTGGGAGACCTGAAGTTCAATTTTGTATTTAATTATCTTGACGATTTAGTTGTATACAGCAGATCTTTTGAGGAACATGTCGTTCATCTTAGGGAAGTTTTCTCCCGCCTCAGGAAGGCCGGTCTCACTATCAATCCAAAAAAGACCTCTTTGGGCTGCACTCAAATTAAATTTCTGGGTCACAGTCAGCCGATGGTATCCGTGTCATACCCGAGCGCGCAGATTGCATTCAGCAGTTACCTGTACCCTCCACAGTTAGGACCTTGAGAAGAGTAATGGGTATGTTCACGTTCTATTCTCGTTTTATCAAAAACTTCTCTGACATTTCGGCACCTCTAAATGCTCTCAAAAAGAAGAATGTGAAATTTGTGTGGGGGCCAGAACAGGACAAAGCTTTCAATGTTTTGAAAGAAGCCCTTATGTCAGCACCAGTACTGCACACGCCTGATTTCGAATCAGCTTTCTTTTTACATTGTGACGCCAGTGATTTGGCCATTTCTAGTGTTTTGAGCCAGCGTGTGGATGGAAAATTTGCACCAGTGGCCTTCGCGAGTCGTATGTTAAATCAACATGAACGACGTTACTCAATTTTCGAGAAGGAAAGTCTTGCTGTGGTATTTGGATGTGAAAAATTCAGGACCTTTTTGGAACACCGTCACTTTACTGTTTTTACCGACAATGAGGCTTTGAAATGGAGTCTTTCTCACGTAAAAAAGCTTGGACGCATCAACATGTGGATTTTGAGGTTGTCATCTTTTAAGTTTGATATCATCCACGTAAAAGGGAGCGAGAACCCGGTAGCTGACTGCCTGTCACGCATGTTTGAAGAGACCCCTAGGACTCCAATCGAGAGCGTTTCTATCAGTACACCACTTAGAGAAAATCTTTTCCTATTGCAACATTGTCCTTGGTCTTTTGTGGATATCCGGAAATTCCAGTCTGAGGATCCATTTTGCACTGACCTCTGTGCAAAAATTGCAAACAAAGATCCGGCAGTAAGCAACTTTTGTGTTCGAAATGATGTTATTGGCTATGTTCTTCCTAACTCTTCTAAATTTAGAATTTTTGCTCCATTAGCAGTACGTGATATGCTTTTGACATATTATCATGATTCTGCACTGGGAACTCATGCAGGGATGCAGCGCACTTTCCGTAAGATATCCGGTGAATTTTATTGGCCCTCAATTAAGGTAGATGCTTTTGCTCATGTCAGAAGATGTTTAACCTGCCAGCGTTCTAAACCTGCCCAGAACACTCGTGTCGGCTTCCATCAAGCCGGTATTGTCACTCGTCCCGGCGAACGCCTTTTCATTGATTACTTTGGTCCAGTCGTGAGATCAAAATCTGGCAATCAAGCCATTTTAACTGTCATTGATGGTTTTTCGAAGTTTGTTTGGTTATTCCCAGTAAAGAATATCACTTCTCAGACTACTATCCATTTCTTGTCTAGATATATATTTGGAGTTTTTGGTCCTCCCAAATACCTTGTATCAGATAACGCCTCTGTATTCCGTTCCAAAGCTTTTGAAACTATGGTATTTAACTGGGGCATCCAACATATTTTCTTGTCACCGTATCGACCGCAGGGAAATCACGTAGAGCGTTTTCACAAAAACTTGAAGGCTTGTATGTCCGCTTTTCACAATGCCGATCAAACCTCCTGGGATACGAACCTACAGTATTTCAGTCTCGGGTTCAATACCTCTTTCCATTCGTCCGTTCAAACTACTCCAGCTGAATTATTCCTAGGCCGAACGCTTGTCGACCCCTTGCTGCTCAAATGGAATATTGAATATCTTTCCGAACCCTCTCGCACTACCTCTGTTGCTAAAAAAATGGGCCATCGCCACCGGTCACCTCAAGAAAGCAAAAGCCAGAGTAGCGAAGCGTTACAACTTAGGCCGTCATGATGTTAAATTCCAAATTGGGGACAAAGTTTTGTGTCGTTTACATCCTTTGAGTGACGCTACCAAACAAATTTCCAGTAAGCTGTGCTTACGTTGGTCATCTCCCAAGACTATTGCACGCTTTTTAAATCCTGTCTCAGTTGAGTTAGTGGACGATCACGATAATTCAGTGACTTCGGCCCACGTCACGCAGTTGAAAAATTTTGTCAAATGATCTTGTGAATTTCGCCTCGCTATAATGTTGTATTTTTGTTTTCCTTTTATTCTAATTGGATGCCTGAGCTCCTTAATAGCCAACCTAGCATGTGTGCATATTCAGATTTTAAATCGTGTGCTTCCTTTTCATTTATTTCCTGTGACAAGACAGGAGACACCCGTGGCCTTTTCTCGTACGCGAGTGTGTCGTGAATACTTGACATCTCTGTCGAGCTATATCTTTGCCTGAGGCCATCAGCATATACCTGGTCGGTCACTATTTGCAAACCACTCCTACTCCTCTTTTGTACAGCTCCTCGGCTTAACTCCTATTGTTCGGCGACAGAGAAGGACCCTTCGACACTTCCTTTTTGACCTTGTAGGAACTTTGTATTTATTTTAAATTTATTGATGTAATTGACTTTTTGAGTCATGGTTTTGAGATATCATGCACCTTTGTGTCATCTTGATTTTGATGTTTATTGTGAGGTCATGTATTTTGTTTGGTTTTAAATTGTCAAGTGTTCTTAGAATATCGTGTATTGTCTAGCAACCATCCAGACGGTTAGCCAGTAACAACAAGCAGCCTTTGTGTACCTGGGCTAACACAGCTGGGGGTCTTCTCGGAACTCGTTAACGGACCAGTCACCCTCCACTGGATCTATACATGGCTTTATTTTCAGCAGCTGAAAAGGAGAGTACTTTCCCTTTCGAAGACATTATGACACTATTGCATATTCCTCGTGGACGCAACGAACGGTCCTATATACAGGGTGTCCCAATTGTATTTTTTTTTAAATGTGATCACGATTTAACTTTCTCTGTCTTTTCTCATCAGAGACTGGAGAGATTTGCAGTCTCGGAGTAACGTCCATCTTGAAGATTTCGACATCCGCATCATCATGAACTAGCAAGAACAATGATCACTATTTAATATATGAACTCACTGTATTTCTTTTTGAACGCAGTACTTTTGACGTTAGTGGCTAGTGTTGACGAGCAATGAAGGGGGTACCACCTTCATTTCACGGTCAGATTAGTCAACTGTTCATTTTTTTTGTATTCTCCCAGAGGTCTTTAGTACCCATTTTTTTAGTATTCAATTTTTTCCCCCTTTACGATTTTTTTTGCCTCTCCATTTGTACGAAAAAAGAAATTTCCATGGCCAGGAAAATTCCTTTTTTTTGGGAGAGCAGGGGAATTTTGAACCGTTTTTATCAGGTTCATTATTTTTTGTCATATTATTATTATTATTATTATTATCATCATTTCCTTCATGTCGCATTATTGAGACATACGTTTCTCTGTCTCACCTACTGCGTTCAAACTTTGTAATTCTGCGTAAATGTTTCACCAGATGGTGAAACTTTTCACCCCTACTGACACAGTTTTACCATTGGTTGAAGCATAACTTGTTGCTAAGCTTTGCTTCTCCCATTGGCCCCCTTTATGTTCTGGAGAGGGGGTGTTCTACGACTTATTTTTCTCGAGCGCGTTACTGCGTTCCTTTAGAGAAGGTTGGGTGCTTCCATTTATGACCGTCATGTGAAACGGTCACAGCCGTGTGTGTCGGGCTTTCGCCCGTGCCCAACGCAACTAAGCGTAAGTACGATTCGATCACTTGATTTATCTGGCATGCTATCATTTTTGAATTTCAGTTTATCCATTTTTTATTTTATTTTTGTGTCTCCTTTGATTCACTTACAATTTTCCTTTCTTATGATGATGTGAATTCGATCCATGAACCCAAGTCCCTTCGCCTTTGTTTACGTTAGTTTAGCGAAGCCTCTGTGTTTATTTGTCATCCCTACCTTTCATGTAATCGGTTTTATTTTTACTCAAATCTCTCAGGTCTGAAATATATGCTATTTTTTCTGCGAGGTTTTCTAGCGCTCTGTATTACGTCACAAATTGATGTGCACTCTTTCGAGGCATCTTTCATTTGATTGTCGTATCTGAGTTTGTTTTTTTGGGTCAAGGTATCATTGGAGTAACGGAGCCATGTCTCATTTCGCCTCCAAGTTGATCCTTCCCTCTGTTTTAGGAAAAGTGTGTGAGCGATGGTCTTTGTGTTAGTCACTGTCCATTCGCCATGCCTTAATTCCTTTGTTTCTTCGTATGTCGTTATATTTAGACATTACTACCTCTATGTAAGCCTATATTTTCCTACAAAGCATATTTCTTAGCTGATTGATTTTTCCTTTCATTTCCTGTCCCGGTAATGTCAATTAATTTAATGTAATGCTCATTTTCCTTTATTTTTATGTGTTAATTTTGTGTTGCTTCCTCTGGCTTCGTTATATTACGTAACTCCGTGTCATCCCCCCCCCCCACCCCCGTTTCCTACATACGCACCCCTCCCATCCCCACCACCTTCACCCCCTACCCCATGATTTCACAACATCATGAACCCCAGTTCTGTTCTTGGCGCGAGGCTTTCTAGTCCAGGTCATCCTCGTAAGTAGAGGTGTTCTCTTATTCGACTCGTCCATACCCTCTATCTTTTTTTTTTGTATTTTAAATTTTGGTTATCGAGTCGCGCTTACGGTTTAGTTGCACATTGATTGTAAGTACATTTTAATTAATCTTGTTTCATCGTTGTAAGTGCTTAAGTTCATTTATACATTTTTCTCTTGATATTGTTTTTGTGTACCCCTTTCTTAGGTACCATCTTTAATTTTAATTTTATTTTGTTTGTTATTAAGTGATTTTAATACCTCTTCAAGTTTACCTTTCATTTTGTGTTTAGATTAATCCTTACTCTTATGCGCACCTGTTTTAGTTTGCTTTAAATACATTAGTAAGTAGTTCACTTTGGTTTCGTCCTCTTTCATTTGTAATTTTAAGTTCCCTCATCTCTCGTTCGATTTCGTCGGTCTTGGCTTCGTACTGTAACGCAGTCACGACCTACACGCTTCTGGGTTCTTCGATCAATTAGATAAATTTAATTCCGCTTTTGATTTGTTTTAAACAATTCATTCGTTTCCTTTTTTTAGAAAGTATCTTTCTTTCGATCCGGAATCATGGGCCCAGCACGCATCAAAAGAGACATCCTTTCCCCGCTCCTTAGCGATCCTGTTTAAGTTGTTGTTTTCGCTTCCACTGTATTCCTCATGACTCTGATATTTTGTTTAACGTAAAAGCACAAGGCGGTGCAATAGTTAAGATTTGATAAAATAGTAGGATTTTGATTAAGGCTCGTGAGTACAAGGCGAGAAAGCAAATACTAGCCTCGAAAGTTTTAGCTATTAATAGGGCATTTTTTAAAGATTGATTAATTGTAAAAAAAAAAACTAACAAAAACTTGAAGAATGAAACTGATAAAGAAAACACAATTTTGCTTACGTAAAGAGCGACTAAGAGTGTGTAAAACAACGTACTGATAAGCAAGTATAATGGTGCGAGCAACGCTGGCTGAGGTTGCTGGCAGGCAAGAGCTAAGTGTACCGTCCCTTCCAAACGGAAAATAGGGAACTATGTAGGTACACAGCGCTGGCGAGGAATTAAAACCAGGGAAAGTTGAATTATTTCTTTTCCTTTCTAAAAGGAAATATTTTAGGAAGCATTCTAATATGCTAAGGATATTGAAATTGACAAGAATAATTTTATTCCCCACCAAGGATGGATCCCTAAGCGAGAAACCAAATGCCCCCAGAGTGGACAGAGATGAAGCGCTTTCAGAGCTTTTAGTAAAATTATTGTTATTAGTGAAAATTACTAGAAGGAAACAATTGTTGCGTTTAAATTAGGCTAAACTTTTATCCAGCCGAGTGCCGACTAAAAGTTTAGAACGGAGTAAGAGAACCAAACCTAACTTAGACAAAACCAAAATTCTAAGTAGTAAATCGTAGGACAAAGCTGGATCGCTTCAAGTAGGAAGCTGGCTGAGCAAGCTATACTTGCCTTGAATGATTTACAAGAAATAGCTAAAGTAAGCTTTATGAGCGATGTTAGCAGAAGTTTTGCTATAAACGCAACAAATGATTGAATTTGTATTAAACTTAGCATTCAGTACTCATGATTATTTCTTTGAATACAGAAGGTAATTCTAGAAAAGATGAGAAAGGGAAGGCTACACCTAACAGCTCTTCGAGCAATATAAGTGAACTCCAGGAAATTATAGCAATTTTAATTGCCTTAACAATAATAGATTTTGGAACAATTTGTACAATTCGAAGGTCTTAGACCTATAACAAGAATAATAAGAAACTTTACAAAATGTTTATATATTGCGTAAGATTGGTTAAGTAGAATACCAATTCTTTATTAGAATACCTTTGTAGTAAAGCGAAAGGAGCTTTAAACAAATGATTTTAAATTCCTGGGACAGTAGGAGAAGAAAGAAAAGTTGATTAAAAGGTGGATTTCTAACCACTTAGATTATTAAAGCAGAAATTACGATGTGTTAAATAAAAATTGGAAAGGTCACATTAGTGAAGCCTTGATTACATAAGAAAGGATACAAACGTTTTAACAATTGGGAAATAAGAATTCAAAATTCCTGCACGCAGCAGGAAGATGAAAGTGCAGATTAAAATGTGGATTTATAACCACATAGAGTATTTATACAGGAATTACGAGATGTAATACATGAAAAATGGGAGGGAGCCTATTTATAGGCTAAGCCTCATATTAGATTGCAAGAAAATTATTTAAATTTCACTAAATTATTAGTAATAGGAAATTTGGGGAAATAGAAAATGGGGAATTAAAGTCTGGCTGATTTTACTGTTTCGTACGGAATGCGGCGCGGAAGTTAGCCACACGATCACCTTTCGTAGCACTGACAGTTTGGTTGAACATGAGTGAAATGTAACTATTGCAGCTTATAGTTCAATTTGAGTTGCAAGTTAGCAATAATTTGATGTTATACAGTTCTGGGGCGTTAGCCGGTATAGTTTATTACTGGGCAGAGTCTATTGCATAATGGAAGTTTCTAGAGTTGTAATTGTAGTTGAATAGGGCGAGTAGAGAATCCCACGAACGAAGCAAAGTTATGTTTTTCAAGCTATTTGTTTAGCAAAATTCCCTCGCTGGAGAGAAGTATCTCTCTTATTTCGTACAAGAAGTAATAGGTTTTTGTATGACTTTCGATAGCAAGCTTAGTTCAGCTTAAGAAGACAAAGACATTTCCCTCGAAGGGCAGTTAGGAGATAGCACAATAATGTGAAATTTTAAATACTGCCGAAAGAATTCCTTAAAAGATTTTGGACTAGTTTAAAACCCTTAAAATGTGGTTTAGAAACACTTTAGATGGTTACTTATCTTCTCATTGCAGCACAGTTGATGATTCCGGCCAGCCGTTACACCAAAATTTAAGACATGGCGTCTATTTAGAAGTTCAACACGTGGTTGAAAAAGGTAGCTTCTCCTGAGAAGAGAGCTTAACTGTCGCACCTAGACCTGGAGTTGGAATAAACGAGAGTTCCAGACACTCAGAGAGTCAGAGCGGCGAGGGCAAGGGGGAAGGGGGGGGGAGGGAGGAGAAACAAAGGAACAGATACATAGTTGGTAACATAAGAAAATAAAAAAATATACATAATACAATTTCGATGCATAGAATAGAAGTCTTCATGGAGTTTGTAGATAACGACAAGGGTTGGGGCAGATGACCTCGTAGTTCCGCCCCTTAAAACAACAATAACTAACTAATAACTATAACTGACGACAAGGGCGCCATCTACTTCAGAATTGTAGAACATTCAGTCGTAGTTCTTGAGATTACTGGAATCAAGGGGTTCGACGAATTGCCGCCTGGAGAGCTGTGGAGAGGCTTACAAGGAAAATGCACATCTGAAACAAACTTTCAAACAGAATAAGCATATACCCAGAGAAAAAAAGAGAGCTTCTCTGTTGGCGTTTACGAAAAAAGGGAAGCTAAAGAATAAACGAAAAATAAAGGAAGAAAAAGATCAAAGAGTAAACTATTATTAATGCTAAAATTAAGCGTATATTCCAAAGTTGAGTTAAAATAATTCCTATTCTTTAGCTGTCTTTTTAATGCGCTGTATTTGTTTGTAGATAATATTATTATTAAAGTAATTTATTTTAAAATAAAAAGCAATGTGCTGCAGCACTTCAGCATATAAGGTGCGGCCGCCCCTGCGCTATAGAGGTAGCTCTTGAAATGGAATGTGGCCCAAAACACCTAACACTTAGGAAAACGTAAGTTGTCGAAATGTGTTACACAATTACGTTCATTTTAATGGTCTCCCCCCAGGGGCTCACATCTAGTGGGACGTGGTTTGGCGAACACGGGGCCCCAGCTGAGTCCGGCATTGCTTCCACTTACTTGTACCGGGATCCTCTCTGTCTTCTTTCCTTTCGACCACACTTGGTCAACTCTTGTTCTCTTCCGACCCCGACGGTATTAGGGTATCCGAGGCCTAGGGAGTCTCTTCCTTTCCCGCCTTAATTGGCCCTTGTCTCATCTTTTCTGATACCCTCCTTCTGCGAGGGGTCAGCCTTCTTTTTCTTTTCATTTTATCTCCTGCCTTCTGCTCAAGGCCCTCAAGGAGGCAGGGTGTATGTAACCCCACCACTTCTGGTGCACCCTGGAAATTGCTACACCCTCAGAGGCTCACGGCTGGTGAGTACGGGAGTTGGCGATCCCGAGGGATTCCACAGCTGGGTCCGGTTCCCCCCTTTTGTCCATTACCTGTTGGGCGGGCCCTCTCCTCTTTCACTTTCCTATCTGCCTTTCATGGCTCTCCTTCCTTACGAGTCCCTCAATCCGCCTTCTTCGAGGGCTGAGGGCATTTCTTTTCCTCCTGTCCTTTGTTTGCCTTATTCTCGTTTTGTTTTCCATTTCTTCTTCTAGTATATAAGTAAGTAGTTAGTTTTAGTTATAGCTTACATTTCATTTACATCTTCACGATCACCCAAACCATTAGGGGCCGATAACCTAGATGTTAGGCCCCTTACAACAACAAGTATCATCATCAACATCATCATCATCTTTTAAGTCTGGGGGCAAAGGATCATGTTTTGCACATTCGGGAACAAGAATACGACAATGTATGGTTTATAAAGGGATTCTGTCGCCTAGGGTTGGATTTGATATCTACATTATCTTCACAGCTCCACGCTTCCGCAATTATTGGGATGTGAAAATGGCGATTTGTTGTGGTATTGTTGGGCTCTCATCTATTGAATTGTATCGGTCGGAGCTGAAAAACATTGTCAGTTTTCACAACGTCATTGACAGAACAGAACTTAACAAACCCACTATATTAGTCATCTATGTTGTTCAACAACTATTCAAATTATATTTGTGTCAGCGTAATACTAATTTTAATTCAATAAATAATATCTTCTAATCAATTTTGCAAACGTGACTTAATGCCTTTCAGCTCCGAGTTCAGTTGAGTACGGCATAAAGCCATCTTGAATGAATATTTCACATGCTACTTTATTTTAAAATGGATTTCTAACATAAAACCACCTAAACCCTGTACAAATGTAACTTACAATGACACTGGAACACGCGGGAATCTTCCAGTTTGGCCAACACTAAGTACGGAATACGTCATTGAAAGGCAGCAAGTCATTGACTTACTTTCCTTCTCTGATCGCACTACATATAGCAGTGGTTTCTGGCTTAAACCCACGAAACAAAATGCTTTTAGATAGATTTTGCCTTGCCAGTGAGCTTCCGTGCTTTTTCTCCTGCTGGTAAGATGAACATGTTTTGTGTGTAGCTTAAACAGAAGACTGACTTAATTCTTTTCTATGCCGTTCCAAGGCCCTTGGGTCAATACTTCAGAACAATAATTCTTTAAAAAATGACCATCTTTGACTTCGTGCTGTTCAGCTTCGACTGATTCAATTGTAATTCAGAACTTCCTACTGCATCATGAAGTTTGGTTGCAGTAAAGGTGAGTGAAGACTGAAATGTGCAAGGATATGTTGTGGCGTTATAGTGGCAGCGATTTTGGCTGGTTGTTACGTTAGTTTAGGGGCTGCGACAACGCGGTCATGTAGCCCCGTGTACTTTGGGTGTGTGTAGAATCTGTCTGATAACCGGTGTTAATTGTGATGGCTGTATTAGTGTGTGATATCTGTTTTTAATTCAAATAAGGACTACAGACAATAATTTCAAGTAGTTCCTACTTTTGCTACCAATTGCTACCGTCCACGACACCTAGCTTGCGGACTTGGCTACTAGATGGCATCGCTGTCAGCACCTGTCGGCGACCGTTGGAACTAATAGAGCGTTATCAATTCTAACCTAGACATTTTGGCTTCACACAAGTGTAGTAAGTGTAAGGTTCTATTTCATGCCATAAATCTATGACATGGGACCGCCGGCTTTACTTCCCCTCCGAAGGAAGGCATACTAAGGGATTTTTAACGCTCTTAAAAATCCGACGACTTCGGCTGGATTTGAACCCACGATCTTGGGCATGGAAGCTCAGCATGCAACCAACTACGCCACCGAAGCCGCCTGCAGTGATTTTGGTTTAAACACAAAATATTGGAAATTACGTATCGACGACTAATCATAAAAATTTGACAAAAATCAAAGAACGTCATTTATCTTCATCTGAAAGTTAACTTTTAAGTGAAAATTATCTTTCCCTTAAAATGAAGTTGCTGTTAATCTATATTGCATTTAATTTTCAAATTAATGCAAGTAAAAATTATTGTGTGTCCATTCTTTGAAAATATCCAACCGTAGCGCTTTTTTTTCGTGGCCGACAGAGTTGTTTGTTGCTTCGTTAATCCTTAATAGGGCAAAACAATTTCTTTTTATTTTCGAATTTCATGTGTAGGATATTTGAATTTAAATTTTGAATTTTTAAAATGTGCATATAAAACTTATGCTTTAAAAGATTTAATTTTGATATTTATGATTAATTAAATTATTTATTTGTTTACAGTTGATAATTATTTTCAGAATATTTATTTTTGTAATTATACTAGTTGTAATATTTTATTATTTAAATTTCTTTTAGTAATCGTAATTTTTATTTTTATAATTACTTTTTATAACTTTCATTTTTATTGTATATTTTAATAATTTTAATTTCTATATGTATATTGTACCCAATCGTCATCATATGGAACATGTGTTCGTATCCCAGCTAACTCACGGTCTTTCGAGGTATGGGACATTCATGCCCACCATACGATCACATGCTCAGGATATGAGTCTGTCAGGTGACTACTCTACTTGAAAGAAACAACATATTCCTAAATATAACATTTAATGATAGAAAATCATGGTTATACAACATAAAACACAAACTTCCCACAGCAAAATCAAAGTTATCTGGGGGGCGTGGTGGCTCAGCGGTCTAGCTGTATGCCTCTCACCAAGGCGGTCCGGGTTCGATTCCCGGTCAATGCATGTGAGATTTTCGAAGTGAAATGCCATGTCCTGTGGTTCGGATTCCACGTAAAAAGGAGGTCCCGTGGCTCATAATCACAAGATTCACGGTCACGTAAAACTACAATCTTCCTTTTTTCAAAGTTATCTGTGAGTCTCTCCTTAAAATTAGTGCTTCACCGCACTCAAGTCTATTCAAAACATCCTACCATTGATACCCTTTACATTTGCGAGTGTCCATAGTTCTTCACGTGGCACAATTTAACACAAACTGGAATATCACAACACAATAAACACAAATTATCTTTAAATGACATTAAATCTGCAATTATTAAACATTTATCCGTTTTACACGGGGCATTTACTTGCAGTAACATTAATTCATTATCTTATGCCTTAATTAACAAGTGTTGTGTCGTGCAACTCGTATTCCTTTTTCCCATCAATTTGAAACGCTGAAGTAGTACACTTTCCCTTCCAAAATACACATGGATAGAGATGTTTTATAGCTTCACCATACAACGATTTTCTGGGTCTGGTCAAAACATTATCGTTACAAACGTGTCATGTCATTGAAATTACTCTACCCGTATGAATAAATTAGTGTAAACTGGGCAAATACACTTTACAAAGATGCCTATATTTACTTGGTGCAGTATTCCTCCTCAGAGAATAACTGGGCCAATATTATCCGATCACAGCGATCCAACATGGTATGTGTGTGGAAATAAAGCATTTAATTCAATTGGCATCATCACAACAATCATATCTTAATTACTTTCCGAAATATCGAGATTCTTCAGTGTCCCACTACGCTTCTAAAATAAAAGGATCAGGTCAACAGACTTCCTTTCCAAGCGGACAATAAATTAGTTTCGCTGCCTGAGAAAGATGGCCGCCGGTCTAGTGGCCTTCCTGCCACCCCATATGGCTCCTTGCAAGGTCAAGTTTATTTACTGCTGCAGTTATACTGGAGGTACCCTGAGTATGTGTCCCTAGTAATTGAGTCATTCTAATTATTTAACACCTACATTTAGAGTATAATGGGCTCAACTCGGCTCCTAATTAATATTCATGGCAGGGGATGGATCATGTATAGCTTTGCCGTTCTGTGGCGACATTAGTGGCTTCTGGCGCGCATCTCAAGTGAGTATCAAGGTTCTCTCACTGGTGCAGCTGCCTATAATAAGAGGAAATCGGCGTTTCCTATACGACGAACATTAGTCTTACCTCTAAGGGCAGATCATTTAATACATGGGCTCACACAGGGTCTCTAATAGTTATCCCTGCTGGCAACAAGTCTGCAAACGGTGGATACAGACAGTCTCTGTCCCACTTCGCTGCGAATAATACAAGTATGCTCCAAGGCGATACTATCTCGTAGATCTCGAAGATTAGCCGACTAGATTCGCCTAACGCGCAAGCTATGTTTGGATGATCCCCGAAACTTATTGACGTAAATCTCTTGATTCTACGTTACTTGCTCGCTGTACGCGGCTCAAACAATACTTCTTATAGATGACTCAATTATTAAAGCACTCACGCCCTCTCTGCAATTACTCTTAAGCCAAAGCTTTATGTAGCTCCCAAAACAAGTATAAATTTACTGGCTTACATTAACTACCTGAATGGTTCTCAAATACAACCCTGTAGAATTTACCATAATAAAAATTCATTCAACAATTCAATGACACTGAAAAAGTCTCATTATCTCGATATATTTTACGTTTCTTTCTTACTGCTTACAATAACACAGTACTCTTATGTTAGACATGACACACTTTGCACGTACTCTAGGCCTGACATGCCCATTATTTTATTTATTACTGTTACCGACCCCAGATTATTATTATTATTTAACGTTACCGTTACTTTAATCATTATCTTACGCCGAAATGGCCGTAAACAAATCATCCTCCAAGCCATATTTTACCAAAATACGAGGGATGTAAGCTCGTACATAAATGAATGTTAATTATTAGTCTTAGAGTGATGCTTCGTTGTATGGTGAGCTATTTAATCATATCAACATATTAAATTTGTACTCACTTTTCATTTTTGCTGGGTTAGTCCAGCACGCCAGCCACGAGCCTACCATGATGCCTAGCTTAAGCCATCATGCTATTTATCACACGACACATGGTATACACTTCACACATGATAATCATATTTTCCATCACAGGCTTTTCTCACTTTGACACAATACATATTATTTTACCACATACATAAACACTTTTAAAAATCACTGTAATATAATTTTATATACAATTCCCGCACTATTTCACACACGGATCCTTGATTGGACTCCAACTATCGCCTGACCTCAGAGATGCGATGCAGCTAACTCCTGACAACCGCTAGTCTCCATGAAAGTCTTTCCTGGTGTGCGTGCGTTCGATTCCCGTCACCTACAGTTTATATCACCTCTACTGCAATTCTGTTCAATCCTCTGTCACGACTATTTGTGACGCCTTCCAGGCTCCCGTAACTGTAGTGATCCTGACAATAATATGTCATTTTCAACTATGACAACACCTCCTGGTATGTTCACTGTCCATAAACATCCTAAATTATCCCTACGCTGCATTGAATTTATACACGCGTATGTTATTGGTTAAACATCTGCTGTAGACTACATCTTACACGATGCATAATTACTGTTGTGAAGCTGCATGATGCGCTTCCATTGTTCTCCAAATACATTTGAGCGTCGATACTTTATAACTTCGCGCACTTTCTTGCGTGATCTGGCAGCGTGTTAGTTCACGTGTTGAGTCAAGACGAACTGAAGACGAACTGAAGACGAACTAACCTCCCTGCGAAGCTTCCCCTATTTAAGGCTTCTTGTGAAACATAGTCCACTGGACTCCCTTCCTGAAATAATACATTTCCAGACAAAGTGAAGTATAACTCTCGTTTGTCTAGGTGTGGAGGTCCCAAAATCACTTGCGTGCAAGCGATCGCTTCGGCCAATTAATTACAATTAATTGCCTTTTTCCATGGCGTCATGACGCTATCCTGGTAATTCCCCCTCTGCTGGTCTCCAAAACCTTCCTCTCGAGCGGAAGCAGTCTGTTCAGAGGCTCGTTTATAGATGTAGGCTTTAATTTAGGCGTGAGAACACTCCTAAATTATCTTTCCTAGAATATATTCACCTGGGTTTAAGTTTTATTTCATTTCAATGCTCCAATTGGCTGTAATCAATTAATTTATGTGGGCGACTGCCCCCTCTCTACTCGTATGCCTTGTGAAACGGTGCATCCCAGAGTCATTAATCTTGAGCTGTTCCTGCGGTCCAGACGAAAATTAGTTCCTTGGCGTCACCTAAAAACGCCCCTTCGCTAACTGCGATTATTCAACTGTCAAGCTGGTGTTCAGGCTTATAAAACGTACATGGGCTTTGTATTTACTTGCAAAGATCCACCTTAAAAGCTATGATATTCCCATTCTAGCCGTGAAATCCTGCTATTATAATTTATGCAGATATAACTCATTGCTCCTCAGGTTCCCTGTAGCTGTTCTCCCTCTGAGATCAATGATTCGATTCTGGGCAGAATCATGGGCCTGGTCTTCTTTGATAAGACCCGAGTTTGATGTCAGTCTGCCGTGTCTAATTGGGCACAATATTTTCCTTTATTTTTACACTTTAATCTTTTGTTTTTATTTAGGCCTATACGTACATTACTATCATTTTATCCAGATCCTTAGGCCAAGGAGATGCATATAAAATATTTGAGTTTTAGAAATACATGGCTGGAAGATTCAACCATCAGCATCTTTGACAATATAAATGTTCTACCAACAGGTGGTTATTGTACAGTCCATCAACCTATAAAGGGTTAAAAATCATAAATTTACAATTTCAATTACAATAAAAATAAATAAAGAATACAAAGATATAAGAAACAAAAAAGAAAAATAGAAATTAAAATGAATTAAATTATATTGATATGAAGTAAGTAAAATAAAAAATATAAAAATAAATAAATACTATAATTGGGGCTGATGATCTCGATGATCCTCCCCTTAAAACCAGTTAATAACTAATTAAAACAAATTTGAAAAAAATAAGGAAACAAAACCAAAAAAATTAACATGATGGTCGAAGAGAACAAATTCCTGGACATGTATTGTTTCTGTATTTCCATACTGTTTGGAAGGTTGTAACCATAATCTATAATAAGCAAAAACATTTACAATTAAAGAAAATTGTGAGAAAATTGTCGTATTTAATATACTGTATAATTAATTAAAATGCTCCGTCAATAAATACAAATTCTATTCAAACTAGCACATATTTCGATCCATCAATGGGACCTTCTTCAGCAAATTAGAATTAAACCTTAAGAAACTAATTCAATAAACCTGTTGATAAATAAAATTCTGTAAAATATATACAGGATGAAATCAAGAAACTGGAAAAACAATGAATACGAACGATGAAAATATAAAATCTAATTTATAAGTATTCTTGTAAAAAGTAAAATATTAAAATCAATTTGAATTATAATTAACTATTTATTACCTTAAGTTAATAATTAGTACATTGAAACTGTACTGGTTTCGGTCACATTGTGAGCTTCTTCAGCGTGGTGTAGGATAATTAACTGTGCAGTAACATACAACTTAATACATCACCATCATCATCCACAAGGACTCGTCCATAAGGACCTATCAACAAGGACTCGTCCACAGGGAGCCGTCCACAAGGACCCGTCCACAGGGATCCGCTCCCCCACCCTCTTACAAAGCCATGAGTGGGCATGCGTAAAAAACAAAAAACAAGCATGTTAATTCATAGTGGCTTTGCACTGTATACATGTCTCACGTGTAGAACAACGTTTCATTCCATATTGGCATTCAAACTCTCACATGTTGCAATTGGAAAGAGAGATTCTCTAAAAAATACAATTTCACCCTCTAGTAGGGGTAGGTTTTATTTTAGGGTGGAAATATGTTGTTCATTGGAAAGGGGGTGTCAGCCCGAGTTCAATGACACCTCGTACAAGTCTCTAGCCTGATTGGTTCGCGAGATATTGTCATTTTAGTATTCCAGCGGTGGAGCGGTGGCGGTGGCATCTGAACCCCCACAAAACCACTACTTATTATTTTATTTATATTGAGAAGTGGATACATCTGTAACAATTGTTAATAATTCAGTGCGGAAAATTAAAAAAGGCAGTAATCAAATATATACATAACATGGATGTAACCAAGTAACTCGTTTTGTATTCTTTTTGAAGTGTATTTCGCAGCATATGCTATGTATTGAAAACGCCCTCGTGCATTTTGTTCATTTACAGCGAGGAGGAATTTCAGTGCCTAGTAATTTAGTTTCGGGTATATATCTTCAAGTGACCTCTATACTCCAGTATATTATGAACTCTACTCAGTTGGCAAGTGTAAACTTCAAATTAGGTGACCAGTGGAACACTCTTGTTAGATTGTCAACACATAATTTGAGACCAAATTATGTCTATTGTCTTCATCATTTTCCTTCCAAGTATTGGGCCAAATGTCCCGTTACGGTCTTGCACTTTCCTTCCATCTCTTCATCGGACGTCCTATCGATCTATTTACCCGTGGCTGGTAGCGAAGGATCTCCTTTGGTAATCTTCCAGGTTCCATCCTTTGGACATGACGCTTCCAGTTCTCTTGGTAGTCACAAATGTATGTAGTTATTGGTTTCACTTTTAGTTCCTTCAGCACATCCTCGTTTCTCTTATGATCCCATTTAGTATAGCCTGCTGTTCGGCGCATGAATGTCATTTCGCGTGCTGTGAGTCTAGATATGTCCCGAGTTCTTATTGTCCATGCCTCGCTGCCATAGCACAGGGTTGGTCTGGCTAATGTGTTATACAAACGCAAGCGTGTATGCCTTTGGACATGAGATGGCTTCATGACGTGATTGATGATTCCTGTTGTTCTGGTATGATTTGTTATTTTTGCAGTTATGTCTCGTTCTTCTTGAAAAGATAAATGATTTCCTAAACACTTGAATTCGTTAACTCTTTCTAAAATTTTACCATCCAGACAAATTTTACTGGGGATAGGGTCCTTACCCTAAAAGGCCATTACTTTAGTTTTTTCAGTAGAAATGCACAGGCTGAATTTTGATGACACATTCTGGAGGTTGAATACTGACCACTTCAGATCATTTTTAGATGCTATTGTGACTATGATAAGTACACCTTTGGATAAAATGTGAATGATTTTATATCAAAGCCAGTCTCTAAGTTTGTTAGAACAGATTTAAATATTTTTCTGAGTGCGTCAATGATGACATCCTGATTTCTCTTATGATCCCATTTAGTATAGCCTGCTGTTCGGCGCATAAAGGTCATTTCGCGTACTGTGAGTCTGCAGATGTCCTGAGATCTTATTGTCCATGCCTGGCTACCATAGCATAGGGTTGGTCTGGCTAATGTGTTATACAAACGCAAGCGTGTATGCCTTTGGACAAGAGATGGCTTCATGACGTGATTGATGATTCCTGTTGTTCTGGTATAATTAGTTATTTTTGCAGTTATGTCTCGTTCTTCTTGAAATGATAATTATATCCTAAATACTTGAATTCGTTAACTCTTTCTAAAATTTTACCATCCAGACAAATTTTACTGGGGATAGGGTCCTTACCTTTAAAGGCCATTACTTTAGTCTTTTCAGTAGAAATGCACATGCTGAATTTTGATGCCACATTCTGGAGGTTGAATACTGACCACTGCAAATCATCTTCAGATGCTGCTACCAATGCAACATCATCAGCAAATAGTATAGCGTCTACATTTCTTAGATGCCTGCTGATAGGTATTGAACCATGCCTTTCACACCTCCATTCCTTTATTATAGCATCCATGTAGATTATGAATAGCAATGGAGAGAGTCCACAGCCTTGTCCTACCCCTCTGCTGATTGGCTTCCACTCGGATTTATGATTACTTAACCTTACTGCAATAAGAGTACCACTATACATGTTGTAAATGTTATCAATTAACTGTTGGGGGACACAATCCCTGGCCAATATGTCAATAAGTCTGTTTCTGTCAACAAAATACAATT